>CM049374.1:8607187-9276330 GCA_026937815.1 Etheostoma perlongum
GGACACACAAGGTAAACTGACTGAATGGAGCTCCGTAAGCGCCATAATCATGAAGTTATTTTAAGTAGTCAAAGAAATACTGACACTGCAACTGCTGTACATGTATCAGGCCCTATTTGTTGAGTCACAGTCACTGAGTATTTCTTAATGAATTGGGTTGCAAATCTCCCTCTTTCTTTCTCTGTTTGTGTTGCAGCTGCCTTGGTGATTGTGTCCAACGTGGCAGACCAGGCCAATGACAATCTAAAACAGGGGGTGAGTTTACTCTAGAAACACTCCATGTGGTTATAACATTAAGACTGTTTAGCTCCTTTTGAGTTTGATATAGTCACAGCCAAGCGTGCTGATATTGAGGCACTTTCTATTCTGCTTGGGAATGAAAGAGCAATTTTCAGATGGAGATCAAGCGTGAAGAAGTTAGACAGTAGAGGTTTTCCTGTGTATTAATCCCTCTTCTAAATGACATGCTGGAATGAAGGAGAGGTCTATCCCTCTTTGGTGCCGGCCTCCGCAGCTTGTTGATTAACACAAGGGGCGAGGAAAGACAATGTCATCATAAAGTCCCAGGTGTAGCATTACAAAAGAAGCAGTGTAAGGGTGGTCATGACTTACGCTCCCCCTCAAAACATGAGCAATTAATGAAGATAATTTACAAACCCTCCACCCACTGTGTTTCTCTTCTCAAACTGTCAAGATCTCTTGTGCCTCCCTTTGGCTTGCCTCCTCTGTTTATCACACTCGCTTTTTTTTCTCCTCTATGCACACACGCACAGGCTGACACAAGCTCTTCTATCTCTGCCCCCCTATTCAGTTTTCAGCATCACATCTCGGTCTGCCTCCCTCCCTTTCATTCACGAACAAACAGGGACAGTTTCATTCTTTGTCTCCTCTTTTATCTATCACTGGATAATCTCTCTTTATCTCTACTCTCTCTCTCTCTGCTCCCTCAGGAGAACTTGCTGCGTCTGGTCCACATAGAGTACAGTGTGAAGGGCAAGAAGGACCTCCTGAAGCCTGGAAGGGTGAGCATTATGTGGCCAGTGTAACTGTCTCACAACAACACATTGTCTGTTATGACATCAGAAGAACAGCATCTGAAGGCCTTCATAGGGTCTAAAACAATAATGTAAGCAGCAATTTGACAGCTGTACATGCCTTTTTTTAATGTTTTTTCTCTGTTTGTTGTTTCCTTTGGCAGATGTTTGTCAAAGAGGGCACACTCATGAAGGTCTCGAGGAAAAGCAGGCAGCCCCGACACCTGTTTCTGGTAAAAGACACATAATTAGAATGTATTAGCTAGATTTTTAAGCCTTTAAAATACAGTTTTTCCCTCCCGTAGTTGAGAATGGAACTTCAAGACTCCATGTCTGCATCATTTTGTACCCATTTATCCAAGATCCAGCCTCACATATTTCATATCTTTGGAAACTTTGGCATCTCCACTAGAGTTTAAAATAAAGTTATGAGAGTTTGAACACAGTTTGGATGCACACTATGAGGTTGTAATGACAAAGGGGTTGTTACATGATTGATTTGCTATATAGAAAACACCTGCCGTATATATGAAAATACTGGAGAATGTTGGGCGGAGATTGATCTGCGAGGTAGGTGAGGTTGGGAGAGGGGCACGAGGCCAAGGCTGTTAGACCTCCACTTGGCACCACACCCTTCCAAAAAGGGCCTCCCTCTCCGCCTTTCTCCTCTCCTCCCCTCTCAGGACTTGTTTTCCAGGGCCCCACTTCCTTACAGGATGTTTGGTGTGGGTCACTGGATGCTGGCTTCCTGTGTATTGGGAGGGGACTGACAGCAAAGTGAAGGCCAGACACCCTGTAGAATGCAGGGAGGAGGAGGTGGCGGAGGAGGCGTGGTGGTGCTACACAAACACACAACATGAAATAGAGAAGCCCACTCTATTGTTTCATGTGCAGTCAGTGCTGTCTCAGGTTCTGAATTATGCTTGAGCTACATATCCGCAGGAGAAGCATTTATGATTTTGGCTTAGTTGATCGGATCGGAATATAACATGAAGATATGGATTGATGATTGTTCTATCTTTATCATCATTTTGCTCTACTCCATCATTCCCCCAATCTCTCTAAAGAGAATGCAGTTGAGCAATGGCTGAAAAGGGTTGGTGGTTGATACTTGTAGGCTATTAGGGTTATATAGCCATTCACTCCCTTGAAGTTGACGGCTTCAGTGGGTCAGGTGTTATTTATTGGCTTTTAAGAAAAGAGAATCCAAACAACAGTGAAGATGAAAACCATCACTCACCACAGAGACACAGAGAAGCTGCAACCATGTCACAAGGGCTCAAAGAAGAAAGAGAAATGGGGTGAAGGAGTGAGGGAAGGGATTAGAAGGAGGATGGAGATGGACAAAACTGGAAGAGGGAAAATAGTATGAGTGAAAGAGGCAGGTGAATGAGGTGAAGGGTCACTGGATGAGATGAAATGCCACTGTTGAAAAACTAAATGTCCCTAGGTGCCAAGGGGTCAAGTAGGAACATATTGCATCTCATCTAGGAAAGTCGTTTGTGAAGTCTGTTAAGATGGCACTTGGTTGGGTTTCTGTGGAAGGAGTCTTTGAGGAAATGAGCAGCACAGGGTGGAGCAGATAATCTGTTGTGGCTGCAGCCCAGAGGTCGGAGGTAGGGCTTGGGGCTTGGCTTTCGTGCACTGTTTTGTCTCCAGCCTGTCAAGCCAGTGAACCCGTAACTTCTGCTGTTGGTGTTGTTGTTGTTGTGGTTCCACCCAGTTTTGGTTCTCAGTGTAGCATGAGAAGGCTGGAAGGGCGAGGGGAGGCCTGGAGCCCGGAGCAGGGTGGAGAATTCCTGGATGCTGCCTTTACGGCCCCAGCGGATGTTTAAAGCACACATTAGGTGTGACCAATGATGTCATCTCTTTTGTCTGGGAAGAAATGAAATACCTCTGGTAACACAATGGACTTCTCTTTGTTGTTGTTGTTTTGTGTTCAGGGGATCACAATATTTTTGGTCTGAAAAGCAAATAAACACTTTTAATGCCTTATTTTGTTGTTTGAATACATGGGAATTTTGTGCTGAGGGGTTGCACAAGTGTGTGAACACTGTGAAAGGAAACATGATTTAAGTAGTTGAGCTCAGGAAGTTGCCTTCAAGAAAGAAAGAATAAACATAGAGGTGTGTTCTGCAAGTTTTTGCTATTTCTGTCAAGGTAACACCACCACCTTTTGGTAATTAGGGGGTATTACATCCTGAATAAGTAACATTCCCAAAAAGTGAAAGCTAACATACTATACCTCTTCTTTCCTCTTTTTGTGTTATTTATTAGATGAACGACATAATGCTGTACACCTACCCTCAGCAGGATGGAAAATACAGGCTTAAGAACACACTTTCTCTCTCTGGGATGAAGGTACATTAACATACTTATTCTCCGACAATCTTCTCTGACAATCTTCAACTTTATCACTGTACACTATAAACTGTGATGTGTTTTGCCCCTCATACACACACACAGGTGAACAAACCTGTCCTAGACAACGTGCAGAACTGTCTTAGGATTGAGGTGTCTGACATCACTATTACACTCTCAGCCAGGTGAGCATCTGACGGCCAAAAGCTTGAAATCAATGTGTGAATTTGAAAACTTGCCCAAGACTCCTTTTCTCCTGGAATTAAAAACAACTCTATACATCAAGTATAAAGCCTTTCAGCAAAATCAGCTGTAATTGTTTGTCTGCTTCTGTCTACAGTTCAGTTGGAGAGAGGGAGGACTGGTTCCACACATTGAGTCGAGCCATAGCAGACCATGCTGCAGGACTCTGTACGTTTGGTGGTCCCTGCAGTGAGGTAAGAAAACTAAAGGCTCTTTGATGAAATTAGAGCTATTTTTCATCTGGGTTGTTTCACAAAATGTTGCTACTGAAAAAAATCTGTTATATTCAATTAACTAAGACGTATTAGGTGTGTTTTACAGACAGTTGGGACATCTGTTTATAAACATCATTCTCACCTCGTCTAATGTCACCACGTATGTGTCCACAGGCCCGTGAGAAATTGTGGATGGCCCTGGGTGAGGCTGCTCCTGTACTGGTGCCGGTTTCTCATGTGATGATGTGCATGAACTGTACCTCCGACTTTAGCCTCACACTGAGACGACACCACTGCAACGCCTGTGGCAAGGTCCGACACACAGAATGCAAAAACGTTGTGACTTGTTGATGTTAAAAAGGTTCATTATTTATTCTACATAAATTATCGAATGAAAGAGTAATAATGTCACCAAACAAGTGATATGCTTTAAATTTTTATTCATGTATAATTTTTGATTCCATGAGAGTATTTATTAATGTTGCAAATGGTCATCTCAACTTTTGGTTCAAATATCGAGTATCTAAAGGTCAAAGATAGCCCTTCTATGTAATACGTAAATCTATGTCTATGTGTGGTATGTAAATCTTTGTATCCTGTCTCTCTGAGCAGGTGGTGTGTCGTGCTTGTTCCAGGAACAGATACCCACTGAAGTACCTCAAAGACAGGGTTGCCAAAGTGTGTGACCACTGCTATGCCGAGCTCAGGAAAAAGGGTGAATCTCTGATTTCTGTATTGTGTCTCACTGTTGGGGGAGTACGGCGGAAAGAAAAAATATCTTGGTGTGATGCTTCCTCTCTGATGTGGTATTAATTGTGTTTGTGTCTGTAGGTGCCAGCGTGTCGGGGGCATGCGGTAACTCCAGCCCTCGGACTCACCGGACCAGCCGTCCCCTTTCTGCTGTCTTCCAGAGCCTGCAGCCCCCCGAGTTTGTGGAAGAGCAGGAAGAGCACCTCTCCGCTCAACCAGGTGGACTACAATTGGCATCTGTACCTCTTCATTTCATGCATTACATGCATTTGCATTTAACAAGACTCAAAATATGGCATCTTTTAATCCCAATGTATCCAAGACAAATTTTACTAACTCTAAATCCATTTCTCAGTGTAAATATGATCATGATGGACATTTGGTGAGGCTAGAGATGCTTCATTTGACTTACTGTTTTGTTTGAATAAAAACCTGCTCACTTTCAACATGTAGTGTCACAGTAGGTATTCTACTTATTATTCAATAAGTAAAGAATGTTCCCTGACCAGGAATCAAACCCTGGCCACAGTGGTGAGAGCACCAAATCGTAACCACTAGGGAGCTGTGACACATGAATCAAGCTTGTGTACTCGAATGTCTGGCATGTATGACAACTGATACACTGCAGAAGCTGGTGTATAGTGCAAAACAGCTGCAAGTAAGGTGTCAACCTTACTTGCAGCTGTTTTATCTACCGCTCTACCCTTCATTCCTATCTTCAGGGGTTGGACAAAATAACAGGAATGTAATGCAATCATAAAACCAGATTTGGTATCCTTATTGTCAATTCTAACAGGACGTCAGAGTATCATCTTATATGTAGGGCAGCATAATAAATTGGTCTTGTTGTGAACTTTAAAATCTTCATTAAACATTAACATAATTTAACATTAAAATCATTTAACATTAACATAATTATTTATTACTGACTTATATTATTAAGTCTTTATTTAATAAGTCAATGAACATAGCCGTCAAACTTTTTCATTCAATTACATGATTTTTTGATGATTTTTGATAACATTAGTGACAACAATAATAGGCCTAATAACAACAATAATCATCATCCTAACAATAATCAGGCCTTATCATTCATTTTCAGGGCAATTAGTCCACATTTTATTTGATAGGGGGGGATTGGTAAGGGACCTGGAAAACGGATAGGGGGGAGCTGGCCCAACAAAAAGTTAACAACGACTGTACTATCCAGTCCCTCTATCTGTGTATCTGCATTAATGTAGGATGATGTGGATCTAATGTGTCATGCATTTCATCAGGTGTCACTTACTGTGGAGGGCTCCACCATGAGCGGCAGCCTGCAGCGCCGGAAAAAGAGCAAGAGGAAGTGGAAGCGACTATGGTTCCTCCTCAAAGACAAGGTGCTCTACACCTTCACAGCCCGTGAGGTGAGGGGGCACAGAGTCTCCCACACCACCCCAAAAACACTTGCACACTCTCGTTATCACTTAATCCCAGGGGCATTTCCTTACAACCTTTATCTATCCTTTTTCTTCTTCACATCTGAAACAATGCAGTATAGAACTATTTAACACTCAAATTTCCTCCTGGGCAGAACACTTTATGAGACTAATGAAGGGATTCTCTGTGCTCTTTCTCTGTTTCTTTTGACAAGTGTGCATCTGACTGTTGCACTGCTTTGTTCTTCTTGAAGCATGAAATTATTGTTATTTGCATTTTGCTGCTGACAGCGAGATTGGTGTTTTTAAGTCATATGCCTGTGTTTAATGTCTTCACTCTGGTTCCTTTTTCAGGATAAAGTTGCTTCAGAGAGTCTACCTCTGCAGGGCTTCACCGTCAAGCTGACAGAGAGGCCAGAGGGGGATGAAAGCAGCGACGTGTTCCATCTATACCACAAGAAAACCCTTTACTATACATTCAGGGCTGATGATCCAAACACTGCTCGCAGGTCAGCACTGGTGCTTTGTTTATGTAGAAAGAGCTTTTTCTGGAGCGCCTAATCCTAACAACTAGACCACCAGGGAGCTGTGAGCACAGAGTTTCCTCATACTCCCAAATGACCTGTATCTTATGGAAGATTGTTGTCCTAAGTGGTAGTGAGAGTGCATTTGTTTATCTCTTCCAACTTAATCTGATCCGTACAAAAGGCACCATTTATCATAATGACTGTTGACAATGTATCTGGATCAGCTTGTTAGTTACTGTCAGCTTAAAGGTGCAGTAAACAATGCTTTTCCAAGATTATTGATATTTGAACTCAACTGTCAAATGAATACAGCCCTCCATCAGAATTCTAAATATGTTAGTATTGCCATTGCGACGAGTTCTGTTAGTGTCTCTGCTGACTAAACGAAATATGGCAGTGTCGATATTAGCTAGTGGATAAGCTACTGCTGTAAAGCCAACCAGTTGGAAGTAACCATTAGAAACAATAGCAAACGGACGAGGATAAACTGACCTATCAAAAAGTGAAACAGCGAAGCTAACGTTATTACGAACTTGTCCATAATGACTGGTGCCTTCCCCCGTTTTCATTCCTTTGCAATCACAGAGGTTTGTTTTGCACGTACACAGTCTGGGCTGTAGGAACACAGTTTTCTTTTCAGCGCACACAGAAAAATAGAGAGCTAGATGACCGTGAGGAGATTTGCTGAATTTGACAAAAAGTGTATTAACATCACTTACTATACTTTATAGTACCATAATTATCTCAGGGTTTTTCTTTGTAAAAAGTGTTAAGTGCATACCGGTATATTATTTTTACATATGTGCAGTAGCAAACAAGCAAATGTACTAGCCAATAAGGGGCAGAATAGGGCGGTTTTTCATGTTATGCGGATGGGGATAAAAAGTCAATCAAACTACCGTAAATAACAGGCTGTGCTCCTGCTAATGACTGTGAAAGAAGTCATTTGGCATGTGGATTGGGGAATTTCCCAAAACTCTCTTGCACACCAAGTTTGCACCATTGGTTGAGCTACTGCATGCCAATGGTAGTACACATGCCTATGGTTGTTAACCCCTGCTATAAGGCAACCAGTAGTATCTGTTTTTGCATGATAAAAGTAGTACTCTGGTGACAGGTAATATGAATCTGTCTTGTAAAATCGGTGGAGTGCCCCTTTTCCATGAACCATTCGATTAAACGTTTTTTTCTTGTGTTTCAGATGGGTCAATGCCATGGAGGAGGCTACTGTTTTATAGCACCTGCTCAGTTAAATGAACAGGCCCTGCTGTCTGTGACTGCTAGAACTCCTCCGTGGAGAACAACAAAGCTATCTGCTGCTTCTGAACTCAGACCATCAGTAAGAATTCATCACGTCTGACCTGTTGTTGTGGAATATTATTTGAAAATGTAGTCACCAGGGGAATCTTAGACAAGCCTGCCACCCAATGGTAGGAAGGTAAAAGTGGGGGATGACGCTATATGGAAGGGAGCAGTGGAAACCTTTTGTTGGAGTATAATCTATCATATGAAGACACTATGGTTTCCAATGCGCTGAGTTCACAGAAGCCATCACTTTTTAGGTGCAGCTTGGATACATCAAATGCTTCATCCAAAAGAACATTTTAGTCCCTCTGTTTCACGTTTTTACAAGGACCATCCCACATACAAAACAAGTTCTCAAAGTCAACTCTTCTTTGTCTGACTTACCTGAGGTTCCACAGGATTCCACTCTTGTTGTTCTGGAGGAGTAATGTAGAATACAATGCCTAATAGAATAGAATGCCTTTATTGTCATTATACACATGTGCAATACCTGTGCAATGAGATTGAAGCACCCCCTTTCCAGTGTCAACAAGATACAAGATACAATGATATGTGAGACAGTTACAGCCTGTGTTCTGTAATGGGTATAACCTCACAAACAAACTTTGTTCCATATTGTAGTAGTATTCGCAGCTAGTAAAAGGGAAGTATTGCTCACCATTTTAGAGATATATTTGGTATTCCGAATATATATAATGAAATATACACTGCAGATATTGTAGTGAATTATAGGATCTGTTTGTGTAGAAAAAAAGTATGTTCTTAGTAACAGGCCATCTTAATCATCCCAGTGTGTGTACATTATATTTCTTGTGGAGCTTTACACAGTGTTGCTATTATGTTGAACCTACAAAGCTATGGAATGACCCTCAGCATGACAACCAGTCAACAGTATTTATACTATCAAAGATACTTTGTATTTGAATCTGTAGGTTTTGAGACAGAAAAATGTCAGTTCTGAAGTGCTAATTGATTTCTTCCAGTTGAATGCAGTGAAATTTAAAACTGATGATGAATGTGCCCTTATATGAAATTGTACTCCTTGTCCGGTCTTTATATTATCAAAGTACTGTACTAAGGTCATGTCTCCAGAAGAGACCTTGAAAAACATTCACTTTTTATCTACTCTTATATACTGTAACCTTCTAGTATTTCGAATCCTGTTTCAGCCCAGTAAAATAAGAATATACTATTGTGCCATTTTTATTAATGCCTTGTTCATGCTGTATATACACTGCTGAATAAAATCACACTTAAAACACTTGGACTTAATGGAAACGGCTGGGGGGGAAGCCATTCTCATACTACCTATAAACTGCCAGTGTTGAGAGTCATCTGAGCCGCTCATGTCTGCAACAGTTTCACTCTCGTTCACTACTGTTCTTACATAATTTGGCATCCATAGTTTCTCTTAACCCAGCTCCCTTCTGAATGTGATTTTTCATCCATCAAACTACATTATTTCTAAAGCACACATTTGTTCATCACATACTGTTCATCTTTTCTACCTGTTTCTTATGTGCCATACTTATACTGTTATTATGGATTGTACCTCCTGCATATAGTGCATTGTAAATGTTCATGTATATAGATACAATATACAAAAATAAACTCCTTCAAAAAGTTTACTGTGTGTGCTTTTACAGTGCTGTGCTGCCAGATCTCACATATCTGTGTCTTTATTATAAGTTACAAAACATAAACTAAGTGGAACATGAACACCTGTACAATGATACCCATTCCACAGTATCAGAAAGGTTTGCTTGTATAGTGTTTACCAATTTATTTATTTGGTTTTAAGTACACAGTGTTATTAATATTAAAATCAACATATTTCTGTTTGCAAAAAGAAAAAAGATATTAAAGGACCTAAGACTATGCCTGATCCAAATGTTGGGGGGGAGGCCTCCTTCCAATTTAACAGGATTAATCTTTTTGCTAGGAGGGAAGTACATTACACACATAAAAATACATTTTGATTAGCTGTTTGGTAGAGGGTTATCTTCAGGTTAAATACCAAATAGAGCTGTAAGGGGGTTGGATTTAAAAGATTTTTCCAGAAAGACTGAAAAACCAAAATGTGTAAGCTAATGTGGCTGGTGAGTGTCTGACATCTTGTACGGTAAATGTAAGGCATTTTGTATATACACAATTGCCTTTTATCATAAGTTGCTCATATTATTCTGCCATACTGTATTCTGTTTACTCAACCCCTATAACTACATGTATATTAAAATATACAATTTAGTACAAAAACACTGCACACTCAAAATAGCCATGTCTAACACAATCTCAGCAGCTATGAGCCTCACAAAAGCAGTACTTATTGACAGTTTGTTGCTACGCATTGTATTTGTTTGTAGAGGGGTTGGTGTTTATCCCCTGAAAATGATAAATACTGGTAAGATGCTGGAATAAGACCATACTCTACATATGTGTGTCCATTGTACATGTGTATTGGCAAACACAGTTAAATTTCTCTTTCATCCAGCAGAGAGCAGCAGAACATCATGCCAAACAGATCTCATTTGAACTGTATCAGTAACATGCTGGTGACTGAAAACTTCCAAATGCATTTTTCTGCTTGACCACCACTATAAACTTGATGTTGGAGGATATTTGAGTTTACATAGTTCAAAGTAGATGAATGAAAGTTAATTACAAAAGATTAGTATTCACTTGCAGAACAAATTTATAATTTATAGTGCATGGTATGTACTAAATGTTCAGGCAGCTTCTTTGTTACCCTCAATTGTGGACTTGAGGTGTCAGTATTGAAAACGAGAGAGAATGAAAGAGTGCAATGCTATTAGGAAGTAGTGTGACATGTAACATCTACCAGGAATCAACTTTATACTGCAGGCATACTTGGTCTTTCCCACACGCACTCACACACACACACACACACTTAACACAGAGAAGCATAAGACAACATTTCAGTAGATTTTCTTATCATTACTTTGGCCTGGGAACTACTGTGTTTGTTAAGCCATTTAAGTGATACTGCATACCATTAATTTTTACTACACTGATTAACCCAGGGGAGGCACTCCAATTTTAGGTCAAAGTAAGGTGACATATTTCTATTGCCCAGAGGATTTACACATCATTACGGCTAACAGTTGCCTTGTTGATGATGTAATTTGGCCAAATATAAAACACACATTCCTATCCACAAACACCATAATGAGCCCTTCTTTTCTCTAGGCTTTTCCATTCCCAGCCCCAGCCATACTGCTGCGTAACACGCACCATATCAGAGTTAAAGGTGCTTTAAGCGATGTCACACGTGTTTTAGGATACAAGATTTGTTGTCACATACAGCAAACATCTCCTCACTATCTGCAAGCCGCCTGTCCCCAGAACACACTGTTAAAAAACGTGGTCTCTGTAGACAGCCAAGGATTTACACACAGCAACAAAAACAAACTGTGCACACCTGCACCACGAAGCATACACAAACAGTGTTCCAGCGTTTCAGCCAATAAACAGCAAGAAGGATTTGGGGGTGGGGGTTAGTGCACGGAGGCACAGAAGGGAGGGGAGGGATGAGGAGAAGGAGGAGTAAGCTAGTCTTGTTTTGTTTGAAAATAACAGTAAAAGTAATGTCACCCAACATCGCACCTTTAATTAGTTATACCAAAGAGTTCCTTTAAACCAAAACAACCAAGTCAGACGAGATGGACTGCAACCATCTAATCAGTGCTAGCATAAATATTTAAAGACAAAGAAAAAGCACAAAACATTTTGGCCTATTTCTTTTTCAACATCTGCAATATTAATGTCTGTAGAGTTAATCAGAGCAGTCTCGATGTCAGAGCTTACTGAAGAAAAGATATAGGATGTGGCTTTAATTTATTGGCCAGTATAGGGAGAGATCAGGACCAAAAGATCATTTTCAATAAGATGAATAAAGATGAAGTAATTGCATGTCAGTCAAAAACTAAGCAGAACAGAACATAGGCAGATTGGGGTTGCTCTAGATACATGATCCCAGGAGTGTCAGTGACCCAATACTCACTTGAAGTACGAAAACAGAGAGAGAAGTGAGAAAGGCATTGTAAGCAGAGAAAGATGTTCATTTCAAGCACCTGAAAGTTAAAGACACCCTTTTCCACTTCTCATCTTGAGCATGAAGTCATATGCAAACACATTCACAAAACCTTTCCCTTGGTAGCCAGGGATCCAGAGATGCAGAGAGTGATTAGGTAACTGCCTGCATGTTTGGATCAATAGCGTTCCATTTCTGTAGTCTTGGCAAATTGTAAGAAAAGGACCTCTAAAAATAGTTTTGAAAAAAAGGTCAGCTTCTACACACTCGAAAAGTTTATCTACATCCAGAAGGCCAATAAGAAATTCAAGATAGAGTGCCTGTATTGCATTACCAAACTCCAATGCTATGCAGGCCAAGATTCAGTATCAAACTGAGATTATTAGGATAAATCAATAGGAAAGGCAGAATATGGTGTGAGATTTAAGAGATGAGACAGTGAAACAGACTGTACAGTATGGAGACATTTCAAAGGGTCCAGTCTTCCTTCCCAGGCTGAGTAACCTACATGACGCCAGCAAAGGCAGGTTAGCAACTTTCCACACTGTAATCTCAAAATAAATTTCCAATACAAAACTGTAGAGTAGACACCTGACCAAAGTTTGAGGTAAGGGTTCTTTGAACGGGAATTGTTCCATTTGATCTTTGGTCTTGTCTATTGCTCCTATCTATGCAAGAATGAAAGAGAACATACAGTATGTGTTAGTTAGACAATAAGTATGAATGACAGCATAAAACAAGCAGCTGAGTAAAGTATAATGAACACAACAGAGTGCACCAAAGCCCTGCTGATATTCCAGTGTGGTGGCTCTCACAACATTTCAAACCAGAGACAATACAAACACTTTTAGATGTTATTTTGTTATTTATTGTCACAACTTAAGAAGAAAATCACTTTGACCGTTTCCAAAAGAGTAAAGTATTACGCTGCTTTTAGAGATAACCCAACATTATGTTGCCATCTATGAGCTAAGTCAACCCAATATCTTTCGTAATACTGGTTTACCTCAAGGCCATTTCAATGCAGAACCTGTTCAACTTCTCTACGTCCACATGCAGTTATCGGCCTTGAAACATGAATTCGGTGTATAGGAAAGAAGAGGGGACTATGAAAGGCAATGCATAGAAAACAGCTGAAGAGAGAGAATGAGATGCAAATGAGGACAGATGAAGAAAGGCAAATTTAGTCTGTGACATGTCTTTTGATAAAAGGACTTATCTCCTTTTCCAGGGATTGTTTTTCATCCCTCCCTCCCTCTGTTCATCTCATTACTCACTCTGATGTTTGCCCTGGCACCGCTGGGTTGGCAGAAATGGCCATCACACCAGGAACCGTCTGGGTAGTCTGGATACAGGTCTAATAATTCACCAAAAAAAAATTAAACCATTTTTTTATACAGTGTATGGAATTCCTACAGCATGTGGTAGTTTGCTCTCCTGCAAGAAAGTAACTTTATTACTTAAAGGAGAATTCCAGTCAATTTCAATACGTAGCTCTGTTGTTTGTAAATTTGGAGTGCTGTCAGTAGAGAGAAAAATAAAAACCATCGGTGCTGCCTACACCGTGTTATCCTCTTGCTAGAGTTAGCACCCAACAGGGCTTAAACAGGGCAAGTTTTAAAAAATGTTTAGCCTCTAAACATGTTCAAAATCTCATTACAAGTGCCTACCCATGTGTCAAATTCACTGTGTTCACTTGGAAGGAATAACTGCACATGTATAGGCACTTATAATGACATTTCGAGCATGTCTAGAGGCTAAAAACAAGTTTAAAACGTGCCCTGTTTACGCCTGTTGGGTGCTAACTCTAGCAGCAGGATAACTTGGTGTAGACAGCACCAATTGTTTTCATTTTTCTCGCTACTGACAGCACCCCAAATTTACAAACAACAGAGCTACATATTGAAATTGACTGGAATTCTCCTTTAACATAACTTGTCCTACATTTCTTCCTTCAGAGGGTTGTGATGGTGACAAAATCTTTTTTTGCTTGCTTGTGTTGAGGAGAAAATCTTGCTTCCACAATCCAATATAATTACTGTTGAACCAGAAGGCTGAGGTGGGACAAAACACAGGGAGGGGTCACTCAAGTGCAAATCCACTGGTTATCACTTGTGAAAGCCAGAGCCAGGTTTATTTGATGGGAGTGGCAGGCAGGGGTCACTGATTATGAAAGCATGAGGTAATCATTGAAGATAGACGGTTTTCCAGGAAGTGATGGAGTGAAAGTAATGAAAAGAGTTACATTTTCCTATCATGGGCCTTTGCGTTTTTTATGGTTGTTTGTAAGATACTGACAACTGGCTTATGTGTTCAATATTTTGAATTGGTTGGGATGTAATACTACGTCACAACAAACTATAGTTTTGAGTGATCTTGAAATTAATATATGCTTGACTGCAAATATGTGTCCAGTTGCCAAGGTTTTCTGAGGGGGCTGAGATTTTTTGTAATAAAATCTATTGTCCTTCAGTTGAATTGTTGTCCCATGCTCTAAATGTTTGTGGTGGTGACAAGGTGATAATAAGTAGGCTACTCCATAGTCTTACTCAGTAATCTATCAGCATTCAACCCTGCTCACATATTCTGTACTCATTGTTGTAACCCTTTTTAGAGCTATAAATAGCCCTTTAGGAGTTGAGACAGGCTGCCCGTATTTACATGTCAAGTTTCTCATATAGTCATACAGTTTTGGTGGGTGTGGGACTGATGACTCAGCACCACATAGATATCTGTGCTTTGCCTTGTGGAGGTGATGTGGGCAGGGCCAATGTGGAAAGGCATGGCTATTTGGATCAGCCCATATACTCCATAGACTGCATTCTCTCTAAACCAGTGTGTGTGTGTGTGTGTGTGTGTGTGTGTGTGTGTGTGTGTGTGTGTGTGTGTGTGTGTGTGTGTGTGTGGTGTGTGTGTGTGTGTGTGTGTGTGTGTGTGTGTGTGTGTCCGAGCATTGATTTCCTGGTTTGCAGATTCTTCTTTCATTTTTTAACTGACAGGGAATTGTGTAAATAATAATACGTATGAGGCTACATGACTTGCGCAGTCTCACTGCTCTGTGTGTGTGTGTGTGTGTGTGTGTGTCTCTCTCTCTCTCTCTCTCTTTGGGAATTCACCTGGTTGACGTCACACATACACTCCTTAGCACCGCTCGCTGCCATAGAGCCGTAGTACAGAGCCAGCCGCCGAGAGGCAGACAGCTTGAATTAGCAGCAGCCGACTTGAACACTTCCTTAAACACTATTGAAGATTTTGAAGTCAAACCGCCGAGGGAACCGTGGTTCAAAAACAAAACCCGGTGAAACCTCGCAACAAACAAGACACCTTTTTGCTCAGCGGAAGAGGTAAGTCCCAGTTTCTTGAGAAGCGGTTAAACTTCTTCGCGGTTGGAAACACTTGTGTTGTTTGACAGTTGGGACATTAGTTGTTTGCGGACCGGGGTAGCCTACTGGGTGTCATGAGTCGCCTGTCTTTACTGTGGCCCGGCTTTGGCTGATATTTTGCCAAATAAAGAAGCAGAGCTCAACTGCAAACCTCACTTGACTTCAGTAACGTTAGTGGAAGTTACGTTAATAGGACTGTCTGGCGTTGGGAAAGAGAGGAGTTGCTGTCGCGGAATGTCTCCCTCTCCTTGCCGTGGTGTTGTACTTAACGTTACGTAAGTTAAACCATGTTTCAGTGCTTGCAGATCCTGTTAACGTAACAAAACAAAACTGGGGAAGCAAAAATCAACACCGCGAAGTCAGTTTGTTTGCTTAATAAATTCCTCTAGCGAAGTCTTCTCATATGGCAACAGAGGGATCCGTTTCATTGATGTAGCTAGCTAACTTTTTGTGGAAAATAAAAATGGGGACAAACGGTGTCGTTCATTATGCTCCATAACGAACCACAACAATGAATAGAAACCAGAAAAAAATAATATCAGGGGACAAGCTTTACTTTAAACCACTTTAATTCCATACCTCAAATGTCTCTTAATGGGGTGGTTTAAATGAATATGATTAAACATGTAGGCAAGCTGTCAAATAAGTTTACATGTTACATTTGGGTTTCTTAGGGGCCATTCTAGGATCAGACCTTTAAGGGGGGCTCAGCCCCTAATGAGAGTTTGACACGGTTTAGTTCCTATGATGGAACTAAACTTGACCCACTATAAGTTATAACGACCAATTTGACAAAATGTTCTAACATTCAGCAATTTTAGTTGCTTACGTTTCAATTTGGGTTCTAATCTGCCCCATGTAATTACCAACGTCTACTCTGGTGACTACCAACGTTAAACTTCACAACCGCACTCCTGCTCTCCCTCTGACAGATCAGATAGAGACTCAGCCAAAAGGTGGGAGTCTGGCACAACCATCTCCGATTGGCCAACGCTATGTTTCTGTTAACCCTTTTCTTGATGGGGTTACAGGTGCATTGCATTGGCGTCAGCCACCCAGGATATTAAACCTGTTTCAAGCCCTATTGAATTTGTAATTGTTTGTCCTCTGTCACTAACAGACAAGTCCGCAAATTCTAACTTGAAGCACAATTTATTAAAAATTAAAAAAAAAACATATATATATATATATAATAATTTTTAAGGGGGGGGATTTAATGAAATTTAGTAGGGCTTGAGCCACGCTAAAAAGGGTCTCAAATTGCCAATGGTGTTTATCTTTTCTCAAATTCAACTCTTAAAGTAACTTAATCCAGGATGTTTTGAGGAGTATCCTACAGATAAACTGACAAAAAAGCAGCACTGACATTAATAGGGTCTATATAAATTTACTAGGCTAACTATTAATTGTTACATCTAATTCAGATCTTTATAATTCACTGTACATTCAGTCACACAATTAGGATACATTATAACCCTTATTTGTGGAGTTCAAATGCAGAAAAGTTTTTGTTGCCTTTACTTGGTTTGAATCCCAAGTTTCATTCTTTGGTTTTTGGTATGGTTTGACAGAAAGCTGGCAATGTCACTGCCAATATAAAGACAATACAGATGATCACCAACACCACTTTGCTCATTGTGGTCTAACTTGAATTGGAACCGGTTTGTGTTGTTCACCTGAGACCAAAAGTCTATGATCCTGAAAGAGCAAAGGTGCTTTCCTAATTGCACTCACAAAGTATAGCAACCATATTTGCCATCACATAACAGAATAACTCCTTTACCATCCTTCATCCTCTTTTCTTGGTGAAGTCAATTATTGAGAAGCAGCTTACATGTAAAACACAATCAGAACAATGTATTTGTGACAACAAAAAGAAGTTACACGCATCAGCAGGAAGACTAAATAAGTCAGTGTGAAGACTGCCCTGCATTCTTCAGCCTTCTGAATCCACAGTAGCAGACATGACTTGTTATCTCTCCTGGTACACCAAACACAAATTCTATTTTGGTATATTCCTTCCATTGCTTGTGAAAGTCTTGTGTCACACACTACAACACAGTTCTGCCTTTGTGGCAAGACTCTGTATCCTGTTGTTATCTTCTGGTGGTAATGCAGCTTTGTGAGCACAGGTAACATTATCTGCCTGCATCTGTCTGCAGTTACTGGTGTGTAAATATTGGCTTGTGGCTTCATGAGCTGCTTGAAGGACACGGTTGGGACATCTGCTCAGTGAGGAGTTGCCCATGCAGCACTGATCTCTCAATATTACAACACCCATAAAACATCACCTGATTAATTAAGACAATGGTTAGACTGTTATTAGGCTGTGTTGTCTGTGAATAATTTATAAAAAAAAGTTTTATTTTACAGTCTGATAAGCTTCAGTACAGAAAATCAAAAGTCAGAAACCATTAAACGAGTAAATTTAGTAGCACCAACTAAACTGAGTATAAAAAAGTACTAATGTTGACAATACTTGATAAGATTTGAATCATAATTTCTTATATAGAAACAACTTTACCAATAACATATATATTTTTAGTTGTGTACTTACATTGTCCCACATGTTTTCAGTAATGGCCCCCAGGAAGTGAGAAAGGCTTTCAAACCAGTTTAAAATAGGGGCCAAAGGGTGGAATTGCACCTTCCTTGTTAGTCAGGTAATGCCCTCCGCCCCAAAAATACTTTTCTTTTTCCCATAGACATACATGGCAAATGAGATAAAAAAAATATGAAAGGCACAGTACCTCCACTGCAACACTTTTGTTACAATGTACAACAATACATTGTTCTTTAAAGAGAACCTGCTGTTATGCGCCAGCACACACACACACAAGCGGACACTCAAACAAACACAGGTGTTTGGCTCAAATTTGCATAATCTGGTACCGGGGGATGATAGTTTGGCTTATTACTTGCCCTTGGTCTCTTGTCACTCTTTCTCTCTCTCTGTACCACACACCCACTCCACATCATGCTAGCTATCCTGCATTTTGTCTGTCTTAACCAAGGCTATGTGAACTGTGAGCGAGGCAGAAATGGACACCGCTCTTAATGCATGTGGATAAAAGACTCGCCCACACACACACACACACACACACACACACACACACACACACACACACACACACACACACACACACACACACACACACACACACACACACACTGACAGGGTTCATTCCATGCTGGTATAGCAGGTTTAACCGTGCCAAAGAGCTAAGTGATACACAGTGACTCAAGAAGGGAGAGAAAATCTGGGAAAAAAGGTTATCGCGCTACAACACTGAAATCTGTGTTCCTGCGTCTGAACATCCAATAGACAGTTATGAACAGCTTGCGTTGATGTGGTCTTAGGTTTATTTAAAGCACAAAGGGAAAATATAACTTTCAGTATCACTGGAATACATGTTTTACAACAGTTATTCATCTGATTGACATTGAACCAGCAACCTCAGCTCTGGTATCCTTCTTCATCAAATCCCACTCACTTTTCTTTCCAGTTCTACTTTTTCCCCATCGCTCGGTGAACGTACTGTATGTGTGAGAGAAAGAGAGGGAGACAGAATTTTACATCACAAAAGGGTATTAAAATGTACATCTACATTTCATGCTTTTTTCGCCTATAGGTGTTGTTGTCTTCCTAGTCTACGGGACAGTTCCAGATGTCCCTTACTTTCCGCTTTTTTTGTATTAACTTTAAACTACGGTCACATCAAGGAACATTAACCGAAACCTCTGAGCAATGTTACATGCTGAAATTGGCGAGTTTTAAGGAAAATTTTGATTTGTGCAACAAGGCAGGACTGTTCGGTTCATTTGGGGAATGGTTGTAAAGATTTACAAAGAATATGTCTACAGCATTTACTCTCTAACTGGGACCTTTTTGGGACCTATTAGTGGGGATTTGCTATGGACAAAATACGTCAATACACTGGTAAGAGCAAAGGATGTTTGACCATGTAATTTTAAGCTGTACTGTACTCTTACTGTATTCTTCATTCAGTATTATGTGCTCCTGTTGCCAGAACTTCCACCGCAGTGCTGTCAAGATAGGTCTGGCAATGCGAGACTAGTGTCTCCCCAGACAACGGCTGTAATGTGTGTTGATATGACCTCTGTTTGTGTGTGTGTGGATGGGAGGTGTGGTGTTAGACATTAACCTTGGTTTGCGAGAAAGGATGGCTTTGATTGTTTCTAGCCAGTCTCCACTGAAATTCATTACTGTTTTTTTTTCTTTTCTCAACCTATTTTCCTTTGTTTTTGTGTCTAAGTGACCGATGGGAATAACAATCTTTGACATTGGTCTAGTATTAACCCACTCTTAGTTAAACTAACGTCGTTAGCTTTTCGGTGGAGGCTAAAAGCAGACTGCTACTGTGGAACCGTAAATGTGCCGTAAATCCTCATACATCAGGATTATCATCTGCGTGTGTGCAAAAATATTGCACATGCACAGAACGGATCGTGTACCGACATATGCCGTCACTGCTGTCAAGAGCATGCCAGATCTGTAGGTGGCAGTGTAACGAGAAGCTCAAGCCCACGTTTGCCAATCAGTATCCCTAAAATAGCAGATACAAATCACTTCCTTGCTCTTCTCTTCCTCGCTTCCTCAGCTGCCTAAACCTCCATTTGTCTCAGTTTACATGCAAATGTCCAAACAAAGTTTTCCGAAATCTCCACTCTGGAAAGTTGTTTTCAGAAGCAAATTCGCAGTTTGCGTGTAAATGAAGGGAACAAACTAAGGTAAATGTCTTTTTTCAAAATAACCATATACATGAAAACAGGGTGTCGGATTAATATAAGTGTTTGACAGCATTATGGAAAGGATTTCAAAGGAGGTAGACCTTTCAGTTAAAGAGTAAGATCCTTTTTTTAAAACATTAAAACGTCGCGAAATTGCGTTTGGTAAAGCCACCAGATTCCATGTTAATAAACAGTAATTTTAGCATCATAAAATACACTTCATTCAAAGTTGACAGAAACAAAATAGGTCTATAAAAAGCTGATTTTCCACTTTACCGACCATCACAACTCTAGTTTTGGTTGAAATAAACACATAGTTTAACATGTTTAAATTGTGTGTATGTGAGACCAAGCTATGTTAGCTTGTGCAGCTCTAATTAGCCATTGCATTTTCTTCCTTCACCATCCACAGTTCTTTCTTGTTCTTGTTCTTTTGGTCATAACCCAGCCTTCTTGACCATAGGTGAGGGAAGGAACGAAAACTGACCGGTAGATCGAGAGCTTTGCCTTCTGGCTCAGCTCTCTTTTTGTCACAACGGTGCGATAAATTGAATGTAACACCGCACATGCTGTGCCAATTGTCCAACCAATCTCCCGCTCCATTGTTCCCTCACTCGCGAACAAGACCCCAACGTATTTAAACTCCTTCACTTGGGGTAAGTACTCATTCCCTACCTGAAGAAGGCACTCCATCGCTTTTCTTCTGAGAACCATGGCCTCAGATTTAGAGGTGCTGTTCCTCATAGCCGCTTCACACTCGGCTGCAAACTGATCCAGTGAGTGCTTCTTCCTTCACATTTCTCCATGTTTCCTGATAGTGATTACCAAAATACCTTTTTTGGTATACAGTACAGGAATATGTTAAACACTGGTTAAAACCCTGATTTTAGTTGACACCATCAGCAGGGCAACGTTAAGTTAGCCAGAAACCTCTAAAGCCTGATTAACCTCACAGGTATTATGACATGTTGTTTGCATCAGAACATGTTTATCTGTTACCTGGGTCCTTCTTTTCTTCTTCTATCTTTTTTCCTGTCAGGCTAGTCTTCTTCCATCCACGTTTTAGACCTTTGCTTCTCTGTCTGTGACATGTTCAATGTCTTCCATTTAAAGTAGCCTATTTGTGTTGAGTCAGTAGAAAATGAACAGGTGTTACTGACGACATTAATAGTGTGTGCATTCCTGAGGTCCTAGTGGCGTGCATGCTGGCTCACTGGAATGGCTCACTGTAAGACTTGATGACACTTACTGTAACGGAGTCATCATGATTGCTATTTGTTACACCTGTGAGTTTCCTGCTATGACCCGTCAAAATGTTTGCTGTTAAAAAGGTATGTTGCCCATCTTCAGGTCTAGGTGCCTTTAGTCCTGAAAGACTACAGACCAAATAAACTAATTGGTTGTCTTGGTAGGCCTGTGTGTTTAAGATGATTGTCCTGCTGGATTGTCCTAAAACTAAGTGTAGGTTTGGTGTAAACAAACCTTCCTTGTAATTATTTGGCCAAGGGTAGCCTATTTGGGGAAAGGGTTAACTGTTCATCAATGGTGTCAAACATTAACAATGTAGAATAATGTAATTTTGAACTAGACTGAATCCTTTTCTGTACTGCAGGCAGCTCTAAGGCTGACAAATAAGAATTAAACAATTTCCCTATAGGGATTAATACTCTATCAATAACATAATCTCTCTCATTGATATTTGGATTAAGGAGGAAGGAAGGACATTCGGTTGTTTCTCTCTCTGTGTAATTGTATCCGTCCTCGTTCATTCCTACCAACTAAAGGTTGACATACAAAGTTCCCCAACCTGCTAGACCTGCTTGCTTGATCACTTCTTCCACTGAATGACATCTCCACTAACCTTTGATGTCTAAATTGCTGTGCATGACTTTGATGCTGTCTTGTTGGCAGTCACGCATCTGTCTCCAGTATTGTGTTGTATTTAATGCATTTAATAATTTATACTGTTTATTGATCCCCAGTGGGGAAATTAAAGTTTAAACTCTTTTTTAGTAATCACTACACACAGGCCTGAAATACACACATGATCAGGACCTAATCATGCACAAATGGAGAGATGTCAGAGTGAGTGACTAGCGCCCTGAGCGGTTGAGTGGGTACAGTGCCTTGCTCAGGAGGTGAAGTGGCATCTCTCCAGCTCCCGATCCACACTCCGTACTTTTGGTCCCTTTTGGACTGAGCTACTGACACCCAACGGAATCTTGGTTTCACGTCAAAGGTTATTTTCCTGGTTGAATATTAATCTTAAAAAAATTTATAGTAATTATATAATCAGAAAAAAGAGAAGATTTCAGAAAATAGGGCTAGCTGGGAGATAATTGCTAAAAACGTCTATCCCGATAAAAGCAAGGTACAGTAATTTTATCTCGAGAATGATATCACAATGTAGCATGTTTTCTGGTAATTCAATAAATACTATACTATAATGAAAGAACCACCTGGTAAAGCTTTTTTTTAAATGTTATTCTCTTTTGTGAATTAAATACTTGACAAATGAAAAGTAGAAGTAGAGTATCTTCTCATTTTATAAAGAATTTTAGTGCAAAATTAACATAACGCCATAAAAATATATACAAAAGACATTTTCATATTGTTTTGACGATATTTTGTCATATCAACCAACTCTACCAAAAAAATATTCTGTCGTGATTTATATCGTTGACATTTGAAATGACCCATATATATCAGTATAGAAGGTTTTGGCAATATTGACCAGCCCTAATATTTCATAAAACTCTTCAGTGCTGATATGACTGGTCACAGGGATTTTGAGGCAAGTGTTTTATAATTACATGTTCCAGTTACGTACATCTCGCTGTTGTCATGTCTTTTCATATACTGTATCTTCTTCCAGTTAGGGTATAATTTATTAATGACGTTGAACAAATTTAACACATACACCACAGGCAGGTGGTGTATGTGTGGTACATTTACTGTGACTTGACAGTCCTTTCGGTCAAGGCCAAAAGCTGAAGACTTACTTTAGAGTAGCTGAAAAGCTCCTTAAGGCCACACACATAAACAATATCCATCTTGCTGGAAGTCAACTTCATTGTGGCCAGACCTAGTAAAGGCAAATCTGATTGTTTATCATGCCCACATGCCCTGCCTTCCAGTGTGTTGTCTTTTTTTTCTATCCCTCCCTTTTGCTTTTTCCTCTACCAACCTCTTCCCCAATTGCATGTGCTCATTTTTTCCACTCTCTCTAGGGAAACAAGGCTCTCTTTTCTACTAGCAATGCCTGTGTACATAAAAGAAATGGATTCTAAAAGTATGCCTTAGTGTGTATTTCTGTGAGCTTGCATGGACAGTATTATAACTCTAATTGTTTCTCAACCCACTTGTTTAGGAGTCTTTAGATTCCTGACAGGCTTGCAGGGTTGGTCAAAGGTGCTTCAGTTTCCCCAAAGTCATTGAATTACAAAATTGCCCGTCTGTAATATATCTTGATTTCACTAGCTCACATTTGAAAATGCATGTGCATTTCTTATGAAAAACCAGCGGTTAATAATTTACCGTCCGTCCGTCCGTCCCTCGCAAAAATATAAGACAAAGACTTTGTTCACATGCCATTCTGGTAGCCAGTTAACTTTAAATTAAACTTGATGGTTGACGTGTCTTCACCTCTTTTGCTGGTTACTGAGTAACCTCTGACTTTTAGAGCAGTCGGGGGTTAAGTGGCTCGCTCGGACACATTCATACCAGAGAACTGTTCAGTGTGGTTACTGTAACCTCTTGTACTGCTAAGTAGCTCCACATAGCGATTAAAAATAAAAACCTGAGAATTAGAATGTAGATTTCCACTTTCAAAACTTTTTTAGTTGCAATAGGAAAATTCTCAAGAACCTAATGCTTTCACTCTGCATTTCAATGCAAATTCTGCATTTCGAGTGTCACTTAGTTCAACATTGCAACTATTCTACCTTTTGTAGGCTGGACAGCATACATGTATATCACAGCCACACCAGTTCAATCAGGACCTGAGCTTGACATTCAGCAATGTAAAAAGGAACATGAACAAACAAAACTTGTCACATTATGAGTGAATAATTATGAAAACAGACACACAGAGTCTACGGTACATTTCCGTTCAGGAGTTTAATGTTCATATGCATACTCAAGAGAAGGAGCTTTCTCTGTGCATTTTGCTTTTAGGAATTACTTTAATGAAATGTCATTTCAAAGAGAACCTAAGCATCCTTGTGTAGTAAAATGAGAGGCCTTAAATCAGTGCCATATCTCGGAAATGACTATTAAGCTAAGATTATGGTAATGGTGCAAGAGACTAAAGCTACAAGAAATTAAGAAACTTAAAAGCTCACACAAAGTACTGTGTAGAGGAATTGTGTAAGATTTTATTGCTGCTTTGGGAATTAGGATGTAGGCCCTCTGGGGCCTGCTAGACCGTGACTTAGCTTATGTCTAACTCTTTGGTGTGAAATGGTGTCAATAACATGAAAGCTTCAGTGTTTGTTAGTACAGTTCCTTCAGTTGCAGATCTAACATGTGGCTTGACTGGCTGCCCCCTACATTTAGAAAATGTCTGTTTATAATCTGTTATAACACAGAGCCTTTTGAATCCTAATGTTCAGTTTCAGCTATTGTTTTCACAGTAAAACAGTTTAGTATTTAAGATTGATTTACTGAACACTGTGTCCCATAGCTGTGGAAAAAGTGTGTGTCCTTCTGGAACCTTTATAGTTTGCTCTTAGCTGTCATACTGATACTGACTGCTTCTTCAAAAAAGAAATCTTTAAACTGACTATCTTACATGATAATTTGGGATCATTAGATATGATAAATGGTATTAAGCACTCTTTGCCTGCTGTCATTTTGCCTTCCACAGAGAGATGCTCAAAAAGGGTTTTTCCTGTGAAGACCAAATAGCCTGGAACACACGTGCGTGCGTCTGTGCGTGCGTCTTTGTATTTATTGTGATGTATTGAAGGAATCTGGTCAGTCTGGCAGATTAAGAATGACCCTGATCAAATTGTTGCTTAAACCCCATAAAAACAGGAAGAGGAAGTGTACAAAACCCTTGAAAAGTAGTGCTGTACAAATTTGTCAGTGGAGAAATTTAGCTTAAGTGAAGCAAGCACCCGCTTGCTTCACTTAAGCTAAATTTCTTTTTTACACTTTTGCAAGCTGTGGTTTGTTTCAGTTTCATACTTTTGATCGTACTCTAGATTGTCTCAGAAACATCCATAGCAGTTATAGATAGAAAAGCTGGAATTCATTTTTGCAAAAGACATTATTCCGAAATACAGAAAACCCTGATACCTGAACAGTGAGGTCCAACAAAATAGAGCAATATAATGGAGAGTGTTTTAGTCAACCATTCAGTTAGCAATGGTCCATAGAGCTTTAGCCTATACTTCTGTACTAACAGAAAAAGGAAATACTTAAAAATAAGTAAAAACAGGACATTTCTTATGATGTTTTACTACAGAAGAATGGACACAGAACTAAATGTATACAGCTGAACCAAGTAGAGACAGTTGGGTCTAGGAATAAGGAAGACAACCAGGATTTAATTGTGTTGCAAAGAATTCCCACAATAAATGTGGGATCAAGAGTGCTTAATACCATTTATCATATCTAATGATCCCAAATTATCATGTGGGATGTCAATGTGAAAACAGTAGCAAAGAGACTTCACTTCAGAAGTTTTTTTCCTCCTTGTCATCGTTTTGTCTTGGAAATGTGATCATTTTGATTTGCTCTTTCTCTCTGGTTATCCCAAACTGTGCACATGTGAGCAGGATAAGGAAATGAGACACTCTTCTTTTTTTTTCAGTCCCCATTACGGGCAGTTAGTTTTCAAAATGATGTTGTGAGTTGAAACTTCTACTTCCTCTGTAGTTCCCATCTGATGACGCTGTTAGTCACAGACTCTCTTCCTTCTCGTTTTAAGTGCGGTACTTAAGCAATCCAAGTACAAGATGAATATGCAGGCATCTGTGCGTGTGTTTGTAAATGCATGTGTCAAGTAAATTTTTTTTATACGGCCCGAAATCACACAATTGCCTCAAGAAGCTACGTCATATGACACCCTCTGTCCTTTGACCCAACTGTGTGTTTGTGTGAGATGTCCTAACTGTGAGTCTATGTCTTTGTTCTTAGAGGCTTAGGTGAGTGGTCACCATGGCACCCTTCCTGCGTATCACCTTCAATGCTTATGACATTGGCGTTCTGCCTCCTCTGTCTGATCCCCCAATCTGTGCCATCAAGATGAAGGAGTCTGTCAACACAGGTATGTACAGAACCACACACATGCAGTCATCATTCTATCTCTGTCTCCCTCACTGTAAGGAGGGAGACCAGACGTCCCGGGTTTAATAATGCTCTAACAGCCACCATCTGCTGGGCTCAAAAATCCACCACAAAACCCTCTAGCAACTCCAGGTTCTAGTCACTCCTTTGCTGTTACTTTCTTGAGTAAATAAAAGAAGAAGAAGAGGGAAGATGCATTGTGTCCCAATAATGATCCAAATCTTCTTTAACAGAGCGAGGAAAGACCTTGGTCCAGAGGAAGCCCACCATGTATCCAGCCTGGAAGTCCACTTTTGATGCTCACATTTACGAGGGCCGTGTCATAGAAGTGGTCCTCATGCAGAGTGCTGAGGAGCCATTGGCCAAGGCAACAGTGGGCGTGTCTGTACTAGCAGAACGCTGTAAGAAGTCCAAGACCACCAATCGGGCTGAGTTCTGGTTGGACATGCATCCTTCAGGGAAGGTCCAAATGGCTGTACAGTTCTACCTGGAGGACACTGATGCAGGTAAAACTGCTGCATTGCATTAATGTCCCTGCCTGGAAATCTGGAAATATGTGACATCACATTACATTTTTTGAACTGAGTCCTATCCAGTTAAAACTAGTAAGAACAGCACAGACTTTCATTGTAGAAACCCATCACTCAGTGAAGTGTAAACATTTTTACATGGCCTTTAAAACAGTGTTCCCTGACCGGGAATCAAATCCGGCCCACGGCGGTGAGAGAGCGCCGAATCCTAACCACTAGACCACCAGGGACTGGTGAAGTGATTGAAAGAAGATAGTCCATAGCTGAGGAAAGATCCCCTGCCCCCTCTCTTTCCCTCTCCTTCTGTGTGGATGTATAATGCCCTCTACTGGCGGAAAGGATTCCACATCTGGTGTTCTTTCCTTGCACTTTCTACCAGAGATGGTTTGCTTCCCGATACCGAATCTGATACCAAGTACTTATCCAATACCAGTGTGTCATATATTTTATTATGTTTTAACAACTGTATACTACTATCCCTTTATGGAGGTTATATGGTTTCTATCTTTGTCAGTCCGGCTCAGATAAAACTCTTTGTGAAACATGAACAAACACAAACGAGTAACTTTCTTTTATTATCCAGTTTAGTCAGTTATAATGGAAAGAACATGAAGTAACTACTTTAACATAGTTTTTTTCGGTGCATTTCTCGGATCGGTGCATAAACTCCAGTTCTTCCCGATACCAAGTGTTTTACGCAGTATCAGAGGCGATACCGATACTGGTATCGGAACATCTCTACTTTCTACACACAACAATTAAACGTTCCTTATTGTGGACCTCTCTGGCGGCATATCTCACACTAAGTTTGTTAGCTCTCTACAAGATTTGCCATATATCCAATGCACTGTAACGATCCTTCAAGGCCATGTAGGAATTTAGCCTCTGGGCTGGCGATACTTTGAATAAGTAGCTAAGATACTGAACACAACAATGAATGTATATTTATATGGAACTGCACATGTAACAAGAAGTGTTAATGCCTATTTCTCTTGATACAGTGTACAAATGTGTTTACTTGGACTAGGGTTAAACAAGTGCATACAGTATATTAGGCCTATTGATATTTATGATAAGATAACTTATTTTTTTATGTTATGCTTTTTCGTTATGTATTTTATAGAAGAGTTTCAGATCTAACTGGTCTGTCCTGTCAGGAATAAGGGGGAAACAATGAGTCATTGGGGATGACAAGGCCACTTAAAGATATTGAATAGCAACACAATTGATCCACCATTGGCAACTTCAAAATCATATTACTGTTGTCATCTGCTTTCAAAAATCTATTTTAGCTTCACTTCAGCTGTTAGAAGCAGAATTTAAGCAGAGCTGTACTGGCTGTTAGTACTGTATGTACAGTCTCTGGTAGTCGCTTCTGTCTGCCGACATGGAGTGGGATCGAGTGAGATTAACAAACTGGTTCTAGGGGGAATTTCTGTGTGGGTGTAGCACAGTCAGGGGCTCACTGTTCAGGGTTGGAGAGGGTCATGAGAGGGGTGTGTCTGCTGTTATGTAAGAGCCCCACACTCCATCAGCTCCCTCCTACACACTCTACAGGTTTCCTGAAAAGCAGCCCGGAGTATTTTTAGGCATGTGTGAAAAACCCTCAACGTTGTCTGCCTCCCCTTTCTGTCTTCTTTCTCTTGCCCTATCTCTTACTCCCGCTGTCTTGGCTCAACTCACTGAAGCGCTGTCCAAACAGAAACATCTGTCAGTAGAATGGCAGAGAGGAAATTAGTTTATCTTGCCTCATCACTCTTCCCACTTTTCCCTGTCTATCAATTGTCTCTTTAAGGCTACTCTTTTTTTGAACTGCCCCCTAAAACTATTTTTTTTTTTGTTTGGGAATCAATAAAAGTTTATTTGGATAGTAATGCACTTTTAAAGCTGCTTGACAAACAAGTTTTTAATAGTATAGAAATACAGTAATCTGATTTGTAAACTGATCTCTCCACTCAGCGTCGTGTCAGCCATCAGTGAAGGTTTCTCCTGAGGATGGAGTCACAACCCTCAACAGGAGGAGAGGAGCTTTTAAGCAGCCCAAGGTTCACTTCATCAAGAACCACGAGTTCACCGCCACCTTCTTCGGCACGCCCACCTTCTGCTCTGTCTGCAGAGAGTTTGTCTGGTGAGATGGCAATCTGGCCTTGGTTACATAACAGCTGTCATTATTATGTTTTTGTACTTAAGATGGTTAGCACATCAAATACTTGTTTTACTTTGACCTTTAATATGTTTTCAGTATCTGCTGCATTCCAGGGAGAAATGATGGTAATTATTGCCAATGCCTCTCTGTCTGGGCATGACTTATCCAGAAGCAGCCATTATTATTATTATTATTATTATTATTATTATTATTATTTATTATTATGTTTACAATCAGCATTGTGTTTTTATTAAGATGGCACTGACAGCTTTGATTATTCCAGACCATTTATGCTGTAACCCACTATATGTTCTTTGAGTACCAAATGAAACTAAAACATCAGTTGTTCAATAAAAAAATGTCCAGCCCCTCCATGGGTGCTTCTCAAAAGACCAATTAGTAGCAGTTATAGGTTTTCTAAATGGAGCAGTCTGGGGGCATGTAATGGTAAAATCAACAGCAGGATTGCTTTTGTAAGAATGAGTCACTGCCTAGGGAAATCCCACAAAGCTGCAATGTTCGTTCCAACTATGTCAAAAGCACCAACAAGCTCCTCCTCCTCCTATCGCCCAAACTCCTGTATTGTCTATTAGGGATCCACCAATGTCTTTTTAGGGCTAATAAGATTATTAGCAGTTAATGAAACTGACAAACAATATTTGGAACGAATATGCATTTACAGTGAAAGTTACAATTTTGGAATGTGAACTATGTTTTAAATGCTTTATGCAATAATTTAATACATTAGAAACTTTCAACATAATACACAGTAAAAGATAGTCAGATAGTGTAGTGGGCGTGACTTTAAATCAGACTTAGTGGTGAGTGAAACCAAAGCAAAGGGACAGACTCAGCTGTAGTGGAGCCAAAATAGCGCACTTTTTAAATAATAAACTATCGGTTATCAGGCAAATGAAATGCCGAAAAAGATCATCTGCCAACTGCCAAAAAAAATGGGCCGATAATCGCTGTCCCTATTGTCTATCCACTTTAGAGACAGCCAGGAGGAAATCTGATGTTTTCTTTAGTATATGCATATATGTGTGTGACTCTGAGGCCAAGTTTCAATCTTATGATTGAACATGTGAAAGATATTTTCCAGTTATGCTGATAACAAATGAAAGCCATGAGTATTTAAGCTGCCAACTCTAGTAACCGGTCTTGTTGTTTTTGTACTTGCATAATACTTTGCGGGGTTTGCGGACAGTACAAATTTAGTTTGGTAAAGTAGTTGTTGCATAAAGGAAACAGTAAATGTTTGCTTTACTGCTGCTAAGTATCTGCATGCCAGCTACAGTGTATAACTGTCATAACCACAATCCTAGTGTTGACAACCATCCTGGATATATTGCTCTAACATCAGCAGCCATATTATTCTTAGTTAGTTATAACCGAGGAAAATCCTTTGTTTTGCTTCATCTCACCCATTTACATTCCTTTTCTCCCGTACAGGGGGCTGAACAAGCAAGGTTACAAGTGCAGACGTAAGTGTTTCATTTTTTGTCACACATTTATCCTTTTTGTATTCTTTACAGTTAACACAATATTTATTTATTTCACCCAGAATGCAATGCAGCAATCCACAAGAAATGCATCGACAAAATCATCGGCAGGTGCACTGGGTCAGCGACCAACAGTCGTGAAACTGTGGTATGCAAAGTTAATGTTCTCCAACATCAATGCCAAACCTCACCTCAAATCTGATACTGACAGTGAACTTAATAAGTTTGTATTACTTTTCCCAGCTATAGTTTATGGCATGTGACTTATGAACTCGAAAGAAGTAGTCCATAAATCAAAACAATAACTCTTTTTCATCAGTCAATTCTTCAGTACAACTTAATACAGATTTAACTAAAGTTTACAAACAACATTGATATTAGATTCAATATTTAAGTATTTCATTTAGATTTTTTCCTCAAAAGCAACTAAAACTGGCAAAACTTACTGTCCCACCTGATACTATTTTAATCATCATATAGCAGCTTTCTGTGGGTTTAATATGTGTTTGTAGTTCCAGAAAGAGCGCTTCAAGATTGATATGCCGCATCGCTTCAAACATTATAACTATAAGAGCCCCACTTTCTGTGACCACTGTGGCAGTCTGCTGTGGGGTCTCTACAAACAGGGCCTTAAATGTGAAGGTGAGGTCTGCCTTTCTCCTGCCTCCTTCCATTTTTCTCCTTTTATTGTATTCCCTTTTTTCACTTGACCAATCTATTTTCACACCTCTGACCAGACTGTGGCATGAACGTACACAGTTACTGTCAGAAGAAAGTGGCCAATCTGTGTGGAATTAACCAGAAACTACTGGCAGAGGCTCTGTCTCAAATCAGCCAGGTTTGTACTGTAACAGACTGTATGTATGTTTATTTTATCTTATGTAGACTGTGTGTACATTTTATGCTAGTCAGTGTTAAAAAAATGAAGAAAAACGTTATTGTCAATGTACAATGCCAAGATTATTTTAGCAAACTTTTTTTATCCCTAGAAATCTATGAAGAAGTCTGATGACTCCAATAAAGCAGATATTGGGATCTATCAAGACATCAATAGTGCAACAGCAGACCCTAGTGGTAAGATCTGTGTAGTGCACACCATAGTACCAAGTTCTTTGATTTAATCAAGTTTTATCAGTGAAGGTCAAATAGAAACGGTAATGTCGCTGATAGTCTGTTTAACTTTATTCATATTCTTAAATCGTTACTCTTTGAGTTTGCATGTATCTTTGCATTCAGGTTTCGATATGTATTTACTCTGTGTGCAAATGTGTATTTATAGCAGATGGTAAGGCACATGAGGGCATGAGCCCATCCCCAGCCGCAGCTACAGTTCCCCAAGTACGCCTCAACATGAACCACCTGGTATTCCACAAGGTGCTGGGAAAAGGCAGCTTTGGCAAGGTATGGTCCCCATCTTTAAATCCTTTCCCAAATTTAGCATGAAATGATTGTGTAGACACAAAATGGAAACACATTTCACAAACTTGTAATGCCAATACACAAATACGGTAAAATAACAACTACAAAAGAAAACATTCCTCCTGAAATCCAGTTTGTGGATGAATAATACCTACCAAATATAACCATGGACATGACAGTAAAATAAGCAGAAACCATCCATATCTTCATATTTTATGTAGTTTGTAACCTTAAGAAGTGACATTACAAAGAAATAGAAATATGTGTTAATATCTGTAATGCTGAAAGTGAACTCTGAAGGGCACACACATCATCAAGAGGAAGATTCTTATGTTATCATGTCTTAGTAATCACCATCCTTTCCTAAACCATATTTTATTTAAATTATTTCATTTTATAATTCATTAATTACCACCTCATCTGTAGTTTACTTCATTTTTGATGAACTAGGTTTACTAGATCAATACATTTCCTCACTGCCTGTTACTGTACACGAGTTCTTTCACATCAATGTTAGAGTGGGAGATGGCTTTCAGATGAGAAACAAGCTTAGTTATCTTACAGCTTACATCAAATTCAACCTATTTGAGAAAAACAAAGAAGCAGGGGATTGAATGTTCATGTATTATCCAATGTAGCCTTGTGGCAGTGCATTTCACTGAGATCAAACATCTAGTGACCTCACTGAGTTACATTGAGATTAAGCATGTAGGAACACCTAAACAAAGGGAGATATAAATAACCTCCTCGTTTTGATTTGATTTTGCTATGAGTGCACTGCATGAAACTGGTGGGATCACACTGATGAAGTACTCACTCTAAGTGGCTTTGACACCCCAGGTGCTGCTGGCAGAGCTGAAAGGGCAGGGCCAGTTCTTTGCTGTGAAGGTTCTGAAGAAGGATGTCGTTCTCATGGAAGATGATGTAGAGTGCACCATGGTGGAGAAGAGAGTCTTGGCCCTCGCCTGGGAGAACCCCTTCCTCACACACCTCTACTCCACATTCCAGTCTAGAGTAAGGATACATATCTTGCACATTTCTAGTAAAACGTATAAAAGCATGTTATCTGTTGGGAATCAACTCAAGCAGCAGCGACAAGAGTGAAAATTCCCATTTATTGACAAAGACCCACACTCCTAGTCCCCCCCTTATCTGAATCCATTCTCTCTCACACACACGGCTCTCGTCATGTCTCATTTGTTAGTGATCTGACAATAATGTGTTGTTTGCACAGGAACATCTTTTCTTTGTAATGGAGTACCTGAATGGAGGCGACTTAATGTTCCACATCCAAGACAAAGGCCGCTTCGATCTCAACAGGGCCACGTAAGTACACTGGGACATCACTTGACCACAATGGAGGATATGTAACTTGAACGCAGTATTTAATCGTTGTTTTGCACGTTTCAATATTCAGATTCTATGCTGCTGAGATAATCATAGGACTGCAGTTCCTCCACTCAAAAGGAGTTGTCTACAGGTAAGGTCCCTCTGAACTGGTGTCTGCAGTCTATATTTAACCTGTTGACTGCAAAAGAGGACTGAACTGAATGTCTTTTTGGATTTTTGACTACAGTTCTTCTAACAGACTATACGGTAGTGGAACTGGTTGTACATTCCTGTGTCTTTCCTCAGAGACCTGAAACTGGACAATGTGATGCTGGACAAGGATGGACACATAAAGATAGCAGACTTTGGCATGTGCAAAGAGAATATGTTTGGAGACGCCAGAGCCACCACATTTTGTTGGGACACCAGACTATATCGCACCAGAGGTACGCTTCAGGGCCTGACTGATGTCACATTTCATACCACCACATTACCATCAAAATCCTTAAAACCTATTCATTCTGCAATTTTGTTTAGTGTGTGTGTGTGTGTGTGTGTGTGTGTGTGTGTGTGTGTGTGTGTATTAATGTGAAACCCCTTACTCACTTTGACGTGCATCTCTTCATTTATTCAGTCTATAGCCTCCTAGTCATCATTAGGAGGCATGGCAGGCTCTACACATGTTTACTTGGCTTCTGCACTACTGGTAAACAGCATAGTGCTACCATCTAGACAGTGTGTGTCCTTGTTCTCCTTACTAACTTGAAACTGTCTCTCATCTCAGATCCTGCTAGGACAGAAGTACACCTTCTCAGTGGACTGGTGGTCTTTTGGTGTGCTGGTACGAGATGCTGATCGGTCAGTCACCTTTCCAAGGTGACGATGAGGATGACCTGTTTGAGTCCATCAGGCATGACACCCCTCACTACCCTCGGTGGATAACCAAGGAGGCCAAGAACCTAATTGAACAGGTACCTGTTGTTGTTGTTACTAGCACACTTGTTCCACAGAGACAGTGTACATCATACACATGAATGGATTTCACTGCAGATATTTCTCCTTATCACAACATAGTATTATAGGGAGTTGTTTTGTGTTATTTCTGTAATAAAGATTTCTGTCTCCTTTCTCTCTATCATTATTTCAGTTGTTTGAGCGAGATCCCAGTTGCAGGTTGGGTGTGGTGAGAGACATCCGTACCCATCCATTCTTCAAAACCATCAACTGGCCAGCGCTGGAGAAAAGAGAAGTGGAGCCTCCTTTTAAGCCCAAAGTGGTATGAGCCTGTAATTATTTTTACTGAACAATCTATGTAGGTACCTGAAATTAATTTTGTGTAAATAGGATTGCATGCATCCAGGATTGTTATTACTTACCTGTGCTTTGATCCATTAACCTAAGCGAAATCCCTGAACTGCCACCCACAGAAATCCCCCAGTGACTGCAGCAACTTTGACCGAGAGTTCCTGAGTGAGAAGCCGCGGCTCTCCCACGCAGACAAGAACCTCATTGATTCCATGGACCAAGCAGCATTCGCTGGCTTTTCCTTCATCAACCCCAAACTGGAAAACATGATAAGCAAATGAAAAAACAAAATGGCTTCTCTGGAAACATGCTCTTAGCCCAGCATTTCTAAATAGGTTCTTATCCCGTTCCCTTTATCTTCATATGGTCTAAGTTCAACTGGATGGATAACAAGAACATAAAAATATCTGGCTTTAGTTCCTCTATCAGAGGATGAGGGACAAAAGGAAACAATAATCTTGTCTCAGATATCAAACTGTAAATGTGTAAAATAATATAAAGCTCCAGGAAAGTAAGGGACATTCTTATGAATCAAGGGTTACCATAATCAATGCTGGGGGAGGGTGTACTCAATGAAGCTTTATATATTTCTTTAATTTTGTCAATATCGTGATGACACCTTGAATCTATACGTATCATCTAATGTACTGTACTGAAAAATTGAATTCACATGCACAAGCATGGCACCCTTATTTAGTTATACAAATATACACACCCAAGTCAAGAGAGTGGTACACACTGTATTCCCTCTTACCCTGTGTGCTTTGCCTACTACATGCCTCCTACAAAACCCTACCTGTATGTGTTTGTGTGTTAACACATGCATACAAACGTGTGGGTGTGTAGGTATTTTTTAGATGTTTAGAGTGCTCAGTTCTGGTATCGTAGAAAGAACAGTAGTATAAAGTTGGGGGAAATTTAAATTGAAATAATGTTATTGCAGAACTGAATAGATGTCTTCATTGCTGACTGCATTGTCTTGAGAAATTGGAGGACATCCCAAAATCTCACATATTCCAAAAGTGTTAATCTATTTTTTTTTTAATTCAGCACAGAATTTTTTACATGGCATGTCTAGTAGGTCTTTAGTGTGCCACTGGTGTCAGACATCTTTCTGTACATCAAACTGAAGCATAGTGCAAAGCAGTTGATCCACACATATTAATTTTCTGGGTTGCCATCACTTATTGGAAAAAATGGTATGGTACTATACCTGTACATCTATATTTGTTGAAGGATGTTATTTTGTGTGTGTCTGTGAGGGACGGGCATTTTACTGTAAGCATTGGACCTTTTGAAATGTTTTACTTGAATGTAGGACTTTTAACATGAAAATAATAGTGCTGTATATGGAAATATTATTATGTACATTACAATGAGCTGCCTGTGAGTTATGGGTGTACTTTCTTTTTTTTTTACTCTCCATCTTTTACATCTGATTATAAATAAATAGATTGTAAATTCATGAATCCCTGTAAGCCTGTGTCCATTGATTACATGTTGAACTATGTTTACATGTGTTGGAGATTTGCATATCATGAGGCTTCATATGTAGAAGTTCTTACAAAAAAACAATCCTATTGTAAAGACTTGACATACCATAGAACATTCCATTACTCTGTGTAACCCTACTGGTATGCTGTGGTCCTCTGGCCACTGCTGGTTACCAGTAAGTGTTTGCTATATTTTATGGTGCCTATATTGGACACTTGCATAGCTTCTGCAGTACCTCACCTCCGAAAATGTGAAGTCCTTTGGAAGGGCACCAAAACATTTTCAATTTCCAAAGGGATTTCATCAGCATGAGAGCAAGACCTGTAGGCTTTACTGTCATCTAGCGGTCAGGTGCACCTCCGCGTGGAACGTGTGGCCCAAAGGCGAAGAGACATTCCTGCAGTGCGCACGGTTTATGACCTGTCTTCGTCCTCTGTCCCCAGCCGTAATCCTCTGCCTGCTGCAGGATGTGGACAGTGAACAAACAACTAACACGAGACAAATAACAGCGACCTGGACTGAGCAACAAACCTGTTCAAGTTGTTGAGACATTTGCTTTTATGCAAACAGTTTTATAAACCAATGCGGCATTAAAGTTGTAGACCCTTTTAAAAAATAAAAATGACCCCACACAATTGGCAATCATGAAGCATGATCCAAAAAGCGAAATACAAAAGCAACAAATGTGTTTTTTTCACTGTTTATTTACTAAACCTAATTTCCTATTATTATTATTATTTTATTATAATATACAGTCTGTTTCTGTTCAAAAGCTTATAGTGAGAGCACCGCACTTTAATACAATTACTGAATTAATTTGGGAGTAAGTGCCATGCCCCCTTATGATTTACATGGCCGTCCGATTTTTTTTGACTGTTCAGGCAAGATCCGATTTTCTGTAGCCCGCGTTTATTGCATGCGTTTCCACCTCAACGCATGCATTTCACCTTTTTTGTTATAATAAGCATCCGAATGGTCTATTGTTGAAGATTATCTGAGGCAGTGTAGCATGAATGGTCCAAGTGCGAAGCAAAACCTGTATCAGGCTCTTTCTGGCTCCCATAAACGCTTCCCAAAACGATAAATACGCTTGTTTAATAAGGAAATCACATTTATAATACAAAATAGATGGACTTTGAGCATTACACTCACAGTGGCAAGGCATATTTCCAGCAGTTTCTTCCGCCCATCTCCTCCAAAAACCCGACTTGATATCCTTGTGCAGCAGAAGTACGCTACCGTATACCAGCAATGATAGAATTGTATTCAGTCATTATGATAGGGCGTCATTGTGATTTATTAAAAAAGTAGTTGCCCATTTAGCCTTTTATTGTGCATTGTTAGGCTATATTTTATATTTACTTAAATATTAATATTATATTGAAAGGAAATAAGCAACACGAGGTCACCTTCAATACTTTGTTCAGAACGAATTGCTTTTTCGTGGCAAAAAGCACACCACTTATCGAAAGTGGGTCAATTAAATGTGCAATTAATTCCAGCTCAAACATTAAGTGTTGATTCAGCTGAGGATATAACCCTTTAACGACTGGTCGTGTAGCCTGTTTGTAAGAATTCAAGCAAACGGAAAGCATTCTGCTTCATTCTTTATTTGTGTGAGGTTTTGTAGGTTTTTGTCTCGGTTCTGATTGTGTGATATTTTATTGTGTGTGTGTGTGTGTGTGTGTGCGTGAAGATGGAAGTCAGTGTGATGTTGCCGGGCTCAGAGGCATATAGGCGGCAGAACATGCGCAGTGGCCATTTGTGCCATATTGGAATGAGGTCGTGAACGAACGAGAACTGCGTCAAGATAGCGAGACGCTGCTAGAGCGACGCCGGAAGTATCGCGATTTAATCCTCAACACAAAAAGAACCACTGTTGCATAGGTGGCGGTTGTCACTTCCGCTCTTACAACCATTTTATTTTGAAACGTGTAACCGGGACTCTCGGTTTTCATTCACGTTAGTCATTGCTACGAGCGAGCAGGCGGAGAGGAACTGCATCTAAAAACCGACTTGGAAAAACTACTTAGCGGTAAGGGGAGAATTTTGCGACTAAATATTCACGTACTCTGTGTTGTTAGTTACAAATTCCTAACGGTGTTTTGTATTGGGGTGGCGCATTCGTCTTTTTTCCCGTCTCTCAAAAAGATGAGTCGGGTTCGGTCGAGTGTAAGCGCCCTTATTGCACGTCAGCCTGCTCTTATTGCTCAAGCTGTGACGTTCAGTAACTTGACTCGGACACAGGCGATTTTACCATGTGTCCAATAAGTCCCACACGGTCAATATACATTTAGGACCGCGTGTTTGTTTATTAGAGAGCAATTTAATAATTATCTCAAACGGTAGCCTATGTTCTCCCCAATGTGAAAGTTAGACCGTTGGTGCTGTCGTTAGTCCGTCCCTCTTTGCAAAGCTATTGCGTGAATGGCCCATCTCTGTTTCTGAATGCTGCGGTTAGTGTGTAGTGCAATATTAAGCTAGTTTCAATTCAGGGATTGTGTGGAAATGTCCAGTGATTTGCCCTTGAATATCTCCGTGTATTTAGCTATAATCTTGAAGCCTTACATAATGACGGTTGTACGATCTCCGCCGATTTGTGTTTCAATGGAACGTTAGCTCTCACCGAACAGCTAAATAAATTCATGCGTTTATAAATGTGATTTCTTTCGTTCTGGTTTTAACAGCTGATGGGGGTTGTCATAAATTCCACGTTGACTTATGGCAACCTATTTTTCTTCTGGCGCTTAACTTCCCTATTGTGCAACTTGAGTGATCCGCTGGCATCGCTGCTCCGGTTGACGTGCCGCTGTGCAACGAGCAGCAGGATTGTAACGGAATAAAACGGCTTTGTTATTTATACGTGCTGTGTCGAGCAAATGTGGCTTCTTCATTCCAGCGTCCTATTTGGTCTGAAGTTATAGCAGGTCGGCCAGTTGGCAGAATTCGAGGTCAGTTTGACATAGCTCGTGGATTACCATCCACTAAGCAGGCCAGCTCATATTGGTTAGTCTTCAGAGCAACTCTTTGTTGGCATCCATAACGTTCATATTAACGTTTTTGGGGGTATTTAAAGTTATTTAAAAAACATTGGCAGATGTCAAGTCATCATAGAAACCTGATAGGAACCTACACCGGGCTACAGTGCACAATCATTTGGTTCTCTGTTGTATCACACCTATTATCAGGAGACGCATGGTGTGTAAACCTACCTCAACTTTATTTACAAGCCTTTTTAAAGGGTTATTTCACCTAAATTACAAAAAAAAAACATTTGTTTTACTTAGCTGTAGTGCTATTGAGCCATCATCAGCCAGATGGTTTTGTTTGGTGCCATGTCTTCAGTCTGAGATTTCTGCTACCCTCCCAATACAAAAGAGGTGAGTTGAAGTTGTATATGTGGTGTTCTCAGTATTGACTGCTAAACAAGTTATTTCACAGACTTCATTGTAAACAGTTGTCTTTGGAACTACCGTTTACAAAGAAATGGCTCCTGTGAAAACTGCTCAGTGTTAATTATTTAGTGTTAGGGTTTGGTGGACAAAGTTTCTGGAAAGAGGTGTTGTTGAATTTTAAAATATAACTTTTCAGTGTGTTGAACACCACAGACAAAATTCCAATCCCTTCCATTTCATTCATTCAATTTCAGAGATTGATATGTCAAAACCTGGCACAATAAACCAAAAACTAACTGCATGGCTCAGTAGCACTACAGGTAAGGGAGAAAGTGAAAACAATGAAGTTCTCTTTTGAAAATAGGGTTTGTTTATGTTGACTATGGACACCAACAAGAGGGCATACTAATTTTTTGCTACATTACTGCTTATAATCTAAGTCATACTGGTGATCAGCAGATGCCATTGAATAGTGTTTGGGGAAAATTTTCAGCAGCTAATTTCCATTTATTGAACACATTTTGTCAAATTGCATTTACAGCCCAGGAACCTCCGAGGTTGATGAAGACTTGTTTAGAAATGTTTTGTCGCATGCTAAGTATGATTCAGTAAATGCTTGTAAAAAGCACTTACTGAATTTTAAACCGCGTGTGTGTGTTTCTGCGCACACAGAGCCTCGTGTGGTGCAGAAAGATTGAGGCAAACTGCTGCTAGCTGTTGTCCACACAGACCACTTGCTGTATAAAGCAGGGGAAGTTGCTTTTCTTCCTGTTTGCACATACAAGCCAAGGTTGTGCTGTTCTGTAAAGTTAAGTGCTGCAGAAACCTACAGCTAAGGCAGCCAAATAAGAGCAAGTTTATATTAAAAGTTTGTCTTTGAAAATTTCAAACAATAGTTCTCAGAAGTGCTGTAATCAATATACCTCTGAAATTGTGTATACAGATGTAATTTATTTCTTTTGAGAATGACTTGTTCAGTTCCATGTTGTTTAAACTGCTCAGAAAAATCTTTCACCTTTTGTAATAAAAGGCATGAAATTAATTGTAGAGGAAGGTCCCAGGAGTTTGTAGTTAGACTAAGACATACTTTATTTTATATATATATATATATATATATATATATATATATATATATATATATATATATACACACACACACACACACGCGCACACACACAGGCCCAGTTTAAATTTCCACCATGAACTCATAAATGATCTAACGTGTAAGCTTGGCATCATCAGGTGTTAGAAATCTTCTTTTTAAGCATGTATTCTTTCTCCTGTCTCCACTGCTCTTTTTTCCACTCTCATGTCAGGAGTGTGACCCCCAGAGACAATAAGGCCCTCTGGTGTGTATGTCAGAGAGAGGGGGAGAAAGACAGAGGGTGTCTGGGGCAGGGTCGCGGGTGAAAGGTGGCGCTGATCCTGGTGGAGCACGGGGGTCGCAGTGGCAGTCCGGTCGTCAGGAGGGGGTGGTTTTTGATTGCAGCCCTGGTTTTAATAGAGACATCAGACATGACAAAGACAGGCCTGACAGGCCGGCTGAATGGAGCTGCTGTGACAGAGCAGCTATCCTCAGCATCCCATACACCGCTCTCTCCACTGTCGTCACGCCCAGCGCTCTCTTCTTTCTCCTTCATGCCATCTCTCTTGTTGTATTAACTTATTTCATCTGCTTTTCACAATGTTGTGTGTCAGTTTGATGAGTCAAAGCTTGATGTGTGTGTCCGCATTCATGTCAAGACACTGTTTGAAAACTTCACATCGGGGCAGGAAAGGTATACAATTGCTGTTTTTAAGAAATGAGCCTAAATGAGTTTCACAAGTAGAAGTGGAGCTGGATAAGATTAGCATAGTCTAATATATTTCCCGTCAGAATCTGCTGCGTTACTTAGGTGGTAGCCTTCGCCTCCCTAAAGAATGACAAATGTGCTGCATGTAATTTTGTGATTTTATTCACAACTTCTCCAAATTAATTTCATTTTGGCCTTGAAACAAGGTTTGTAAATCACGGCTGTGTGTCTTTCTTGACTTGATTTATTGTTGCAGGTTGCTCTGCCTGCTAGTTAATAGCTGTTTGAATGTTGACTGATAAATGTTTTATCTGTAGTTGGCTGACACATTGTGTTGATTAATGTCATGTGTTTTAGGCAGTGTGTTGTAAATATGGTAACCACCTAGAGTAATTATTGATCTCTATTTTGAGCTCTTTTGTGTAACTTTTTGCTGAAACAGTTTGGCTTGTGAACTGCTGAGCGGGCTGTTGCAATCCAGGGGTATCACCGGTCTCATTAATTTTATAAACAGAAGTGAGTTCACTGATTATTTAGTGATGTTGAGATCTGCAGATAGTGATTTGATTATATTGATAGTCACAGCATAGTGTGCCGCAGATGACTGTGATTGCTGCAATTCTATGTTGTATGTATGTTTTTTTTTCTGTCTCCAGAGCTTTGGACCAGTGCTCATTCATTTTCTCTTGCTGGATAATTATCATTCTCCTTTTTTCCTTCTCAGTGCTCCTAGTCTCGGCTTTGAGAGGGCACCAGCATGAGTAAGGAGTCTGGTAAGAACTACACTGTTAACAGCTGTGTTAAATGAGTAAGCTATGTTTAAAAAAGCTGGTTGGAAAAGAGAAATGTGTTGTGTGTGTGTTCCAGACAGAGACTCTGGTCAGGATGCCTCTGAATTTAACTGGGATGAATACCTGGAGGAGAATGGAGCCGTGTCTGTGCCCCATCAGGCCTTTAAACATGTGGGTGCTGACAACCTTCACAGCTCACACATATCACAGGATAAGCTTGTGCCAGTTATTAATCAATTACTAAACATCTGTGTAAAGTTATCAAGGAACCGCAAGTTAGTTTAAAACTATGTATTAAATCTGAAAGCATGACTCAAATGTATGGAATGTGTCTAGCTAGTATAGCCCCTAGAAACAGCTGTAGAAGCATCCAATCATAAAACAATCAACAGCAGGAACACAGAAGTCACTGTAGCATCACCAGTAGTAACAGAGCTTCTATAAATAGCAATTTTAAGACATAATACTTAGCTGTATGCTGGCAGGTAGGTGCAATTTGAAATAAAAACCATTGGCAGCATAGAATAAAAGTTACCTTTTCTTTTCTTTGTGCACATTTGTAGGTTGTTTTTTTGTGTAACCAGCTGCCGAACACAAATTGTGGTTTAAATGCAAGGGGGCCAATCAAGATAATGATTGGATGTAACTCCGATATTCTATCCTTGTTCTCAGGTGGACCAGGGCCTGCAGACAGGACTGACTCCAGGCATGAAGCTGGAGGTGTGTGTGCGCTCAGAAGCCGGCAGTCCATACTGGGTGGCCAACATCATAACAACATGTGGCCAGCTGCTGTTACTACGCTACGAGGGATACCAGGATGACCGGCGGGCCGACTTCTGGTGTGACCTAATGACGGCAGACCTCCACCCGCTGGGCTGGAGCCACCAGCATGGGAAGACAATGAGGGCCCCTGAGGGTGAGGCATGGCAGGTGTTATGTTTGTTGTTGTTCTGGGAGGTGTAGTAAAAGCAGTAATCTACCTATGGCCACTCAAAAGGTTGCATGGTGTCTGTCTTTCCTGTAGAGCTGAGTGATCATATAAAACATGACTGATGTGCAGAAGATTAACACACATCAGCCATGAAAAGTTAGTCTGGTGTCAAATAATAATTTTAATTTGTATAAGTAATTATCTCACAGGTAGTTTGGATGATAAATTGGAAATGCTTTTTTACATAAGTTTTTACATATTTAGTGTAACTTTAGTGCGTCCACTTTATGATTTCTTTTCTTGTTTTATGCGAGTGCTTTAGGGAAAGGTGAGCAAAGGAGAGAGCAAACTTCAGAGACTTTTTTGTACTGTGTACATGTCAAAATGCTATTTTAATAGTGGAAATAAGTAATTACACTTTTGTTCAGCATAGTAAGGAGTAAAGGTGGTGCTGAAGCAATTTCAACAGTTTTTCTTATGATGAGTTGTTTACAGTATGACGCAAAAGTTGTATTAGATGTAATAATCTGTTATCTTTGAATTAATTCTTGTGTTTATTCTTAATTTATGGCTAATGCTGGGATTCAGGGTGACTAAGAGAGACCAGGCAGAGGAGTGTATGTGTGATGTTGAGTCCACCTGCTTGTTTGGTTTATAAAATAAATCGACTGTAAATGTATGATCCACCTCAGGTGTGCGTGAGAAGCACCAGGACTGGGAAGCTCTGTTGGAAAAGGCTCTGGCTGAGGAGTGCAGCGTGCCTGCCAACCTGTTGGAATTGGTAAGGCAGGGGAAAGGAGCAGCTGTCCTTCTTAAAAACTCCATTGTTAGCTTTTGTATTACTCTCAAGTCTCTGTCTGTGCCAAGAACAATCACCTCTAACTACTGACTTGATTAATCTGACAACTTTAAAAACACATGAGAATATAATAAATGCATACATACGTAAGATATTATAAATTCAGACTTTCAAGTAGCAAGGCAAGTTCACTAAATACAACTGAGAGAAAATCACCAAGTTGACAGTTTATACGTGACTCTGCAGTCTTGAGACACACACACACACACACACTTTGAAACGTCATACTCAAAATGTCCATTGGAATAAATGTGAAGTTTCACTGTATACGATTTTGTTGCTATAATGAAGACTTGCATGCGTTCCTAGCACGAAGTTCCAAGTCTACTAAAAACAAGGCTTTGAGCTTTTGTTTACAGCACCAAGGTTGTGCTGCTGAAAGCAAAATGGCTGTAGGAACAGCCTGTGAAATTCTTTCATGCCATTAGTTAGCTTTCAGTGACTGTGCCTCAATTTTTCCACTTAGTCATGCAGGGCATTTTCTCCCAATACAAATTCCTCACCTTGCCTAGGCGTGTGTTCATTTGTATTTGTTTAAGTGTGTGTGCTATCAGCTTCTCATTTACCACCCAACAGCCCCAGCGTGGTAGAGACCCAGTGGAGCTCCTGTGTGCAGGCTGCTACGTGGAGCTCCAGGACAGTGTTGACCTAGGGCTTGCCTGGGCTGCTGAGGTAGAGGAGAACGTCGGAGGAAGGCTAAAGCTGCGCCTGGTAGGCACCGAGGGCCTCCCAGACACGCCTGCAACCCTTTGGCTCTTTTACCTCCACCCACGCCTCCACCCACCCGGCTGGGCCAAAGAGCACGGCTGCACCCTCAGGCCTCCATTAGGTCAGTGGCACTGACACAGGTCAGATTTTATATTTAGAAACAAAAGGAAAAAAGGGAAAAAGCTATGTCTAGATAGCTTGAGTAATAGTTTGTCATTGAAGGACACAAGAAGAATGGCAATTATGGACTGGATGCATGTGCAAGTATATAGTACAATCCTATGATTACCTATTACACTGTCATTTATAAAGAATCAATACATCAGATCTAATGTTTTATTACTAATTATTTTGTGCGTTATAATTATATTTTCAAAATACTTTGACGAGTGCATAGTGCTGAAATGCAAAGCACCAATATTCAAAATGTGATGGTATCAGACACAGATCTTGAAATTGATTTTCCATGCAGGGTGAGATATCTCATTGTTTTCAGGACCATGATCTACTAATGCTCTTCGAGTAAATAAAGTTTATGCAAGATGTAAGAGCCCAGAAGGCTATAAATCTTTCCTGACACAGCTGATCTACCATTTGGTACCACTAGCCTACAGCTAAAGCCTTATTGATGCGCAATGCCAGGCCTTTATTGGTAAAATTGTGTTATTGTGTTAAAAGTAATCATAGCCCTTTGTATTACTGGTATTTAATGTTTCATAAAAGAAAAGGGCAGCTATAATGCTTTCTTTAACCAAAGTTCATCCTCATCTTGTTTATAAGGCCTTCTCAAACCTACTGTAGTTCAGTGTAGTGCAGTTATAAACTTTCTAAGAGAGGGCGTAGTGTAAAATTCAATCATATGTATGTTTTACCTTTTCATTAAGTATGTCTTGGTGATCAAATTATACCCTAGTCATCATGAAGTCAGGTTAAGTTCTTCAGCAGCAGATTTGTGTATTTGTTTGTTTCAGACCTGTTGGCCCTGCGGACAGAGGAAGAGTGGGAGGAGGTGAGACAGAGGATCAGTGACCTGCCCCAGGATGAAGCTCTGACTGCAGAGTTTAGTAAGGTACTGCCAACCATGCTCTTTTTTGGTCTTACTGGCCCATGTCACTGCTTACTGCTGATCTTCCACTTAAGAAAGCAAAAATTATGCATTAATTAAAAAAAATTGTTGTGAAGTTCTCTATACTGAAACTTGGACTAACTAACTAAGAGCTGAGCTTTTGAAAGTGAATCTGCATGCGTATTGTTTGTCTCAGGATCAGCCTGCCATTGCTGCTCATTGTTTCAAGGAAGGAATGAAATTGGAGGCTGTTGACCCTGGTGCTCCTATTTCCATCAGGCCTGCCACCGTCACCAAGGTAACAGACTTATTTATCAAATCTGTCTCTCCTATGCTGCAATGTTTTTCTTGTTTGCTGTTTTATTGGCCTTAGTTGAACTTGTTTATGCTTTCTATTTTCATTACCACACTGTCTGGCTAAAATGCAAATGATCACCCCAGAGTCTTAAAAAGACCACAAACATGGCTGAAACTATATCTTTTTTGAACTATTTAATCAAACAATCCAGTAGCTCTCCATAGCTTGATATAGTCTTTAGTGTGACTCAGTGAAACAAGCGGTAAAAACTTTATAGCTGTCAATTGTTTGGAAGTGTCATAAAATTACCTTTTCTTCTTCTTTTCAGGTGTTCAACGAGCAGTACTTCCTTGTGAAGATGGACGACCTTTGTGGTATTGAGGAGGGTGCTGGAAGATCCTTTCTGTGTCACAGAGACAGTCCAGGAATCTTCCCTACTCAGTGGAGCCTCAAAAATGGACTCTCTCTCAGCCCCCCACCAGGTCTGCGCTGTCAAATGTTGTTCTTTTTTAAAACCATTTACTTAATTGGTTATTGGTAATATCAGAGAATTAAGACAATAACTTTGCTTCTTTGTTTCGGTCCATTTTTCTCCCTGCTTTCTTTATTTTATCATGTCCAGGATACCAGGGTCAAGACTTTGACTGGGCGGATTACCTGAAACAGAGCGAGGCTGAGGCAGCTCCTCAACATTGTTTCCCAACTGTAAGTCAACCTCCATTTTTACCCCTTTTTTACACCTAGATCACACTGGTGAGGCTTCAGTGTAAAGGGTTTCCTCATGTCCAACCACTCGTGTACAAACCCACTTGTACCTTTGGTCGTTCAGTGAAAGAGTCTGAGATGCGCATTATGAGGTCAATATGAGGTAATAAGGGGCAAGGTTACCTCTCCTTTCTCTGCTTTGCCCACCCAGAGAATTTGGCCCACCCATGAGAGAGACATCATGGCTTTCAAACGAGCAAAGTAGCAGTTGGTCAAGGCCACACCCCCAGCTTCCACCTTGCCCCCCCTCTCTCCTCCTCAAAAGCTACAGACTCAGGCACATACTAAGGAAAGCTCATTGTGGGACTGGCTCTAGTGGTTGTAATTCTGCACCAAGGCTGCATTTTGGGATAAAGACTTCAGATACAGTATTAGGGGACCACTAAGGTCTATATAAAAGCATCCAAAGAGCACCACGTCATGGGACCTTTTAAAGTTTAAATCACCACTAGCAAGCTGTCAGAGCTAAATCCTCCTTCTTATTACTTGGGTTGTACCATTCAAGCAGCAATTCAGGCTATTGAAGAGCTCTCTTTTTGCTTGAAACAAAATAAGCTCTTTAGTTCCGTTTGTATTTGTTTAAAAAAAAAAAAACTGACAGGATTCCTCTGAAAGCCTTGTACTATTGCTCAAATCAGTGCTAATACTTTAGAGAAGTAAAGTAGTAGAGAAGTAAAAGTATTGTTGGTTCTTTATGCAACCTTGTAACTATTGTACTTTGGAGGAATTAGATTTATATTTTACTTTCCCATGCAGTCTGAATATAACAGAATGTATTTTTTTTACCCATTTGACAGACAACATAATAGCATTCATAACTCTCTCACACACTTTTTTTCTTTTCCCTCTCTGTTTACCTGCCAGGAGCAGTGTGACCACAGCTTCAAAGAGGCCATGAAACTGGAGGCTGTCAACCTGCTGTCACCTGAGAACATTCACGTGGCAACTGTCACCAGGGTCAAAGGGCAATACATCTGGCTCAGCCTGGAAGGTGAGACGGGGTACTGAAAGAATGTGTGTGTGGATGAAAGTAGAACATTAACATGTTTAATTTCTGTGCAGTCCCACAGCACAGCTATATATCATGTAGAGCATTAACATATGTGGATCTAATCTGAGTTCCTGGCTCCCCAGTTGAGTAGCTACCTATGGAGAGCACAGTAATGTAAGAGACATAGATTCTAGTATTTTACACCAATTCGTACACTATATCATTGCATCTGAGATTATACAGTCTGCTAGAGAAGTGTTCTGCACTTCAGACACAACATCTCAATATCATGTATGTTGTTACACTGCAAATATAACTTATAACTTAATTATAAAATGAGTGTGTGTTGTATTTTTTGCACCATGAAAAGATAGTAATATGTGTGTGAATATTTTTGCATTCATGCAAACAAGTAGATGGAGAACCTAAAAGTAAGTTTCACTATTGTGTAACATTTGTTTCATTATAAATGTTTGAATTATAGCTCAAATCAAGTTCAATTTCTTTTGAAAACACAACATAATATTGAGGTGTAAGTATGAGTAAAGTTAGTCATTTTCAGTTGCTCTATCTGAATTTGGCATCCATGCCTGGGCAGGATGTAGTCTGTGATATTTTTTTTTTTTGCTTACCGTCAGTGGTTGTCTGACAGCTGTGTGTGTGTATGTTTGTACAGGACTGAAGCAGCCCATGCCAGAGCTGATAGTTCATGTGGACTCCCTCGACATCTTCCCTGTCAGCTGGTGTGAGACAAATGGCTATCCACTTGTCTACCCCATCAAACCCTCAGGTATACAACATCACAGTAATCATCAAAGTAGACTCATGATCTTCACACATCTGCCCTAACGAGACTGTTACTAATGCTGTTACAAACATAATGCTATCAGTTTTTACCCTGACCTCCAAATAAGTGGTATAATGTTAGAGTGTGACTCAGAACACATTAGTCTGTCCTTGTTTTTCAGTTGAAAAGGAGAGGAAGATTGCTGTGGTGCAGCCTGAAAAACCGTGAGTAAAAGAGCAAGGGTGGTGGTGCTGACTGGTTTATTGGTGTGATGGGTCTTTGTAAATAATAGGGTGTGGTCTAGACCACATCCTATCTGTAAAGTGTCCTGAGATAACGCCTGTTATGAATTAACACTATAAATAAAATTGAATTAAATTTAATGGATCAAGTCCCATTGCCTTTCAACTTCTGACTCAAAATCATCACTTTACAGCCGAATTCCACCTAAGTCATCATCACCTGACACTGTAAAGCAGCAGATGGCCAACCAGTCAGAGACAGGTGAGTGGTATGTCTCAGGTCCCATTGAAGGATTCCAAACTTTGGTACAGTACATCCCATCTACTGACTGCCTGTGGTTGTTTCATCATTTGTATCTCATGTTGTGTCCACATGCAGGGCAGGGGAATGGAAAATACTGCTGTCCCAAGATCTACTTCAACCACCGCTGTTTCTCTGGGCCTTACCTTAACAAGGGACGCATTGCAGAGCTTCCTCAGTTCATTGGCCCTGGAAACTGTGTCCTTGTGCTGAAAGAGGTGAGAGGGGATAGTCCAGCTGTTTACTGTAATAATAACATAAAAAACGGGTATCATCCTTAATCCTTGTATAATATTTAGAGGTTGATTGTGATTTATTCAGTTTTCTTATAGCTACGCTAGCAGCGTGACTCCATTGGATGGCAATTTCCTTTGCTGAGTCTGCCAGTATTAGTTGGGTACCCACATTTAATATTCCCAGATGATGAATTGTGAGCTTTGAGGAAGCCTTAGCTTTCCATATAGCATCAAGTTAAATTTGTAATTTGTCCATTACTTTGGTTTATGACTAATAGCATTCCCATCAGCCTCAGCTGTACTTGTTTGTATGTTAGCATTCGAACACGCTAACCAAGATGGTGAACATTGTTAAAATGATACCTGCTAAACATCATGTTAGCATTGCTGTTGTGAACATGTTAGCTTGCTAAGGTTAGCATTAACCTTAAAGCACTGGTGCTAAATTCACAGAGCAACTAGCATGGCTGAAGACTTGTCTTATAATTATTCAACCAGTTGTGATTACTTTTAATATTTACTCGAAACAAATGAAATCATGTTGGAGATGACTGATATCTTCTAGCTCACACCATGGTGTTAAGAGCACATTTCCCAGAAACCATTTTGCCATCTGACAGAAAGAGGAAGTTTCTATTTATGCTCCCCCCTACCCCCCTCTAACCCATCTTTTAGTCATTCTACCATGTGATATTGCGAGAAGCACAGATAGGTTGTTTCAGTTGCATAGAAAGTCACACGAGAATGGTTATTAAAGTCTCAAAATGAATATTGTAACGGTTTGATTTTGAAATGCTAATCATAGCAACAATTAAATAGTAAAATACATAACCCTCCTACCTGCAGATAACCTGTAAGGGTTTAGCAACTCTTGTTTCTTTTCTTCTTCTTTCCTATTCTTTTGTCTTGAATCCAGGTATTAACTTTGCTGATAAACTCGGCATACAAGCCCAGTCGTGTGCTGAGAGAGCTGCAGCTGGACCAGGAGAGCCGCTGGCAAGGCCATGGAGAGACGCTCAAAGCCAAGTGAGGGGATGCACCATTTAATCCTCAGCTCAAAATACTCTGCTCTGTAGGAAACCTGCAGGAATAGTACAGTATTTTAGGACACATGCTGGATTAAACACGCACTTAAAAGCACAAATGGAAATACAAATCTGCACACTGGAACCCAGCACAAGCTCCAGATACTTCATTGAAGCAATGATTTAGCCAAGTTACTTTTAAGAGACCTTGCAGGTGGTAGCAATCTTTTTAGATCAAACATGAACATAATAGCTTTAGTGTGAAGAATCTATTGTTTTATATACTGGTGTGGAAATATGAAAGACATATCACTATTTATTAAGCTTGCTTTTCTTTTAATATCAGGTACAAGGGAAAGAGTTACCGGGCAACTGTGGAAATCGTCCGCACTGCAGACCGTGTGGCAGACTTCTGCAGGAAAACATGCATCAAGCTAGAGTGCTGCCCGAACCTGTTTGGACCTCGCATGGTTCTGGAGCGCTGCTCGGAGAACTGTTCCGTCCTCACAAAGACAAAATACAGTATGTGGTTAACAGAACTAGAAGAGACTGCTGATTGTCGAGACTTCAAATCATTAATCAGATGATCTGGGGTGGCTGCTTTCTTATCAAAGCAGACGATGAACATGACCTCTAATTGCTATGATTGTATTATCTTGTAGAAATCTCTATACTTGCTTGTCAGTTGTAACACAAAGCGTATTTATTTCTCCTTGTCCAGAAACCTTTAGTTTTTTTTCATTTGTGCTTTTCTAATGAATATTGAGTGTGTAAATAAATTCTCCCTTAATAAATACAGAAATTCTGTGAAGCAGAGGGACATTATTTGAAAAAAATATTTAGATATTGCAATAACGTTCCACAGCTCAAAGTCATGAATTTATGTTTACTTGCTGCTGCAGTGTTGGGGTTAAGATACTGATGCAATTTGATAGCAACAGACAAAAGATTAGTTACTTATGTTTTCATATTACTCCAGATAGCCCATATCATCCATAGACATGCTTTCACAGACTATATATCAATGCTTTCCATGTAGAGAATACATGTATTGAAAAGTATTAGTTTGATCGATTTAATTCCATCTATATCAGTGACATATTCAAATATTTCTAACATGTCAAATGCAACATTTTACAATACACCTGTTTTGTTGTCACCAGCATATTACTATGGAAAGAAGAAGAGTAAACGTGTTGGCCGTCCACCTGGGGGCCACTCCAACCTGGAAGGTGGAGTGAAGAGAAGAGGAAGGAGGAGGAAGAGAAGGAAACAGTTGTTTGTACATAAGAAGAGACGCTCCTCAGCCTCAGTGGACAACACCCCTGCTGGGTCGCCACAGGTAACACACACACACACTCATATTTTCTTCATTAAGCAACATATTAAAGGCCGCGTACGTTGCATCATTGTTAAACCAACATTGTTAACTTAGATTTTTCCTCACACTAGAGTATGCGCTAATGGAGTCTTTGTTGTCCTCGTCTTTGGATCACAGGGCAGTGGAGAGGAAGAAGATCTGGATGAAGATGACTCCCTGAGTGACTCTGGGTCTGAGCTGCAGGACGATCTCCAGGAGGATTCTGAACAATCAATTGGGAAGTCTCAGCCCACCACGCCGTCCCCCTCCCCACCAGCAACACCCAGGCCCACACGCCGGCGCCGGAAACCCCGCTCACCCTCACTCTCGGATGATGAGAACCGCCCTCCTTCACCAAAGGTTATGAAAGTCACAAAAAGTTTTAAAAAGACTAGGTAGCAATAAATACTGAAACAAACTGGAGTGGAGCTCTAAACAGCTCATCAACAAAAGTGAAACAGCCAGTGTTTCTTTTATGAAATGTTTGGGTCTGATAGCCTTCTCATCAGCATGAGCTGTGAGCCTTTCCTCCTCCACTCAGAGTTCTTATAGTCTCTGTCTGACTCACCCTATCTGTGTGTTTATAGACGTCAAAGGTTGAGCCTCCTCCAAAGTTGTGTTTGGACACCAGTCCGCTAGAGTGGAGTGTTACTGATGTGGTTCGTTTCATCAAGACCACTGACTGTGCACCTCTTGCACGGATTTTCTTGGATCAGGTAAGAAATACTCCGACTTAATGGCCACTCAGGATGAGAGCTCACTCCACTCTTTTGCAATAAGTGCACTTACAGACACACATGCACTTGTATTGTATCCATGGTCACAAATACAAAACATCACTTTACCAACCCTAGGTAGTTAAGCCAAAACTACTTTTAAAAAATGCAACTGATATGAATGTATGTTTTATAGGAGATTGATGGACAGGCACTGCTGCTGCTGAACCTCCCAACAGTGCAGGAGTGCATGGACCTGAAGCTGGGACCGGCCATCAAGCTGTGTCACCACATCGAAAGGGTCAAGCTGGCATTTTATCAGCAGTTTGCTACGTAGCTGTCGGGGAATGAACATGGACATGACTACATACTGTTCTGTGTATTAATTTTGTGAAAAACACTCTATTCACAATTTTTACTTTTCTAGCACTGGACATCCTTTATAATCCTGCATATACCACACTGTGTTAGATAAAACTGTGGACATGAATCATGTAAACGAAGAACAGCTACATAAGAACAAACAGGTACTCTTTAGGAAAGACACACACACTTCTTAACGTATGTGTCTTCAGAATGTGTCAGATTCTTCTTTTATTTCCTCTTTCTTTATGAGGATGGCTGAGTGCCAGTGCTACAACTCCATCGGTCTGTTTTCATTCATGATTTCAAGCCTCCCCTGCTGTCTCTTAAAGGAAATACCACTAAATCACAGCTTTTACTTGTCATACTCAGTCCTAGAATATTTGGTATCTGTTTGTCAACATTTGCTATTAAGTGCTGGAGCCATAAATTCCGTGGTCTTGCCTCAAATCTGGTGATTTTACACTCTAATTTTGTTGAAAATATTTTCAAAAATGTTGGTCCAAATAAGGCTAAATGATGTGTATATATATTGGCCCACTTACATTGAAGCATTTAAAAAGATTTTTTCCACAAAATCCAGTTCACTGCAATAACCTCAAGCTGCAACTTGGAGCCTTTATGCTTTCTACTTTTTAGAGTCACTTATAAAAATAACTGTTTGCATTATAGATAAAACTACAAGTTGCATCAAATGAATACCGTTTGCTGGTTTTTTGAAAGCCAGAGGTAATATTAAGGTAGATATACTGATAGATTCAAAAAAACAGCCATAGTTTTTTATTGCAAGGTAAGGAATTTGATTTTAATGTGAACACCGGACATGTCTACTGTATGCATACCATTTGCAAATGTTATCCAGCTGAGTTAAAATACAATCTGCTCAACAACAAATGTAAAGGGGACCTTCATCTCAAGAGATCAAATGGTTTAAGTTCTACAGTATATAAGAGCAGTTTACATTGTAAGGACGCTAATGAAAGCACAAGCAAAGCCATGTACTGTATGGTGGTATGCAAATATGACATGCATGTTTGTATATAGTGTATATACTATATTCTAGTGCTACAGGGTGATTAAAAAGGAACACAAATATTGAGCAATTAACTTTTGGCGTAAGCAATGTATAAATCCCCAAAATGTGTATTTGCACAAAATAACCTACATTTTCTCATATGGGGTGTATGTTTAAACAGTTAATTATTTGAGCCATTTCATATCATTGAATAGTCATTAATTACCTTAATGATGCATGGGCAGTTTTGAAGTGGGAAGATATCCTCAAAATGCTTTTGTAAATCGTTTTTTCTCTTACCAATTATTATAGCGTGATTACTGTAATGTGCTTTCTTTTTGTGTGAGAAAAACCTCCGTAGGTTCTTTAACAATTTGCTTGTAGTTTCAGCTCAAAACAATGGAGCAGCTTTTTGTTCATATTTGAAGATTAACTGCTATTTAAAGAGAAGACTGCAATTAAAACGATTAACAACGAATTTTACTCGTTCCTGGTTTTTGTCATACATTTTCCAGCATGCAGTTCGTGGTTACGCACGTCACGTAACATTAGCTACGTCTGTCAACATGATCGAGTGGGCACTGCCAAGCAGCTGGATGTACGCGAGCAGTGACCTGCAATTATTATTTTTTAGCTTATACGTATGAGATGTAATACATGCGTGAAAGTGACAACGAGCCGGTACACCCTCTGTTTTCGACGTCTGAGAGAAAATATAAGTTTGCTAGCCTAGCGTTAGCTCTGCTAGCTAATGGAAGTAAATAGTTAGCTAGCTTGAGAGTTGTTAGCTAGGTTATGATAGCATCTCCTTTATTACTGTGGACCTTTGGTTATCTGCAAAATGTCACACCTGGATGACCTGCACTGTACAATACATTCTAAATAAGATAGTGGTTTTAGTGACTACATGACAAGTGCAGCCTGTGTGTCTGATACTAATGTTAACTCGCAGATTCCAGGTCGAACCAGGAGTCGTTTTACTGTTGCACGGACCTTTGAAACTAGCTAGCTAACGGTATTGCTTTAGTGTTGCAGCGTGTAGACAAGTCAGTTGGTTAGAAGTCATTGCAACTTCTAGTAACCCTTTGGAGCGACGACTTAACTTATCTTACGACAAAACAGCTATGACTGCATGGATGTCTGAAGCAGGAGAATGAGTGGGAGCTTGGAAGTGAGAGGATGCCACCATCTTTCACCGAAGACTGTCCAGCTGAACCTATCGATTAGCTGACCAACAATTGTTGGAGACGACTGGCAAGCACACAGAGTTAGTTAGTGAGAAGCTATTGCTCTCGGCCTTATTGTCTCGTCCATCTCGTTTGGTCCATGGCTGCCGTTAGTGGTATTAACGTGCTGTCTCAGGTTGGAGACGCGGCACTGTCAGGTCCAGGAATAGCAGGGCTGCCGCCTGTGTCATTTACCAACACGTCGGTGTCCGCAAGCCCAACGCCAGGTACTGATAACCGGGGGTGCGAGAATGGCGCCTTGATGGACTCGTTTGGGATTTTCCTGCAAGGACTTCTGGCTGTGGTGGCTTTCAGCACGCTGATGTGTGAGTATTGTCACTGGTCTGCTGTGTGTCAGATATCTGACACCAGCTGCTGATGTGATGGGACAACTATCCAATAGCATCACTCAGGTAATCAAATGCGATATTGATCTCAGCTGGGAGGCTCATGCCCAAGTCTATAACAGGAAAAGGCAAACAGTGAGATAGATATGCTGTCTGTCTCTTTTTTGAAAGCTAAATGCAGACGCAATACGACGTATTCTCTTGTTGAAGCCGTGGTTGGAATAAAAGCTGCTTGCTCTCTACACTTCCTGGCACATGTTTGACCTTTACTGCTACACAGGAATTCCAAACAGGAAACTGCTATGGTTTTCATCATTGGGGTTTTGTTTTGCTATTGGCAGTCAGAGTTGGCAGTCAAAAAAAGAAAGTTAAGGGAGCAATTGCAGGGGAAACCTTACCTTATTTACCTTGATTATGTGTGTTGGAGGTTCACTTAAATTGTGATAAATAGGCGCCTGCCAGCAGGTCCAATTCATTTGTGTAATACTAATTTGCAGACAACCTCAAGTGACTGATAATATACCCTGTAGCTGATTCACCGTAAAAGCCATACCTTTTATATATTAATCTTTTTCTATTTATATAGACATGGAACCATTTACGTAGAAAGAAAAAGCGCACTTGGGCTTTAGCCGTGGTTCCATTCAGTCAGTGTCTGGCACAGCACTGACTGAATGAAGCTGTGTGACCTAATGAGAGCAACCTTAGTTTGTGTCCCAGCAGCCTCACAGCCATGAGGAATGTTCAGCATTTCAGAGTTTTTCCCTCTTGGCAGCTCTCTGAGCAGGAGGAGTAGGCTTAGGCCTTTGCCTGTGTTCACATCACACCCAGCTGCATACAGGGTGTGTTTAGTCTGAAGTCATGCTTTTGCTCAGAACAGAAACTGAGGTCACTTGCAGTATAGCTTGCTGGCATGAAAACACAAAAAACCCTAATGAAATGGTTTGGCGCTGGGCAACAACTCAGTATTTAGTGCAGGTTTTGAGAAGTGACATTGTTTGATGTGTTCTCACAGCAAACAATTAAGGGGCTTTTGTAGAAGGTTATAGTCCACCTGAGGTATCACAGCTTTGAACAATGTGTTAAGAGTCTGTGTCTGATGTTAGAAAATGTGATCAGTGATGTCAACGCAATGAAGTTCCCCTCTCATTATGCTGCTCTGTGTCTTAAGGCTGTTTTATGCTTCTGCGTCAACTCCACACCATAGCTACGCCGTTGCTCCTACGGCATCGTGACCTTTTCAGAGTTCTCAGTGTTTCTTAGTCTTGAAATCCAGACCCAAATCTGAAGGATTAAGGGTCTGGCACTAAAAAAAAAATGGCCCAACTCAAGGAGTGGCTCCAAGCATGCATTTAAAAATCTCACTGCATGCAATTGGATAACACTACGACCAATCACAACAACACACAGGGTGACGTATCCAGAGCCCCATACACTTAGATACCAGCAGAGCTAAATGGTAGATTAGACTCTTGCCATATCTGGTCAGCAAAACAGAAAAAACGTCCTTCTTGCAAAGGAACGATTCAAGCGCTGTCCTCTGTTCCTCTTTAGATAAAAAGCAAAGTGTAACTCGCTCATTGTAGCAGTCAAAGCTGTGTCAAACGACTGGTGTTCATCTGCAGCCATCTTGTAATGTTTACTAATGACTTCAACGTCACAGCACTGTCGTCATCTGTTTAGCTCGCCTCTGGCTCGTGCTAAAATATTAATCTTATTTGTTTGGCTTTTTCTTGCTTAGATTTTGTAAAAAGTATGAAGATATGGAAACAGTAAAATCAATTGACCTAGCGTTAACCAGAAAATAAGTCTGCTAGCCAGTTTATGTTATGTTAGCGAGCAAACTTTAGCACAACATCCCACAAAGTACTGCTCGCTGGCAAAGTGCTCATTTCAAAACGTACTAACATATCGACACTTTACAAATGGATAACCCCGTCCGACATTGTAACCAAAATATGTCTGACTTTATTTGCAAAACTTATGTCAGTGAACTAGCATGTTGCTACTCCCCACAGTAGGCGGCTTGAAACACCGACTATCAACACACAGGATGACTTGACCAATCACAGTCCTTGCTGTCTGCGTTGCCTCGACGCAAAGTTACACATTTTTGGAGGTGCATGTGGAGCTACGGCAGAGGTCTCGGAGATGGGTTTGTAGGGGCTACGCCATTGATTCTAAGCAGAAGCATAAAACATCCTTTTATTAGTTAAAAATAGATGGTCATGGAAAACAAGCCACTATTGAGAAGAGCAAGAGCTTTATTACTGTTGCGCCTGCCCTGCTTTCAACGATGAGCCTTCTTGCATAAAACCTCTCCCTGGTAGTTACAGAGTTTATTTTTGTAACACAAACTGGTCTATTTGTTACTGTTATAGTTTAGATATACAGTACCAGTCAAAAAAAAGTGCGGAAAAAAATGCTAGATTAATTAACTGTACTGTCCTGCAGTACTTGTCCTTGTAGGCTATTTGCAGTATATTAAATCGTTTTGGACCTAATTATTTTGCACTGAAATGACTCATCTGTCGGCTCAGACAGCACTGCATCAGCCTCATATCCTGAGACATAAAGTCGACAATTCCTTCCGTGATATTATTTTAGCGTTTGGATGATAGAGGCTTAACATCCAGTGGGGTCTGGGTGTGTCTGGGGAACGCTACCGTCGTTGCGGGTGGGTGCGCCGGTAGTTATAAAACCATTATTGGACTATAGAAATATGCCAACTCTGATATGTTCATACAGCCTACTCCAAACAGACAGGGCAACCTAATGCAGAAAAGTTAGCTTACCGTTTTAGGTGATACGCCATGTTTGTAGTCAAGCTGCGATATGCAAACTGTTACTTGCAAACTTTGCATTCGACTTTTTTCCGTTATCTATTTTTGTAAAATGCTGCCACACTGCCGATGTCTTCGACATGGTAGAGGAGGACTGACTGTAAGTTAAACACTCACAATTAACTAAATATTCAGCAAACCAACAGAAGGCTTTCTAGTACTTTCTTCAATCTGTCTCCGGTGGGTCGGGCTAATCCAAAAAAGGTGAAAACAAGGGGGGTGTTCTGAAGACAGACTGTTACCTGTGAAACAGGGGTGCTCTGTAAACACCCCCATTAGTAATTAGTGCTTTCCACCCATAGACCGTAATGGTCTATGCTTCCACCTGATGAAATTAACACGGCAAAAAATCGACCAATCAGAATTTTGGTCGAGCCAGAACGTATCGACCAATAAAACGACCAGTCAACTGGGAGGTTACAGCCCTAGTCCAAACCTTCATGTGACTTTCTGTATAACAACAGAAAATGACATGAACATGCACACAGACAAGTTCTTGGAGACTTATAAATAATGCACTGGATTTAATGTTGCTGGTTTACCAATAGGATAGATAGATGTATGAAATAGTTTTTAGGTGTGTTGCAATTAAAAACATGAACTCTAAAGCGTACTTGAAAGCAGAAGCTGATATTCTCTGTGCAAAATATGTGAGGAATCATTTGAAATATTTCTGGCCAGTCGGAGCATGCTATTATAGTGAGCTTCCTGAAAGGAGTGTGGTACAGGTAGTCCTATAATCTTTGAACAAATTTTAATTTGATCAGATAGCTTTGTTTTATTTTTAACTGGTAGGCTACTCAGCTAAGCAGTGCTACAATAAAGCATGATACTCTGAATTACTGATATGAACAACAAAGAGCTACCAGCTCCTAAGGATCCCAATCTACGGAGAAAATGAACACGCTGTTGTATTTCTGTTGTATTCAGTTTGTTTTCACTTACTAAACACTAAAGTATTTGGAGTCTGATCCACTACTCTTTTTTTGGCCATCTTTTAAAGAAGCAGTTTCCTGTTAACTTCACAGTGACCTGAAAATAAGGGTATCAGATAAATCATTTACCAGCTGGTGCACGTCATTAGTATGTCATGTTTTAGGTTCTGGTCTGTGCCGCTAGTTCTGCCTCCTCTGTGACCAACAACATATTGCCCTTGCTGAGTTCCTCATATAGCCTAGATTTAGCCATTGTTCAGTTTGTCTCACCTTAACTGAAATAGCTTCCACACAGTTTCCTGCAAGCACGATGAGAAACTGATGTCTCACTTGTGAGCCTACTCGTAAGTTGGTTTAACTGCTTAAAATTAGATGTCAATCCTCATTTCCTAATTATAATTTTGTCGGTACAAGGAAAACTTTTCAGTTGAACTAAACAGACACACTTCTATAAAACCAACAAAAATCCTCATTGGACCCTTGCCATTTCACAGAAGGGCTGTAATTCAGTTAAATGACAACAATAGAGATTCTGGTTGATTGATTCTGTGTCCCTCTTTGTCTGTAAGAGTGGTCTGTATTACAATCTCACTATCTTTGTTGTGCACTTTTACCTTCACAGTAAAACGCTTCAGGGAGCCAAAACATGAGAGGAGACCCTGGAGGATCTGGTAAGGCAGCTGAGCCAGCTTAAATTAATTTCTCTGCAAATGAATCCTGCTGGAGTGCCTCAGAAACATCAAATGTCCTGTCTCTGTACAGGTTCCTGGACACCTCAAAGCAGGCCATTGGGATGCTGTTTATCCACTTTGCTAATGTCTACTTGTCTGACCTCACAGAGGAGGATCCGTGCTCACTGTGAGTCAATCCTGTATTTGACTGTTCTCCTCAGAGCCTGATTCTGCATGTTACAGATAGATTTCCAAGAAACTGTTCAAGTAAATGTTATTTGTATAATGTGAAGTGTTGAATTCTAACCAGAAAATCACTATGCTGTACAGTAGAAAAGCAAACTGCAGATTCAAATTACAGTCAGTTTTCTGTCTCTCCCAGATATCTCATCAACTTCCTGTTGGATGCTTCTCTGGGCATGTTGTTGATCTATGCTGGGGTGAGAGCTGTCAGTGCTATTGTAGAGTGGAGACAATGGGACTCTCTGCGTTTTGGAGAATACGGTGAGCACCATGTGTGTGAGTAGTAAAGTGGGAGCACCAGTACAACCCTAAAATGCCTGTTATGTCCAAAGGAGGGCAGTAGCTGCCCTCAGTACTGCAGTTCTGCAATGTAATTTCTTACATTGCCCGTGCCTTCTTTTGTGTGTGTAGGTGAGCCAGTGCAGTGCACAGCGTGGTTGGGCCAGTGTATCCTCTACATCCTCATCATGATGTTTGAGAAAATCCTTATCATGCTGGTCCTCCTCATCCCCCAGTGGAAGAAGGTCAGAAAAAAGTTTAACTGATTTTAAAGGACCGGGATTCTTTTTTATTACGATTTTCATTTATTGATTGTGATTGAGTGATTCGATATACATAATACACTTTTAGCGACGATATATCATGTGAAATTTCTAAAAACTATTTGTTTTCTAAAAAGAATCCAAATGCCAGTCAGTCTGATGAAGAGTGTCAGAGTGTCATCTTATATCAACTCCATACTGCAGCTTTATCAATCGGTCTTGTTGTGAACTTTAGAAGTCAATATTAAACGTTATCATCATTTATCTTTGATAAGTCTGTGAACATAGCTGTCGAACATTTTTCATTCAATGATATGATTTGTTGATGATTTTTGATCAAAATAGTAACAACAATAATAGGACTAATAACAGTTATCATAACAATAGTATTACCTAATTAGTCATTTTCAGGGCAATTAGCCCACATCTTATTTGATGGGGAGTGCGGTAAGGGACCTGAATAATGGACAGGGGGGGCGTTGGTCCCAAAACGGTTGAGAACCACTGGTTTAGTCAAAGAAAACGCCAGGAGAGCTTCTCTAAATACTAGGGCTGCACAATTAATAAAATTTTAATCACGATCACGATTTTGACTTCCCACGATCAAATTTGCGTGATTGAGCAATTTCTTTATTTATTTTTTTTTTTTAAACGTCATTTCATAGAATGCTCAGGGTTTTTTTGCATAGCGCATCTACCGCTCCGTAAACCCCTGTCTGCTCATGAGCCAGTCAGTTGTTCCCTGCACCGCGCAGCTTAGTTTCTAGATGTAGACAGTCACAGAGGACAGAGTAACGGGAGGAAAATTCAACAGATAGGAGTCGGTTATAACGTCGGTCTCAAGGTTTACCAGTTTACCAGTAAACGCAACATTTTGTCCTGTCTATGTTGTTATTCAGACAACAGCAGTGACCAGTGCTAGTCGGTGCTAGTTAGCGTCTGTTAGCTGTTAGCTCCTCTAGGACGCGCCGGTGCTAATGTCCTCACATCCGCAGCAATGTTGTTATATGGATATGGTTTAATTTTGCGTTACATGACCCATTTCTTCTGTAAAGCCGTGCCTGTGTTTGGGTCTCTCCTCTACTCTCGCTCGTCTTACTCTCCGCGCGCAGACCCGCCACACAGCGGCCGCCGGTCCACACTTCTGACATTTGTCCACAGTTTTAATTGTTATTAACACAGCTGGATATTGTTAAGTATGAGGGGCAAACCTGTATTTGTACCAGTGTTTCCGCGGGTAACTGCTATCGCGGTGGCCACGGCGAAGAACACAGAAGATGATATTGAATGCAACTAACTTCAGTTTGTAGAGTAATAGCGTGTGAGACGGAGCCTGTTGGACCAGACATTTCATACACACAATGTGTGTATCCGCCATTCAACCAGTGCTGGACCCATTCATAATGAGTCAGTCATCTCTCTGTGAGTACGTCCATCACACTCAAAAAACTTAAAAATCAACAAATAATCGTGATCACAATATTGATCAAAAATAATTGTGATTATCATTTTGGCCATAATCGTGCAGCCCTACTAAATACTGTAGAGCATGCTCATTGATTTAGAGTCCTACGGTCCACAACGACTAATATTTAAAACACTGACATACAGTATTTAGCAAAATTTGTTGCATCTGAATGTACACATGCTACTTGAAGTCTAAGATAAATACTCCTACTTTGTGTGTAGTACAGCATACTGAGGACTCATAAAGAGATGTTCCCTGACTGGGAATCGAAGCCATGGCAGTGAGTGCACCAAATCCTTACACCAGGGACAACAGACAAAGGTGGAAGGACATTTTACAAATGCAGGGTTTCTGTTAGAAAAAGAATTGGTGCCTGTCCCATGTCCTGTAACATTTCATTGTCTTGGACAAGTGGGAGATATTCCAGTTAAATGTTATTTTTCCTTACACACAAATGATGAGGTGGTTCTATCACGTTTTAATCCACAGCCTTGAATAAAAAACAGGGTTTTAGTTCCTCTACAATTTAGTTACCATGGCAGTGGATCTCTAGTTCAAAAACAATCTATCGGCACATTCAATTGTGCCATCTCTCTGGGACCAGAAAGCTATAAAAGTTCTCAAACAAACCCAAACTAATCATCCCTTGTTTTCTGACAGAGATCTAAATTTTTGGTGCAAGTCTAAATACAATTATGAACCTGAAAATGAGCATAATATGAGCACTTTAATAGACCTCGAGGTCAATCACAGATTTCCTGATGCTAAAATGGAGCATCAGGAAATCTGGAAACACTAGCAGGAGGATAACTCTGTGTAGACAGCACCAATTGTTTTTGGTTTTTCTCTCTACAGACAGCACTCCAAATTTATAAACAACAGAGCTATGTGTCGGAATCGACCGGAATTCTCCATAATTAGTCCAATGTAGCACCTACAATACTAATGCAGAATTGTTTTAGATTTTTTTCCCTCTAGTAATCAGAATATTAACTGAGTGAGAGTAAAAATGGTAAACAGGTAAACAGAATAAATCAGCTAATTTTGCAACAAAAAGATAAGGTCTGATTTAAATCCTTCACAGGCCCTCAACAAATTTGTTCAGCAAATTATCAAGTAAAGTTAACACTCCTTTAGATTTACTTTCCATTTGCAGACCAGGTATACTCTTTCCAATGATGTTTGGTAGTTTCTATCAGATTCCAAGTTGGGGTGTGTCGTTCATTGTACTGCACAATTAATTGTTTTAAAATTGCGATTCGATTTACCCTGTTCACAATTTAATTCTTAACTAACTTTGATTTAAAAATAAATAAATAAATAAACAATTCATAATTCTTTATTTATTTTTTATGACTTTGATTCTCATTTAACTTTACGAGTCGATAGCATCACAAACATTCTGTGACCTTTAAACATAGACCGTATAAAATAGGTTTTAAAGTTCTCCCATGTGCTGCGATGCTCTCCCTTCTCTTCATTGAAGCCTCTATGTTTACAAGCTTGTGGTGATGCACAATGTGCTATAGGTGTCAAAAATAATCTGTTTGGTACTGACAGTTTGTTTTGTTTTGTCATGGTCAAAAAATCGTGGGAGAGAATCGTGATATCAATTCTAAGCAAAAAAATCATGATTCATATTTTTTCCCAAATCGTGCAGGCCTACTCCAGTGGACTATCCTACTTTGTTTTTGCCCCTTCTGAGCTATAAACATTCTAGTCTAAGGCTAGGTGTGCTGTCTGTGTTGGACTGTATATGCTTATGTTTGTGCTTGTGTATGTGTTGTATATGTTTGTGTGTCACAGCTGGCTCTCCTCAACCCCATAGAGAATCCTGACCTAGAACTGGCTATTGTCATGCTCATCGTTCCGTTCTTCATCAACGTAAGTCTGCTGTTACTTTGTGTTTTTCTTTGCACCCTGATATTACAACTCCTGCTACGCCAACACTACAGGTGTCTAATGAGATTATACCATGGCCAATTTCTTGTGTATAAATGTAAAAATATCTTGTTGGTGTAAAATATAAAAATCACTTCTGTTAATTTCCTGTAGGAACATATCATTCACCTCAGTATTATATGTTTCCGTAAGGCCCTCATGTTCTGGGTGGTAGATAATTTCCTAATGAAGAAACACAGGACAAAAGCAAAAGTGGAGGAGAGAGAGGAGGACTCACGAGGGAACGGCAAGGTGCGCTACAGACGAGCTCTGTCCCATGATGACTCTGAGTCAGAGGTAAGTCTCACTGTAGTAATACGGGGGGGGGGGGCATCAGGGATAAGAAAACATCACTAGCTAAACAGTGTCAGTTTTTATTAATAAAACAGACATAGTTGAAGTTGACCAGCAGTCAATACCTCAGAGTTGACCATTAAAGTAGACCGAGTGAATTGGAATTGGCACACAGCGTTTCTGAAACTGTGACTGTCAGCTGTTCCTTGTCTCCAGTACTGATTGGCAAGGTGTTAGGGACAAACTGACCTTGTACTAGTTCTGCTCAACCTTAAGACCCTGACGCACCAACCCGATAATCGTCCGTCGGACAGTCTGGCAAGGTCGGTGACTCAAGTCTGTTTGGTGTGATCCGTGCCGTTGTCTGCCAGAGGGGCCGTCGGTCTTAATTTTGGTTGACCTGACATGCTCGGTCGGAAGGCCGGCACTGCCGGCAGTCGCAATCAAATGATCAATCTGATTGGTGGAGTGCTAAACCGGAAAAAACGAGCGGGATGAGCGTGACTAGAGTCTCTCAAAATCTGACCAATCTTTAAACTGACCTTTGTTGATCTGAAATGAAGACGACTGCATTCTTGCTTAAAATGTTTTCAGAAACACATTTTGGTGAACTATTGTAGTAAAATATGAGATCATATTCTGAACAAGCCGCCATGACAGTCTGGCTTTGAATTTCCAGAGAAACCAGACCCACGTGACGTGTTCGTCCAGTAAGCTGTTTTCAGCCGTCTGCATCACTTCAGTGTGTTCCGAGGCACTTTTTTTGGCCAACTCGAGGAGGCAGTCAGTCCGATTGCTTTTCTGCCAACGGTCAGCCATCGGGTTGGTGTGTCAGGGCCTTTAGTCTGAACATGACCATGTCGTACAGATGGTGGGATGCGTTCAGATCAGATCCGTTCGGTGATTCAACCTCAGGGCTGTGCGGCTGTGGGAGTTTCACTTAAATGGCCCATTTGTGTGATGTCCTGTTGTGTTATTTTAACCCCTTAGAAAAGCACAAGTAGACTTTATTGTTTTACGTCAGATTGTTTATAGATCTCAACATTTGAACGAAGCTTAATTTCATGGAGAAAGAGAGAAAGAAAAGAGATGGAGGGACTGTGCTTTGTGCTGAAACTTGTTGCAGAAAACAGCTAGATAGACTTGTTTGTGTTTTGTTTTGGGTTGCGTTTCTCCAAACGTTGAATCCGTCTCAACTTTTCGCTGCATGCCGCTGTCGTTTTTTTCCGGCACTCCACTGCAGCACCCACACACTAGCCCCATTCAAAATTAATGGAAAGACTTGCATTTTCGCCAGACCGCCTGAGAACCATTGCAGTCTTTGTGAACACAGCCTTTGTGGTTGCCTAGATCATGGTTCCCAGTTATTTTAAAAGCTTGTAAAGCAGGTTTGCCTAACGCAGAGCTCCGCGCCAGATACACAACCAACCATTCATACGTCCACAACACATGAAGTCATAACACCAGTCTGGCAAAAGTAGTAACACATCCTGCCAACAACAGTAAAGAAGTCTGATGTGTCTAACCAACGCAGTAGTTTTACTGTTTTACTTTATCAAATGTGTAATTTAAGAAATTGATTCTTAGATTTTGTACTCAATATTTGAATGGTCAAAGCAGTGCAAACTAAAGCCAGCTTTATGGTTTGTTTCACTTCTGGTTCTGCAGCTGTCCTCAGAGGGCATGCTTTCAGCAGAGTGCTGAGCTGTGGGGGATGGGCTGAGCTGTGTAAACAAGTAATGCTTTCAGCAGTGGTATGTATTTACTGCGGGGCCAGTGGCGCAATGGATAACGCGTCTGACTACGGATCAGAAGATTCTAGGTTCGACTCCTGGCTGGCTCGTGTCTCTTTTTCTAGCTTTCATTTGGCTGAAATACAGCATTAGCTGATATTGATTTTCAAAATAAGATAATCACTCTATCAGGTTTAGGTGAGAGGAGGAAATGTGTCTTATAGTAAAGTTAATTCAACTTACTGTCTTACTTAATAAAAGATTAATTAGTGGTTTTTAAAGTATGATGACATTTGATTTAAAGGCTTGAAAGTCCCTTTTATTAAAAAATCTAACCAAGCGGAAAATCCCCCAAATTTGATATTCAAACGGTTTTACTTGCTTATGCTATGTCCTTGCTATGGATTTTTTCTAATGTAGTGCAATATGTTGGCAATACTAACTTTTACATATATTTCACAAAATACTTAAAAGCAGGGTTTTCCCTGCAATTATTCGCTTAGGCGCAACGCCTAACGTATATTATTTGACAACAGCTGGTAATGAATTGTCTTCCCATTTGTTACAATTGATGTTGAGTTAAAACTCAAACATGCTTCACTTCCTTTCTAACTGCGGTTGAAGCGGCTGTTAAACATGTGATATTGTCATTGCATTGTCAAGAGGAAGTAATCAGGCACGCAGGTTTGGGTTTTGGCTGCTGATCTGTGTTTTCTGAGGGTAGTGCAACACAGCGGCCAGTAGTGCAATGGATAACGCATCTGACTCTAAATCAGAAGGTCTTAGCTTTGACTCCTAGCTTGTTGTTTTGACATCATGTCCATCTATCAACCCATACCAATTGACCTGCATCACTGTTCTCAAGAGCGTATAACAGACACAACCTAACACTGTCCATGATTAGATTTATCCAAAATCATTTTACTTGTAGAAGTTGCAGTGGTCTAATGGCTGTCGCAATCAAGGCCAGATTATACACTTTGGTCAGTCTGTCCTTATATAGTGGATTTGTCCTCCTATTTTAAGCACATTCAGCTTTTAGGTCAAACATCAGATCCAATTTGTGTATTACTGTAAATGCAGTGACTCCGGGTCCCAGAGGGAACAAAAGCACAGAACGGACTTAGTTTGTCTGATGTTTTCCATGTTTAATTTTCATTTTGGTAACACAAATCTAACTGCTGATTAGACTTTATTTGTGAAATCAGGTATTGAAGGATTTGAGCAACACATTGTTTTCTCCGTTATAAATAGTTGCATTTCTTGTCAGTGGGCCACATTCATTTAAGGGTTTTAGATCACTAAAAAGAAATGTAAATCAGCTTTTCAAGGTATTTTAAATTTGAATGGTCAAAGCAGTGCAAACTAAAGCCAGCTTTATGGTTTGTTTCACTTATGTTTGCGTTCTGCAGCTGGCCTTAGAGAGCATGCTTTCAGCAGAGTGCTGAGCTGTGGGGGATGGGCTGGGCTGTTTAAAGACCTAATGCTTTCAGCAGTGGTATGCATTTACTGCGGGCCAGTGGCGCAATGGATAACGCGTCTGACTACGGATCAGAAGATTCTAGGTTCGACTCCTGGCTGGCTCGTGTCTCTTTTTCTAGCTTTCATTTGGCTGAAATACAGCATTAGCTGAAATTGATTTTCAAAATAAGATAATCACTCTATCAGGTTTAGGTGAGAGGAGGAAATGAGTCTTTACAGTATAGTTACAGCTTTCTCTCTGACATAGTAAATGATTAATTAGTGGTTTTCAAACCATGATGAAATTTGATTTAAAGGCTTGAAAGTCCCTTTTATTAAAAAAATCTAACGGGGCAAATCCCCAAAATTTGATATTCAAACTGTTTTATTTGCTTATGCTATGTCCTGCTATTGTTTCTTTCTAATGTAGTGCAATATGTTGGCAATACTAATTTGTTCAGGGTTTTAGCATTACATTTTATCAGCGGGGGGGGAAAAGGGGTTTATTGTTATGGGAAGCGAGGCTCTCAGTGTGTAGAAAAGAACCGTAGGCAGCAGCTGCCGCTGACACAGTGATGCGCATAGTTTTGATGGGTAGTCAGTGAAGCTACAGTAGTCTAGTAGTGTTTTATGTTCGCTGCAAATACAAACTAAATCACCTGATTAATGCAACATAATCACAACGTCTCCCGGCAATTTCCCCCACAGAAAGTTGCTAGCAGCCAGGCTAAAGCTAATATAGTTAGCCTAAAGAACAAGGGGTCCGTCCGTCCGTCCCAACTAACGTTACGGTTCGGAGCCGCGACACTAGAAAACGTAACACTAATCTACAGAAGTCTGTCTGATCTGACATAATTTACACTGATTTAGTTGTTCTTGGATACACAGAGTTTGTTGCGGGGCCCGCTAGTCGACCACAACCTGAAATTTAGAGGAAGCAACATGCATGCATTATTAATATCATTTTAAGTCTAGATTGATAGTGTTTTATGAATACAATGGTGTCATGCTAGACAACCAGTGTATTTCTACCTAATTTCCCTCTCCAAAACCACTTCAGAAGAGTAACGCGCTTACTTGCTTTAGTGTTTGTAAAGCATTAAAGTTTACCTAAGAATGGTTCACATTAGAAAAGATCCTTTTTAATTTTTATCTTCTATGTAGACGCACTCCCCTAAGAAACACTGCGGTAATTGAGAATGATTTATTATTTCCAAATATAACTATTTTATGTCATCTTTTAAAAATTACTTTTTCTTTTTTCATATCGCAATATATATCGCAGGGAAAAAAATATCGCAGTGTCAGATTTAATCTTCAGGTATAGATGCTCATATTTTTATGAGCCCCTACATTTCGGTGGCCAAAGTACAATTTTGGTGGCCCAAATATGTACTTATAAAAACAAAACCGAAAAGAAAATGTCACGCAACTTAACGCAGCCTTCCTTAGCTGTAACACGTCCATAAATGAAAAGACATTAACAGAATGAAAATATCTAATTATTTATTTAAATTTAAAACTCAAGTTCTTTTGAACCATTCTTTTTAAAATCAGTATGCAGTATGCCTTTATACAGGTACCATGAACATGTCTCGCACTCTGCCAATTTGGCCTAATATTTGTTGGTCTCTTTTCCCCTTTTGTAGATCCTTTTCTCGGCAGACGATGAAATGGATGATTCGGATGAAGACGATGTTCGCCGGCTCACTGGCCTTAAGACGGTTAAGAAGAAGAAGCTTCGCATGGGGATCCCTGTTTGACCTGTGTGCATAGCTAAAATTTTACGATCAGATTCAATCTGGTAGCTGTTCTCCTTGCAGGCTCCCAGTTACATTCCCCGTACCTCCACAGACTGTCAGCCTTAGGAGTTGACTTTTCAAACATAGGATGCTCTTTGATGACAGAAGAATTTACTGTAATTGAATTCCCTTCACTGTTGACTCCTGGAGGACTTCTGCATAAACTGTGTCTAACTTGGGATATAATTTAACCCACTGGGAAATATGTATGCAGGTACTTCAGATCACTAATGCATTTTGACATGGCACTCCTGGGAACAGTGTTGTGTCTAAAGACTTTTTGTGGAAAAACAGAATCCCATCATAAACATCTATATCATTTAATCCTTTATGTACATATACTAGGAAAACATTAACACTGGTTTGTTACAGTTTGGACTTCAGTGGCAGTGTGTAATATGGGTGTAGTGGTCCAGGATAGGGTTGGTTGGACACAACATAACCAAACATCATGCAAACAAAAGTGAGTTTGTTACATTTTATAGTCTAACATGTCTTCTAAAGTGATTGTATTCCTGATGTAGATTCTCTGTAAACTTTGTCCTTTGTTTTCTCATATAGATGTACCACCATGGCCTGTGATGAGTGTGTGTGAGGGTGTGTACAGTTGGACACAGCTCTCATTTAGAGCAGCATTACGTCAGTGTTTGAATCACTATATTGATGCAACTCTGATCTCTTTTCAGCACAATTACCCACTGAACTACAGCATATCTTGTATGTAATGTTACTCTTGTCAAAAGGAGCACATTAATGGCTGCAGCAAGCTTTCATTTGTAGCCCTTTCAACTGTTAAACCTGTATGACTGCAACATCCCTCTAATATCAGCTTAGCATGTGATGTCTGTAGACACAAGACTGCAGTCCCTGTTTGTTTGTGACTGTTTAACTGGTGTGCTCTGACTGTTCTTTGTCTTTGAATGTCTTTTTTTTCGTTTCTATTTTTTTTAATATAGTTTTAAGTGTTATTGTTGTTTTTTCGGGCCAAAAAGGTGACTATGCTTGTTCCAAAAGTGTTCTTTATTCTGTCATTTCAACAGGGAGAGTAGATATGGGAACCATTTCTCGCACAATTTCCCATTTATCACAGCTTTCACCTATCCTTTTGTGTTTGTTTTTTGAATTGTTACAATAATGTGCCTGAGTGAAATTACCAGCAGGTGTATTTGTTTGTTTATTGTATTTTATTTTTCTTTGATTGTTTTATATAGAGCTCCAGATGTTCAGGCATGAAGCAGCATTCAGCGGGCTCTGATTAAGAATGTGACATGCATAGACCTCTAAACTGTTAGGTGACTGGACCAGAGAGAGGTGTGTGTGTGTGTGTGTGTGTGTGTGTGTGTGTGTGTGTGTGTGTGTGTGTGTGTGTGTGCGCGCGCGCGCGCGTGCGCGGGCGTGCGCGTGCGCGCAAATACACAGTGTACCTACACGTACTGGCATGTGTTCAAGTGTGCATTGGTGTGACTGCTGGTCCTCTTTTAAAGTAAACGGAGAGTGACATATACTGTGACAAGCCTGGTGAGGATTTCATTATAATGTTTTTGGCATGATGGAAAGGAATAAATGATGACTTTGAAGGAAGAAACTACAGCATCTTGCAGCAGTCATGGTAACCCAGCTCAGCCAGGACAAAGAGGGCTCTTAGTATTTTGCAAAGGGAATGGAGGTATGTTATCATTCTAAAAGCTTTCCAATAAAGAATGTGATACACTATCGTGATATCTGATTAGGTTCTACTACAGTGTGTTGTATAGTTTCAGTGTTGTGAAGGGATTAATGATCCTTTACCAGGATTCAATCCCAGGCCATGGTGTCCGTCACGTGATAAGAGCCTTGGACCCTAACTAGACCACTAAGGATGGTAAGGCGTCTCTTCCCCCGTGCCCCATACATTACCCAATTGAAGCGTCATTGAATGAGGCGGATCATTTGAGTCCAAAGCATTGTGTATGCAGTGCTTATTCTTTACCACTAGAGGCTGCGCTTTGGCTTTGACCTGACAGGCAGCAGCGTACACACCGCAGATTTGGAGAGAGCGGCAGTCGCCACTATAGCCACCCAAACTTTTGTCATGATTGTTGCTAGCAGGCCTACTTATAGCTTCTTTCAGATACCTAAAGTAAGACAGACATTTAGCATCAGGCATCATATCATCCTCTTAAAATATACATTAGCCCACGGAAGAGTATTAGGGCCACATGTGAGAAATTTATTTGAATTCTGTGTTTAAAGTCAAAATTGTGAGGGGAAAAATATAGAATTCTGACTGTGAATTTAGAATTAAACTCAGAATTTTGACTTTAGAATGTGCCAGAAGAGGTTGAGAGAGATAGCCTACCCAACTGGTCAGAGATGCTATGTTAAGCCAGTTTTATTCCTCTAAGTTTATACATCTTAGGACAGATGCTATCTTCTCAAGACTATCCTGGTACTATGATGCTACTTGAATGAGTGTGCAGGCTTTCAGATTCTCTGCATTTCTCCGTTTTAAAATGGTGACTCAGTTTGTCCAGCATAACCATAGACTGTAGGCTAGTTTTAGTCAATGATCACAACACAGTACCTCTATTTCAGACTATGAGGCCATTTTCTGACTGCTCGGAGTATTGCCTTAACTGTCCGCTTTCTTCTTTTATCTTAAAATATACATTAAAATAAGTCACAAGAATAAAAAACTATTCAAAATCTGTCACATACATTATAAAGTAAAAGCGATGGAATGAATATGTTGTAGTATTATAAATTTATCAAAACATGATCACAATAATTGACCCCTAAATTGATAGGCCTATATTTATCATCTGCATTATGATAATGTAAATATTTATGTACATAAATTCCAAAACTTAATATAAAATAGTTGTTCCGTATAGGCTACTATCGCTAGAAGTTTCTCGTTCCCTTTAAATGTGTATTTGGGATATTCCAGACCAGTCTCATGGCAGTTCGTGGAATGGTCACGTTATTTAATCTATTGATTTGTGTAGCCTACAGGTCACGTTAATGTCATTTTCGTGTGTCGATTACGAATTTTGAAGTAATGTATTTCAATGGGAAGCCTATTTCGGGACCACAGAACAATTACGGCAGCGATAAGGTCTTGAAAAGCCGAAATCAAACAGCTCATGTCTTTCACCCCTTAGAGCGGGGTTCGCGTCCCGCTTGTTGCAGTTCCAATCAGCGTTATTCTCTTCCTAACCACAACCGGCGTTTGGCGTTTCATTCCCCAGAGACCGCGACTCGTGTTCCGGCGCAAATAAACGTAATTAACGAGAAAATGTACACAAATGAATAAATCTAAATAATGTGACCATTTCACGAACTGGCGTAAGACCGGCTGGATATTCCAGCATTTGCTGAAACATATTATAAAATTGCAGTGGTGGGCTGTCAGGGCCATCAGGGCCTTCTCTGCTGGCCCTGTCAAAATCCAAAAATATTTTTTTTCACAATTAAATTAATGTGTGTCGAAAAATCAATTACTTTTTTAGTACGTTACGATTATATTTCCGGAAAGAATATGGTTGTTGGATTTTCCATGTCATCTAAACGCATCACAGCTCCGTGGACCAGCAGCATTGCTAGCCATTCATTGTCATATATATGGAATTTAAACACCAAATTAAATAATAGGCCTACTGTTTAGTCTAAATGTAGACCTGCCTTGAATAAAAGTAGGCCTACAGACACAAATAGTTATTTTTGTTTGTTAAGCACCTGATTATTGCTGTTGGAACTGTAGATCCAACTAAATCCAGATCTGATGTGAAGACTGCTTGTTGCCTATTAGCCCACTCACATTAGAAAAGCACAGATGGCTCTAACTTAAAGAAGACCGTTGGATAGCTTTCTTTTAGCTCTCTTCTTTATCCCGCCATCATTTTAATGGATGTGTGTTAACTGTCTGGAAATGCTTTTTACAAGACCCCAAAAAGACATTCCCTTGAATCTAGTTATAGCAATGGGCAGGCAGAATCCAAACTACTAGCGCTGCAGGGAGGTGGTGGACACTCTTGATCCCCCTTTTAATTCCAAGTCCCACAGCAACGTTTAGAAAAGAGGATATCTCTGACGGGGTCGGCAGAGGAAGCTGTCCAGAATTATCAGCTGTTGGCCTGTAATCTTATCGTAAAAGACGAGAGACCCATTCCAGCTGTACCATCCTACACGTCACACCTAATAATACACACTGACAACAGGCAGAGTGGGACAGAGGGAAGGGGGTCTGGCTGACTCACTGGGTCTGGTGAAGGACTATATATATATGTCAGGCTTGCTGGGAGACAAAGACACACACTAGTAAAAAAAACAGCCGATCTATCACACTGGAAAGAGGTGTCTGTGGAATCAATACACCAACGTCAATCACCATGTCACAGGTGAGTTAGGTCAAATATGATGTTTTTAATATTAATTATTATTAATATGTTAATAATACAATAATACAGTAATTGAACACAGTGTTTTAGATGTGACAAGTCTGCAGAGTGTTTACATTTTTTACTTTCCTGCCTTTTGCCTTCAGCACTCATAATATTTCCATCTTTCTTCAATTCACTCCAGCCAGCAGAAGTGAAGAAGAAGAAACGTCCCCCGATGAAGGAGGAGGACTTGAAGGGAGCCGCAGTAAACTGGGACTGAAGGGCGAGGTCAAGAGTAAGACCTATGAGGTCATGGTGGAGTGTGGTGAGTAAAGTCGTTTGTTAATGTTGTTTCTTCTGACGCTGAAAAACAAACCAACTGACCAATGTAACATGTCAGATAACACTCTGTAGTTACATTTTGTCTCTATCCTTACAAAAATAATCTTTCTTTGTTTTGTCCGGCTTGGCCTGTAGTGTAGATGATATCAGTTAGCCAGTAAATATTACACAACTATCTCAGTTACAACATAAATAGAAGAGGCTAGTTAACATTAAATAATGTCCTACTGTGGATATGTTGCCGTTGTAGAATGCTATATGTATTTTGGTCTAACCATGGAGAACAAAAAGTTACTTATTTATCAATAAATTAATAGACTGCATACATCAGATTATTCAGATTTATGCTGAAATTATTTATAAATAAAAAGCTACCCCAATGTGAACTATTTCTAAACTATAGGTCTAATTTGGACCTACCTCACATAAAACTAATGTTGCTTTAGGCTGCAGGGGTTGTCCAATAGCTTCATGATATGATGCAAAGGGCTGTGTGGAGGTTGCTCTTGTCACTTGTTTGTGAAAGATGGGCAATAGATTGTTGTGATGTGCTTCAGTCTGGCTACATATCACTTTATGTTGTTTTTTATTGAAAGTATATGTCAGCTGTATGATAATTTATAATAACATTTCACCGGTAATAAGATCAAAATAATCATATTAAAATAAAGAAATGAATACCATGATAGCATCTAAATAAAAGTTGATAGTGTAATAGTTTTAAAAAATATCAATAAACAACAAAGCAATCCAGCTTCCCTGGCAACAAGACCAAAATATTACATCTAAACCATAATAATATCTTGTGAATAAATGTTGATTAATGTTATTGGGCTAAAAATACCAATAATAGAAGCCTGACTGGCAGAAAGAATTGTGCTGGGATCACGAATGATGCATCCCATTGAAATAGCTATATTGGTTTAAAAAAACGCGCTGACATCATGAAAAAAAACATATCCCGTACACCGTTTACCCACCCACACACACAGTGTCACCAATCTTGGGTCTTTATTTGTGTGTGGTCAGAATCAGAATAAACAGCCAACATTGATTTGCTGCAGCACACTAAGTCAAAGGTACTTTTTGATTACTGGGCTACTTGAGAGAATGTGATTTTACATGTTTACATGTGTATACTTTATCCAGCCTCAAATACATTTTGCAACATTTTTTAAATATTTCTCAGTTGAATGATTAAAAGATCATGTCATCTTTGGAAGCCAGTGTTTATCTACTGTTACCACTATGAACACTGTACGTTCTGCCAACTGGACCAGTGCCCTGAGCAGTTGGTGGGGTACGGTGCCTTGCTCAAGAGCACCTGGCAGCGCCCAGGAGGTGAACTGGCATCTCTCCAGCTACTACATTACCATATTAGAGAGGAAGCATCACACAAGACAAGTCGTTTTAGTTCTCACATAGGCTACTTGTCTTAATGATACCCAGGTGGAACTCTTATTACTTGTTGAGGATGAGCAGTTATTTGGTTTAAGCACCTGTTTTTTCTGAAGATGTCTGTGTCTTTCTCTCTCTGTGTTCAGAACGTATGGGCAAAGTGGCTCCGTCTGTGTTCAGCGGTGTGAGGACGGGGACAGAGACGGCCCTGGGCAAGCCTGCTGCTCCCAAAGCTCCTGGAGCCAGTGTGTTCAGCAAATAGACACACAGGATATGACAAAAGCAGTGAAGAAACACACTAAAGTCTTTTTGTTTTCTGAGTCAATGGTGATGCTGCATAATATGGATTGCAAGATCTTCTTTTGCATTTTTTAATGAAGTAGGATTTAATTTAGATATATAAAAGGACTAGATTTCTGCCAGTAGAGTGTTGACATTACTGCAGTTATTGTACTTTGCAATTTGCACAGAGCATTATACTTGGAAAACAGATTAGGTTTGTGGCTGATGAAATGAATTGTGACATTTGTCAGTGTTGAAAGATTGTTGAAACATTTGCTTATTTGATTTTTAACTGACCCTTTTTACTAAATACATAATTTCCTCTTGTATTGAAATGTAAATTCTTTCCTTACTTCAAAAAGAGGAGGTCATTTCTATAAACTTGTTAACTTGAAGACATAATCATCATGATAACCACAAAGTGCTAAATTGTGTTTGCAAGCACATTAAGGCATAAAAGCACATAGTATCTGCTTGCATTCATATTCACATACACCTCTATCCAAATGGCTAAACAATTTGTTATTGCAAGTTTATTAAGTAACTTAATCTGAAATGATTAAGGGAACACCAGACTTGGGACTTTCTTGGTTGTTAAAGTAGCATTCATGCTCTGTAGGGAATGTTGGACCCAAATGCAGAGAGCATGCGTAAGTTTCATTGCTGAAGACAAAAAACACGGATGAAATCAACAAAAGGAGACCTGAATGAAGCAGGCAAAACGTACTACTGAACGTGGATAAAACAAGGAAACGGATGTCCAAAAAACCAAAGTAATCCAACAAACAGAAACTATAGACAAAAAACTCCAAGGACGAAGGGACAGCACAAAACAAGACTGATAACTGACACACTGGACAACACAACGATCTGTCGCAAGACAAGGGAAACAAAATGACTAAACACAAAAGGTACCGAGCAAAAAGGGACAGGTGAAACACATCAGGGCGGGGCAGAACAATCACACAGGCATGAAAACACGAGACAGGAAGTAAAACCACACAAGACTAGACAGATACACAGACTAACAAAATAAAACAGGAAACAGAACATACAACAGAAACATACAACGACAACATCCAGTCCTTCTGGCCATAGTAAAATCTATTTTTAAGGCCTTTATTGTTTTCTTATAAATTGTGCTTACATGGTGTGTGTAATAAATACAATTTCACTTATATTATTCCAAGTTACCACAAACTAATGATCAATAACCAATACAAATACTGAGAAATAATAGAGGCTTAATTCAGCAGTGGCTGAGATGATCAAAGGACTTTCAGACACAAAACAACCTGGTTATCAACTAAACCCCAAATGACCAGTTCTGCTCTGTTGAATGCTGAATATAATACCTGCTTCTATTGCTAACACTGTATCATGACATCCATGCTGCAGGCCAAGAAGACAGCTTGCCAAAAAAGAAAAGTGTTTGTTCACAAGGTTCAGAACTACAAAAATGCAGTTAAAAGGTTTAGTTTTAGTTTAGTTATCCCAGTAATACACCACAATGGTCTGATTCATCTACATGCACTATGTATGCTGGCCAAATCAAGCAATAATCAGCTTTTTTATTTTATATTGTTACGTTAAGAAACGTACAAGAGTCTGTTTGATTTGTTTACAGGACTGCTTGCATCCTGGCATGTGGCAATATTATTTTTTACAATTCAATTCAGACTTTAAGGGCATATCGGATGGGGATCTATTGCACAATAACATACAAACACAAAGACAAAAAAGGGAAAGGAAAGAGGAAAAACATTATAAATAAATAAATAAATACAAATCCACAAAAGATATTCCACTGTGATCATACATTTACAGACAGACTGGAACGCCAATTGTTCCACATTCTCCTAAGTATTTTCTCTGGCTTCCCTACTTCTGACAATCAATCCTAACATTACTGTTATTTGCATTATATTTGATTGTGACCATACCTCTTACAGAAAATCACCAAAGCAATTTCTGTATTCGTAGATTAGGGTGTTCTGAATAATTTGTCCACCTACATTTTGTCCTTCATAATGTTACATTTTATTTAGGTTGTTTATTTACAGCTCAGATTATGGTAACAGTAGGATTTTTTTTTCCAACCTCCCTCTTTGTTTTTTTTAACAAGTTCAATTTGGGACGGTGATGACGCAGTGACAAAAGCGTTCCCTGACCGGGAATCGAACCCGGGCCGCGGCGGTGAGAGCGCCGAATCCTAACCACTAGACCACCAGGGACGAACAGTACTCAACGTAAACAAGTACTCTCTAAGTGGGGGTGGCCTGGTGAGAGTGTTTGCGCCATGTTGGTTGAGTACTGCAGCGGTTAGGATTCGAATCCGACCTGCGGCTCATTGCTGCGTTTCAATCCCCCATCTCTCTCTCCCTTTCATCACTGTCACTTTAATAAAGGGAAAACCCCAAAAAAAATAATCTTTAAAAGAATAAACAAATAAAACTATCTAACTGAGTTATTTCATAGTTTCCCCCCACATAATTTCAATACCATTTAGCAACAAACTTCAAGTTTATGCTTGTCCTCATCATATTTTTTTTATTATTTCTTAATTAACTTCCGGGTCATTGCTCTAATGCTACAGCTGCTTTTATAAATGTGCTCTCGCTTAAATGAGCTAACACATTCCACAAAAACAGTTTTCTTCTAGCCTATTATTTCGAACACATAAATTCTTTCGGTCACTTACGGTAATTAGGGCACCTGCATGGGAGCAGAGTAAGCATAGTCATATCATCAGTTCACCTGTTGGGTTTTGTGAATAAGAAAGGGGGTGACGGGGCAAGACTCATTTGGAGATTTTGGTTAGCCTAACCTCTGACCCGTTTATCATATGTTGCAGCTGTAGCTGTACCCCAACCACCTTAGACGCTACAGCTTTGTTAACTTATGCTTGCTGATTTTGGAGGTGAAGATGCTGGATGTGGAGGTCCTGGGCTTGTGTGGTTACATGTGGTCTGCGGTTGTGCGGCCGGTTGGATGTACTGCCAAATTCTCTGAAACGCCTTTGGAGACGGCTTATGGTAGAGAAAGGAACATTCAATTCTAGGACAACAGCTCTTGTGGACATTCTTGCAGTCAGCATGCCAATTGCACGCTCCCTCAAAACTTGCAACATCTGTGGCATTGTGCTGTGTGATAAAACTGCACATTTTAGAGTGGCCTTTTATTGTGGCCAGCCTAAGGCACACTGTGCAATAATCATGCTGTCTAATCAACATCTTTATATACCACACCTGTTAGATGGATGGATTATCTTGGCAAAGGAGAAGTGCTCACATACTGTATTTAGACAGATTTGTGAACAATATTTGAGAGAAATAAGCCTTTTGTGCACATAGAAAAAGTATTAGATCTTCAGTTCAGCTCATGAAAAGTGTTGCATTTGTAATTTTGTTTAGTGTATTATATTAATAGAGCCTACACTATATTGGAACTTACGCATTTACTTTAACAGAAATTTTTTCTTTTTTAATGAAATACCAGACCAGTTTGTTTGTGGTTTTTACCATGGTGAATTAGCATGGCTCCATTCATTCTGCCTTTTTTATAGTGGTGGTGCACTACTTATCTCTGAGTCAACCTACTCTGAGTTAATTTAACTAACTCTAATCAGATGTTCTGGAACCAAAAAGTAACTTCCCATCTCAGGGTAAATACACTCAGAGTTCAGGGTTAGTTCTGAGTTTGTTGAACCTCCTTCCTGAAACAGACCCCTGCACTCAGGTTTGTTGGTCAATATGTACTCAAGCATACACACACACACACACACACACATAGGTTTTGTTCCTCCCCCTGGTCAGAGAGCTTTCTCAGCAGTGAAGTCAGTCGCTGTTCAGTAGAAGTTTGGTCATGTCTGGACTGCAGGGTGTTCGACTGCTGCTGCTGTGGGCCGGCGCCTGCCTCTGGCTGCCCAGCCTGGCCCGGGGCACTCTGGTCGTCTCAGGGGACCATGAAGCTCTGCAGGTAACTTCAAACACTGAAACACTTTTTGTACTCTGATCGTAATTGGAAACATTTTACAGATATTTTATCTGGTGGTACCTGATTTAGCCCCTAGTCTGTTTACTTCTACATAACAAACTGCACTCCTTTTTTTTGGCACCCTTTAAGTTCACCCTGCTGTGTTTGTATTTCAGGAGACAAGAGGAAACTATTTACCGACAGACAAGTCCTTTCATATCATGGTGAAAATGTGCTAAAGTTGCATCTTTTTACTTAAACATTATAATTCTTATTTATAAAATGCAGATGGCTATTTTGTATATGGATAATTAATATTTTAAATAGCGTAAAGCAATAGTGGCAGGTGAAATTCCAAAAGGAATCTCCTTATTCGTTGTGTGTTTGTTTATATTACAGAAAAGAAGTACAAATGAAGCCACGGTAAGAAAACAATCTGTTTGTATCTCTGTATCTCTATTAATGATAATAGATATATAGATAGATATTTATTGATCCCAACAAAATGGGAAATTATGGTGTTACAGCAGCAATGGTAATGGAAAATATTCAATTAAATACAACTTTATATGTTCTGTAAGGGCAATGAAACACACAATAGATAGAAGAATAAAAGAAAAACTCTAGAACAGTAATCACCATTTCTGTCCTTTACTGGCAAGCGGTGGTACCAGAAAATAAAAAAAGGTCTCTCACAACACGAGACTAATAAAAATAACATGACTGTGAATAACTAAACTGAATGAAAAGGAGTTTTCTTTTCAAATGTCATCACTTTTCCTGCTTCGAGCATACAGCACTCAGGTTGCCTTGCCCAATCTGTCTCACACAACACTCCCAGGGTGGAATCTGTGACATAATGTCTTTTTAAACAATTTTTTTCAAGCTGTTATAAGTTTATTTGGCACCAATCGGGGCAAAAGTTTCTTGGTATTGGACCAGCTGCAAAACAACATTCAGTTTGAAACAACATAAAAATGGCAGATAATACAATAATTCTACCAATTCTGTATAGAAAGTGCTTGTGTTGTAGGCTTTCCATATTCACTATTTATTGTGCGTTTACATTTTTTCATCTGTTTCTCCCTCTCTTTCTGTCTCAGGTGGAGGTGTACAGTGTGAAAGTGGACTGCACTGTGACGTCTCGTTTCGCCCACACCGTCATGACCTCCAAGGCTCTGAACAAAGCAAACTTCTCCCAGGAAATCCTCTTTGAAATAGAGCTGCCCAAGACCGCCTTCATTACGAACTTCAGCATGTTAGTCTACCTCCATTCTGATTTCCACTCTGTCCACATTCCTCCTTGTATTATGACAATTTGCGTGTGACAGTGTTTATCCCTGCTTCTTTTACCAGTCGTGCTCTTAAGATGATTTTTATTACTGATGCAGTTATTTTACCTTCCTTAAGTTGCATAATGTTTTTCTCCATCTTTGTGCCCCACAGGGAAATTGATGGTCAGATGTATGTTGGGGAGGTGAAGGAGAAAGAGAAAGCCAAGAAACAGTATGAGAAGGCTGTTTCCTCTGGACAGACTGCTGGATTGGTCAAGTGAGTCAGTCAAGATGAAAAATACATAAACACAGTTTAAAATACATGTTCAAAGAAACATGCTCTATATGCTACTGTATCTACATTTTTATGGATTTTTAAAGATCCTAAATGTTTTAACATAGAGGCTGTCAATGGTCTGTGTTTCATTACAGGGCTTCTGGAAGAAAAATGGAGAAGTTTTCAGTGTCTGTCAACATTGCAGCTGAAAGTAACGTGACATTCATTCTGACCTACGAGGAGCTCCTTCAGAGGAAACTGGGCCAGTATGAGATTCTGACTCGAGTTAAACCCAAGCAACCTGTCCAGGAGTTACAGGTTCATGTTCAAATCATGTCTCTTGGTGATATCAGATGATCTAAATGAGTGATTTACCTCTGTGTGTGTGTGTGTGTGTGTGTGTGTGTGTGTGTGTTTTATGTGTAGATTGTGACAAACATCTATGAGCCTCAGGGCATTTCTTATGTAGATGCCAGTGCAACCTTCTTCTCCAATGAGCTGCTCCCCCTGGTGGAGAAAGTTGTCACAGGAAACAAGGTACACAATACAACAGGCCTTTTAAGAAGTTGTCTCTATTTCTTCAAAATGATCTTGGTCTCACTTCCTTTTATTCACATTTAATAAAATGGCTGACCCAAGAATTAAGGGTAAGCTAAACCATTCGTATTGTATTCTATTGTCAGGCACACATCTCTTTCTCGCCAACAATGGAGCAGCAGAGGAAGTGTCCAGGTTGTGATGGAACACTCATTGACGGAGATTTTATCATCAAGTACGATGTGAATCGAGCAAAGAGCCTCGGAGACATTCAGGTCAGCTTTCAACACATACTGTACTTAGTATCTGCTTAAGATTGGTCTGGCAATGCAAGAGTAATATCTGCTGAATGCACAATCAAATCAGGCTTCACATGTCAAACTATATAGATTCCCTGTAATGTTTTTTGTCTGGAGGATGCGTTGTAAAATAAAATTGATTTAATTAGATTGCCCAACAACATGAATAGAATAGGATAAACTTTATCGGTCCTCAAAGGGAAACCTGTTTTTCTATCATAGACAAAGACATACACAGCACGCTGACAAAGACTTTGTAACGCATTGTACACAATAAGTTATTTATACAAAAGATAACATCAGGCAGAGTCATTGACGAGAAGTACATAATTCAATAGCAGCAAAGGGGTTATTAAAGTCCAAGAATACAATCAAAAGTTGGATCTAAAAACAAGATCATAACAACAAAAAGTGTGAATGTGCCAATGTAAAACCATATTCAGACAATTACAAGATAAGAAATCGATGCATGAAATAAATTAATAAATAGTGAAATAGTAAAAAGTCTAACTGCAGAAACAGACGTCTGGAACCTTTCAGTGGAGCATTAAGCAATAAAAGCCATTGCTCCTGCTACTATTTATGAAGGTACTGTGCAGGGGATTGTCGTCCCGTAACAAAAATTAATGACTACATTTTCTTACAGTTTTCATGTTGCCTTGTCATTTTCTTGTATATATATTGCTGCTCTTTATTGATTGGCTTGTCTTTAGATTGTGAACGGATACTTTGTGCACTTCTTCGCTCCCGCTGACTTGACCACTGTGCCAAAGAATGTGGTGTTTGTGATTGACAGGAGCGGATCAATGCTAGGAAGAAAGATTGAACAGGTGAGAGACTGTTAATATGTTTCTAATTTATTGATTGCACACATTTTGACCTCTGACCTTGTCCCTCTTTAGACAAAGGAGGCATTGCTGGCCATCCTAGAAGACCTCAGTGAGGAAGACCACTTTGCCCTCATCCAGTTTGATGACACTAATGAGTCTTGGAGAGAATCACTTTCTAAGGCCACCAAGGAAAATGTGGCTGCAGGAATGGACTATGTCAGAACAATATCCGCCAGGGCAAGCAAGTGTCATTTTAACTCCCTAAATGATAGAAATACGCAGACTATACATTTTACAATGTGTGTGTTTTCCTTCTAGATACCGATATCAATGGTGCAGTCTTGAAAGGTGTCAACATGCTAGTCAAAGACAGGCAAGAGAAGAGGCTCCCAGAGAAGAGCATCGATATGATTATTTTACTGACTGATGGAATGCCAAATAGTGGTGAGCATGCATAGTGTGCACATCTAGGTCGGATATACTACATATTTTGTTCACACTTTTTACTTAGTATTCAATTTCTGCATGTTGTGTCTTTGAAGGAGAGTATCACCTCCCGAAGATTCAAAAGAATATTCATTCTGCTATTGGAGGAAACATGTCTCTGTTCTGTCTTGGATTCGGAAATAATGTGGATTATTCCTTCCTGGATGTGATGAGCAAACAAAACAAGGGAGTGGCCCGCAGAATCTTTGAGGATTCAGATGCAGTTGTTCAACTTCAGGTGGAATATAATTTTTGAGCTAATACTTAGATCTTTGTGAAGTTAAATGTAAAGAATACCAGCTATGACACATTCTTGCACAATTACTGTATGTAGTCACTATTTAAAAACAACAACATTATAATAACTATATACGCTTGTTGGGTATTTCTAATAATTGCCCTTAGTTAGTTAATCAAATCTATCTTTCCCGTACTCAACAGAAGACATGAGACCAAGTAAAATTACTCTTGCTGCAAGGGAAGCCTCTGTGTCACCTCTGAGGTTATAACCATATATAGTAGAGAAACAGTTAAGATAATAGAAACATATTCATAACCATATATGAATTGTGCACCACACAAACTGACTGCTTTTAAGCATATCAGGCCCTCTACCATATTCAAAACCATATATGAGTTCACATCACACATCTAGTATTTTAAACATAACAGGCTCTCTAACAATACTGTAGAATGTTATGGACAAATAGATGTAATAAAATGTGGGATGCATTTCTTCCAGGATTTCTATGAGGAGGTGGCCAGCACTCTGCTTTTAGAAGTGGACCTGCGTTATCCTGACAATGCAGTAGACTCCCTGACTGCCAGTCACTACAGCCAGTTTTTTAAAGGCTCAGAGATCGTGGTGGCTGGTCGAGTGATGAACAATGATGTGGACAACTTCATGGTGGAAGTGTTCGGACAGGGGGTAAGGACAAGAAAATGGCAGAAATTTAGAGACAACCCAGAGATGGAGAAATGTGTATTTATTATTGTTTTTCTTAGAATTTGTTTTTATTTTTGTCATAGTTTGAGGAGGACTTCAAGGTGCAGGGCCAGGCCAGTGCTGTGGATTGGGACGAGATATACCCAAATGAGGAGTACATCTTCGGGGATTTCACAGAGCGTCTTTGGGCCTACCTCACCATCCAGCAGCTACTGGAGAACAGGTCTGTTTGAGTCATTTCAACCAAGCTAAGACCTGAATTTCCTTTTAGCTTGGAAATTTTTGGTTCCCATTAGTCTCATCAAACGTACAATGTGATTGGTTGGGGTTAGGCATTTGAACTCCAGTGGTTAAAGGGATACTTCACCGATTTAACATTAAGCTTTGTATCAGTAGAAACCCAGTAGTATTTTTGAATGACCATGCTTCCTTCCCTCATGTCCCCCTGAGAGATCACTGTATTGTGTCTGGAAAAAAACATTTTTGCCCAGAGACAGTGGACTACAAACCAGCTAGTTACGCATATTTCCACCCGCCCATAGGGGTTGGAACCGAAGCAAGCCAAAGCGAGTCAAGTGCTTAGCTACCATCTTGGCTTTGGCTAAGCTATAGCTATCTCTTTTAAGCAACTTTTACAACAGTTATGTGCATTCAAACTACCGCACATGTGTATCACCGTGATACATAAGCACAGATTGGAGAATATACAGGAAACTTTATTACAGACGGAATACTATGGGAGCTTTGCCTGCTATGGAGACCAGCACCTCAGCCAGTGGTGTCGCTGAAGCCTCTAAGCCGAGTAAGGGGAGATTGACGGCAGTTTGCTGTAAAGCAGAAACGCCAAACAAGGGCAGGAGTTCCAGCTATGTGGAAAGCTAACGCTAGATGGCCACCTGTCCAGTTTATCCTGCTGGCAAGCGTCCAATCGTTAGACAACAAACTGGATTATATCCAACTTCTACAAAACTCCCAAAGCGAGTTCAGAGACTGCTGTGTTTCTGTGGAAACATGGCTGAACAACAGTGTACCGGACTCCGCTATCTAGCTACCAGGCCTGCTAGCCTTCCGAGCAGATGCTGCTCTGGCGGGTAAGACTGGTGGAGGTAGGTTGTGTTAACACAGACACGGACTGGTCCCATATTATGCTTTTTAGGTTGATAATTGTATTTTGAGGTTGTACCACAATAGGTTTACATGGTTTCATTTTCAAAAAACACCATATTTTTGTTGTACTGCACATTGCTGCAGATCCTGTTTTCACCCTGTGTGTCTCTGTTTTAGCTACAGAGTGAGACATCTCACTTCTTTACTATCTTTGTTGGGAGTCGCACATGCGCAGTAGCTAGGTAATGTTCAGATCAGCTAGCTACTGTTTCTCCAACTTTGGTCAGAACAAGGCAGGATTAGCTGGGAGACTTCTAAACGAGGGCACACTTGTAGAATACCTGCAGAATAGGGACATGTTAAAAGTTCTTTTGTAGATTATGGTGAACTAGTGTGTGTTGTAGCAGTGTTTTGCCATTGAGAACGAGCTAGCGTGCTACTGTTAGCCACCTCGTCTTGGCTAGTGACGTAGAAAGACGTGGAGATTTTGAACAGCTCACCCTACCCACCCAACATAACGTTAAGCTGGATCGATATTGAAATGTATCAATAATTAAGGTCTCTGCAATGTGAGTGGTATGTAATCAATGACAAAATGATGCTGTGTGACAAAAAGCAAGCTGAGTTACTGAGTATTATTCTTTCTGTGACAATGTGATTTACAATTACTCTTGAACGTATCATCTGGGTTCCTGTGTTTTGATTATTAATTGATTAATATTAATTTATAGATTCCTTGGTGATTTCCTGAAGGCCAGTGTCATATGTGGCAACTTCAGTATATTTTCCTTCTTGCAGCAAGAAGGGTCTCGAAGACGAGAAAGCCAATGCAACAGCCAAGGCACTGGAAATGTCTCTGCATTATAGCTTTGTCACCCCACTCACCTCCATGGTGGTCACCAAGCCTGAAACAGAGGACGGACAAGACAGCCCTTTCATTGCTGACAAACTGACTGAGGGTAAGAGAGGAAAGAGAGGGTTTGTTTTTCTCTATAAAAGCAAAACTTAACTGTAGTACATTGGCAAGCAGCACTGTCTGTTTGATTCATGTCATTATTATAATTTTGTTTCTTAAAAAATATTTAGTTTTACTCAACTAAACCAGCAGAGGGTGGTGCTCCAGTTTAAACTGTGGAATATACTAATCGTTTTGTCCATCTGTTTTTTGACAGAGCAAAGACAACATGCAGAAAGAGTGTGTAAGACAGTTTTTACCATATAGCATAAACATTTCTGGGATTAGATCATTTCACTGTATTTGTTTCTACTTAAATTGTATTGTTTCTGTATCTAGCACATCGATATGCATCCCCTTCTTATGCTATGCGGCCGCCAGCACAACCCACATATTTAGGTAAGTACATTTTTAGATATGGTAGCTGCGTGTCTTATTTCGGTCAGTTGGTCTGTCAGTACATCCTAACAACTATTAGATACATTGCCAAGAAATTTAATACAGACATACAGAATACTGAGTTCTCGGGACTTTGGTGTTATGTCAAAATCTTTACCTATGCAAGCTAAACTAAAATAGTAAACATGATAAACATTACACCTAATTAACATCATCATGTTAGCATTGTCATTGAGACCATATTAGGAAGCAACCATTACATTTTAACTCAAAGAACATTGTTGTGTCTTAGTACAGCTTCAGAGAGCTGCTAGCATTGGTGTAGACTCCACGTCTTGTCAACTTGTGTCTTTAGCATGTTGAACCAACACTATACAAAAAACAAAATCATATCCATTTTGCTTATTACTGTCATTATACTTTGGTGTTACCTGCAGTGGATGGAGATCCTCATTTCATGATTGAGCTCCCTGAAAGAGATGACGCACTGTGCTTCAATATCAATGCCATACCAGGAACCATTTTCAACCTGGTCAAAGACCCAGAACAAGGTCAGCCATAAGTCCTGATAGTCATCATGACGTTCTTACCCGTTGACTTTTTACTACACATGAATACTCCTTGTAGACCAAGATTTTGGACACTTCTCATCTCTGTGCCAGTATATCATACCATGCAGTTAAACAGCCAGTGACAGAATCCCTTGTTGTTTCCTTAGGTATTTTGGTCAATGGCCAGACCATCGGAGACAAGAAGATTGCCCCTAATGGTAAAATAAACACCTACTTTTGGCGTTTTGGCATCATCCACCAGACTCTGGGGGTGAGGCTTGAGGTGAGCACTCAGGACATCTTGTTGCTCCAGGATGGAAAATGGGTCAAACTGCTCTGGTCTGATACAGCTTCTGTCAAAGGACTCAAGTAAGGACCCAAGAGAACAATTTCTCTACATGAGTAATATGAAATATAAAATCCAGTTCAGGATGAATAATTATTATCTCTCTTCCCCTGTTTCTTCACTAGTGTGGATCTTCTCTTGACCAAGGATCACAGCCTAACAGTAACTCTAAAGGATTCTGTGAAGTTTGTTGTCCTGCTACACAAAGTGTGGGTGAAGCACCCATACCACCGGGACTACTTGGGTTTCTACACCCTAGACAGCCACCTCCTGTCCCCTTCTGTTCATGGCCTGCTAGGTAAAACATGACACACGTATTAGTAGATTGCATGCTTTAAACTTTAACAGCAGGTCAAAACAAGTGATATGGATTTTCTAGGGTTGCTCAGACATAAAAAAAAGAAAAGATAATAATAACATGAATTGACAGCCAACAGACAAATTGCCAGGGTATTTGCTCTTTGTTTGGGGATTGGTCCAATGTCTCTGGACCAATGGAAGTACATTGCTCTCTGCTATCTTTGTGTCAAAATCCCTTTGCGGGAAACAACATGACAACTTCCTAGCTTTGAAAATTGGAATCATGCAATAAGGCAGGCCGGCTTGGATCTTTCAGTGAATGATTGTAAAGATTTTCAAATAATATGTTTACGGCATTTACAATCTAACTGACACGTTTCAAGACCGACTGGCGGGGACTGCTATGGACATTTACACGGCGATCAAGCTAATTTAAATAGCTCACTTTACTAGCAACGTTACTGTTCTGTTCACCTTGTCATAGTGTCGTTTTCATTTGTAGTAGGGAGCTGTTTTCAATACAGAAGCCCTATTAAAAAAAAACTGCACACTACCTGCTGAGCACCAAATGCAGACTAACACATTTAGCAGTTGAAAAGACAGATATTTTCCTCAGCAGTTAGTAGAAACAAAAATGAAGCTAAAAAGAGAGTGAATGTTGGACTTACATTTATCACAGCTAATATTTCTTTGTGTATGATGGATGTGTAAACAGGCAGCTGTTTGCTAACATGTTCGCCGTAGCTTTATAAGTATCATATAATTACAGCTTGTTGCGCTTGACTCAAGTGGCCAATAAAGATATTGTGGCTTCAGATTAACCTGGATAGTTTCCTTATGTCAGGCATTAAAACACTTGACACCACAGGTCCTCACTGGAGGAATTTCCCTTGTGATTTGTCTTATTATTCTTTTAATGAATATACTGCATGTAATGTTCTTTGTGATGTTTACAAAATGTTGTTTACAATAGTTATTAAACCAAAACAAGATCTGAACAATTCTCTGCAGGAACCAGGTTTCATCCAGTACAAACAGAGAAATACTAGTAAAATATAGGACCTTTAAGATTTTTGACATTACAGTATAATGTAGATATAATAAAACTCAAATTGTTTAGTTGGCAATTATCACTGGTGGAGAAATACAGGGCCAGAAGGATTTTATTTTAAAAATGATATTTACTTTAAATGGTGGGTCGTCCTCCAGGTCAGTTCTACCATGGGATTGAATATGAGGTGTCAGACCTGCGTCCAGGTGAAGTCCCAGAGAAACCGGACGCCACCATGTATGTGAAAGGACAGGAGCTCAATGTGACCAGGTACACTGCATGGCTCAGATAAGTGTCCCATTGCAGTGTTGCATGCCATGTGTGTCCTAAATGAATAAATGCTCTACATGACATTTCTGTCCTGGTGCACAGAGGCTGGCAGAGAGACTTCAGGAGGGATGTGAAGAACGGAGAAAATGTTCCCTGCTGGTTCATTCACAGTAATGGAACAGGCCTTATTGATGGAGATGCCACAGACTATGTTGTGTCAGGCCTTTTTAAAACTGTATAAAAACAAGTCACACATCAATGTCTAAGCAATAAATATTAAAATCTGCCTGTACTTACACCATAAAGTACAGGAGACAGCCTCTGCAATCACTAGTATTGAAATACATGGGACACTTTTTTTTCTTAAAGATGGACTCTAGCTAGATTCAATCATTTCATTTTAGTGTTTCATTGTTTGCAACATTGTTTAGTATATCAGAAAAGACTGTTAAGATACATTTTCTCAGGCCTTTGCTTTAGCTATATCACCATTTTCCTCTAAAGACATGGTTAAATTAAGTATACTAGCTTGCTAATTACAAACCTTGTATTTTTAATCCTAGTTAAAGTGTTTTCTAAAGTCAGGAGCTGACAGGAAGTAAAGTGGGATCCAAATTGTTTCCAAGCAGTGCAACTCTTATGAAAATGCCTGTTAAAGTTCATTTGAGGTCTACTGTAGGACTCCTAAACCACATGACATCAAATAAATGTTATCCTATTAGTGATGAATTGGTGAATGTCTTAATGGTCACAAAATCCACACAAAAAAATCCTCTGTGTAACATGTGGCTCTGATTATTGTTTAACTACAGGAAATATCAACAGTGGTTTACACTTTGTGATGATATGATCAACCTCATTCACATATCAGCATGTTGAGAAGAAATAAATACATTCATGGGAGAGATAAGCACAAGATCCATGTGACCTGTGATCCACGTGCAGTGAATACACACACACACACACACGCACACGATCACAAGTCTTGTATTAGACTAGGGCTGGGCGATATGGAGAAAATCAAATATCACAATATTTTTGACCAAATGCCTCCATTGATACTGCAACACTGTTGTAGGTTTGACTATTGGTGCTTTCACAAAATATTTATACAATGAAATTAAAAAAAAAAAAAAATCATAATGTGGATGTAAAGACTAAGTGGGTAAAAGCAAATAATAGAACAGTTACAACAGTCTGGTGAGTTCAGAAAATGGCATCACTTTACTGTAATGCAGAACCAGGAAAAGACCACACTTGTGCCATATTACGATACTACGATATCCAAAATCTAAGACAATATCTAGTCTCTTATCATATTAACATATCAATATATTGCCCATCTCTAAGTTCCACACATACTGACTTACACAAACAAGAGTTGCAGAAGCAGAAGGTCCCTCCTCCTGCAGAACAGAGTGTGGGTGGGAGTAAAACTCTTATGGGAAGACTTGATCCCCACGTGCCTCAAATTCCCCCACACTTGTTTTCAGCCATGCCAGGGCAGAGGCTCTCAATTCAATTCAATTCAATTTTATTTATAGTATTAATTCATAACAAGAGTTATCTCAAGACCCTTTACAGATAGAATAGGTCTAGACCACACTCTATAATTTATAAGGACCCAACCGTTCTAGTAGTTCCCTCCAGAGCAAGCAACAGTGCGACAGTGGTGAGGACAAACTCCCTTTTAGGAAGAAACCTCGGACAGACCCAGGCTCTTGGTAGGCGGTGTCTGACGGGCCGGTTGGGGTTGTAATGAAGAGTGGCAATAATAATCACAGTAAAAGATAATGGAACAGAGACTAAAGATAATTTGTAGTTCATGGCATAGCCGGGTACTGCACCGCAGAGCGTATCAGGGTGTAACAGGGCATCACCGGACGTTTAGCAGGACCACGGCGACAGCTGCAACCATGATTTTGGAGCCTCCCTGATCCAAGGAAACATGCTGGGGGAAAAGAACATAAGGACTCCGGGGAATGACTCCCCAGAGCTAGGTTAGTAACAAGCATTTCTGAGGCATGGATGCACACAAATGGAAAGATAAAGTAGAGAGGAGCTCAGTGTGTCAAAGGAAGTCCCCCGGCAGTCTAAAACTATTACAGCATAACTAAGAGAGACAGGGTAAAGAAAGGAGGATATTATTATTGATTATATGGTAGATGAATCTGACGACTATGACGAGAAGCAGGTGGGCCGGGTTAGGCGGATGCTGCGACTCATCACTCCCTAACTCTTTGATAAAGCTTATGCTTTATCAAAGAGGAGAGTTTTAAGTTTACTCTTAAATGTGGTGACAATGTCTGCCCTTGAACCCATACCGGAAGCTGATTCCACAGTAGAGGAGCCTGATAGCTGAAGGTTCTGGCTCCCAACCTACTTTCACAGACTCTAGGAACCACACGTAATTCTAAATTCTGGGAGCTCTGAACAAAGCAAACTTCTCCAAGGAAATCTTCTTGGAAGTGGAGCTGCCCAAAACCGCCTTCATCTCTAACTTCAGCACGTCAGTCAAAACTCAGTACTTTTGACAGTAAAGCATAGATCATGTCTTTCTCTACCTTGGACAAGTGTATTTGTGCCTAGCAGGGAAATTGATGGACAGATTTATGTTGGGGAGGTGAAGGAGAACGAGAAAGCTAAGAATCGGTATGAAAAGGCTGTTTCCTCTGGACAGACTGCTGGACTGGTCAAGGGAGTCAGTCAAGGTTGTTGGCCTGAAAAATGTTACATAGTATGCATTGAAAATGTGGTGGTGGTGTTAACAACCCATTAAAATAATAAATTCATCATTGTAGGGCTTCTGGAAGGAAGATGGATAAGTTTTCAGCACTACGAGACGCTCCTCCAGAGGAAACTGGGCCAGTATGAGCTTCTAACTTGTTCCACCCCAGCAACTAGTGCAAGAGTTTCTGGTTGGACACTCTCTTCTCTTTCATATATTTGTTTAATGTCAGGAGGAGCTGAAAATGGTTAGGAATGCAAAGCGTGAGGAATTTGTCAACATTAATGAGACAAACTAGCTCTAACCCTACATCACAATGATTCCACAATAAATCAGTCACACTCAGTGTGAGTGTGTGTGTGTGTAGACATTAAACATCTAAGAGCCCCAGGGCATTGCTCTTGTTGAGGCCACTGCAGCCGTCCTCTGCTTCCGCTGCTCCCCCCTGGTGGAGAAAGGAGGTGGTCCAGGATGTGAATGCACCATAATGGACTGACATTTCATCATGAAGTACACTATGTGAAACGAGAAGCAGGCCTAGCAGAAATCCAAGTCAGTGACCAACAACGACTTTGCGGCAGCATATCAGACTCAGTAATGTTACCTTAAGCATCTGTCGTGAGATTAACCTGCAGGAGCACTGCCTCTTTTTACATTAATTCCTAAGTCAAATATGCCCTGGGAAATAGCTTACAGCATTGTTGAATTAACTTTAAGATGAAGACATAAAAAAATAGTTCCTAGTGATTCTGATCCTAGTTTTACTACCCTAGCCATTTGAAGGTGTCCTTGTGTACTGTAACTATTCCACTACTAGTAATAATCAAATTCTGTATTTCCTTTCAGATTGTCAACTGATACTTTGTGCTCCTTTTTGCTCCACCTGACCAGGCCAAAGTCCCAAAGAATGTGGTATATTTTTTTGTGTAAATAAGCTTCATACTGTATGCATCACTGTGTATACTTTGAACAAGACCACTTTGTTTTCGTCCTGTTTGATAGTAAAATTATCATCTGAAAGGACTCTCTTACAGGAAGTCACAGCCCTGGAATGACCGCTCACAACACCACATAAAACTGTGAATTGACGTTTTTATACTTTTTGTATGGATTAAACAAAAAGGTACAATGTATTAATTGTGATATTTAAGGTGCTTTTTCCGTTACATAGCTTCATATTTAGTGGACAGAAATATGAGTGGTAGGGATCTTCTCATTTAATGTTCAGCAAGTAAACAAGAAACAAAAACATATTTCCCAAAATGTTGAACTATTTAAACACATATTGAGGACTTTTTACTTTATTTCCTCTATAGCAATGCATCTCAAAAGGTTTCATGTTAATCTGTTCAATGTATATTAATAAGGCTGTAGTAATGGCAGTGAGCATACTGGGGAGAGAAAGAGAAGATAAGAACCTTCCAGAGAGAAGTGCGGATATGATTATTTTACTGACTGATGTGATCCCAAAAGTTGGTTAAATGTCTTAATTTGCACGATTATAATATGTGATTCTAAGGTCAGAGGTCACTATATAGGTACAGCTGACTACTGAGTTAACAATCTGTGTTTGAACAGTTCTGCAAAAAAAATGTTTTTTTCTGACACAGCTGTTTGTTAAAAAAGACCATAGGAGATCCTTTGAGGATTTTAAAGCTGTGTTTGAATAAAGACTTGTTTTGGAACCCGTGTTTTGCTTAATCCTCTCCAGATATGCAAACATTGCAAATTGTAAATGCAAGAATTTAATTCAGGATAGAAGTTTTTAAAAGGTTGACAAGCTCATAAAAAAATCTGAGAAGTATGTTAAGTAATTGTCTTGTTGCAAACTGTCTTTAAAGGTTCAGATGCAGCCATTCAACTGAAGGTAGTGGGGGAAAAAAACAAGTTTACAGCAAATATAATGTTTGAAACATTAGTTTTACACCTCCAAGGACGTTTTGGAAAGAGACATTGATTTGGAGTGTGTCTTTGTTCTTTTTGTTGTTCTATGAAGAGGTGTCCAGCCCTCTGCTCTTGGAGGTGGACCTGTGTTATCCTGATATCCTTGACCAAAAATCACTACAGCCAGTTGTTAAACAGCTCAGAGATCATGGTGTCTGGTCAGGGGACAGTCAACACTGTGGAGTCCTTCCTCTTCCTGGGCTCCATCATCTCCCAGGATTTCAAGTGGGAGCTGAACATCAGACCTCTCTTCATAAGAAAGCACAGAGGATGTACTTCCAGCTAAAGAAGGTCCACCTGCCAAAGACAATGATGATACACGTCTACACTGCCATCATTGAGTTCATCCTCACCTTCTCATTCACCATCTGCTACGCTGCTGCCACCGCAAAGGATAAGGGTAGATTGCAGCGTTTTATCTGCTTTACTGAGAAAGTAATTGTCTGCAATCTGCAGTCTCTCCAGGACCTGTACGCCTCCAGAAGAGGAGAGATTGTAGCCGATACCTCTTACCCTGGACATCCCCCTCCCCGCTGGCAGGAGACTGCGTTCCATCAGGACCAAAACCTCAGGCCAAAAAACAGTTTCTTCCCCTCCGCAGTCAGCCTTATTACTATATACCTGTCCCCTGCACATTCTATATCCTGAACTTTTACACATCCTGCTACAATCCTTACAACCTCTTTTCATCTTAAAGTTATATAATTTTATGTAAGTATTTGTTGTTTGTTTATTTGATATTAATGTTAATATGTTTATGTATGCACCAACAACCAAGGCTAATTCCTCATTAGTTCTATTTATTTAGCAATAAATCTTTCTCTGATTCAGATTCTGGATAGCATGCTGACATTAGCATTTAGGATGTGATCTATCCAGGACATGTGGGATTTCTCAGAGAGTCTGTGGGCCCACCTCACCATCCAACAGCTACTGAAGAACAGGTTTGTTCCTCTAAATTGTGTCTGTCAGCTTTATGTGATTTGAAGCAAGCTACTGTGAACTGAGAGATTGCTCAAAGAAACTCAAATTATGTTATGGAGAATAAGCCCACTTTTTTATTGCACATGTGTATACACACATATAGACAAGTGGTGCATAGGCAAGACAAGAAATATATTGCAGTGTTATAAGAGCAGAATAAATATGGCTATGTAATATAAACAATGTCTGAGCAACATGTACAGATACAGTATGTGCAATGTAGTAGTAGTGACATTATACTAGTAGCAATAATAATATAGATATAGATGTGCAGTTTATTGAAAGTATATAAAGTAAGAAAACAGAATAAATATGGATATACTGAATGTGTCCTATAGACAGATATTACAGTATGTACAGCTATGTGTGGTAGCATTATAGTAGTAAGATTAAGTGTATGTGCAGGATGAATAGTATGTATGTGGCGTAGCCAGACTGTCCTCCAGCATGCTTTGGAGGACGGTCTGGCAAAGCAAACCTATAGTCACTCTGACTGTGATGTAGTGACTGGTGTGATAGCACAATTTTTCTCTGCTTGTGTCCCCCTTTTATAGTCCTAATATGAATGTACTATTGCAGAGCCCGTTCGGGGTGTGCCCTTTCAGAATTCACTTACAGAGATTTCTTCCTTTATAATTAAATGTGTGTTTTGCATTCATGGTTAGTTATGTGCTGTACTATGCAGAGTCTAAAAGTGTGTGTGTGTGTGTGTGTTTTAACTGCAACAACTCACCAGCTCTCTTATTACATGGCTCTGCTGTGTGTACTAATAGATCCAGGGCAAGTGTGTTGACCCCAGTCATGTCGGAAGTTCAGGAGTTGAGAGGGATTTACTTAAGGGGATCTTTGCAGAAGTGTTTGCTTGTGTGTGTCTGTCTCTTTGTATGTGTGTGTTTGTGTAAGCTTTGCTGATTAACACCAGATGTGCGGGGCTCAGGGTGTCGGCAATTGCTGAAGAGGGCCCCACTGTACTCCATTAGGCCCTGGTTGCAGAAAATGCTCAAGCGACTTCTAAACACATGGCTGACATTAATATCTTTGCCGTTCATCCCGTAAGATCCCTACAAAGTTAAAAACATCAGGTCAGACATATTGTATACCCTTTTCCATAAAGGTACACCTGCTTAAAATAGCCTTTAGACTCCTTTCCCATTTCCAGGAGATAAGTAAGCCTGTCTATTTTTATTTTTTTAGTGTGTCTGTTTTTATTTTTTAAGTGTGTACCATTATCCTTCTTTTGAGTGTTTCTCTTGATTCAATGAAAAAAGCTGACTAAAATGACTAAAATATTCTTCTTTAAAACCATTTAGTGGAACTACAAATGGCATAGAAAGCCTAAGTCATGCCGTTCTACTTCCGTTCTTTTTGATCCTGTTTGAATTGAGCCCTGGATTACACATATGATATTCATCAGTTTAATAGATAATTTTGCAAGTCAAGAAAGTCTCAGTTTATTGTTAAACTGTTGAAGTATAGGACTATTAAAATATGTAATTAGAAAGTTTTCAAAGTTGCATGGATGATGTCTCCCTGAAACTACGATCTGTGTGTGTTGTTTTGGGGATGTAACGTTACTCAAATGAGCAGCGGATCTTGCTTGCTCTTTTGCTTATCTGCTGAAAACACTTCACTGGATAAAACACATCGGGTAAGATAACGTCACATGTGTTGTGGAACAGAGCTAAGCTAGCTAGTTAGCGAGTAAGTTTAGCATCAAGCTAGGTGACGTAAATTGTGTTAGACGAGAGATGTAGTTCACTGAGCAGTTTCACACAAAACCTAGTGGTTATTTGACAAACCTACGGCTAACTGAGACTTTCTTCGGTTGAAAAATTATCTTTTAAATTGACGAACATCATATTTGTAATCCATAGCTCAATTTAAACAGGATCAAAAAAATAATTTGTCTCTCCCCATTCACTGGAATGTGTTTGGGGATACTAGTTGTTGAACTATGACCATTAATTGCACTTTATTATGTTTTTCTATGCTCTATTGCACTTGTTTTGTATGTCTTGTTATGACATTGTTATATTTTTCAAATATTTGAATGAAGACGTTCATGTTTCAAGTTCAAGTACATGGAATCTTAGAAACCGACTACAGAATTTTTGGTATTGTGACGCCCCTAATACACACACTGCGTACTTGCTCTGCTATTTTCCAAAAGAGAGATAAGTACGGTGGCCCTGAAATGCAAATCACAACAACAATGTTTTCCTATTTGTTGTTGTGTTTTCCTATTTGCAGTTTTGTTTTCCTATTCGTCGTTGTGCTTTATGATTTGTTGAAGTGTTTTCTTATTTTCTGTCATGTTTTTCTATTTGCCATTTTGTTTTCCTATTTGCCGTTGTGTTTTATAATTTGTTGAAATGTTTTCCTATTTGCCTTTGTTGTTTGTTTGCTGTTGTGATTTGCACTTCAGGGCCACCGTAGTTAAGCCAGGGTTAGTAAAAAAGTAGAAAGCAATATGGAGGCTGGTGAAATTGTTACAGTGGTTTCTTCTTTTTTGTATCTGTTTATTCAGTCACTCTTTAAAACCTGGTGCCGGCTAATTTAAAGTTCAAGCGCTGTTTGGGCCGGGCCGAATGGAATTTGTGGCCAAGATGACAGAAGTTAGGGGGAAGGGACTTGCGTCACAGCATCGCGACTGAAAAGGGCAGAACATATGGGTTTATTGCATATAAACCCAGATGTCCTGTTTCCATCACTGCTAATCGGAGCCTGAGCCGATTAATACCGGCGTCTACTGCGGAGTCATTTGTCCCTGGACTGAATGTCAATTATAACCTTTCCCACTGTAGAAAAAAAAAGAGTGGAAAAGTGGTAGAGTTTTGATAAGGAGGTTGTGCAGCTACTCCACTAGAGGACGGGAGAGAGCTGTAAAACATCTGTAGTGTGTCTCAGCTCAGGTCCCGTAGTCAGGTTTGACTACTGTGAGATAAATCATGTTTTTTTTCCAAGGATCTTTGTAGTTTTTCAGTCTTTATAAAGCACAGGAAAATTGAGTTTGTGTATTGTGTGTTAAAGTTATAATTGAAAGAGAGAAATAGTTTATTTAGAAAAGTTCTACATAGAAACTGCTGCAATAGTTTGAGGAAGTGACTGCATTAAAGTTGTGTTTAGTGCAGCAACTAAGGATTGTTTTTTTAATTAATCTATTTATTTTTGTCAGAAAATTGTGAAAAACAGCCATCATAAGTTCCCAGAGCCTAAAGTGACATTGTGAAACTGATTGTCTAACCAACAGTCAACATCCAAAGACTTTCAATTTAAAATCCTGCAAAAGAGAGAAGAGAAGCAAATCTGATTTATGTGATTAAAATTATTACTCAATTATTTAAATTTAAATAGTTGATAATTAATTCACAATTGAAAAAGTATTACTAATAGTGCAACAGATTAATTGTTTCCATTTTATGATTATGGAAGATTATTGCAATTATTGCAAGATTAATAGATCAGTTGAAAGTAAAAATAGTTGTAAAATCATTCTAAAAATGAACGCCGTTTATTGCCATGGGCCTTCACTATAGAATTTTTTACAGCTATTTAGTAATTAAATAAAAAAAAATGTTGCATTCTGAAACAGCTGTCCCAGGAAAACTTTTTTCTTGTAGTATGCAAAACTTGAAAATGCAAAAATGCCCGCTCTCAAACAGTCGTGCTCTGACAATTTTTTTGTCACAAGTTATTATTTCATGTCACTTCCTCCGTTTCAACCCCACTTTCTTAAACCCTGTCCTCCGTCCTCACCTCATAGGTCTCCACCCTCCCCTGCCCGTCTTTCTACCTTTTGTCCCTGTGTGAATATTTCACATTGCTGCTGCCGCTGGTGCGTGATGCGAGGGACTGAGCGCTCATTGTGTGTACGCAGTGTGGGTGCTGCGGTATGCGGCTCTTTGGCGCGTGGTGTGTCGTGACAGGCGTGTGGCCACTGACGCCAGCCGGCCGCCTGCCTGTCTGTCTGTTGTGTCTGTCTGTTTAGTTACACCTGACCCAGGCTGACTTCGCCACACACACACACACACACACACACACACACACACACACACACACACACACACACACTCAGTGTGACAGATTTAGTGTAGAATCATTGTACACATATTAAGGGTCATGGACTCCCCGCCACTTTAGTCTCGTCCCGTCAGTATAGAAGGTTGACAATGGGCTTTGGTGTTGCTTTTGATGTTCTTCTGACTTTGTGAGTTAATGTATTTACCAAAATTGAATTTACATTTTACATTGAAAATGCATTATTGCATTTTGTGATTTTGACATGTGCAGGTTTGTTCTGAGGTCTGCCAGGAGATATTGCAGTGCACCATGGCGTAATCCTTGGTATTAAGTGTATTCTCTTAGGCTGCCGAGGTGAAAAGTTGAATCTGATGTTGACCTTCTCTTGAGAAAGGGCTTAGCTCTGAAGTCAGACACAGGCCAAACGCACAGGGAGGATATTCTCAAGTTCCTCTTTCACTCCCTCACGTGCATCGCCTCTCTTCACGGCCACCCTCCCCTCGTACACGGAAACGATTAGCATCTGTGATAAGATGTTGTACATATTTCTAACATTTTATCTCTTCTGTGTTTATTTGTTTTTCCATCATGGCAAAAGTCATGGATCCTCTTGTCCTGGCACTGTTAATCACAATTACATCTCGTCTAGGTACAAGGAGTTGGTGATAGAAAGAACGAGAAATAGACTGAGAGGGTCTTTATGTGTATCACTGCAGGGAGTTGAATTTCAGATGGCGAGATAATAAAGGATAGAACAAGCAAACAATTATGCAAAAATAAACAAAGTGGGGAAAAATTCAGAGCAGACTGACAGGCAACAAGGAGAAGATGTTTGGGGCAAACTAGACACGTTTTTATTTGTACTCCCAAGAGGCCAGTTTAAGGCAGGTCTGCATTGTCACCAGAAAGCAAGAGAAAATAAGAGTACAGGACTGTATTCTACTGAAACATAAAAAACTGGATATCTGTGATTATTTAAAAACCCTGACAACCACAAAAAATACTTTCAAATAAAAGTCTTGTCTTGGTTCACGTCTGTAGTATTTTATATATTTAGGATCATAATGTAGACTCAAAAAGGTAGTGATCTATTCAAAAGGAAATTGTTTAGGTGTCTGTGATAATAAATGTCAGTATAATTATCTAAAAAGGTATCTGTGTGACCACGAACATACAGAAAGAGACATTTAAAGATTGGTAGAGTGTGGGCTTTATTTACCATCTTTTGTTGTTTTCCTCCCTCAGAGGGACAGAGAGCATTAACCACTGCTACAAGAGTTAGGCTGAATTTCATTTCTCTGTCTTGCCCCTACCCCTACCCCTTCCCCTTGGTTTTGCGCGTTCACGCGGGACCTAGTGGTGTCCCAATACCTATTTCGACCGAGGGGTAGGGCTAAGACCGAGGGCTGTATAGCCCTCAAAACCAAGTGAGGACGTGAGCTTACTTGTAAACAAGGGCAATTGTACTGCAAGCAACAATGGCTGCCGCATCGACCAGAGTATTTTCGGCTTAAATAATTGATTTAAAAGTTACGACAGTCTTGTTTTGTGGTCTATACAGTCCTGTACATATATACTTGCAACCATGTTCTTAACTGAAACGTTTTAAAAGTCGCTAGCTTGCGCTTACGCTAATCGCTAACGTTAACGTTGATTTGAACAACAGTCCCGAATTTCTCTGCCTTGAATGGACTGTATACATCGCATAGACTGTATATACATATTAATATTAACGGTCTATGATACATTGCTACGTGCTTTACATATACCGCTCTGTATCACACAGGGACGCCGGAGGAAACCCAGCAGCTGGTCCACTTTCGGGCTGAAAACAAGCAGAAGTTTCTTAAATGATGTCTTCATGTTGTACCCATTCATTATTGCATTAGTACTGTATTATTGTAATCATTTGTAATTAATTCCTGTTCATGCACTTGTATATTGTTGTTGGTTTTGATACGGGACACTGATGATATATGGGGGGGGAGATATGTTTTTGCCTGTAATGTTTAATTTATTGAGCAATAAAGACAGATTTTTGTTAACAAAATGTTTTCTGAACATCAATGACATTTAAAACGGTGATAACTGATATGCAAATGATACTGTTGTCAATACTGTATGGTGACGTAACCAAGTGGTGTCCCATTTCATAGGGTTATATTTTCACCCCTACCCCTTACCCCTTGGTTTCAAGGGCCAAGGGCTAGGGCCTAGGGGTAAGGGGTAGGGGTAAGATGGAAAAATGGGATTCAGCATTACTAGTCTTATCATATGTCCTTATCATACGCCTCAGACTTGCTGGTCCACACTCTATTTTGTTTAAGCAACTTGACCCAGAATTCAAAACTAAAACTACATCTGACATTCTTCCAGTCCATTGGAGCAGGAGAATACATGGCCTAAAGATACGCGTCCGACAGTAGATGTCGAGTCGTGCAGCACTCCGTTCTCCATCTGTTTTAGTTTTGGAGTGGTTGTGATAACCTCAGCCTGACCCCTGATTGGGCTAATCTCACCCTCATCTTCTCTCGCTGGTCAGCTGACAGAATGCTGTGCTGCAATTGGTGGGTGCACTGCTGAGGAAGAGGAATTTGTTTAGCATTGTGTTGGGGTAACAGTTAGCCACTGAGAAGTTTAGTCTACAATCTAAACCATAGCAAAGCTTCAAAACACAAAAACAGAAGGAATGTTTAGAGTGTTCAAAGAGCCAAACATGTTGGCTTTCCCAGGCAGTAGCCTTAGAAATACTGTTTCCCTGCAGTCAGTAAATATAAACTCATGTATACTGTGCAGTACTTACAGTAATAGTTGTTGTAATATCTGTAAATAAGTTCAACCTGCACCGTGTCTTCAGTCTTTAGAAGTGAGCATTAATCTCCAGTTAAAAGCAGAGAATATTGTAACTAGCCCCTAATGCATCCAATGTATTAATGTAAATGAGTTTCAATCAATTTGTACTCTTGATGGAAAGATCCTGTAAAATTAAGTTATGTTATATTGAAGTTACTAGTTACAGTACTTCTAGATTGCTGTAAGGGGCAGGACATGCCGCTGTGTAGTAGCTGCTCCAGGCTGTCTGTTTGGAGGGCTTTAGTCCAGCCAGATTAGATCAGAGGACCATTCTGTTTGTTTGTTTTTATTTGGGAGGGGCCAGGCTCCTGAGGGATAGCCTCCCCCCAACTACTCTGCTATCCCTCCCCAGTATTCTCCCTCAGGCCACAGTCGACTGGAGCCCCCTTGACCTCTCTGTCACCCCTTCCTAACCCACGTTAGCCAAGGCATCCTGGGAACAAAAAAGCAAATGAAGGAAGAATCTGCTGTGTCTTTGCGTCTGCAGAACCAAATCACAACCAGACCAGTTCATCTGGGGATGTAGGCAGTGCCACCCAGGCAGAGGTTCACTCCAGCGGGTTGACCTCTCTTTTACGTTCTTGTGGGTCTGATATGTTCTCTCACACATAGTAGTGCTTCAAGAGAAGGGAACTAGCTAAGCGTCGAGGTTGGAGGAAAGGCTGTTTTAGCTGTGGTCCTGTTTGTGTGTTGTTATGTAATCATAACTTTTTAAGTTGCTGATTTTGAGAAGGTGAGATTTGAGAAGGTGCCAATATGGATGGTGTCCAAATTTGATTAAAATAAGCTTTGTTATTGTGAATCTGCCACTGGCTTGAATATGGCCAATTTGGCATTTTTATCACATGATTTTCTGCTCCTGTTGGGTCCCATGATTGCTCATATCTCTTTTCACCTATTCCCATGTCTTTCCATTGACACTCTATTCCCTTTTCTCTGCCTTTCCATGTATCTGCCTGTGCAGGCCACACACACACACACACACACACACACACACACACACACACACACACACACACACACACACACACACACACAAACTCACTCCTCTGCTGACTTTTTCTTCATCTCCCACCCACAAGGCCTTGGGGTGAGGCAGCCTGGCACCAGAGTTATTTAAACCCTCAGGCAACTTCACAACAGGTCAGAGCCAGAAACAGAGAGAAAGAGGGGGAGAGAGAATTCACAGCTGATTGTTTATGATTAACTGGTGTCTTAACTTCAGAATTGAGACTTTAAGTCTTTTTGAATAATATTTGTTGTTTGCATTGTTTGCTGGATTTAAATCAAAATTTCCTTTAGAAATACATAATTAAAATGTAGTTTTTGAAACTAATTTGATCCTTTGACTTTAATTATTGCCTTTGTAGATTCCCTTTCATGCTTTAAACCCATTCATTTAAAAATATGTTATTCAGCTATAAATTAATTTGTTTTTTATTTTCATCCCATAAAACAGGAAATAAAAGCAGGGGATGCTATGCTTGTCTTTGTAAACATTGTGACCCATGTCTTTGACACGCCTCTTTTGAAGAAAGTCTCTTCATAACAGGAACACCAAGAGATGAAGGTCTCTTTTTACAAGAGGACATGTGATGGGGAGGCAGACTTTGGAGTCTTTGTTAGGCACGTGGGCCTTTGTTTTGTGTCTGTTTTGTTCTTCTAAATCCTCCTTAGTTTAGTCTGCTTTAAGCGATTAGGGACGAGGGTTTGAACAGCTCAGTTAAATGAAGACATAATTTCAGCTCTTTATTGTTGCTTTGAATAGTCTTTCTTTATATCAATAAATTACACTGGTTTGAATATTAGCTCTGTTGAAAGTTTGTTCTTTAATAAAGAGAACTAGCCCAAAGTGTTCAAGGAATGTTCTGTTGCATTAGACTTGCAGCTGGTTTGAGCTTTAAGGGATGAGAGTATATTGTATTGGACAAGTGATGTCAGTAAACCATGCCACCAGAGATGAGCCATATCACAAGAGGCATCGCTAGAAATCTGAGTTGTGCCATTAGACAGAGAGAAAGACAGTATCTTGAGAGAGAGAGGGAGAGAGGGAAAAAGGGGAGAGACACAGAACGGATTGTTCCACAACAGACTGACGGACCTTTTAGCCTTATCTTTCTGAGCTACTCTTACAGAAAACCAAGGAGAGAAGGGAAAAGAATGCCATGCTCTTTCTCTCTCTCCCATTTCCCATTCTCTCATTTCTCTGCTTCTCCCTTCCTTCTTCATTTCTTCTTCTTTTGTTCACCAGTCTTTAACCCGCCTTTCTTAAAAATCCTCTTAACCCTTGCACTCCTTCTGTTGTCCCCTTTCCTCAATAGCTTACCCTGATGTTTTAATATCTTGTTTCTTTCCTCACGCACTATCGTATCCGTATTCACTCTTAGAGCTCATTGCTCCTACTGATTGTTAAAGGATAGATTTGTAAGTCCCCTCCGAGTCTCAGCAGCAGTTAGCTTTTAGTGTTATACTCTTTAAAACAGATCCCTCTCTCCATCTCATGCTCTCACTATATGCATGACAGCTTTTCAGGAGGGGTGCCATACAAACGTGGGCCTAGATGCCTTTGCAAGAACATCTTATTTGCATTTGTTTACATGTGCCACTCTCTGAACATTTTGGATTTGCAGCATGTCATGATGTTTTGGTGCAGCCCCTTGCCCAGATCCTGATACACACAGTCACACATGCGTAAGAGAAGTATTTGGTTGTGAAGACACTGTGAGTCGTCCCTCTCTGACAGAATGAAACGGATGGATAATTAGATATCAAAGGGAGGCAGGCAGGGTGTGGCGAGGCGCGCAGGCTCCTACGATGGTAAAGCACTTATTAATGAGATAGGCCTTATCTGCTCTCCTCCCAGGAATTCTGCCTTTGATCGGCCTCGACTCTGGACTTAATACATTTTTGATTGATAGGCTGAGATGACAGAGAGAGGCAGCGTGGATGGGGAAGGTGGGTAAGAGGGGGTGTATGCGCTTGTGGGAGGCGGGGGGCAACCCTCAGATGCAACTGTAACGATGCCCTTCATGTGATAAAATAACTTATGACAATAGTGTTTCACCTTATGGGATAGGATACATTAAGATGAAGCACAAACACAACTTGTTTGCATGTTGAATACATTTCAGTTACACAGACCTACACATACTGTATAAATGTACACATTCCTCTGTGCACATATGACAATTCACAAGACAACCCAAACAGACCGCCCTATTCAGTCACCTTAACCCGTGCTATAACTCACACACAGGAGCACTAGAAAATATTTTCCTCAAGACAGAGGAGGTGTGGAGCAGGCCTGTGGAGAGATAAGGCTCTATCACAGTCTTGAGATGAGTTATAGCCCACCCAGGAGGATGTGGCTAGCAACGACCCACCCGGACATGCTGCTCGGCTCGCTGGGATTGGTAGGGATGGTGTACTCCCGTTATTGAGGCAGCATCATGGACTGAGATAACAGCCCTCCTCTCAATAACACCTTGACCAGAGGGAGGTGAGACAACCTCGAATCAGTGAGCCTCTACACACACACACACAGACCCACACACACACCCCAAAACTCCACACACATTATACACTTCCACTTCTACTTTCTCTCTCCGCCTGATAAAGAGGTGACTGAGCGTAACCATTACAACGCTGTGTCACCTTGTTATGAGTCTCTGTCAGTGTGAGATGTCGGGCAAATTAAAGAAGCCATAACTGCTGCTCTGTCAACAGCCCGTCACCCCCTATTTATTACTATGCTGATGGGCGGGGGGGAAAAAAACCCATTCAGCGGACAGATCGATCAACGTGACACATTTCAGGTCTCCAAATCAATCACACTAACAAAAGCAGGTGAAAGAGAAGGTGGTTGTTGATTTTTGTCAGAGGACTACAGCTGTGTTCCTGGATGAGTCAGGAGAAAAGGCCTAAACATACCCTCTGTTGTCCTGAGCCAAAGACTTAAACTTTATCTAACTTTCAATACTGTGGGTCAATGCATTGATCTCTGTCCCAATATTTGAATTGACTTTAGTGTCTCTGTTATTTAGGCTAGATCACACAATTGGTTCGGAGATTGTATTCTGATGGGATGTGGAGCCATATAATTCATTCTGGAAGGTGGTTGAAGAACAACCATAGGCAGATTTTAAACTCAGCGTGAGAGTTTGCCTCCATGAGAAACATGATGAAACAGAGGCAGTGCTGAACAGAGAACGGGTGGGAAGCGAGACAGCGTGAGGAGGGGTTAGATGATAAGAGTGGGAAGAACTGATAGAGTGGAAGAAACCGTGTAGAGAAAGAAAATGATTAAAAACAGCAATCACCCGTCGGAGACTGATAAACCAACCAGTCGTTAATTGGAAGCGTGCAACTCGTGGGGATATGGTTGGATTAGGTTCACTTCTTCCCCTCCTCTCTCTGTCTTCTTTTTCCTCCTCCGTGGACTTAAATGTCTCAAAGATGCATTTCATTATCAACAGTTAAAATTATTACAATTAATGTAATATATTTTTTCACAGTTGTCAGCCAATGTATAAATATTGAATTAGCACTTTTAGAGTTCATTCTACTGTACATCGGAAACAAACTTGGAAAGACAAAATGTCGTTTGTTAGCAAAGAAAATGAAAAAGGAAGGCTGTCAGAGATGGAAAGACCAAGAGCGGTGAGGTAGCAGCTATTTTTGAGTGATCTAGGCTTTTGGGGTACATAGGAGATGGGAGATGGGCGGTGGTCCATAAACAAAGGGCTGACAGCCCACCCATCACCCCGGCAGGTCTGGCTTGTGCTGCCTAGATAAAGCAGGGCTGCTTCCTCCTGTATCAACACCATCCATCATCCATCTTTGTCTGCTCATTCGCCCTCACATCAGCCCTCTCACGCTTGACACCTGCCCCTCTTCCAGCTGTTATGGTACCTTTTAACCAGGACGCTTTCACCAAACTCTTAATACAGCAACTACAACTATGCTTTTTTTCATTACCCCTCTTTATATATTGAACTAATTTGTAAACTTTTCCAGTTAAGTCAAACCTTTGGTGAACATGTGTGCTTTTTATGCAACTGTCAATCTGAGCTGTAGTTCCTCGGCCTGTTGTCTTTTTTCCACTCATTTGATGTGACATAGAGGTTGTGGTCTTTGGTGAATTATGCATCTCAAACTCAACTTTGGAGGGATGAGCATTAATCATTGATTTGTCCACCATCATCTCTGCCTTTCATCTGTTGCTGCTGCTCATTTTTGGTTTTAGCAAAGGCAACGGATACTGACAAGTGAAATGAAAGGCATTGTTTTCTTTTTATTTCTTTTTTGGATTATGTAAGAACATGCAGGATTAATGTATTTTGGGTGTCAAATCAGACAAAGAAGTCTGAATGAGCTCTGGCAAAATAGCATTTTCCAAAACTAGCCTGACGAAATGTTAAACCATGATTTAGGGCATTTTAGCCCCCTTAAAATGACCCTTCAGGCCCCCATTGTTCCCTTGTCAATTTGGTTTTGTTTGAGCATCGCTTTCCTTTCTTTGTTGCTCGTGGGGAATGAAATTATGCAAATGGTGATGGGCACTCTGAAGAAAAAATGTCTCCCATCCTTGCTGCCCCCTAAATACACACACCATTCAGCAAGCTTTCTTTTGGCCCAGTTTGGTGGGTCTGTCTCTTTTGGCTGTCTCTCAAACATACTTCAACAATTGTAGCCATATTGCCTGTACCCCGTCCTTTCTTTTATCCATTCTGGTCCATTTGAGTCAGACTGGACAGGTGCTGAGACAGGAGGATAGAATGCTGTCAGCCATTTTAACAAACAATATTGGGTTATCTAACTTTGAAAAAGAACAGAAAATTAAAGTTGCCCTGTGCTTTGATTAGTTGCCTCCATTAATGCCACCCCTACATGTTCACATTTAAAAATGTAAGATTCTTGTTTTGAAGACAGTGACATTTAAAGATGGTTTGGTTCAGAGGAAACTTTTTTATTTATTCAGTGTTTCATTCCGTTCCACAAATCAAAGGGGATTCGAGAGATCGAGTAGCGACCTAGAGACTGAGCAGAGCAGAGCGGCGGGGGAAATGGCTCAACTAGAGGATGAATTAAAATGAATAAAAGCCAAGAAAGAAAGAATGGGAAAATAGGCTATCACTTGGGCGGCATAATGAACAAAGTGCAGATACCACTGCCTTTTTGTGCCAGGGGGCTAGAGGCTCTATGTTCTCACACTAGTAGAACAAATGAGAGTGAACGGAGCCAGAAAGAAAAATGATTGTCCATTAGCCTGTCCCTAAATTCTGCTTCCTGTTGTAGCTTTAAGGAAGCAGAGTTCCTGAGTTGTGGGAACCCACCACGTGGCCTCAGTGCACTATTGGAATACCCCCAGTCTCCCCTCTCAGACTACCCAGACTCAACTCTCCCAACCTGTGTATGCACTGAAAGTTCAGCACTGAGTCAGGTTTTCACTCAGAGGTTTAAAGGCTCTGAGCGAGTTTGGAAGAATACTAAAATACAAAATGTTTGAAACAATACAAAAAAATCTACGTAAGACATTTTTTAAATCTCTAAATCCTTTATAAAAATGTTATTTTATTCTTGCTTGTATGTCTTCTGTAAAACACTTGGCGACTTGTTTCTCAATTGACACACAAATAACAATTATTGTCATTATTGATTAATCTGCAGATGTTTTTCTTGATTAATTGATTCATCATTTTGTCAACAAAATGTCACAAAATAGGGAAAATGGTCCATTATGGTTTATCTGAGTCCAAAACCCTGCGTGTGTGTGTGTGTGTATGTATGTGTGTGTGTGTATATATATATATATATATATATATATATATATATATATCTCATGACACTCACTACAGTGGGACATTATCTGGAAATTAAATTAAGAAACAGTTTATAGTTAAAATAAACAGATGGGAATGTCTAATTTTGGTTGATTCAATGAATTACATGAAAAGCAGAATCATTTTAACATTGATGCAATAGTATATATTATATACAGTATATACTGTACATACATACATACAGTATGTATGTACAGTATATACTGTATATAATACAAAATTACATATACCACAAAGGAAGATTTATTCCATTATACCCAACCTTCATCTGTTAAAAGGAAACTACCAGTTTCGCTGCCTAGCCAAGAAACTGACTTTTTTATTCTTTTGTTGAGTGAATAAGTTATTCCCCATCATAGACATGACAAATGGGCACCATCATCTCCTCATGAGCTCATCGCTGCATACCCTCAGCTCTAATGATCAAACACACATCAAACAGCAATGATCAACCCTCTGTTTGTGGTTAGACTGACTGAATGATTGGATGTGACATAAGAAGACTGGGAGTGGGCAAAAGTGAGTGGTGTGAAAGTGTGTGTGTGGGAGAAAGAGAGCAAGGAAAGGGGCTTCATGATATTAGCCCTGTGGAATGCGATGTGTTGGAGGTCATGTGAAACACTGCTGGCACTGCAAATAACCTTCAGGAAGGCTATCACGACATGACCCGGATGTAGTCAGGTCATGTGTCAGGGCAAAAGGCTAGTCTCTGTTGACAGCACCCTTCCCAATCTATACACAATTCTAACTCTGCAGCTTTCTGGGAACCGTACTCCCTGGCTGCTCTGTTTAAAGGGCTCTGTCCCCACAGGAAAAGACACGTTGATTTGACTGACCAAAGCATAGACAGCCATTGTTTGCAGTTAGGATATCAAGGAGCTATATTCTAGGGGTGTGAGCTGAGAGGAAACTTCCCTCAGGAAGTGTTGTGGTCGACTACTCCTGATGTACTGTATCTCACTAGTCATACCCCGTCTGGTTTATAATTTGAATCCGAGAGATTGAAAGGTGTCGCTGGCTTGAACCACATGGACCATTGATCAATGTTTGAGGGTCTAAGAATAGAGAGGGGTGGAGAAGGGGAGGCGATGGATCATGGGTGGAGGAAGGGTTGACCTAAAAGTCACAGAGTTCAAGTTGCATGTTAAACAAACTTTTGAATGGCTGCAGCCTGAGGTTTGTGTAAATTTAGTAGATTAGTGTAAATTTGCAGAAGTAACTTAATTTTCAGAGAAAATAAATGGCAGAATTTTCAACTCACAAGGCAAATGGGGGAAAATGAAGCAAGACTGATGGAAAGACTAATAGCATTTGGGAGCTGCTGCCACAGCAATTATCACTGCCCTTTACTTTCTCACAAAAGGCAGAGTAAACTTAATAAAATGTTTATTAAATGTAAGTAATCATGACTTATGAGATTGCTCCTATTAGGACTGCACGACATTGTAAAAAACTGACATTGCGATATTTTTTCCCCTGCGATATATATTGCGACATGAAAAAAGAAAGTTATTTTTTAAAAGATGACATAAATAGCTCTATTTAGAAATATTAAATCATTCTCGACTACTGCTGTGATTTTGTAGGGGAGTGCATGTACACAGAAGATAAAAATGAAAAAGGATATTTTCTAATGTGAACCATTTTTTGTTGAACTTTTTATTCTAACTAACTAATTATTCAGTTAGAATCTTCCTGTGTCCAGGTCATAATTTGATGGAAAAATAGACATTGAAAAACACTTTATATTATATACACACACCTAAAAACTTAAAGACACAGACAAAGCAGTTCATTTAAAGCACTTATTTTCTTAATGCCATGCTCTAATATAGCAAATAATCTATTCAACATCTCTCTTTGGCCTTTGTCTCCCTGCTCTCTTGTCTTTTGCTTTCCCTCTCCTCCTCCCCATCTCTCCCTTCTGGTGATGCTAGTGCAGCGCTTGGGCCTGGTTTTTTCCTCTTGGATTGGGGCAATCAGACTGCTGCAGACTGTCCTAATGCCCCATCCATGTTGACAAACCAGGGCCAACTTGCTGCTGTGGCTTCATCCTCAGTGACTGTCTCAGTTTGTCCCTTAGTCCCTGTTAAAAGACAGAAAACACAAGAAAAAGATGTTTACAGTTATGAATGCTATAACGTAACGTTACGTTATACTTTTTACATGGGAATCTATACATTTTAACTTTCATTTAATGTTGCTAGTAAAGTAAAAAGGTACAGCTTTACCTACAATCTTCAGCTACAACTGATAAACACTAGTTTCTAAATCTCTGCTAACATTACGCATATACAGTAACGGCATAAAAAAAGAGATGAAAATGCCACCGGACATTAAACTTTACAAACAAAAGACAGCAACCCAGCTAACAGCCTAATATTAAATGATAGGTGCAGTTAGCGTAACGTTAGCTTGTGATGTATTTTCCTTATTATTAATAGCAATTTTTATCAGCCTTAAAGCATTTACATTATTGTAACACATTAATGGTGATAACAAATGTACAGCAAACACTAAAGATAATTACATTTACGTAAATGATTTTTGCGCCGTCAGCGATGCCACTCCAATTCTGCTTTTTTTTTTAACAAACCGGCAAAGCCGTGCATAGGATTGTGGGTGATTTGGGAGCGCGAAAGATACACATTGATCTGTGCTGGATCATCTTTCAAGTACCCGGATGTCTGTCACAGTAACTTAAAATGGATTTTTGTGAACTGAATTTGAATTGTGAGAACTGAATGTGAAGATAGAGAGTTGAATTTTCATTAATGATCATATTTTATTGGATTTCAGTTCCAAACAAATAAATTCAATTTCAAACTATACTATTCAGATTCAGTTTTTCAATGCAGTGATTCAAATTAAACAAAACAATTCTTAAAATTATGTGATTCAAATTCAGTTTTCAATGCAATTATTCAAGTTTAGCAATTCAAATTCAAATATAAATTTAGTTTCTGTTTGCACATATTTCAGCCCATATTTTGGTCTGCTCCAACAAAACAAAAAATTTGAAGATGTCACTTTGGGATTTAGAAACGTGTCTGTCGTGTGGTTTAAGACCCTTTTCTTTGACAATATTAAAGAAAAAGCCTTATTTAAACAAATCCACTGCACGTCAGTTATACAGCTTTTTAGCAAGGTCAGAACAGCTCAACTTGTACGTGTGTGCTCATCTGTTTGCAGCATTTGTGTGTATGCGTGTGTGTTTTAATGTTTTAACATATGCAATCCCTTATAAACAGTGTTTTATGCAAACAGTGGCAGAGCTCCCATCAGATAAGGCGCCAGAACAGGAGGAGACTGCTTTGTGAGAGAGAGAGCGGAGAGGAGGAGAGGCAGAATGAGTGAGGGTGAAAGCGAGGCACTGTGAGAAATGAGCACCAACATCATGGCCCAGAAAACGGCTCTTTTGAACATTCTGAGACAGTTAAATAAATTGCAACGCAATTTGTCTGAGGAACCTTCGTGTTTTTTTGTATTTGACCTTTAAACATTTTAACATAAAAGTTCTGCGACCTTGTTTCAGTATTTTAGTTATAACGGATACAATTGTACAATATACAGACATTTTATAGGAATAAAAAACCCTACAATTTACTTAATTTGGTTGCTGAACACAAAGAGGACCATGTAGCTTTAACCAGATACTTTTCCCTGGCATGTGATATCAGCTGTCCACTGTAGTCCAGTGTTATCTGAGTTGTAGGTGTTTTTTGGTGTAATCTGCTATGTTGTGTGTGTGTGTGTGTGTGTGTGTGTTTGTGTGTGTGTGTGTGTGTCTGATGGTAAGACATTGCATGACATTGGTCACTTTATCATTGCTAATGTAATCTTCCCTCTACTTCCTCTACCAACGCGACATAAAAGACAGCTGCCTGATAGAGAAAAATACAACAACTTGTACCATCTTTCTCTCTTTCTTTCTGTTGCTCTTAAAAATGTCTCCAATTCCCTCTGAGTTTTGATTTACGTCTTGCCTTACATTTTAACTTTCTCATCATTTCTCCTCTCTATTGTATGATTTTCTTCAGTTTTTTAAATTGAGGAAGCATTGTGGTGTTGACTGAACTAGTACTCTGCCCTAGATCAGCTAAATCTCTCATTTTGAACACCACCCCCCCCCCCGCCAATTTCTGTCACTCCAGGAGACAAATGTGCATCTCGAATTCATTCCCCCTCTCTCCCTGTGCCCACTGGCTCCCTGAAACTCAGTTCCTTTCGCCTTTGAAGTACTGCGTGCAGAATGGAGATTCTTTGCATGGTAAATTTGCCCAGTTGCCCGCAGCGTATCCATTACACAAGTTTAAAGTATGCTTCGGGAGTCGTTTTGGAAGGACCCTTTTTTCTCACTTCACAACCAATTTCTCTGTGTTTTGAACTTCGGTAGTCATGAGCCATGTAATCTGTAAATTGGGCCCTTTCTTACAAGCTTGCGCTCCACCATTGAGCAGCGTTTGATGTGCAATTATTTTGCTCATTACAAGTTAATTTTATTGTTATAGTTTGCAAATGTTTCTTGGGGTCATGATGTTAAAAGTTTCTGAAAAAGAAAGAAAGGGGGCGAATTAGCAAGTCGAGCGCACATCACAGCAGTGTGGAGAGCTCATTTGAGATGCCAGAGCTGGCTATCTCTAGGCTCACTTTCAAGCCTTTTAGAAAAACAACCTGCTGGGTGGTTTGAATAGCTAAGGAGAAGTTGATCTGGGATTTAGTGTGGAAAAGGGATCCAAGGCCCTTTATCTGCTGTAAAAGGTTGGGAAAATGGAGATTTGTCCTGTTTGTTAGAACGGAACCATAATCTCTTCCACAGAAAAATCTTTGCAGTATGGGAATCATACATCCCAAATATTTAGCTTTTGTCCCCATTCTCTCTCCACACACATCTTGGCAACCTGGTGTGATTATGTACATTTGCCGACACATTGTTGATATGAGAAGGGAGGGATGGTTAAGAAGAAAATCTGTCATTTTTTCAGAAATACCGGATTTGAGTGGCTTGCCGATTTCACATAGAACAAGATCAACACATTAATTATGTCTGGCTCATGAACAAAGCTATTTGTTGGAGCTGCTAAATGTCATTGTTAGAGCGTTGCAGAACAACTCTGAACATCATGTAACCATGCCGCTAAGCCTTAAATTCATGTCACTGAATTAAGTTGTCGTCTTTTTCCTTTTTTCCAACAGCTGCTAAACCCATTGATGGAACTAGATTGGATTTTACAGTGACGTTTTACTTTTCATTTTCAATTAATTGTATGATACCCCAAATCACTTGGCAAACTACTCCTATTGTTGTGCCTTTCTTGGCTTAAATAAAGACAGCTGGTTTAGTTGCATTGCTGTTTTATGTTTGATCCAGTCACCCTAAGTTGAATACATTTATAATTATCCTTAGCCGTGGAACAGAATAACCAGCACACGTGCCCAAATTGTTTGTAGACTCTCCTTTTCATCTAACGAAAAGATAGCGCTCTGTGCTCTTTCTTTTACCTCACTTTCATTTCTCCCTGTCTCATGGCAAAGGCAAATTCTGTTGGACTGTGTTTTTTAATACCATCAACGGCGCTAAATAAACTTTGTTGACAACAATAGCTGCTGGCAAAGCGCCTCCATACACAAAGGAGAGCCAACAGGTTCAAAGGCAATGCATCACTCTGCTTCTGATTCTTCATTATTCATCCTTCTGTCTTTACCTCTCATCCCCCATTCTTTTCTATGTATGAGTGTGTGTGTGTGTATGTGTGTTTTCTTTGTGGCTCTTTGTCTGTTAAACTGCTACATGGTCTGGATACTGAGGCTTATTAGCTGTTCAGTTTAATTAAAAAAGGCCATTCATATGAAAATGTGAGTCCGATAGCGATAGCTGTCCCCAGCAGCTTCCTCCTGTACTTTTAATTAGACACCCACTTGATTGACATCAAGTCTACTGGCTGGCTGAAGCCTAGTGTGTGAGGGAGCGCGAGAGAGAGAAAGAGAGAGACAGACAGACAGACAGACAGACAGACAGACAGATGTGTACGTGTGTGTAGGCATTTTCTACCCAAACATTTACACAGAAGTGCATAGATACTAGCTCTGAGGACATTAAAGCATTCCTGCGGGAGACTGTACATCAAAATTCACTTTGTCGTCATGAGGTAATTATCCGCAAAGTAGCACAGTGTCTGGCTGCCCACCTAGTCACTCATGTCCTCTGGGTCATGTCCAACAATGAACAGTAACCTTGTGATTATGAACAGGGTCCACAGTGTTACTGTGTTCAGTCACACCAGCACCACCCGCCATGCTGATGGAAAAGGTGATGAGCTAAGTTTCAATTTCTATTTGTCCTCTCTTTCCTAATTCACTCTCTCTCTTTTCTTCTGTCTTTGGGGAGAAGTGGTTCTCTTCATCTGTTTTCAGTGCACGCTCCAGCTCTCCCTACCTTATTATTATACTGTCAGCAGCACGTGCCTGGCTGATAGATGTTCCTCTCAACTGTTTACTACAAGCAGATGATTTAACTAAGGCTCTCTGTTCAACTTGACCTCTTCTCTTTGCTTCTTCAAAACAAGATGACTTCATCTGTTGTTTACGACGACTCTATTTTATGGGAGCAGGCAGAGGAATAGGCTAGCTATACGGTTGATGGTTGTGTTTTAAGATGAAGGTGTTTGTGTGTGTCTTAAAGTGGAAATTGAGGTGTATGTGTGCATTTATTCCCCCTCACAACTCTGTTATCGCAGGGCAGATTGCATGCAATGCAGACTCATTTGGTGCAGCTTTTATTTCCAAACACAACAACAGCTCATGTGTGTTGGAGTAACAGTGCACCAAAACCTTCGATGTCTCCAGCAGAATGTAGCCCAGAGTAGCAGCCTGTTTCATGTTAGGGGCTAAGTAAGACCCACCTCCTCGCAGACTGCAGTCTCCAGCAGAAATGACCCATCAGAAGTCACTGCGCTGTAAAGTTGTGTTCCTTTCCACGTGTTTTGTTTTGATTTGCAGGACGTTTGGAAATGATTTGGGAAAAGGACCTGATGGCAGCAGGGATACCAGAGCGATACATTCACCGTGGACCTGAAATGTTGTTCCAATTACTGCCTTCATTATGGGTTTGTCATCCCCAGTTTAAATGCACGGCGGCCTGCATTTCATGCTGTGGCAGGAGAGGCCACTTGTTTTTTTTTCATGTAGTCTGATTTCTGCTATAGGCAAATGCAGCTTAGTGTGGAGACAACCACAGATGGGGGTCACTCCATGTAAAAATGTGAATGAACTGAAACTAAAGAGGGACTACATGAAATGGGTTTTCATAGTGATGTCAGTTTTGGTCTATCAGTAATTGTACTCTCAGGTCTTCATTATCATCATGTTTTAAATCCAAATTTAATAAGCATTTCATCTACTTGTGAAATAAAAACTACTTTAAGTTGTTTTGTTTTGCTTTAGAACGGTTCCATTTAAAGGTCTACAGACCTGTACTTTGTTACTCTGTTACACAGTGTTCTCTCCTTCCTCTCAGGAAGATTAAATCACTTGTGTTACTCGGAAATGCTCCAGGCAATAAGGCAGGATGGAGCACGTACAAAAGAACCTAACATGGTTTGAAAGAGCAAGACAGAGAGTAAGACAGAAGGGAGTGTGTTGTGATGTAACATCATTGTGGCGACTCTCTTGACTTAACACCATTAACCATCCAGTGTGAGAGTCCAGCTGTCTCTCTGAACCACTGAGGTGAGTTACCTGGGCTGACTTACCTATCCTCCCAATGCCCCCCAGGATACAGTGTTTCAGCCAGGCCCCGTACTCCCCTCTCCACAGCACTTAGCAGTGATTAACCCCGGATTCGGCCAGCCCACCTGCCATCTGACTACCATTACAGCCCTGCTTATCTGCCTCTCTATCTCCCTACAATAGGACCGGGGCCTGGGCTAGGCTGGGGGATTGGGCTGAGGAGGGCTGCATGCTCTGTTTAATAATAAATCATTAGCTAAACACTTTTGTCCATTTGTGTCATGTTACATGTACTTCAATTTTCTGCTCGGTCTCTGTCCATCAGCCCACCTCCTGCTCTTTCCATTCCCTTTTTCGTCACCACTGCCGTCTGCTGCCACCTTCCAGTCGCTGCCAGTGTCTTCCCACCAGACTTCTCCTTCCTGTTTTTTCACCCCTATTCACGCTCTGTCTCCTCACAGACTATACATCTAACTGATTCCTTTCAAAGCAAAAGTTTATCATCTTTCTTCACATAAGCAGTCACATGATTGTATGTATCCTATAATCTGACCTAGTGGGGGAAAAACATTTGTAAGGCTTTTGAGATCTCAGGAAAGAAAGAAATTGATTTTCCACCTTGAGTTGATCATTCCATTATGTTAATCCAAGCAAACGTACCGCTTCATGTTTTGTGCCTGTTTCTCAGAATGGCTACATTCTGAATGGCACCATTTGAATTGGCCTGTTTTGGCTGCTACTGTGTCAAAACCATCCATTCAGACATATCACTGCTTCACTGTAAACTTGTTTTTGTCTGGTTCAGTGTAAAAGGACACCGCAGAGGTACGACTGCAGAGGATTTGTGTCACATACACACACACAAATGCGCTAGACAACAGCATCGGCAATCTGGACAGCGGGAAGGAGATAAGTCTGTTGGTTCATCTAACTTGTATAAAGTGATTATGGACATACTGAGCCCTCCATATTTAGACTGCTTGACGCCCCCTCTTCAGTTCCCCTCTGGTCCGACTGTTGTAATCTAATTTTCCGCTGACAGAGGCCGTGGAGATCCTTGGGTCACGGTGCTACTCCCTCCAACCCCCCCCACCCACCACCACCACCACCACCACACACACACACACACACACACACACACACACACACACCACCACCACCACCCACTAACCCCCTATTCTGTGCCCTTATGCTCTAACTAAGAAGTTGCCATGCAGCAGACAGCACACATTAGATCTGTATACCACTATTACAGCTAACCCACCAAACCCATAACCCCACACTGCCTCAGTAATGAGAGAGACAGATTAGAGAAAAAAATATGGCAGAAATTAATTGCATTTATCCGCTTTTTGTTGTTCCTATCATTTCTCTGCACCTTACAATACCTGTCAGAGGGAAAGATGAACTATATTGTAAATACTTGTAATTTTAAACCAGTCAGAGATCATATGGGAAGATAGAAACAGAGATGAAGAAAGTGTGGAGTGCCTGATGTATTGGAGGTGAGAGAGGAGGCCACACCTGGAGAGGTCACACACCTTGTTGACCTTAAGTGTGTCACCGACCTGACTCACCCTCAGTTTCACTATACATCACTCTGCCTGTCAACACTTGCCTATGGCCTCCACTGCTACTGTTATCTGCGATGGAGAGCAGTTGGGCTCCTTAACTTGATCCGCTCGTTGAGGGATTTATCCCAATCGTTTGACCGTCGCAGTGAAACACCGATGTCAATATCTGGCATACAAAACTCATACCAAATGTTTGTTGCCTTAGTTGTCTTAACCTCATATGGCCTTTAAAAGTTCAGGCTGGTGTGGACTTTGTATTTCTGTCTTAAGTTATGTTGGTGCTGACTATTTGTTCTTCAGCATCTTGCATGGTAGTCCCCCCCCTCTCTCGCTCTCGCTCTCTCTCTCTCTCACCCACACTACCTCTCTCCTCCAGGCCCTAGCATAGCCAGTAGCTGATAGGCATCTCCTCTGGAGTCGACTGTAGTCTGCACCGGCTTCAGACAAAGTGCCTCCATCAGACCAGTGAGGCTCCCTGGGAACCTAGCAGCAGACCCACTGGCCCCAACACTAGTGTGTGTGTGTGTGTGTGTGTGTGTGTGTGTGTGTGTGTGTGTGTGTGTGTGTGTGTGTGTGTGATGATGAGGGCTCAGACTGGAACCTTTGTGTTCTAGTTCCTCCCTGTGTTGTAAATGGGTTTTGTAAACTACAAGATGTGGAGATGTGTGCTTCCATGATATGTAGGCCACAGTATGAATTCTTGGTTCATTCTGAGCGTTCATCTGGAAGCAGTGCACCATACTATAGCTGACTATTCATTATATACAATATGTTTGTATTCATGCGGTTGTGTTGTAGTCCATGTGACGGAGCTATATCAAGATTGACTGTTTCTCAAAGCCCAGAGACACTGAAGCACACACACACACACACATACATACAACATACAAGTCATGCTCCCACTTCAAATCTGCACTTGGCATCAGGGAACACTTGGGAATGATTGGCTTTTTGACTTTCATCATAACTAGAAAGAGAGGGACCCAATGGACAAAAAACAAGAACTAAAGGAGGAAATCAGAAGAAGTGCTTTTATCAGGGGCCCAGTGTTCAGGGCCTTACACACGCACACACACTCTTCCTGTACCTGACCCCCAAGTGACCCCCATAACTTTCCAATGCAGTCAAGGAGGCTATTCTCACAAGACTTTGTGTGTGTGTGTGAGTGTGTGTGTGTGCGTGTGTGTGTGCGTGTGCGTGCATGTGTGTGTCTACTTGTGCATTCCTCTTAGGCTATCACCACCATCACTTGACAAGAATTATATAATTGCAGCCTGTGATCTCATTTTCCTCAAAGAGCATTTTGAAGTTTCCTTTCCTCTTTTGCTCTTTTTGTTTCCTGTGTCCCACTTGTTTTAATGTTAAAATGACTCACATTAAATCACCGGCTCTCCCCCGCTCTGTTATACCACTCTGCAACGCATTAGTTCACTGTAGAAACTTTTATAGATTGAGAGAGCATGTTTGAATAGTCTGTTTTTATTGTGCAGATGTGCGCTAGTATAGAGTAATGCAAAACGCTCTTTAATTGCAACCGCATTTTATTATTCAGCAGCAGTAGTGACAAAAAAAAAAACTCAGTTACTGAAATTTGTTTTTCAATACAAGAACAACAAACAATGTAGTGGCTGATAGATCGCTTGAATATTTTTCTCCCTGTATTTTTAGTTACTACATCAAAATGACATTGCTGTGATTATGAAAAACAGAAGTGTATTCAGGGCTGGTCATGGAGTTTACCAAATTTCACATTTTATTGCAATTAATGTAATACCTGATAGTTTTCAGAAATTTGAATTCATGCTAAATGGTAGTGCTTATTTTTAATATAATATGAATTAAATTTTTAGTATCTGTTGTCAGACTTCTTTGTCTTCAGCATTGTCTTCTAGTTTTTATTTTTGTAGCGATTTTCACTCATATATTCAATATAAAAAATATTAAATTAAAATAAGGGTGACTACAGTTTATTTTAAATAGCATACTTTTACAATAATAAATATGCTATAAGTCATAGTTAATAGACAAACCGAGGACTTCCATTTGTCTCTTCTTGTTCTTCTTCTACAGTGCTCCCAATACCAGCTGTCCATTACTTATTAAGCAGCTAGACGTAGTACTTTGACTCTCTAGATTCTAAAAAGCAATGCTAAATAAAAAAAATACCATCTCTAGATTGTGTTTAATTCAACTGTTCAGAACTCCATATCTCTGCAACTGCAGTCCCATTCAAAGTCAATAGAGGGCAGAAGTGATCTGCAGAGGCTTTACATAAGATGAAGTTACAGACATTTTGTTTGTGTGTGTGTGTGTGTGTGTGTGTGTGTGTGTGTGTGTGTGTGTTAAGGTTTTAAAAGTATGCTTGTGTATGCCTTTGATTAATGTCTGTATATCATTGGTCCAGCTGCTGTGGATGGTAATGTTTAAAGATCCCGTAACGCACAATGTGACCATATAAATATAAAAAATAGTAAAGCTACCTATGGGACTGAAAATTGTATTTTGGCTCTACCATCAGAGATACAAAACAAGATCCTAAAGCACCACAAGGCACCTATAAACTAATTACTAAATACATATGAAGACCCACTACATGTGTCAAAGGTATATTGTAGGAGTATTACAGTGATTTAAATTAAAAGGGGTTGTTCTTCCTTTTCTCTATGTCTTGCATGTGTGTGTTTTTCCTCTGACATCTGGCATACAGAAACTATATGCAATCGTATTTAATTCTCTCGAGCACACTGACTGTCCACATCATTTCTTTCTTTACTTTTAACAGTTTAATGAAAAAGGAAATGACTGTCTTTCTGCTCCCATAAATCAAATAGCTTAGAATGTATGGAAGAATTAAAGAACCCAACCCCCCCTCCCTCCCCCCCCCCCAAATCACGGTGGTTTGGTAGCTTTATTGTCACATAGGCCTTATCTCCGATTGACACCTCTGGAAACGTCCCAGGAGAGGGACAGATTTGCTGCAGGATTAAACTAATTTACCAGATGATTGAATGTGAGTCCAAAGCCACTCTTTTGGAAAAATGCAAAAGGGGTTGATGGCCACCCCTCCAGTAGCCATGATACACAAATTACTTGGCAATCATGCTTACGATGTGTGTACATGTGAATGTGTGTTTTCCTTCATAAAATGAAACTGATTTGAAGGTGATTTTGTATGGACAAGATATGTGGTGTATTCCAGCATTTTGTAGTTCAGCAGTGTAAGGCAAGTTTTTAATAACACTTCAAAATGTTGTTGAACTATTAAGGTTTTGGAGATGTTCATTTAAAGCATGCGACCTGGCCGCCCAGATTGCTCAGTTGGTAGAGTGGGCGCCCATGTATACAGGTTTACTCCTCAACGCAATGGGCTCGGGATCAACTTCGACCTGCGGGCCTTTGATGCATGTCATTCCCCCTTCTCTCTCCCCTTTCCTGTCTTCATCTGTCCTGTCAAATAAAGGCCTAAAATGCCCCAAAAAAATCTTAAAAAGAAAAAAAAATAAGAATGTGGCCTTATACCAGCCACCATCTCTAGATTTGCAGCATTAGCATAAGGCGTGAATCATCATTGAGATATTGAGCAGATGGAGACGAGGAGAGATGGCTTTGGCTCAGACAGTTAGGGAGAAGGGGGCTACCCTGTAAGACTCAGCAGAAACCAAACATCTTTTTAACACTTGCACTACATGTATACACTGCATTTTGTTCCCATTCTTCATTGTCTCCCAAATATGTAAAAATATGGGAACATTTTCAGTGTGTCCAAACCATTTTTGCCTAAGGGATGTTTCTTAATTGGAACACATTCAAGAGAACACTTAAACGTTCCCGAGTGGTGTACAAAATATTACATTAATTAACATGCAAAACAGTCCCGCTTGGCTCAGGCACGCACACACACATTCACAATGCAGGCACGCAAAAAGATTGCCGCGACAGCACAAAACACACGTAGGCCAAGAGGAAATAAGGGCAAAGAATAGGAAGGAAATTTGCTCGAAAATTTAGCTGTAAGCCTGCTGAAGATCTTATTACATAGGCTGAAGATAGAGATCTCAGCTGGAATAATACTTAGCACATGCTGCCCTTTTAATTAAGCAGTAATATCTGCAGAGAGGGGTGGAGAGCAAAATCTCTGTTTCTGTTTTCATCTTTCTCACTCGCTCTCTTTCATATCACGGTTCTCCATCTTTACCCTCTGCTCCTCTCTCTCTCCCAATAATCTCTTATGAAAGGGATGGGCCGAGGTGTGGGATGGGGGGAGGAACAAGGGACACACTCCTCTGTGAAGTGAGTGTCTTCTTTAAGGCCTTAACACATGTTTCTGTGTTTCTGCTTCACTGGGGTTGTTTGAGCACCTAGCCAATGGCCCTGGGGCTCTCACTTTGAGGTGCGTTAACTGTGTATGTGTGTGTGAGTTACAGCTGACATGCATGTACACACTGTTTATGCACACAAATTCTGCTCTTGTGTGTGTAGGTGAAGACCACCTCTAAAGACGGTGGGTGGTACATAGGTACCTTTCTACCAGCGTGTTAGCACTGAGGCCCTGCAATGGTGTGCCCTTGGGCTGCAGGGCCATCTTCCTGTGGCTGCGATGCCTCATGTGAGTGCAGGATAGGAACCAGTTGTCCAAACAGGGCTGTCCAGTCTGCTGGGGTCTGAATATCAGAATCTCTCACCATGGGGCTGCTGTCAGGGACAGACCGTCGGCGTCAGGACCCCCAACTTTAATAAGTTCAGTCGCCAAAGTGTTTTGATGTGAAACTCAACAAAACTCAAGTGTTTTTGTTTAACCTATGGTGGTCACAATAACTGTCATCTAATATGAGGTTTTTACGTCAGTCAAGTTGTGTAAAGAATGCTGCAAAGCCTCTGCATCATGAAATGATGGTGTTGGAAGTGATGCATTGTTATAATAGTAATATGACTCTGTGCTGGTAAATACAGAAGGTGAACTGAATGCCCTGTTGTTACACTGTTCTTAGGTATAAAGCCTTTAATCTTCTGAGTATGCTATTTAATCTTGTGGCTGAGTGATGCCTCTGTGCACTTCCAATTGCATGACATGTAGCGAATAAAGCCTTTATTCAGACGTGTTAACCATTGCCCTGTGCTCCATACAAGTGCAAATGAAGTTAACACTCTCTGTTCGCCTGTGTCTACACACCCTGTGCCAGTGTCATTACTCTGCTCACACTGGCAACGGAGCTCACTCAGTAATTCTGCACACACACACGCACACTCTGCACACACAGGAGCTCCGAAAGGCCACATGTTAATCAGCTGTGAGTTAAACTTGCTGCAGCAAAAAGACAACAGATCAGCTCAATTAACACAAAAAAGAAAGTGCTCTCTTTCTCCACACACACACACACACACACACACACACACACACACAAGGTCTTAGCCATTGCACCTGCAGCTGAAGGGCATTGTTCCAACAGCCCCCTCCTTTCTCTCCCTCACTCCCTCTCCCTCTCTGTCTCTCACTCTCTCGCTCTCTGAAGGAAAGCTGTTTTGTGGATGCTCTTTTTTCTCCACTCCAGGCCTTGGCCTTTCCACAGAGCACCCCTCCTTTTTCCCATTTCCCTGGGTCGCTACTCTCTTTCGGACGTGCAGGGTGCCCCTCGCCTGCCTCACTGCAAACACAGCTGACAGAGGGCTGCTCACGTGCCGCTCCACAGGGCAAAGAAATCCCTTTGAGTGTGTATATAGTGTTAGAGAGAAAGTGGGGGGTTTTGTGTTTGAGGAGGATCTGCTATTCATCCTATATCTCTCGATCTGCTGATATCTGTCCATTTTCAATTGTTTGGTTGTATTATTCCCTGAAAAAAACACCCAAACATAATGTTTAATATATAATCTTATCTTTGTAAAAATTAGATGTAGAAGCAAGAGTTTAGCAGGTATTTGTGAGGCTGTCTGTGTTTTAGCCTATACTCCTCTTTTGTGATACCTTTATTACATTGTAGACTGTTAAAATTCTTAATATGTTCACTGTAATCCATGTAGCAAAATCACAGTACCTGTGCTACTGAGTGGGTTTCTGTGTCAGTGTTAAACAGACTCTCAACTTGACTTCAAACTGAAAAATGTGAAATAGAATAAATGACTAAATGACTGATATCAGGAGGTTATTATTGACCTGTTCATTCTAAGAAAGTATGTTTCGTCTCCACTCATCTTGGAAAATCATTCTGTCCTTGGCTTTAATGCCATTTTACATTGCTCTCCTCTTTGGCTCCCTGTCCCATTTGTCACTGCGGCCCATATTGCTCATTCTCACTGATCATCCTATCACAGTGCTATTTTTCATATTTCTCATATCCGCACCCCTTATCTCTCCTCCGGCGCCTGGGCCAGACACGCAAAGCTAATATAGGCTCCCAATACGTGCGCAGAATTCAGTGACCAAAGATCACAGCTGTGTGAATTACATATAGCTTTCATACGTTATTCTATGTTTGCTTGTAATGGGTTCAGGCTTATCCCATTTCCAATAACTCAGGAGATAACATGAAAGTACACATAGTGGATCAATGAGGTGAGTGGAATTCCTAACAGGATATGCTTGGATATGAATTTACTCGCTCCACACAAATTGGGACAGTGGAGGAAATGGCAACTGTAATAAGTATTTGCAATATCAGTTATTAACTGAGCACTTAACAATCAATTTGTGTAGTTACTTACTAAGCCATGGAAAAACATAATGCTTTGTGTGTGTCTTCGAGCACATGCGTGCGTGCGTGTGTGTGTGTGTGTGTGTGTGTGTGTGTGTGTGTGTGTGTGTGTGTGTGTGTGTGTGTGTGTGTGCGCGCGCGTGCGTGCGTGTGTGTGTGTGTGTGTGTGTGTCTCGAGGCTGTGATGGATGAGCTGCTGTAACAGTTGGATGAGTGGTGTTGCTGCTATTCTAACCATGCTGCCTATGTGTTTTACTGCCCTGCAGGGGTGCTCTTTCATAAAGACCCTGCCTGGCTGCATCTATCTCCCCAGGTTAAAACAAACACAAATGCCCACCACCACCATTCAACCTCCCGTCGGGGCATACTTGGCCTGTTCTCCTCCTTTCCTGGCTCCAACAGCCCCGTCCAGGGGGCAATAAACTCGTTATCTCCTCCTCTCAGATCCTAATCTGATGGCCCGCCGCCCTGCACGCTGCCAGGTGACCTGGGGTTTGGTAGGGTGGAGGAGGGTTGAAGCTCCCTCTCCAGCTCTTTCTGCTCCAACTCCAGCTCCCCTTCTGCTCGCCTTTTAAATCCCTTCAGCTTTCTCTGCCTGTCAGCACCATCTTAACCCCCACCTTCTGAAACCCTCCCCTGCCTGAGGCTCTGACGACCTCATCCTTCTCCTTGCTCTCCTCCTCCCCCGCCCTTTCAGCAATTAATCCAGCTATTGATCACGGTGAAACTCTAAAGGCTGGTAGGCTGCAGGCAGACTGGTTGAGGTCTATTCAGGCCGGTGGTTGCACAAGGCCATACTGCTAATGAAGCCAGAGCATTATGGCCTTGATGTTGTTCAGTGCAGTGGTCCTTTATGTTTTATTTTATTTAAGGTTCTGACTGAAATAACTCGCAAACCTAAGAAAAACTAACCTAAAACGAATCTCCTAAATTGAAAACTTCCAATTTCTTATGTTATGAGGAAAAGAAAGTATTGGTTCCATGCAGTGTACTTGTAAGAACTAAGATTTGAGTTTGCTGTATTTCAGTGGACCTACAGTTGGTCTATGTATCAGTGAAGGTGCAGGGAGTTTGACCGAGTGGAAGATTTTGGCAGAATTCCAGTCATTCTTCAACTCTTTTTGAGGAATGTTTTAAGATACTGCCCCACACATTGCTTATTGTTCTTTGCATGCCCTTCAACGTTTTACAGTAAAGTAAAACCAGACAGATACACAGAAATGCTGTAGATATGCTGTGACACTTGTTTAGCGTACTCCACTTTATATTACATTCACAATGTTGACATAACCTGACTGCAGTGTTGCTCAGACAGCACCCAGGGACTAGTTTATAAGCCAGACCACCACCTGTGAGCTGCTCAGGAACAATGCTAATGTATGTAAGGTCTGTGTTACTGCCCAAGGTCTAGCTAATGGAAAATTCCCCAAAATTCACACGCTCCCTTAATGAATCATCATGCAGGTCTCTGGCACTATTTATTAAAGGTCTGTTTGATGACAGTTTTTGTCTTTCAGTATGTGCGTGAAATAAGTGTGCTTCCATGTAAGTGATCGAGTTAAATTCTTTGAATCTAAGCAATCTCATTCACTGTCACCAAATGTTATTCTGAATACTCTCAAGGGGATTTCCCCGTTGATAACAACTGTATTGGTGAACAACTGTGTTTTCCCCTGACTGGTGACACAGTCACTCTCTGTGCTGCGCAGGGCTGAGGCTGCAGTCCGCGTCCAGGTCTTTGATGTAAGGAGTGAGGCGAGCTGTTTGGGTGTTTGGGCAGGAGCTGGGACAGACGGGGGCAGAGTGTGATGGAGTGATTACTCTGCTCGCTGCTCTCCTGTCTGCCCTGGCATGAATGCCCCTCTTCATCCACCCTAAAAGGCACATTATTGGCCCGAAGAGAGTGGGATATCCTGGCCACTGACCCCAGAGTAGGGGTCAAGGGGAACAGGGGGGAAGATGAAAGGCAGCGTAATTATGGGCAAAAGACAAAAAGAAACCTTGTCTCCAAACAACTATTTTGGTGGGAAGGGGGGAGAGGGTTGGGTTGAAGGGGGTACAATTGAGATCAAGACATTTTCCCTGGCAAGTTATGTCCTTATCGCGTCCCCTGCCCCACCATGTGAAGCTGAAGCCTTGCTCTGATTGGCTGAGCTGTGGCTCTTATCTGATGACGATTGGCTGAGGCCTGCGGGCACAGGAAGTGACAGAATGGTTCCCACAGTCCCACCCCTGTGAGAATCAGACTGATCAACTGGAGCAGTGCTGACATCTGTGTGTGTGTTCATATGTGCATTAGGTACCCATGTCCCCACATAGTTCTTAAAAACCCATGTTGCTGAACTAATCTATTGTTTACAGCATTTTTACTAAATGTGGGAAGGTTTTCCTGCACACCACTGAGGCTCTCTGTCTTTGGCCTCTAACATTGTGTCAGCCTTAGGGTCTGTGTTTGTCTGACCCAAGGTGCTCTAACTGGCCAAGTGACCATCCAAATGACTTTGTGTTTTTCAAGCTTATACTCCAGGGATCCATTTTTTACTAAAAGAATTCTGTCAGTCCCTGAGTTGATTATGTGGGGTTTTAGTTGGATTTTGTTTGCTCTTGAGGCTTGTCAGAAAATTTGTAAATAAGTGAAATACTTACTGTCAAAGATTATGTTTGGTGTTTCTGCCATAAGTTAGGGTAATTTACTCTGTCTGTCAGTTGATTGAGAGCCTGTGAATCAGGGAGGTTCCCATTTTTAGTTTCCTAGAGTGAACAAGCATTGCCATGGGAGATCCAATGCCATTGATTGAGATTTTTAACAACCACCTCGATGATTGGAAAATGGTTAGATGTCTTTTTCTTTCTCTTTAGTCAATAGGCAAACTGCAAAAATGCACATCACAGGAAACATTTGGCCAGGACAGGCTAGATGGCCTAGTTACTCTGTTAAATCTCAGCTAGTTAAACCTTTTTTGTCACCTCCTGCTCTCTGTGATCACATTTTAATACAGCCAAATTTACAGTATAGCTGATCTCATTCACATATTTTCAAGACTACAGCCGACGGCCAACTACCACGTACGTTGTAGGTATGTATCGGCATTACGTTTGCCATCTTTTGGACATAATGTGCAAACATTTTTAGGAGGGAAATTTGAACGTCCTTTTTTGAAACTTTTGACAGCTCTATGCGTTTTGGATTGATCAGATGAGATTAAAAATGAGAATAGCCTTCTGTGTCTCTCACAGTTTCTGCTTTCCTCACTACAGTTGAGTAGTTGATCAGATGGATTGGTTATTAAACCAATGCCAACGCCGATTTAAATCGCCGAAAAAGGCATGGGAAAGCTGGCGTGTGGCGACGGTGTGGGACACGCCACAAAACTAGGGCAACGGATGCTGTCATGGCAAAAGTTGTGTCTTAAAGTAACTCACTTTAAATACAAATGGCACCTTTGTGTACTTTTTCTTAAGCAAAATAAAAAAAAAAAAACATTTCTAAAGCATCTTGATTCAGGGTAGCACCAATCTGACTGCCTTTTTCTTTGAAGTACATGCTGCAGTGCTGGTGAAACCCACCAGAGGCCTGTACTACAAAGCAAGATCAACTTGCCCTCGATTTACCTGGTTACCCGGCTTCACCTAACCTAACAAATGCAGTCCCGCATAAGGTGTGTCACGCCAGTGGTTAACAACTAGTTCAATCAATCCAGGATTTCCCAATCTAGCAGCGTGTGCGTTCACATAAAAGAGGCGGTGTTTAGACTATATGACCAATCACAAGAAGAGTAAATGATAATACTACAGAAATTTGGAGAACACAGACATGGTTTTACAGGCAAAAAGCCACAGTTGCTGCTGGTAAACCCAGGAAGGAAAGCTGCCATTGCTGTAAATGCATAAATTATAAGATATAATTATCATTCAGGCACAAGATCTGACCATAATTACACTAGTGCATTCCATAAACTTCCGTTACTGTAGCCTATTATTTCAGTTGCAACCCTGGCAGTGGTAAGCGATCGTGGGAACAAATAAAAAATACATATGAAAACATAATTCAAACCGATGCGCGCATTGGCAATATACAGAGTGTTGTACTTAAAATTCCTTGTTTGTCTATGCAAACCTGGCCAATAAAGGTGATTCTGATTCTGAGAAGCTGACACAGATACGTAATTCCCCCTGCTTAAAATCTATATCTTTCATATAATATCCATCATTAAATGTCAGCGGGGTTGTTGGTCCTATGTTTTAACTTTTATGAGCGCACTTCTCCCTGTACGCGCAAGAACAGTGATGCCATAATAAACCTACTGACCAATCAAAGAGTATTGATTGGTCAGTAGGCGGTGCTTTTATACCGGTTGATCTCTAATCTTCAACATAACCTGTTCCCAAACAGGTTAGGTGTTCAGCATAAGTTACCATGGCGATTTAACCCGATGACAAGAGACCCATCTTGGTGGTACACAAAACCCTGAGTTAAACCTGAAGTTACCTCTGTAACCCCAAATCTTAATTCCTAGTAAAGGCTGCAGGTCTCTAGTTGTCAACAGAAACTTTTTCTGAATGCAGAAGTACGCCTGGGCATTTTGGGCCAAGAATCGGACCTTTGCGATCAATGTGTGTGTTGTGATGGCTCAAATAAATCACATGCTGCTCTTGTGATTATTCATTAAGTTCCAGAATTAATGACATTCTGTCCTTCTAATTGCTATACATGAGTAGTAGAAAAAGAATTTGTAAGTAATACATCAGGAGCTGAATAGCTGATCGCTCGATGGCACTATCTAGCAGTTGACTAATTAGATGGTTGTTGGCTGTGTTTGGAGCAGTGAGTGCATGTTTTGACACTTGTGGGCCTCTGACAGGTTGTGTGTGTGTGTGTGTGTGTGTGTGTGTGTGTGTGTGTGTGTGTGTGTGTGCGTGTGTGTGTGTGTGTGTGTGTGTGTGTGTGTGTGTGTGTGTGTGTGTGTGTGGTGCTGCTGCATGCTAGCAGATGGATTTAGGATCTAGTGAGCAGAGGCGAGCACTCCCTCCTGGCTGATAGATGGGTTAGGGAGGTGTGGGGCTCTCCTGCCCACCCAGGGATGACTTTAATGGGAATAGGAGTGCTGCCACGGGCTGCCCTACCAGCAGAGGACACAGATTCCTGGCCAAGATTCATGATCGCCCTTTACAGGAATGTGGTCAGACAGAGGGAAAGTGTGTGTGTGTCTCTAAAAGTTGTTAGAAGTGTATTCATGTGTAGGCCTTAGCATGTGAGCGCACTCCAAATATGTATTTATGATGTGTGTTGCCACTCTCTAAGATGTATTTGTGCTAGACTGTGGATCTCCCAATACTCTTAAACCTGGATTGAGAGATGACACTTGCGGATGACTTAGTGGGAGCAATGAAAGGCAGTCGGGGCTTGTCTTGTAAAAAGTACAAATTTGTGATGAGGGAGAGACGAACCAGTATTAGAAAGGAACATTGGCCTGAGCAGCTTTATTACTGTCAGAGATTTATGCTCTACTTTATTCCCAACTGTCACTCGTAAAACTAAAGGGGAAAAGAGGAGAAGAGAGGGCGGGAATGATATACTAGCGCGGCCTATATGATAATCAAACCCAAACAGGAAATAGGTCGGAGGACTTGGCAGAGAGGAGGATGTCATCATGCAGCTGGATGCTCTGATGGGGAACAATATTTCTGTTATTTCTCATTTCACCTTCAGTCTATCTGCCCCTGAGCCTTCTTTCCAATAAAACCTTTTCCCTTTTTTAGTCTTTCGCAGAAGAAAATGTAATATAAAAACCCTAATTATAATGTTATTGACTGCATCACTGACTGCATTATCATAATTGCCATACTGTTATTAATTCCTCTATAACATAAACATCCTCCGTCTCACACACACACACAATAGTGTCATCTTCAGGGGAAGTATCCTCTGGTGATCACTGTAAGAAAAAAAGGAAATGCTTTAAAGACTTGAGAAAGAATTTGAAGAACTGTCCCGAGGAGTGTTTCTGAGAAAATAGATAAGATAAACTGATGAGGAGTTCAATGAGGCATTCAGAGAGATCAACCCCTGTGATAAACTGAAAGATTGTGAGAGGAAAGGGGTGGAGATAGTGCAGGTATGTGTGAGGTAGTCAGATTTAGGAGATTCAGTTGGCAGGTTTTGTGTACAACATTGTTAGATTATGGTATCTTATTTGAGCAAGCCAGATACACAGAGGTGGCAAGAGTCACTTTTGAGCAGTGCTTGAGCATGTGAAAGGGAATGTGTGCTGTTGTTTTGCCACGCTTGGCTATACGGGTTTCCCTCTCGGACTGCATTGTAAAATCACATTGATCTGTCCTGACAAGGCGTTGAGTCTTATCCCTGTAGCGCAAGCTTAGGGGTTGACGCCACCGGCTGAGGAGGATAGCAGCGGCGGATAAGATGAGGGAGAGGCAAAGATCCTCTGCCTCATCGGTCGCATTAAGAGATGGGAGGAATCTAAAGTGTAAAATCGGCCTCTTTTGCGATCAGTTGGGATTTAGCGCTGGTTTGTGGCAGTCGGAGCCGGCGCTGAGTTCTCCCTCCTGACAGGGTAATCGCCCAGGGGCTTAGCGCCACAGGAAGAACAATACCTCCCACTTCCTCTCATCTCATCTCACGGATGATCTGGACAAAGTACACGTCCACAGCGACCATATCTGCTGGAGCGAAGCAGCCGAGGAGAGACAGGAAGATGACAGACCGAGGCCTGAGAGAACGCTTAAGTCCAACATGCTGTCAGTGAGGGGCAGGCATGAAGGAATATTTGTGTTTGTCTTAAGTGTGTGTTTTGTCGTGTGTCAGCATCTGTGTCTCTAAATATGCTGCAGGTATGTGTTTGTGCATGACTTTGGGAGTTTGTGTTCTTTTCTGTATACTGTTTGTGCACATAAAGCGTTATTAAATGATATGTGTCTGTGCACACCTTACTCATGTATGGCTGGTTGTGGGTATTTACAGTTTTATAGGATGTTAATACCTGCACACACAGATATGCTCAAAGATGTATGTGAAGAAACAGCATTTGAGATCCAGGGGGGTCAGTGCTAATCTGCCTCAGGTTTTAGTATCTAGAATCCCTCCCGTTTCCATTAATAAGCGCCCTAAATAAAGCAGTATCTCTGACACATGCAAATGAACCAACGCAGCAGTAAAAAAGATCAAAGATGAGAAAGGCTGCTATTACAGTAATCTACCTCGGCGGAGATGAGAGGCTTTTATCTGGCCTAAATTAACTGGCTGATTCGCAGTCCATCATCAGCCACGGGGATCAGAAGGCGTCAGGTATGGCGCAGCGCTTCACAAATGTGTTTCCAACATAAAACACTAAAAAGCAGCCAGTGGTCTGCTTTTATCAGAGTTATGCATGAGTAAACTCATTTTAAATCAATTCATTTACATGCCTTTTTATGCTATGTGACAATTCCAAAAATTGGTAAGAGGGTTCATTTGACAAAACTGTGGAACTGCTGAAATTGTCAATTGCAAAAGAAACTTTAAATTGTCTCAATTACAAATAGAGCTGTATGGTCTGCCTTCTCCACCACTCTTGACCTGTCCAGGTTTCCTCTGTATCTCTAAGATTTAGGCTGGGCTGGCTGCAATGTAACCTGAGATACAACTCTCCTCCCCTCTTTCTCTCTGTCCAGGTGCTGGGCTTCACTGACCGTCTAAATCTGTTAAGTACAGTCTCACTCCTTTCTGTCTAGCTCTGTGATAAGGAACAGAGTTTCCAGTCTCCACCTCACACATGCATTCTCATATGACCCAGCCATTACTTTGCATCATTGAGGTTTATTTTACCTGATAAGCACACTGAGGGGCCATTCTCTCTGCTGTAAGTCTTAAGGAAGAGCGGCTGCCCAGAAAGAGGTTTTAGCTATCTGAGGTATGGCAACCATTTTTATGACACTGCCTGTTGCACTTAGCAGCTTGTTGCCATGCCAGTACCCCATTGTGTACATAAAAACAATCTAGGGTAATTATATAACCTTAAAAGGTCGGTCCTCAAAGCAGGGCAGCCATTAGAGAGAAAGAGCGTTGTTTTTACATGCATAAATCACATTCACACACAAACAACCATACAGACATCTGAACAAGCACACACAGACACATAATGTAGCCCTGGGACATGACCTCTGCCCTAAAGGAGCAGCTAATACGCCCTAATAACTGTCTGACAACTTGGAAACGTCAAGTGGCTGACTGTTCCACGACATCTGCCTCAGACCATCCAATTAGCACCACAAATGGCCACAAGAGGTCCTGCATGTATGTGTCGCTGTGTGTGTGTGATCCACATTCATGTTCTTTTTTATACAAGTGTGTGTGTGTGTGTGTGTGTTACCTGCCTCTTTTGGCTGGAAACTGTCACTGTCTCCGTCTAATCGGATTGGGAGAACACCAGCAGCTAATGCAGCCTGCTGCCATCAAGTCGTCCATTTAAAGCAGCGCTGATCAGATTGCTGGAGTTTATTGGAAAATGGAGCAAGCAGGGGCAGGGCCAAGCTCCCCCACGTTCCCTTCACTGTAGCTCTTTTAACTGGCCGAACACTGGGAAGTGCTTCAGCCTTTACCTAGTTAGCACTCTTATCAGTCTCAGTGAGTTTGGGGTCACTTTGGACAAGGACCTAGAGGGAGATGTTTAATGTAATTTCATTGACAGGAAATGGGACTTTGGATGCGATTAGGTACTTGCTGGACAGGTAGAGAGAAGAGAAGTGCTGTTTGGAGTTTGTATAAATACATTTGATTGTGCAGCTTGTAGCCCTATCACTTGTGGAATCAGCCTCACTGGAGAGAAAGCATGGCGTTGACTGCAAATTCAAAGTCATATAGGTCACTTAACATCAAGCTCTGTGTAGAACTAACAGGCTGCTGCACTACATTCGTTTGTTCCTATTTTGACTCTCTCAGGAGAAAGGGGAACAATCAAGGGTGCTCTGTTGTCATTCAGGACAAATGTTCATGACACATTCACATTCAGAAAACAAACAAACAGCGTGAGTGCTTTGGTTTTGAGTGAGTGAAAATTGGTGCCATTTTCACGTGTTGCAGAGCCTAAAGTCAAGCGATTACGCAGACTGAAAATGAAAGTATTTGGGTGAAAATAGCACTCCCTAGTGAATTGCTAAAAGTGTGTAAATGTGTGTGCAAACCCTTCACTAATGCCCCCCCCCCTTATATGACTTCCTACCCCCCTGCTTGCGGCCACCACTCTCCCAGCCTCTGTCGCCCCATGATCTTATCACACCTCTGCTGATTTCATTTGACCGTCGCCAGCTAATCAGAGACCAACATCTGGATGGTTCCCATGGCAACCGGTAGGACCAAATATTCTGGGCCTTGAAAGGTGGGTCGAGGTCTGGGGGGGGGGACCGAGATTGACAGCTTTGATGGACAAAGCAGAACAGAGGCCTGAATGGTGCTACACTGCCACTGTGTTTTCTATGTGTGCATATGTGTGTGTTACCTCATTTCCCCTGAGTCCATTGCCCATCCCATGGACCCAGTGGGAAAGGGTGGAGTGGAGGGCTGTTTGTTTGAGATTCTGTGTATGTGTGAGGGAGAAAGAGTGCAGGGATATAGATGGAGCTATTTTCTAACTGTACCAAAGGGCTCCAAGCAGCTGTAACAGTGGCTACAACTTATAAATACATTCATACACACAATAGTTTCTTTCCAATAGTGGGAGAGAGGAAGTGCTCTGAGCAGTGTATGGACCTCTGCCGCCTCCATGCTGAGTCACTAAGAGCTTTATGGCTTTACCACAGCCTTAACTTACTTAATAACCACAGCTGCCGGTAGACATTTGTTTTGCTTCCTTGTCCTTACGATGTAGCTTTGTTGTTGATTATTTGAGAGACGGATTCTTATTGAATTGATTGGTGGATTGACTGATCACTTTACCTGTTAATTACTGTCACTGTCCTTCCTTCTCCGCTGGCCCGAGCACCCTTCCTTGCACTGGTCTGCCTCTCTTCTTCATGTATTAATTTACCAGGGTCCATTCAAGTTAGGCTCCCCAGGGCAAGTAAAAACCTCATTTAGCACAGCCTGCTTAGCCAAGACGGGAAAGGCCAGACCCCCTCAGCCCTAACTGGATTAGTAAACCAGCCAACGGATGGGCCGCGGGACAGAACTCCCACACCAAAACAGAGCAGTAGGATGTGAGGGGACCAGTGGGCAGAAATGGGGTGGAATGGTTACTAATTTCCATAAAAGAAAAAAATAGAAGAATTGTACCATAACTTACTGCCAACTCATATGTCACCCTGGAGTTTATGGAAATACTTGGTATCTTCTAGGACTTTTGTTAAAATTTCCAAAGTTAAAGTAAGAAAGAAAATCCTTAGTTATTATTTATAAAGAGGTTGAAACTCTAGGAAGACTCCGCTGCCAGGGTTCTTAGTTACACCAAACCCTGGCTGCACATCACCTCCACCCTCATCCACCTTCACTGGCTCCCAGTTAAGTCCTGTATCTCCTACAAAATCCTCATCCTTACCGGCAAATCCCTCCATGCCGTTGTCCTCCAGAAATGATCTCCATCACCCCTATACCCCTAACAAAAAGCTTGTGTAATCCCCATTGCCCTTTATCTAAAGGGGAATTACGGTATTTTTCATTGTGGACCACATATTCCTATGTATTTAGGTCTAAGTGACTATTGTGAACAGAAGTCTTTTAAATTGGTATTGAGCAAGAACGCTGCAACCGTCAGTTGCGAACGGAGTTGCATTGTAATCATATAGGGCTAATGCACACCGTCAATGTACGTTTACTAAAAGGGGTTGTTTTTGACACAAAAGCATGGGAAAATAGGGTCCAGGTTATACAATCCTAAAATTCCCCTTTGACAGTAGTAACATTTTAACAGCGATCATTCTGTTGGTCAAATTTGTACGTACAAAATAATCCTGTATTAGCGTGTAATGAAAGTCATGGCAATATACTGGACTTTAGTTATTGCAGGGACTTTATTATTTTGTACCAGCAGAATCCGCCATTTTACATACACGATGGGTGTTACACAGAAATAAAGCTATTTGAAAGTGTTGGGTTAAGTGTTTGAATGATCACTGTCATAAACAGACCGGTATGTAAGCTCTCTTCTCATTGTCCCAGCCCTCCCCCCCTACCTCTCTTATCTGGCTCTCTCTTGTGTCACATTTTAAGACTATTCTCTGATGATTTACTAGTCTTTTCTAAACAGGCAGACAAAGATCACAGATCTCCCCAGCACAACCCCTAACACCATTATCTCCTTGTTAGATATTAGTCACATGGGACATTAAAGTGTTTTATTACATGGAAAGAATTTTTTTTATCCACAGTGATTCATTTGTTATTGCTGTTAGTCATCTGAATGTGTGCTATTGGTTTCATAAGAAGAACTCATTTAAACTATCAGACTTTTTTTCACTAAGTGTACCTGATGCTTTACTTTTGCTGTAGCTACACAGTAAAAGCACTACGGTGCTACTCTGATTGGCCTTTTTGAGTAAATGAGGGGACGGGAGTTAAGACTAGGTCAGGGCAGTACAGTATATGGTTTTTAAGACAAGGTTTTTAAGAAGGTAAAGGTGGGGTTAAGAGTTTAAAGACAAAGATAGGGTGGGACGTTTCTCACAGATCACAGCATACCAAAAGAGACGGAGGCAGAGAAGGAGGGAGGGAGACATGTTTTAGTCCTATACTAACAAAAGTGTTGTTTGATTTGTCAGGTGCAGTAATTCACAATAATAAAATTAAATGTGGTTTCATCTCATTCCCTTGACTTTCCTTTTTGTATGTTACCTAAATCAATCTCCATTTTTCCTTGCTTTGCTTTTCTTTTAGAGGTCAACAGCCTATGAATATATGTACAGTTTACATTATGGTCCCTGAATGTGTATGATGAAATACAGATAATTGATGGTTATGATTATTAAAATAATTTCTCTTGCAATTACATCATGGTTATCCACCAGTTGAAATTGTTAAAAAATCTAAACAGTATGTGATATGATCAGAATCAGATCTTATCATATGAATTATATTATTGTTAGTTTATTTCCAAGTAGTAGCAACTCAGTCAACAACATGGTGCCCCAGTTGACAGTTGTGGGTACTTCCTCATTGTTGCCATGCACTATTGGTCAATTTGAATTAATTTGAAAGAACACATCGTTGCACACCAAAATACATCAGCCATGCCAACACCAGACTGGCCTTACAAGCTCTGCCGTTAGAGATAATACCCCAGGGATCCCAGAATGGCTGAGAGTGGGGGAGAAAATGGGAAAAAGGGGGGAATGGGAGAGCCCAGAGAAAGTCATTGAGTATCAGGGGAGTTGTATGGATCCGTTATGGTGTAGCTGTAATTAAGAGGGACAAACAGAATGTGTAGAAGGAGTATAGCAGGGTGTAAATGCATTAGGGCCCCTAACTACAGCCTGCTGGGATCAATAAGTCTCCATTCACATCAGGCTGGACAGGAGCTGTCCAGCTCTCTGAGTGCTGAGCCTCACTTTCTACAGCAATAAGCCTGACTAGGCTAAGACTGCAGGGATTTGGTGAAAGACGCATAAAAATGTGGAGTATTGAGATGTATTATACACTGTGCATGCAGCTCACTAAAGGAAGTCCATGTCTGACACCTGTTAAAGGCAGCAAAGAGTAGATTAGAACAAGAAAAGACAAAAGAACCAGCAGGGGAAGATAATAAAATAAAAGTGATCCGACAAGATCAAAGAAAAGCACATTGAGGAGATGATGACATGCAGAGAGAGGAGAACTGATAACCTTGGTGGCTTAAAAGCTCCATCCCCCCCAACGATAAACAGCATTATTAATTAAAAGGCTCCAATTGAATCTGTGTCTGATGGACGAGCCTTGGGATGATTAGCTACAAGACCTGACAGCTTATTTCTGCATAGTCTCGGATTCCCGGATCAATCTCCACAGCACTGTGGAGTAAGGTCAAACCCGGGCCCAATGCATCAAGGAGTAAACCTCTATACATGGACGCCTGGTCTAGCAACTGAGCTATCTGGGCAGCCCACGTATACAATATTAAATTAAGTTAACACAATAAAGTAATGTGAGATATTTAAATTAGCTGGATACATGGTTAAACGTAATTTGCTCATACCAGTGTGTTGTCGCGTGTTTCTCCAAAGCAAATCCCCATCAATAGGTCCCAAAGCGTCCCAGTTGATAGTAAATGCCGTAAACATGTTCTTTGTAACTCGTTATAGTCATTCCCCGAAAGTACTAAGCAGGTCAACACACTGATCCAATGTCATACGCACCAAGGTGGACAAACACACAGGGTTTAAACATTCTTAGGTTCAGGCATTGCACAGTTTATTATTTAATTTATATAATACTTAATTCAATACATTGTTTACATTTCTGCCAGGGCAGCATTTCAGGGTCACAAATGTTTTGTTGCTCTATCCCCTGAACACACTGACATTCAAAATCTTACTTAAGTAAAAGTACAGAAATATTAGCATCAAAATTACAGAGAAATAACAGTATTTATGCAGAATGTTACATTTTAGAATAAAATATATAATTGTATTATAATTATTGATGCATTAATATGTTCATCACTTTAATGTTGCTGTTGGTAAAAGGTGGAGATTATTTCAATGACTTGATATACTGCTGGGTAGTTTAATCTATAATAATGATTTTATCATTTATTAGTTATATTTATTAGTATTAGAGTTATGTTAGGTATTCATCTTAATTTGTAAAGTATCTACTAACTAAAGTTATGAAATAATTGTAGTGAAGTAAAAAATACAATATTTCCCTCTGTGATGTAGGAAGTAGAAAGTACAAGTACTGTATGTCAAAATTGTACTGAAGTACAGCACTTGTGTAAATGTATATAGCTTACTTCCACCTCTGGAGGTCAGTGCTAGTTACACAAGAGCTTTTTCAGATTATCTTTTTGGCCATTTTTGTTGCCATTTGTCAGCTGACAGTCGCGATAGACAGGAGATATGGGATAAGAGAACAAGGAAGATGACATGCAACAAAGGTCCCCAGTCGGAATCAAACTGGGGACATTGCAAAAGCAGTACATATGTGCATCTTAGACGTTAAAACTACTAAACCTCATGATGGGCACCCACAGTACAGCGCTTCAAAACTTATAAAATCTCTCATGTCAGTTCAGAGGTTTCCTAGTAAAAATACAATACAAACAAATGGAAACCGCGTACAGCCAACATGAAAGAAAAGACCTTAGAGTACATTAGAAATGTTTTAATTCTATGACAACTGAGTGGGCAAACTACATTGTTTTCTCAAAATCTAACCTAGTAGCTGTTGGCTAGTAGCTCAAATATGTTCCACTATCTTCCAAGCAGCGTGTCACTGATGTATTAAATTATCAGTTGCAGTTTCAGAATGTTATTGAATGTTTTTTACTTATTACTATAATTTTGTCAAAAAAAAAGCTCATTCTACAAACAGAAATCAAACTTTCATTTGTACCAATTGAAATGTCTTTTCTACTTTTGAAGCTGCAGATAAATGCCAGTCCTTAGAACCTGCATTAGAGAAGATGTTTGTAGGCATGAAGAATCAAACTCGTACCACTTACCTTGTCACCATTTTAAACTTGTATTTAAATTAGTCCATGACTTAATTGTTTAATCTGAGACAAAGCCTTTTATGATGTACTTTATAAATATTTTTGTTAATAAGGAGTCAAAGAAAAAGTAAACCAGTAAAATAATATAACTAAGTACTAAAACTTTGAGGTCCTTGTACTTTACTTGAGTACTTCCATTTTATGCAACTTTGTACTTGTACTCCACTTCATTTCAGAGAGATATATTTCTTTGCTCCACTGCTTTTATCTGATAGCTGTAGTCAGACTAAATTTCGCTAGATTACCATTTTACATGTAAAGGATTCAGTCTGATCATCTTAAAAAAAATATGAAAATGATAAAGCATTTTTAAAAAGCAGGGCTTTTACTTGTAGTAGAGTATACTTCTTCCCCCGCTGGAAATTCCATTTTTGAGTCTTGTTCTTTTCCTTTCATGGTATAAACAATATTTTCAGGTTTATCATTGTATTTTATGGTTAATAGACATAACTGGCTAATGGATAATCAATTTTCAACATCAGTTAAACCCGTCTTATAACATTTATCACATATTATGATCCTGTGCCCAATTTTTGTGTCATGGCTTCATTCTATACCAGCGATTAAAACATGCAGTGGCACAGTTGGGTTGCACCTCTCTGGGTGAAAGTTTTGTGGTACCTGTTTATGGGGAGGTATGTAGACATGGCTTGGCTTGGCTTGGCTGGGACAACCCCCCCCCCCCAGGGAGCCCTGGGGGATCAGATAAGACCTGGTTCCCAGATCAGGGTTAGATTGACAGTTGAGTGCCTGAGGAAGAGTGATGGGCTTGGGATTGAGGTTGGAAGGAGGGTCCCTTAAACTGGAATGCCCCTAAGGGACCGCCAGAGCCCACAAAATATGTTGGCCATAATGACGCAGATTAATTGACTGGGAAAAACATCACTCTGGTGACGATTTAATGTAAAAAAAAAACATTATAGTTATATTACAATTTATTCAGTGTCTGGCTGAGCCTGGATTTTATTGTGGAACTGAACTGTTGTTTAACTTTTGCTAATTAGTTTGATTGTGTCTAATTGACTCACACTTGTGCATGTGAGCAATAAGATATTTGTAGCTGATGAGATTGGAGCTTGACAAGAAAACTGAAAAAAGTAATTAAAGTCTCCTGGGACCCTTCGCTGCCTCCTTCTGTTCCATGAAAGAACAAGATATTTCAATAATAATAATAAAGCTTTCCCACCTATGCATCAACCATGGATGTTGGGTCAAAAGGTAGATCCAAGGATTTTATCTTAGGACTACCATTCCATGTGAGAGTTGAGAATCCCCCCCAGGGAGAAAAAAAATAGCTAAATTATCTTTTAAAATGAGACACTTATGGTTGATTTTAATCTACAAAAATGTAGCATTTTTGTCTTAAGTAAACTTCCTGATTACAATTTGTGACTTTGTGGTAATTTGCTCTAAAAGAGGTTACAAAACATTTGTTTTAGATAGTAAATTACAGGTAGGAGTAGCTTTAGCTTGTAAAGTTCATATCATCTAAGGGGGGATTGTATTTGCTGTTATATTTAAAAGCTTGCTAGAAAAAGAAGCAATGCACTCTCAAGGACATCAAGTACTCCTCCAGGGCTTCTGACTTAACCTAAGAAATAATGTTGCTGCAGACACAGACTACATTATTGTCCTTAGCCTGCAGACAACCTTTCACATATTTTCCCTTTTAGTTGATGGAGTTTTGAGACTTTATGTCTCTGCTTGACACATACACATACACACACACACACACACACACACACACACACACTTGATTATATGCACATGCTCATGCCCTTTACAACCGTGAACTGACCTATTAACCCAGTACACTGCACCATTTACATTCACTCACTGTTACAGGCCATAACACACATATAGACACACACACGCACACACGATTGATATGTACACAGACAGAGCTATGGACATGCACTTACTGTTTCCCTCTGCCACACACGTGGGCAGAAACACACAAGGTGTTGGTCACACAGACCAACTGGCTCTTCGGCTAATTGAGTAGAGTTTGTGGCCCTGTGTGGCCCCGCTCTGACCCCTCTGTAGCCAAAGACACCATTGAGCCTCTGCTTTGATACATTCGATACGGTTTAAGTGAGGAATGAAGACCTAAGCCTGTTTACATTTGAACTGGATTAGTTTTGGGACTTCTGGGCAATACATCAACATTATATCCACATATCGTCTTAAATTTTGAATATCGTTATATCTTCATATGAAACAAATGTTGTCTTTTCCTGGTTTTACAGGCTGCATTTCAGTACATTGATGTGATTTTCTAAACTAACCAGACTGTTCTAGCTGTACTGTTATTTGCCTCCTTTACACACTTAGTCAATGTATCCCTATTATTGGGAATTATTTACCAAAACTCTGATTGTGTTAATATTTTGTGAAGCACCAAAAGTCTATCCTACAATATCATGACAATATGGACATTTTTGTTTTTGGTAAAGAAATATCATGATTTTCTCCCTATTGCCCAGCTCTAGTATTGGGGTGACAGTGCAGTAACGACAGATAGTGAGAATGAGTAGGGGAAAGTATTGGAGGACATGAAAGGTGGAAATAATTGCCTTTTAGTGTAAACTTGAGCAACTGGTAGTGCCAGTTTGTTTTTGCTTTATTTGTCATTTTATTTTATACATTTAGTCATCTTTTCAGTTGCCTATTTTGTGTTCATAGTGCTGCCATAAGTTGAGGATGTTTCTGCAGTTTGTCTTTTGTATAAGTAAACATTTTGAACTATGGGACTTTAGTTTTAGTTTTGTGCGTGTGCAGGGCAAGGCCTGTCTGTAGGGAGTGTGTGTTGCCTTCAGTGCAGTAACCCTCTCAGTCAGTGATTTGGTTCACTGTTTATTATGGGTATCATTTCGTAATGTATTAGTAAAATGGGTCTCTGCACATTATTGTAATGGAGTGACTAAGAACAAGAGAAATCTGATATCTCTCTGTTTCTGTGTATGTCTTGTTCTTTCACTTGTCCTTTTCCTCTCTTTTGTCATCAGTCCACCCCCACCCCCCACCCATGCATCGTTCTCTCCCTTTTCCTGAAGTAATGATTTGATGTTGCTAATGGCTTCCTAAATTTTGTAGAAAGGGCAGAACCAGCACTGTCTAGAGTTTCAGACGTTGGAGGTCTGCCAGACAAGGAGGGGTAGTAGGGGGATTCAAGCAAGCCAAGGCTGGGTTGGATACTGTAGGTAAGGAGGTCGAGTAATGAGTATAGGGATCAACAAAGTGTTATCCTAATAATGACTTCCTTTCAAGATATTAATATATCCTGTTGTTCTGACATCCATTAATCCCAAAATAGAGAAATCCCCCTAATAAATCAAAACGCTTAAAGCCTAAACTGTCTTCTTTCTCAGAAATATTAATGGCAATGGAGTCGTCAAGGACAAACCATATTAAACAGTCTGATTCATCACCAGCAGAAATGAACTTGTCATGTATAAAAACAAGTAACAAATCCTAAATTTGGTAAGGCTGGAACTACAGTGACTAAGTGATAACATTTTGCCTCAAGGTGTATCTGGCCACAGCCGGGACTAACACACATGGACACACAGCCCAACGCTGCCAGTAGAATGGACTCTATTGTTTGAGTGCTGTACTGCTCATTCAACTTAGCCCACATGAAAGAAGTCAATGGAAGGGAGGATGACCAATGAATGTGTTGGTGCTTGTAGTTTACATGCTTGTATGTCTGCTGGTGTGTGTGTGTGTGTGTGTGTGTGTGTGTGTGTGTGTGTGTGTGTGCGTGTGCATTCTGCTGTTTGTGTGTGTGTGTGTGTGCATGTATTTGCTTGTTTGTCACATGATGTCCTGTGGCAATCCCTAACTAACCGTGCAGGCGCCAGCAGAAGGTGGGGGGGTGAGAGACGGGCATGAGAAGAAGCAATGGAGGAAAGAGGATTCATGGAGCCGTGGAGGGGGTACTCTTGCTGACTGCTGTCACATGATGTGCATATAATGAAGCCAAACTACATTCAAACTGTTGAATAACTGCGCAGATGACTCATGACCTGACTTAGCACTGTGTAAACATCAGGCTTCAGTTCAGTGTTCTGAATAAACTGCTACATCAGAAGATACACTTCTGTCAGCACTGAGAACAGAATACACTGCATGAGATACACATGTACACCCAGTAAGATCTAATTAATCAATTATTCCACACTAGATCTGCCTCGGTGATAATGTTTGAGGGGTGTGTGTGTGTGTGTATGTGTGTGTGTGTGTGTGTGTGTGTCCTCAAAACTTGGATCTGCTGCCAGTATTCAGTATAGAGCCTGTAAAGTATAATGGAGGTATTAAAAATACTTTATAGAGGCAGAGCATTTCATCACTGTCAAATTAAAAATGAAACATTATGCCAAGGTGATATTTCTGAGTAAAATGCCCTAGCTGACAGGAGTCCTGAGTCAGTGGACAAAGCATGGACACCACAAGCGATGAGCACAAAAACAGCTATGAGGAAACAGAGTTGCTGTGTGTGGCTCTTCATCATAGAGGCTTAGTAATGCTGTCATATCTAATGCTCACATCCATTAATCACATTGCCTGTGTGTGTGACTGGGCTTGCGTGTTGTATGGCATTCTAGGAGTGTGTGGGAGACTCCATGCAGCTGAGGTGGTAGTGTTTACCCAGTGCATGAGCAGTGGTTGGCCGCAGGCCTGGTACGCCTGGTCATGATTGGCCACTGTGAAATGTGGCTGACAGAGGCAGCCTGTTGCCCTCTTCACACTGTGTGTGTGTGTGTGTGTGTGTGTGTGTGTGTGTGTGTGTGTGTGTGTGTGTGTGTGTGTGTGTGTGTGTGTGTGTGTGTGTGTGTGTGTGTGTGTGTGTGTGTGTGTGTGTGCGTGCGTGTGTGTGCGTGTTCTGCTGTCTCTGTGCTGAGCATGCATGTGTATGTGTGTCTAAATTAATTGTAGGTTTCATTGACTTTACTGCGTTGTTGGCATGTACAGATTGCTTCCGTCTTCATTATACAGATCTTTATGTACACAGTACATAAATGTACAGAGAGCAACCACTAATCTTCATTTTATTTCTTCCGGCAGACACCAGAAAATGCTGTTCTGATGCTGAAAGGAACAGTGGCCATGTAGCTAATGGTTGTATAGTTACAGAAGAGGTTGGGAGAGAGAAACAGAGAATGGTAATAGGGTGGGAAAGGTGAAATGAATCAATGGAAGGCCCTGCCATCCTGGTTTATTCTGCAGGCCTCTCTCCCCTCGTCTGTCGTCTGTTTCTTTCCTCTCTTTTCGTTCTTGAGCTCTTGATCACTTCTCTTTCCCCTCTCCACTGCATTCCACACAGTTTTGTCATCCTGCCAAGGAAACAAATCAGAGAGCCTTCTCTGAGCCACCACACTTTTCCTTTGTCTCACTCAGTCTTTTCTCTGCCTCTGTCCGCTCATAGTTTGGTCTGCACCCTACTGTCTCAGCACACTCCGCTTTGACCCCCTGCAGCCTATGATGTCACATCGGGAGCGAGGGCTGTTGGGAAGTGACCCGAGGTTGAACGAGCTTGTGTCCAGCAAGCATTGCTTGTTCTTTCTTCCCTTTCAGGAGAGTGCTTCCCTTGTTTGGAGAAAGTGTCTCCTGTTTTAAGAAGTCAGTTCTGCCCTTTTAAAGAGTTTCAAAGTGGTTCTATGATTCCCTATTTTTCTTCAAAGCTAATTTGATGTGTCTGTACGTTATCATGCTACATAGCTTGTTATTTGCACCAATAATTGAATGAAGCCGTTTACATCACTGACTTTTAATTAATTTTCATGCGTTGTTTTCTTTTTTTTTCCGAGATGATCTCCAGTCAAGCATGCAATGGTGAAATGTTTTAATCAGACGGGTAAATGCAATAATTCTATCAGTCAATTTGGTCTTGTCTTTACTTTTACATGGGTGATTAACCATGTTACCAGTTGTTCAGTTGGCAGGGTGGATTTGCAGGATTAGATGCTCTGTTGGTGTGTGTACATGCATCAGTGAGTGTGTGTATAATGTGTTTGAAAGTGTGTGTGTGTGTGTGTGTGTGTGTGTGTGTGTGTGTGAGATGCCATTAATTAAGGTTTGGCAGGCTAAAAGTCAATCAGTGGCATAAACGTAGCACAAACGTAGCACAGAGAAAGAGACTCGACTTTACCAGAGCAAGAGAACAGAGATAATATCTGCCCACATGACCTTTGGCCCCTTTAACAACCTGACCCAGCAGAAGGAGGAGGTGGGATGTGTTAAATGTTAGAGAAGATCACTTTACTTGTTTGCCTGCATGTTCCCTTGTATACATGCCTGTATATGGATGTGTTTGTGTCAGGAACAGTGTACATGTAGGCAGAAGCTGTCTGTGACACTTCAACCCTCTCACCATCGAATTGTCTTTATGCTTTACAACCTTTAGTGCTGTGAACAGCTCGGTTGTAAACGTGTCGCTATGCTGTCTCTTTCCCAGCTCTTATCAGGCCAGATAGCCCTCAGATAGAAACTCATACCCGCACAGTCAGAGGCTCAGCTAGTCACAGCAGCTGATGGAGCTGATGCAAGGCCGCTATGACGACAAGAGGACAGGGCCTTATCTGTCGTCATGGTAATGGCCATGATGGAATGATAACAATCTGCTCTTGGCTTCATGTTTTCTTACAGGGCAACATGACTGCCAAAATGTACACCAGTACAGGCATGTAAGCACAGCATGATCAGGTGTATGATATCCACACGCATTAAAACTGCAATTACAAGTGCTTAATATCGTGCATCCATAACTGTGTTGGACATGTTTGTCTCGAGCATCTTCTTAAGGCAGTCAACAAAGACAAGCAAATTATCACGGTCATGCAGAAACCGCAGGGAAGTGAGTTTATGTCGCTGGCCCGTTTTTTGACTCATCGTGCTTTCGCCGCGGTGTCTTTTCTTTCCGACAAATATGACAGATGCATATCAAGCTGTGCAGTCTGCTCAGGGGAGATAAGGACCAGTTAGGCGCTGGGGTTGCAACATCCCACTGAGCCAATGAGTGAGCACAACGCCTTTTTCATACCGATCATGAACAGATAGGTCTGCAGTGCGTGTGTGAGTGAGTGTATGCATGTGTGATGCCACTGATAAATTCTGTCTCCACTGAATTCTGGCATCTACTGTCTAATGCTTGCAGGTCTGCACATCTCTCCTGTCCTGAAACTGGTGAAACAAAAGTTAAACAAGGAGAGACACTTGAAGAGCCGGTTGTCAGTCCAATAAGGTTATTGATGTAATAACATGACACAGATACAGTCTTCCTGACCTTGCCTATCAAACAATATAAAGTTCTACACTTCTGCTTATTCTTAGAAAATAATCAAATCAAACAGGTATTGAAAACTTTATTTATTACTTTTTTATCTGCTATTTGGATATAATAGAGCTCTTCACATCCACAGTTTTGCCCCTGAGAAATACTGCTTTCATCTTTGTCATCTCTTAGTGGTTTATTCCCGTTATGCTTTTATAAATTGAGGCACACTGTGTTTCATTGATTGTTCCCTCTTTGTAAGAATGTGTGTGTGTGTGTGTGTGTGTGTGTGTGTGTGTGTGTGTGTGTGTGTGTGTGTGTGTGTGTGCGCGTGCGCGTGCGCGTGCGCGCGTGCGTGCGTGTGTGTGTGCGTGTCTATATTAACTTGACAAGTATTGGGTAAAAAAAGCCATAGACCTAACAACAAAATATTGTACAGGAGATTAACATTGAGAAAAGTTGTCTAGGAATGCAGTGTTTGCGCTTGAGTTTCTCTGATGTATTCTGAAAGCCAGCAATCTAGAGGAACCTGAATACATCGATAGGCTACATTAGAGGAAAATAAGAATCCAGTAGGCTTAAAAGGGAATTCAGTGCAGCCTCAGAACGGCTCTGACATTTAATCCACTGCACATCCAACAATCATTAGTCTATAATAGCGAGCTGAACAGCTTGAGATTCTGAGCAGGGCACGGCAGGTCTCTGTGGGCTTCTACTGTCCTCCACAGTCCTCCGTTCTCTGTCTGGTCATCAGTCCCTGTGGGAGTGTCCAGGATCCATGCAGGGGTAGGCACCTGGGTCCCATCCTCTCGCTTCTGGCCATAGGCCAAGGTGCACTGGACTCCCCCACTCATTACTTTCTCCAGTTACCTGCCAGTGAAAGCGAGTGGAGTGGGGCGGGGGGCAGGGAATAGTGAGAGGGACATTATATGGGCGAGGAAGAGGATGGCAGGTCCAGACGCCCACTCCCCGGAGCCCTCCCAGGCATTAGTACTGTACTTGCCCCCCCGGTTTGTCAATGGGAGCCTCCTGGTGAATGGGCTCATTTGTACTCAGACAGTGGGGATGAATTTGTCTGTTGGAGCAGGTGAGCTGAAGGGCCTCAGCACAGCAGAACACAGCATGAATGAGAGCTGAACACTACCTGTCCCAGATGAACATCCTGAATGCGCCCTGTCCCAGGTGAGAGGAGGCTGACCTCATTTTCAGGGTGAGTCGAGGGAGGGGTGCTCTGTGTGTCCACACCCTGCTTCTGACACATACTTTTTTTTAGAAGATTAAACACTAAAAAACGTGCAAGATGAGGGAATGGAAAAATTGTCAGATGACTGATGCTAATTCGTAATAGTCTTAGTTTGAATTGCAGCAAGTCCATGTGAATAGGGGAGCTGAATGGTGTCAGTATTTTGTCCTCACTTCATTTTAGCTGGGATTGTATGCAAACAGAAGAACACAGACACATTAGCATAGCAGTGACATCCCAGTGAGGCAAATGAATACCAAGTTAGAGAAGAGGACTCCAACATAGCAGCACAACGACCTGTAATTCTATGCACTCATAAACCTCTTTTATTAGTAGTACTCTACTTGGAAACCTTTTCAAAACCACAAACTGGCAATAAGGTCTATCTCCAGCCACTGATAAATAATATGAAACACTTTCCCTGTTTTTACCCTCTTTCACTTCTCTACTTTCATATACACATGTTATTGAAAACTCAGAAAGTGGTCCTTCTGATGGTAAAAACATATGAATGTACAACTGAAGTCACCATTTCATTTGACATTTACACATTTATTTATTTTTTTCCATTAGACCTAAGTATTTAGGTAAATATACCCTTTTTCAAGCATGTTTTAAAGCTCAAAATACAGCGTCAAGGCACAAAAAACTAAAAATGTGAACATTACATGCCAAGTAAGCCTCAAATATATTTAACTAACGGTTAGCTCTCTCATATGGTTAGCTCTTGTGTCCTGGCGTAGTCTTTGGGTTTCATAATGGGAAAATAGTCCAAATAATTCACACGTTAACAAAGCCAGTGGTGAGTGCTCTTACAGTACTGCATACAGGATGTTACCCTGCAGGAGGAAACTTTGCAGGGAATTACACTTAAATAGTGTGCAATCCTACCCCTCGTAATTATTCTTTTTTTACTGTCTCTGTTGGACCTCTATGGTCTTAATTGGTCCTAATCGTACAACATAAGTATTTCCAGTTTGAACTTCTCACTTCCTGTTTTCATTTTTTTTCTCTGCTTTGAAAAGCCATGTTCTCAGTCGAGCTTGGTATGCAGCTGTAACCAGTATAGCAGCCTTTCTATGTTGGGCCTAAAGTTGGGGAGGAAAAGGGGTGAAAGGCACTTGTGGTCATTCAGGAGACAAAAATTATGCAAGATCAAAACACTTTGACTTTTTCTGACTAATTTCTGACATTTGAAAAGATTTTAGAGAGATTTGGCAGGTCAGGATGCGGTTGTTGGCTGTCAACAGTAGCCATAAGTGATTATCTGCTCTGCTTCTCTCTGAGTGACAGTTATTACTGTCAACGCTTTGCCGATCACATCATTGCTACGTGTTATGGTTGATTAATTTAAGAGTCGTTCAAATGTCAAATAGTGCATCTGCGGCGGATTCCATGAACAGTGTTAACCAGGTGTTTTACTGAATGTACCCACCTTTTTCCTGTCAAGCGCTGTCAGAGGGGTATTTCTATGAATTTCTCTTGATCCATGAAAAGAGGAAGTTCACATGTGGGTCTGATCATAGTACAATCACTATGACTCGGTAGCCATCACAGTTCAAACAGTTAGGAGCTCAGTTAATGCTCGATTATGGCATAAGAAAGAATAAGTTCTCTTTTTGCTCAAGGTCAACAAACAAGCATTTGAACTTTATGAAATAAATGTCACATGTTTGTATTTATTATCTAAATACTGCCCCATCTTGGAGCCTTAATATCCTTCTAGGGGTCTGAGGAAAGAGGGCTGCTTTTTTAGTTAGACCCAGGCAAAGGTTAACCCCCATCGCAACACACACACTAAGAGACCTGCATCTGAACTGCGCTCCACTTCCTTTCATCTTCTATGTCTCTCTCTCCCTAACTCAACTTTGTGAGGGGATGGTTGGGATACCTTTTGATTCCGCTAATTCAATTTGATGAAAAAAACAAATACACTGGGGGAGTGGGAGAAAAGGAAAGAGTGGGAGTAGTAAGGGGGTGGAGAGGGGAAAACAGAGAGCTACATAGAGCTCAGAGAGGGAATGAGTGGTGTGGGGAGAGGGTGGGGGGTGGGGGGTTGCTGAGGACAAGCGGAAGAGCAGAGGGGAGAAAGAAAAGGAGGTAATGAGTTGAGATGAGTTGAAACATCCAGTTCCAGGTTAAAGTCGTAAACCTCTCCAATGTGCTCTGATCTTGGTGGCCACCATGTTCACCCCGCCAAAACATCCGAGATATCTCTGCATAATTTCTACTTTGGAACGCTACTTTGATAGTGAAGATAAGTAACATCCTATTTTATGGCTCTTTTGTGTCACATAATTCATGATGTGAGTTGGGAAGGGATGTCTCGTTCAATGGAGCTGTTGGTCTAGTGAGACTTCGTGAGTAAAACGTATACAGAACCCTCACATTACAGAGTCTCTATGAATTGAATTGGGCAGAAAATGTAACAGTGGAGTCACATGCTGACGACCAAAACATTTAACCAAGCATTCATTTCAAGAGCAAGTGTACATGTCATGTGCCTGTTACCTATCAGGCCTAGGAGATGAAATATCACCCTGCTTTCCACAAACACTGCCTCTTTGTCAGACATGAGATGCTTTGTCACACACCATTCTCGTATCTATGTACACATGCATGTTCATGTCTGCGTGTGTGTTTGAATGTGTGTTCAAGCAAGGGCAGCTCTGGGAGTCGCTGGCCTGGCAGACGGCTGTATTATTTTTGGGAGGCCTGCTCCTTCCCTTTGGAGGGCCTCATTGAAGAGTGCTGGCTCTCCCCGTCTCCCCCTCTCAGGCTCCGGGAGCCCGGCCAAGCCCGGCCGAGCAGGCTCACTGGCTGCAGCAGCACGCAACCTACTGGAGCTGCGGCCTGTAAACGGCGCAGCGCCCACAGCACTGCGCTACACACAGATGGCCAGACTGCTTATTGGCTGTCAAGCGTTACATTTTCACTGGTGTTCAGCAAGTGAATCCCACCCCCTTACTGAAAACAGACACTGAGGACTGGTCGTGTCTCCAGTTGTGTACAGCCAGTTAGGGGGTTGTGGGCACTATGATGTAGCATAAGCTGACAACACAGTGCTCTAGCTACACTGGATAACAAAACATCACCTATATAAGTCCTTGGATCAATATTATTTCTAATTTGAACTGTTCAACCTCTGGGAAACCCCGGCAGATCAGCCTCCACAGCAGTCCAGCAGATATGAGCCCGGTGGAGAGTTCACGGAGGGGTAGTAGTCCACTTTTAGCTTGGACTGTTTAATCGGATGGTTTGTGCTGTGGGTGTTTAAGGGTATGCTGAACTCAGCAATGATGACCTCAAATTGGCCCTAATCGAGTCGACTCATTAGTGGCTGGCTCTGTTCAAGCTTTCTTCAGCCCCTTTATTTTACTGTAATCGTCCAAATGGGAGGGTGAGACAGAATGACCAATGTAAAGAGAGAGAATGGAGAATAAAAGACAGACTGAATACATGGGAGATCAGAAAGAGAGGGTGAAAAAAAGATAAACAAAGGGAAAGAAAAAGAAGACATGAGGGAGCGACAGAGGGGAAGCCTGCTTCCTGGCAGCCTCAGCTGCGTGCACATCTGTGTGCGAAGGGTCTGAGCAGACCCCCACGTGTTTGCTCAGGTCGCCTGATTGCCTTTCCTTCCTCCTCTCTCTCCAGCTAAAGACCCGCTGTCCTTCCTCTCACTCCAATCACCGCAGCCAAGAGGGCTACTCCAGCACACACAGGGAGGGAGAACACTCCCACTGAACTGCACTCACGACTCAGTTTTCACTTACAAATTCTTAAAAATTTGGCTGAGATTTTTTTTAAAGACCTTGCATGGGTTATATTGGTTCCAATTTGGTGAATTGGGGTTTGTGTTTGTGCATGACCATGTGGGTATGTGCATATGTATGACTGTACGTGACTCCGGAGCTGTTCGCTGGAGTCTGCTGTCTGGGTACAATGGTCCAGCCCGGGGACTTAACTTCACAAAGAGGCCTTCTCTTAACAACACGCCATCACAGATAGAGGAGGAGCCTGACCAAAGCATTACCACGCTTAAGGGATCACAGAGCTTCCCTTGATGCATCTGATATTCCTTATGATTTTCATAATCAAGCACTCTTCATTAAAAGGAGAGTTTAGTCTTGTGCTGCGTGTATATGTGTGTGCATGTAAGAATGATAAAGAGAAGCCGACTAAACTTACGAGGCAGTTTATTTTCCTTTATTTCCTTTACTTTTGTGAGATGGAAAAATGATAAAAATTTACAGCTCAGGGACTTTTCATCTAAGATAGGTCTGTTTTTCTACGTAATAACCATGAAATCAAAATCCTAAGTTTCCATGTGTTTTTGACGAAAGTTTAAAGAGGGAAAATAAATTATCGTAGCAATAATTATAACATCAAATATAACAACAATGATAGCAATTAAGCATTTATAAACACTCTATTTACTGTGTATTTTTCCATAAAAGTCCATTATTAAAAACAGGTGGTGAGCATTGTGGAGGTGTACAATCCAGCATGTGAGGAGAGCACAGGTTTGTGGGTACTGTAGTCTGCGTCTGACTTGTTTGTCAGGGTGTGTACGGTGCTGTAGGTGTCAGACTGAAGAGTTTGTCTGTCCACAGCCGTTATGGACGACAGCCTGGGGGTGGACAGGGTGCACGTATCTCAGTATATAATGAGATGGCCGTGAGGTTAAAACAGCAGTTCTTTTTAAGACCTCTTGTGAGTCTCCTGTTACAGGGTCATGGAGAGGTGGGTACCAAAGTGACTTAGTAAAAATAAGCAAAAAGAATGACAAGCGTCTCCATTCACTCCATTCCTGCAAGCTTCAGTCACCATGGGACTAAGAAACCCTTCGTCATATTATCTCTTTACAGAGTCCGCAAAAGTCCTGCTCTGCAGTGTCCCATCAGTGAGGTCAGGCATGACATGGGCTTCAGTCATTAAACCCAACTGAAAGTCTCTTCCCCTCCAACCACTGTACATGATGCACCAAGTCTGCTCAGCTTTCGATGTAAAGTAGAGGCCATTTTAGTGTTAATGGCAATGTGGTGGCTCTTACAGGCGGAGGAGTTTTGGGTCTGGAGGGGCCTCAGTGAGGCTCAGCCCAGACCGGCGAGCGATTGGAGTGGTGGGGGTGACCGAATGAAGGGTGAATGGGCGTGGGAGTAGGCAGCATGTGTCCCGAGTGGCTGAAGGGGGGAAGGTGACCCATGTGGGTCATGTGGCTGGTGAGGCCGTGTGCACCGCTGAAGGGAGAGGCCTTGTCCTGCATGCACTTAGATAGCTCGTCGAATCCGTCCCCTGCTCGCTTGTTCCTCTTGGACTTGCTGGACATCTTGCGGTTGCGTGTCTGGATGCCTTCTTTCTTCATGGTCAGGGGTCTGTTGACCTGTGGAGTACAGCAAATTAACTCACGGCACGCCAGACAAAAGCCTCCCTGACAGTGTGAATAGTACATTATATAGTAGATGAGGTTTATTTTGCAGTTAGCTCCAGCTCATAATTGAAAAATGTCACCTGGAATATGTCACATAGTGCATTGCCAATTAGGATTCACATTTGTTTCATGGTAGCCTAGTAGGCTATTATGAGTTGCCAGTGTGGAATAACTGCTATAAATAACGAGCAGCTGTTTTGCATATATAGCTGCATTTATTAGGAGTCAGGGGCGTTTTTGAGCTTTTGTCTAATTTCAAACCAAACAGAACAGTCCGGGTCAATATGAATACATGGGGATGAGGGCCTGACTACAGCTGAAAGGAGCAGCCTCAGACAAATCCTCATCAGTGTAACCGACGCCTTTACACTGAAAGACAGTCCCACCCTGCAGCCTCTCCGGGGAGTAACGCCCCCCATTGAAACAACGATGGATTAATAAAAAAAAGAAGAAAAAACGACCGGTGGGTTCTGCTCGACAGGGTGAGCAGGCTTTGCCTCGGCACTCGCAGTTTCACAGCTCCTAAATCGATACGAGCTGTCCGCCCACTTGACCAGTTAACCACCAGTAGGCTAACCCTCTTCCCCTCCTCCTTCCCCCCCAAACCCCGCACTTGAGTGCAGCGGTGTTTTTTCCAGGACTTACATTGTGCAGTTTAAAGTAAAGGCCGCAGGCGTTACACACCGGGTCTCCGTTCCCGTTGCGCCTCCACAGGGTGGTGGTGGTTGTCTGACAGTTTGCACAGCAGGTGCCTGCACGTCTAGCAGCGGACTGAAGGGAAAAGAGAAAATACATCATGAATAATGACCCATTCACATGCTGTAGAGAGATCCGCGCGGACCCTGAGTTGCACAAAAAACATTTAAAATATAAGCCTATGTTGTTAGAACCACAGCACTGACATCGCATGCAATTAGTGTTTTCTGCTTCTGCACAAAATCAATAAGACACTGAAAGTTTTTCTTAAATAAAAAGCGGAACGTGGGTGCTCGTGCGGTTTCCGTGAGACCGCAGAAACATGTGCAAAAAAAGCATCAAAAGCGGCGACACTCAGACCAGAAAAAAGACTAAAATCAACATGTAGACCACTACACCATGATAACATTTTCTAATTTGTGCATTGAAATATGGCAGTCGCTGATTATCAATGTTAATGATTTAAAAATAAATAGATATGATATTACCTGGGTAATGTCTCTATAGTAGTATAATGTAAACCCTCTATTTATCCTGATCTAGGGAAAGTGGGCTACAAGTCGTGTAAGACCCGGTGTCCTGCCTGGCAATGTGCTCCTGCGTCCATTGCGGATCAATTATTCACACATAATAAGAAACATTAGCTTTACATGCAAGAACCCTCCGGCTTTTGCTTTGCAGCCGGCATCGAGATTTTTCTGATAATTAATTTCAGGTGGGCTAGTTGCTTTTGAGCTGGAGTGCAACAACAGCCATCATGAGCCATGGTCTTTTTTATGCGAAATAAAATAGTCTGAGTAGTCTAAATAAAGCGCCGCTGCGTTAGACTGTACCACTACCCACCGAGAATGACAAACAAGAGAAGAACATAAATCCATTTATTTTCCTATCCCCGCCCCTTATGGTCTGTCTCTTCACACAAGCGGCTGCCCCAGTGTTGTGATAATCTCTTTACAGTATATGTCAGGCTGGTCATAGAGAATGCAGCGCGCTGGTTGAAGGCGGAAACAGCCGGGAGCCTGACTTCCTTATCTGGGCCGGACAGATATCCGGATAGGAAACAACTGGATGCCCCTTTGAACACAACTCTGAAAAACACTTGAGCTGAAAATGCAAAAGCTACAGCCACATAGGCCGAACCAGTGGAAAATGACGAGCAGGATCGACGTAGAGCTGGTCAAGGGACCACACAAAAAAAATGTAAAAATATATATTATTTCTTAATAATTTAACAATTATTATTATTGTTAATTGTGTTGCATTTTGTTTCTTTATTTTAATACTAATACTTATGAAGTTAAAAGTGGCATGAGTTTCTTTACTTATACTATTCAATTAAAGACTTTTTTTAAATCATACAAACGTATTGTTATTTGTGGCTAATTTCCAGACAACAACTGGGTTTGTTTGTTTGTTGACAAAGCACTCAGTCAAAGTGAAAAAGAAAAAACAATTATTTTGGCTGAACAATAAAAGATTCAGGAGTTACTGTAAAATATCAACCCTTAAAACAATATTAAAATAATGATGTGCTCTTGTATGAGAGTACCCTACTTAGGAAAGAGATTTTAAAAAAGATTTTAAAAGATAGCCTAACTAACATACATGGGCTTAACAAAAATTGTAAACTAATTGATAAATACTTTTGAAAGCCATACAATAAATTAGTTATGGTGCAAAGAAATGTGTCCAGCTTCAGTAGGGTTAATGCCAGAAATGGCTGTGCAGTGGTACATCTACTATAAGAATGTTATGTGTCCATGCTGCTTTTCATTTACCCAAGCATGGTGTTAACTAAAGCAGCATGGGCAATGGTATCAGTAGCAGTATCAGAAGTACCAGCAATAATGATAGCAGGAACAATGGCAATAGTAGCAGTATTGTAACAGGCCATGAAGGCGGATCATCAGGGGGCGAGAGGGACAAACAATTCCAGGAAGATCATAGGGAAAATATAACTTTCCTGGAATTGTGCTGCAGGCATCTGCTTTGTGCTCATATTTGGGTGCCTTATCTTAGAGTAAAGCAATGAAGTGATGAGTGGGACTCACCAGTCTACGTTTGGGCTTGATAAGTGGTCGGTTCTGGCCGTTCATCTTGTGGTACAGTCCGCAGGCGTTGCACAGGTAGTGGCCGGTACCATCCCTTCGCCACAGAGGGGTGGAGGTGGCACCGCAGTTTACACATTCACGACCCTCTGCATATAATTCAAAAGGAGAAAAGAAGAAATTTTATATAATTAAAAAATTCACCCTCTGACGGAAGCAACACATAGCAGCTGTGCAGCCCAATCAGGCAACTATACGGTGATGGATGGCCCTAAATGGCCCTGTAATATGAAGTCAAAATCAGTCCCATGATGGTGACAATGTGCCATATCAGAGAGCAGGTGTACCAAGTGTGCATGGCTGTCATGGACACAGACACCTCTATGTAAACCGATCCAGAGTGGGGAGGCCAGAGACAGCCAGAACATGTCCAGAGGTGTCCAACATGAAGAATGAGACACACCATCAAATTAGGACTACATTATTCATCAGCTCAGTGAGCAACCATGAAAGGGAAACATAAGCGTGGGGATGGTACTAAATGCGGCGGACAGTGTTGCAGACTGTTTAATGAAAAGCTTGCAGGCCTATATGCGCCATTAATTATAATAATAATAATAATAATACAGATATGGAGTTTAATCCGTTATTTTGTTGAAGTTTCTATTGTTCTTAAAAAGTTACTGAATGTGAACTAGACTGAGGAAGAACCACATTGCATACTTGCGCTCTTCTATATAAAAAACCTGCTTTTTTAGTTATTCCCACATGCTCTCTTCTCCTATTCAGGTTTGAATGACTTCAAACAGCCTGTTGCTAAACCGTCCGATTCATTTAATTCAAGTATCCCTCTCTCCCTAGAGCATCATCTCATTATTCCTGTTATAATGCCAGCGACACCCACAGTCCCACCCTCCCTCTACAATGGAATCTGACCTGAGCAAAAAGCTATGATCCTTTTGAAATGCATCTTGGCGCTTTTTGTACCTCCCTTCTCTTCCGCTTAAGTGTTGCGCAGGTCCAGCAACCACATTAAAGCAGGCGCATTAACACTTCAAATATTCATCAGCAATGACATGCATTTATGTCTTTTGCAATGTTTAGTGTTGAAATAAGAAGAAGAAAAAATGGGAAGCTTCATGTGAAAAGGTAGTGTAGCGAGGAAGAGGAGTTCTGGTTTGAGGCTAGTTCAACAGGAAGCCACACTACTGTAAGGTACATGTGCTGACAGCCGAAATGTCATCGGAGCATTTTTTAACAATCAATCACCATTACTGGCACAGGACATCGACTTTGATAGATAAGAGCCTTTTTAATGCCGTAGCTGATGTGTTTGTATTACTGATGCAGGCACAGTCTGGCCAGCTTCTTTTAAATGTCACAGTATAACATTTCTTTGCTGCAACAGCTAACATTCACTCAGATTCCCCAGGTGTATTAAAATGCATGGGCACAATGGATGACAATATTGATAATACATTTGGAGCAACATGTTAACAGTCTAAGATGTTTCTTGGTTGTTGTTTTTTTGGTCCATTAATTCAAAGCACAACAGCTGGAACAATGTAGGGAAATTACAGACCCATTTCCAGACTGTGTTGTTTTTCAAATGTCTGCACATTAATGTCAGACTTTAGTCTGAATATTCCCCTAAATATAACTCCCAACACATGCAGTCTATTGAATCAGGTGCTTATCCAGACAGTCAGATAATATTCAGTGTTTTATTTTACCATACAAACTCAAACAAATTCATGAGTTTTGATTTTTTTAAAAATTAAAAACAATTATAAGCAGGGTTGCTGAATGCACTGGTCTCCAAGAGAAAATTAGGCTAAGTAACTGTGTTATTAAATACACTTTCATCTACTCATAGAAGCAGATCTACTTTGGACTCGGTTGCCTCCACTTCATGTCAGTGCACTGGACCAAGGCCATGCTTAAAAACACAAACAGCAGGGCTCTGTCGCCTGTACTTTGTTAGTACAGGGGAGAGCTGTGGGCGGGGTGGAGGTCGTGATTTTGTTCACTTCGAGGTATACAGGATATGGCAGGAGCCAGTGCGTCGTGACTCCTTCATTTTTAAGTGCCACATTTAAAAGAAAACAAGCCTATGGCACGAAGAAGCCATTTGACTGCCTGAACATAGATCCAATTAAATAAATCGATGTAAAATCTTCGTGAAAATGTAAATGAAATTATGTTAGTGTTAAATCTAGTGTCAAACTATAATTATTGCGTTTGTTTTGTTTTGCCAAAACACCAAAAAAAATAAAATAAATAATTGATTTGTTTAGCTCTAATCCTTTCTTTTAAATCACCCCAGAAACAGCATGGGCATAAAGGTTCAAGCTGAACATGTAGTAAATAGTTTAGTTCGATGAGTTTGATCTAAAGTTGATTCCTCACTAAAGTCAAGCCTTTTAAGTGGATGCAGGGAGGGGTGAGGCGTGCGATAGGACAAAAGATAAGACTTGTCGGGACAGGTTTTAAGAGGAGAGAAGGGTCCGATAGGGAAACGATCACTCTTTTTGTAAGTGACCCACTGGAGCAACAAGTTTGTATCAGCATAAACAATTAGATTTGTGCCAGACAGAACTGCTAATTAAGCCATAACATTTCTTGTTAAACAAACAATTGCGTAAATTTCCGCATAGAGCCCATACACTTATTAACGAAATGTTAGTAAATAGCAGGCCATGAAACTGATATTACATAGTGACAAACATGTATCTGCTGATGATTGAACTGTAGTGTGTACCGCTTTACCTCTCAGCTAAATTAACAATAACCATCGCATAAGGCCTTATCAGTTTGATCCGCCGTCTGATGTGAGGGAGAAACACACGTGAGACTCACCTGAGCTCGACCTGGCCTTGCTCTTGCATTTGGGCGTAAAGCTGGAGGAGGACCCGCCGAGTAGGCTGCCGGGGTGGAAGAGACTGCCGCTGTAGTCGTGGGGTGTATGCAGAGGGTAGGCAGGGTAGGTCGGGATAGGGTGGTGCGTGGCCTGGCCATTCATCGAGGCCAGGCTGCTGCGGAGCGGACTACAGCTCTCCATTTTCATGCCGTCCGACAGCTGCACCTGATACTTGATCGACTCCTTCTCGTCCATTCTGGTCGAGCTGGAGGTCGGAGAAGTAGGGCCGGGGTCCGGGGACACGTCTTTTGGAGGGGTAGGGGGGAAACTGTAGAGGTGCGGGCTGGAATGGGACGCCGGAGTGAGCGACGAGACCGGTGCCGTGCCGCTGCTGCTGCTGCAGGGGTAGCCGGAGCCGGTGGGGTGCAGGCCGGGTTTGCTGAAGTGGCTGACCGCCCATGCGTTATGGTGGTGGGCCGCGGACAGGGCTGCTTTCCCGGGGTCCAGCCAGGGAATACCGGGGCTGTGGATGAGGTGTGGTCGGCAAACCTGGTTCCCAGTGAGTCGAGCTGAAATCCAAAATAATGTAAGCTATTTAATAAAGGTTTTTGCCTCTGTGACGCACCCGTCTTTCCACCAATTTTCATAACAGAAGTTGCACAAGTCCTTTAACTTACCTGCTAAATACTTAGAATTACTCGTGTCCACCATAGTTCCAGATAAAAAGGTAGGCCTAGTTGATAAAATAAGATGTATTTCTTCCTGCCGTTTCGGCTAGTTCTATTAAAACATGTTATCAGTAAAATGAGTAGCCTTACGCATATTTTGTGTTTGGATAGAGATAATAAAGACCTACGGCAGAAAACACATAAAACGTAGCTTCTCGTCAGGGCAGTATCTTTTCATCGGCTGCAGCTCTCGGACTAAAGATTGTTATTAGTACATTTGCGGTTTTTATTTTATATCCGGGAAGTGCCTCTCTCTCCCTCCAGAAACCCCTGCCCCAACAGAGAGGGGTTAAATGACATACTTCCCTTTCCTCTCGCTGTCATTTTCTAAAAATTCCATTTATGTTGGTGAATTGGCCCAGAAGAAATTGACTTTTTAATGAAATTACTGCACACTGCATGAATTTTTAAGCTTATACTTTCTGTACTATATAGACCTATTACACAGCCACACACATATACACACACATTTATAACCAAATATGCTGTATATATACATTTTTGGTAATAGATAAGTTATATCTAAACATGGGGGGAAAAAACATTTTTCAAAAGTGACCTTAATTTCTCATCACATTCCTCAGAAGTGCCACTAATCGTATGCGCATCTTACCGTGTGCTTGGCTGTACGTGACCCTGGCCCGGGAGTTGGTGTAGTAGGGGTTTCCTTGAGAGTCCAAGTGGTTCAGAAACATGTCAACTTCGTCCTGGGGCAGTAAAGGTGCCATCGGCTCCATGTAGTTGTGGCTCAGACTGTGGTGGTGAGAGTCCGGGTGCTGGCCATTCAGCACAGCGTGATGGTGCGCCATCCAACGAGACTGATCGGCCGCTGCGACCTCCATGGCTGAGCTGGCCGTGTCCTTTCCTCTGAAGGGCGTCTCTGTGTGTTGGGCTACTTTATATTGGCTTCCAAGTGGAAGTTAAATCCTTCTTACAATATTGCTGCTGTCGTGCGCTGTGAAAGTCTCGGTTGTGTTTATTTACGCCTACTTTTGAAATAGAATCCTTAAATAACCGGGTCTCCTTTCTCCTCAGTTACCTGCAATGAGACGAAAACAAAACGTTAATTTATAAACAACGTGGCTGCTCCACCTCTGCTTCCACGCCAAGAAGAAGCGTCCTTTATATATTGTATCTAGTAATCATAGCACCTGGCACGTGAAAAAAACTTTGCACATTTTACAGTCCGGATTAAAGGTCGAAAACAAAGTAGGCTACTGCACAGCTGTATCAATGTCGAAGCAATGCATGCCGTCCCCGCATAAAGACAAAAACAACGTTTCCTCCTGATAGGCTACCTGTTGCAATTTCGATCAGCTGATGGCAAATACTGCTTGGATGTGTAAACCTCCTGATCCATGCAGTGCTCAAACTCAGTAATGAGATGTGGCGCAGTCTGAAGCGGCTGGCGCCAGTAAATTCCCATATCAAGCCACGTGGGGCGGGGCCTCGGTCTAAGCCAATCACAGCCAGCCCTGCCACAATTGGCTCGCTGCATCCCTGCTCCCCTTCATTCAATTTCCATTTCCCTGCACCGAAAAAGCTAAAAGACTTATCAATCAGCAGTGTAATTTCTCGCGGGTCTTTCTTTCTCATGAAGCTCACACTGAATGAGCAATCGGTCCCTGATAATCTGCTTTTTTAGCGTCATTTATAAGCCTAAAGACAGACATCTGACATGAAGGGAAATTCAGTCTGAACAATAGGCTATATGCCTATGGATTACTATAATGGTTTAGAAAGCGTAATATATTAAAAATCGCTTGCACCTGTATCTGCAAAATATTTTAACAATATGAATCATTTGAGAAGTGGTGTTAGAATCCACTTGCAATATGTTGCTGATTGAGCTTCTCATTACCAACAGTAATTTTAGGCCTATTGTGTTGTTTTTCGCATACTACTGTTATGTAAATAAACAGCGTTTTCAGCACCTTTAAAACCAACAGAGGAGGAGTCGATTTATGACCCCAAAATTGGCCCCATTGTCGGGAGCGTCTAATTGTCTTTAATTAATAGCAGTGCATTTATCTTGTGAAAACATGGTTTTGTCTCGGGAACAGAGCAATCAAACACAGTTTACATACGAATGGTGCCTCTTTCTCACTTGGTGGCACCAGGGATGGGTGCAAGGAAAATCAGTTGGTGATCACCAAAGTGTCTCCTAACGCCCTCAATTAAAACGTAGGCCTACAATACAAATCAAAACAGAAAAACAACCCATACACAGAGGCGTATTTATTTATTTTTATTGTCATTAGCCTATTATTATTTGTTGCCTTGAAGGATCCCATTTTTTTCTGCCAGTGTGGATTGAGGAAGGGGCTATTATTATTTAAAAAGAATCGTATTTCTATTTTATTCTAATTGCAGAATTACCTGCTGTGCGTAATTATTAGTCCGTGATTAGGATGCTCTGATCTGCTGTGTGTATGTGTGTGTGTGTGTGTGTGTGTGTGTGTGTGTGTGTGTGTGTGTGTGCGTGTGTGTGTGTGTGTGTGTGTGTGTGTGTGTGTGTGTGTGATTGACATGGAATAATTGGAAGGTGCTCGGAGCCTAGACTGGCCGCCACGCTGACGCCTTGACCTGACGTCACAGAATCCCGGGGGGTGGAGGGGGAGTTGCGGGGGTGTTACGTGAAGCTTGTGATACCTGTGCAAATTCTCCGTGTATGAAAGACCCTTCATAACTCTGATGACGCGATATCCACGATACAGGTCATTAGGACAATCATGCTTTGATCTGGTGTGTGTGTGTGTGTGTGTGTGTGTCAGTCATCAGTCATTAAATCAGTGGCACATTGCCAGGGGGCAGCGAGTTGATGAGCTCAGCCCTTTGAGCTTGTCAACTCCTAAAATCAACAAATTAGTGCATGTGGGGCAGCAGAGGGCCAGCTGACCGAATAACTGACATTCCTTGGCAGGTGGAGTGAGAACATGCTTACCTTTTGTATTCATTATCCTTTATGTCTGTGCATTTAATGCAAAACGGATACGTCATAAATTATACACTATTTGTATGTCTAATAGTTCATATTGTTGAATAATTAATGCTACACATGCTTGAACCTGAAGCAATGACTTCCTCTGTTCAAGCATCAATGGAAGGCTCCTGTTCTTCAGACTTGTAGGCTACTACAGTATACTATAGTGATTTTTTTATGGGCACTGCAACATGTCAAAGCCTGCAGTGGTCAGCCTGTGCTCCTGTGTTGTCTTCTGGCCATGCTAACCACTGTGCCTCGGAGAGTGTGTCAGGCTCAGGCTAGCTGCTGCAGCATGCCCATTGTTGTTTGCATGTTTGCCAAATGGATTACTCAGCAGGATTTAGCCCTGTGTAATTTATACCTTCATTAATCCCATTTGTATCTGTGCTGGAACAAAAGATGGGATAGGGTGTGGGGGGGAGGTGGGGGGAGGGGGGGGGGGGCTGTTGCTTTCCCTCTGTCTTTCTCAAGGACACAGCAGTATTGTTTCTTCCAGGGATGCTATCCTAGACTGGAGAACTATCCCTCCCACAACACCTCCTGCACTGGGTGAGAACTGTGTGCAACAACTGTATTGCTGTGCAGCCACAGTGGCTAATGAACTACAAGATTATCATTCCAATCCATGCTGTTATTAAATGGGATTGGTTTTATCTACCTGTTTGTTCCCATTGGGCACGGTCATCCATCATTATCCAGAGTGGAGGTGTGTGACTGTGCGAATGTGTGTGTTGGGGGGGGTGAAGAGCCACACTGGGGCTTGTGAAGATAAGCAGAACCAGAGAGAAGAGAATGACACAAACCAGCTGAAGCATTATTGTCCCCTTTACTCACGGCTAATTAGATCGAGCCAGGGCACTGGGGGGGGCTTTATAGACACAAGCACCCAGACACAGGACCATATAACTGCTGGGAGAGGGGCCTGGAAGCTGCTATGAGCACAGCACTCACTCCCATTTAAGCAGCTTGAGCTCAGAATAATGACATTTCAGAATAGGGCAGCCAGGACACAAAACATGAACTACTGCACATTTAACAAAAAGGATTATGGAGCAGAAGATGAATCTTAGCTTCAACCCTTTTATTGGAACTTTAAATAAAGAACAATTTTGGAAAGGTTCTCTATAGCTCAATGCTGTAAAGGTTCTAGAAACAGTTTCATAAAAAAGTAAAACATCTAGCAACAGCTCCTCAACAGCAGTATGCTCATTCATTCAGCCATTTAGTCACTCATTAATTAAAATAACTGTTTCTTTCTTACTCTCATTGCCTTTAACCTACATGTCTATTACACACTGTTCTCAGTTACACAGAGGTTCACACGATGACAAACGAAAAGTCCATAAAGAATCATTCAGACAACAGCAGAGGTAAGGATGGTGGGTGGGGTGGATGGGGGTGTGGGGCTGGTGTAAAAGGTGCAATGTATTTGCTCCTGCATGCCTGTGGAGATCCCAGCCCGCCCTGTCTCTGCTCCTCTATTGTAGTGTTTTGATTGCCCTTTCTGCTGATGAAAGATCATTGCTCAAGTCATTATGCATTTCAAAGTGTGACAATTGAATACTTTTGTCATAACTAAGTGGCTGTGTCTAGCCCATTTCGTGATCGAGTTATTTTTCTCTCTCTCTCTCTCAGGAACAGAACACGTTGCTCGCGGCAACATAAAGTGGGCTATTAAAATGCCTTTTGGACAGTATATTTATGTGCCTGCGTGAATTTTTGGATATTTTAGAAATACTGTATATGTCTACTAGGCGCAATATTATGGTTAGTATAGGTGCATTAATTATTAAATGAGTCTCATTGTTGATCTTCTTTGTGGGTCTTCTTTTTTATTGTAGAAAAATAATTTAGGTTAAAAAAATACAAATAAAAGCAGACTATTTCAGTGACTATAACCAAAGCAGCTAATACCGCATCTTTACAATGGATAGGAGGTCTCTGATATGCTTTACACGTTTAATCCAATATTGTGCCGCTTTCTTGTCAGATGTTACGGAGGTTTAGCCTACAGTTAATAGTCTATCGAATAGCCGTGACAAACTAAGGCTGAATGTAAATGTAAATATAAGCTGCAATTATGAACAAAGCGTAAAAAATAACAGTCATGAAAGCTTTAGCTCAAGAAATGTTGCAAAAAATAAGCTATTGGTTTTTTTTGATACAATCACGTTTACCATCGAAGAGAATATTTTTTAAACCAAATATTATAGGCTATAGCCAACATATTGTTTTAGCATATTTTCATATTAAAACGGAAAAAAACATTTCTCAAAAGAATATTTTAAAATAGCAGATAGTCTAAAAATATGAACAAATCACTTACCTGCTCCAGTAAACGGAGCAGAGCAGCAGAGTGGCTGCGCTTATATGTCAAACCAGAGAAAGTGGATCCATTCGGTTCACTGCACAGTTTCGGCGCTTTTCTCCAAAAAATCGCTCAAAATAAACGACCGATAGGAAAAGGTGTCCAGGCGGGCCTTGTTTTTTAAAGACACTGTCGAGACAACATAGGACAACCGGTGGCCTGGAGCTGCTGCTCGCTGTCTCATCTCCCGGAGAGCGCTCAGTGCCTCCCTGCTCTCTCGCTGTATCCAAACCTCTCTGAATATGAGCAAAAACTTCAGTGGCCGCATGAGAGGCTGCAGCAAACACAGCAACGTAATGGCACGTCAGCCAGCAGCCTGTCTTCCGGGTTCTGGTTAAATAGAAACTGGCAGCAATAGCTACTACCTGTGCACAGGAGGTGATCAATAGAGTCCTTGCCCCTTACAGCAGGTCCCAGCATCGCATCGTGTTATGTCAAAGATCCCAGGTATGCAATCACCTTCAAAACACTTCTGGTAGATGTTTGGTGTTGCTTATGAATTAATGCAGAATTATAGGCTACACGGTTAAAGTTGTGACATTATAGGACTCCACTGGGAAGTCAAATATTAAATAAACTAAATAATTGCATTTGGTTGAGGACTCCCTAGGGTCTTTCAAGGCTTGTGGATGTCTCTGTGCCCCACTTGCAGGTGCAAGATAATACATGCACAATCACTGTGAGTTGTAAACGACCAATATAACATAGCCAACAGAACAAAAATTAACATTAGGTAAGAACGTGTTATACATTTGCAGTGATGTCTCAACGTATCTACATGCTATTTATAATATTTGTTACTCTTGTGTTTGTTTTCACTTAAACTTGGGTCAGACTGACAGCCTCGGTCCTAATTGACTTAGGCTACTGAGATTTTGCTTCATGACACACACGCACACACACACACACACACACACACACACACACACTCCCCCCCCTTGTGTAAAATCTGTTATAGAAGAAAAATGCGGTCCCTTCCCTCCTTTTTGTACTTTTTATCCCACACAGTAACAACAACTTTATAAAACATGCAAAGCCCCTAAAATCTCCTGCACGCGACCTGGGCTCGTGCGCGGCGCTGGAGCCAGGCAGGTGCAAGGGGCGCGAGGACCTCTGCCACTCGGGGCTCGTGCTCCCCAGAGTACACACACGCAAACAAAAAGAATGAAAAGAAAAGACAAGTAAAAAAGAAATGTGAAGTCTGACTGAATAAATAACATTTGTTTTAACGTTTGAAATCACCAGAGCAAAGATGTGAGAGCTTTAAAATATTTGGCACATAATGGACGTCCACGGAAATATAACTTTGTTCAGTATGGATTACCTATACGTTCTTTATGGTTTCTCAACATGTTTTGACTCATAGGCTAAAACCTACGGGGATGAATATCTTGTTTTGGAGTTTGTCTAGGCTGTAGGCCTAGATATTTATGATGGACGTGAAAGAAATGCTTACTTTGACTTTTGATTATTTGGTCTATTTATAGGTTGCAAGTTGCAACATAGAGTCTATATACAATATTAATATAACTAGGCGAAACAAACAACAATACAGTACACTATGCTTTTTAGAAGTGGTAGTTGACTAAAATCGAATTAGTTGAGAATTGTGACAGTAGGGTCTCTGTGATTAGACTACCTCTTGAAACGAGAATCACCAAAATTAGTCTATTATTATATTGTTATTAATATTATTATGCTAGCCTATGTTAAAAATAGCAGTATATATCAACAAATCCATGCAATGTTTTGTATTTGTGTCTACTTGCACTTGTTTTGTTAATCAATTTTCTGCATGTTATGCACTAGTCTCCGCCTGTGTGTGTGTGGTGAGTGCACGTTTTTATTCGTCATAGACGATATTATATGCTCACTGCATTAGATGGCAGGGCCCTTCTCCTTCTGATTATTACCAGGGGTAATATTTCATCGGCACCACGCAATCTTTGTTCTCTGTGAAGATAATAAATGGCCTAATCGTTATCAGCAAACTGCTGGGGGTGTCAGCACCGACCGAGGCTGGAAGCGGGGTCCAAAGTGCTGCTGAATAAATTGGTGTTCCTTATCTCTCACTCCCAGATTATCGCCGCCTTTTCAAACTTGCACAACAAATACATTCAGTGCATCTAATGCATCATTTGTTGGGGGGATGGGGGGGAGCAGATTGATAGAGACAGATAGGCTCAGAAAATGAGAAATATTTACACGTTTTACGCGCTGCAGCGGTCCAGCCAATAAAGGCTGCTTTAGAGTTTATTGGGGAGATCATTATACTTTACATATCCTATAAGTAGAAGCTATACATTTAGGCCACCTTTTTGTAATTCACATGAAGATTCAGCTCATTTTGAGTTTTTACAAAACAAGACTATGTAGGCCTATTATTACACATTCACAAATTAAGGAAACTCGCTGTGGATTAAGACATAGGCTACATCTTGTAATGATTTTGATATTTTTAGGCTATCTCTAGATAACAGCATGCAATGCAGATAACGCGATAAGATCAATTATCAACTTAATTTAGGGTAGACTACACTTGTGAAAATGATTCTTTCCTAATAAACACATCGAAACATGATCGCATTATCTTCAATTTCACAACAACTAAGCAGCTTAATAGACCGTTAGTTTTCTCTGATTTCATCTCGTCTGGTCACTAGGCCTACTTGTCTCCAGAGCAAACGGGCCTCACACTAGGCCTGTGTTATCAGGTAAATAAACTGCCGTGCTAATATAAGCACTATTCATGATTCTTAATTGATGTCAGGCAAGTGCAGTTTAATTTAACGAATAATGAGCCGAGCTTGGCCCCTTATTTACTTTTTATATGACTGATCTTTTCCTGTGTGTTCCTATGTCTTCGAATTGAATTCAAAATGTCAACATAGCCTACTGAAAGAAAGAAAATGCTGAGGGCCAAACGTGGCAGAAAAAATGGTCAACGTCCATACTGCAGTATTTATGAGTGACACTTATGACAAAAAAAAGAAAACATTTTCCAATTCACACACACACACACACACACGCGCGCACACACGCACACGCACACGCACTCCCCTTTTAATACCGTGGCATCTCCACCGGCCCCGGTGCTCTGATGGTCTCCTAGACAACCGAGATAACGGTGCAGCAGTTTTCCATATCGGTCCCGGAGTCTATTATAGCTCGGGATTAGCTCTCTTTCCGAAAAGGTCATACTCAAAGTCACCAAACCTGCTTTTTTCCATCCCATATGGACCCCGCGTGAAGGCACATTTATAAACATGCATGTGCCATTTCATTTAATACCATTAGACTAATGGTACAGCGAATTTCCCTGCTCTAAAAAACTTGTAATATAAATAAGAGCCTTCTGAGGAGAAAGAAGAGATCATATCCCCAGCTGCAGGAGAGACGCAGTCAAGTCACGCAGGAGAAAAATGTGCTGTTATATAGCGACCCCTGGCGTGGAGGGAATGTGATAGCGCCACAAGAGCCTCTGAGTCCTGTGTGTGTGTGTGTGTGTGTGTGTGTGTGTGTGTGTGTGTGTGTGTGTGTGTGTGTGTGTGTGTGTGTGTGTGTAAAAAATACATTGTAAAAATCAAGCAGCCCTAAAAGGGAGGAAGACTATTGCACAGCTGGAATGTTCCAGCTGGGATTCCCAGTGGCTGGACAGGAAGTTAGAGGAGCTCTGACAGGAAATGTGGTCTCAGGGAGGGCCAGCATCGGGTGCAGAGAGAGAGAGGGAGATGTTTCCTGTTGGCTTTCTGCACATGTTTAGATGCCTTGCTTATTCTTTTGGCCGCTGTATCTTTCTCAGTTTACTTCACACTCAACATGAGTACATGTACCAGTTTGGAAATGCTTGTAGCAGCATCTGCCTGGGCTCACAGTGTTAATTATAGGAATGCCAATAGAGGACAGTGGTAAGCCAAGACAGTACATCATGTACGCAGGGTATGATTGTGTCACAGGATGCAGATGTCACCACATGAAGTGAAACTTCCTGCCCATCAAAGCAGTCAGTGCCAGTTTAATGGACTCACATTCAGCAGCCCACAACAGTTGTGATCATGGAAATAAGGCAAGAAAATTCATGAGGGAGAGATGGAGGAGAGGAGAAACCAAGGGGGGAGATTCCAGGTAGAGATTTGATGGAGCGATATGTGGATTGCAAGAGGAAAAAATCTCTTTGTCTCTCCTGAGCTCAGTGGACAATCAAAGTTTCCTATCAGCTCTGGAGTAGGGGAAATTGGCTGCCCTGGGAAGGAGAGGGCCACTCTCACAGCCAATGGGAAGTGCCCCTGTCACTCTTATCAGGTCCGATAGAGAAAGTAGGAAACGTGTGTGTGTCTGTGCACACGCTCAGACAAGAGTGTTTTTTTAACAGAGAGCAGCTTTGTTTCACTTGCCTTCATGTGATGCAAGATGATACAAAGTTAGACCATAGCGTCAGACCTTCATCTGCCGCTTATGAGGGACATGCATATGCCACGCGGGTGCGTTTTTGGCAAAACTTGCCCTGAGAGGCATGACCATCAGTGCTTTGATGGAGCGCCATGTGGCAGAGATCAGCAGGTCTTAGTTGGAGCTGTGGACAGTTGCACACAAGAACGGCAAGGGAAGAGGATTACTGTCTCATCAATACAAATCCATACAGAGAGGAAGGTTGACATCAATATGCACACAGATATAAGCAGAGCACAGGGGCTTTGAGCAAAAGTGTGCACGATGTAAACATCTGCACAAGAGAAGAACGACTGTGGACTTTGATGCTCGCCGTTTTTGTGCCATCCATCTTTCTTGCTCTCCCTCTATCCCCACCTCCTCCATGCCAAACAAGAATGCGTCTCTCTGCACCCAGGGCCCAATCCTCTGTTTGAAGTCCCATCTCCATCTTTGCGCACCCTACGCTGTCCTTCCCTTCCTCCATCTTTCCGTCTGCCTGACTGTCTTATCTGTCAGCCCTGCTCCTCCCCGCCTGCTGCAGCTGCAACGAGGGCCACAGACGCCTTCATTGTCCTCCTCTTCCTTGCACTCACGCTTCTGCACCCGGGTAGATCACACCTGCCACCTGCACAGGACGCAGGGCCCCGGGACCTTAGCCGCAGGGCTTTCATCCATCCCTCACCTTGCCCTTCAGAGCCTCTCATCCACTCATCCCGGCACCCTGTCACTGAGGAATGGCCAGTGCAGAGGGCCAGGGCCGAGCAGGACACAGAGCGGCTGTTGTGAGGATGTGTGTTTTAAGCAGAGCCAGAGGGAATCAACGCAGGTGAGGCGTGTTTGAGGGCAAGTTTTGAGTTTAGATTCGAGTCATATTTCTTCTTTTCGATGACATCCTTTTATGGCTGGATAGCAAGATTGACTGAATTGAATGAATGTATGTTGTGTGTGTGTGTGTCTGTGTGTGCATGTGTGTGCAACACAACATGACAGTGAGGGTGGTGGCTCTGTCTCAGTGATTTATGAGAGTGTGCTGTGAAGGGTCTTCTGAGCAGGATATTGTTCCCTGACTGGTGACTTCTGCCTCTCTCTTTGTGAGTGTGTGTATTTGAGAGCGAGAAAGATTAAGAGGAGAGAGAACTGCAGGTGAGCCCTCAATGTAATCAATCACCACCACGTCACAAAGCCCAGGGCTTGTGGATTATGCCTTCAACTGATACCTAGTTTGACTCCACATGTTTTTGCATATTCATTATTTTTCTGGCAGATAAAGAAAGAACATCTGCATCTTTACTATACTTCAGGGAAGGAAGATAATAATCAACTTCATGCCTGAAGGGGGGGGGACCATGACAGCTCAACCACATGGCCCAACCAGTTCAACACCCTGCACAAACCTCCTCATCCACCTCAAACACACACACTCTCACACAGTTTGCCACATCAGGATACAGTGCTTCACATGAATTCCGGTTTAAACAGTATTCTGCTCGGCATACGCCAACAGATAAACCGCAGTTCTTCTGCGACTGGTAATCACATCCTGAGCCCTAGAACAGGGACTGAAGTGAAAAGACTGAAAGACCAACCAAGCAAACACCAGTACCTCACAAGACAATGTCCTGTCAATGATATAAAAGTCAAATGGGGAAGCAAATGCATTTCAAAACGATGTGTGATGACAAGCGCCATCTTCACTTGTCTATGTATTTATGTGAGGGCTTGTATAGACAGTGGCAACACATTTCCTTGGTAAAGGACAATAAAGGATCTATCTATTCAGTGGTAATGCAGGTAATAGTCAATAGTTAAAAACAGCATCATTCCAACACCTAATTCAAAGACTTTTCAGTGGCTTCATGAAATTGGAGGGCTTAAATGTGGCCTATTTTAGGTTAATTGACAAGACATTGCATCATCAAAGGCCTCACTTCTTACTTAGGATATATGCCCATATTTATCAAACCTTTAAGAATTACACTTAAGAGACCACTAAGTAAAATTCCTTTGACAAAATGAGACGCATTTATCAAGGGACTTACTGCTACATACAGTTGATCACATTATTAATCATGCGCTGAGAATAAATGGCCAGACAGAGAAGCAATAGCCTACTATTCTGCCCCACAAAGCCAAAACAGTAACATTTTTGGTTAAAATTGAATTATCAGTCAATGTATGTATTTGTCATGTGAAATCATATAAAAATACAATTTCAGCTAATTGTATCGCTATAATGAAAATGTCACTGCAGGGCCTTGTAGTCATGTTCGATGTTGTTTCCGTACCAGGCAGTGAAGTTCCCCATCAGGACGCTCTCAATGATGCAGGAGTATAAATCCTCAGTATTTAAGGTTTGACCAAAATCTGACTGACAATCAGATCTGTTTTACCAGAAACACACAAACAGAGGTAAAAACTAAACTGCAGTGACTGAGATCCCTTAAAAGCCCATTTTCCCTGTATTTACTCAAATTCATGCAGCTAGCTCATTAGCTCAATTGGACAAAAAGCTAAATAAACAACAAACATATTTTGTGAGATGTTTACTCTATGCCTCTTAGATTGGCCAAACATACAGTGCTAAATGCTTTTTTAGGTGCAGAAAATGTAATAATGCATAAACGTTTTTTACAACGTATACATCTGTTACACAGTTTTGCAAAGAGCCTTAAAACTTCGAACACTTTTCTTCTCAATGTCACTGTTTTTTTTGAAAATTGACATAATAACTAAACATTATACATATTGATATGTAAAATACAAATAGGGATTCAATAAAAGGAAATTGGATTAATTAAAATCTCGTTGGTTTGCTGCTGGTAGCCTACATCAGAGACTACATACAATAAAGTTTATTTAATACCACAGTGGCAATGCATGGAGTTTTATGACAAATCTTATCAGCTTTATTCTATTCCCCTAATCTTTTCTGAATTGTACATATTGGTCATCTTGGCCAATATTGTACTGTCATTTCAAAGCAATGTCTCAAAACAGCCATCTATAACCTACTATTAACCAGCCCAAGATACTTATGAAGCTCTGTTAAATGAAAGTCAAAAGTAATTTGATTACAAGCTTTAGACTGTAAATTGGAGTTTAAATTAAGTATTTTACTTTTATTTTTAACTTAAGTTAAAAAATATATATATTGTTATCAGTTTAATAAATATAGGCTATGGTCCCAAAATCCTTGTGAAATTCATTTTCAAACTGCTGTGTTATCATTATGAATCTCCATGCTGATGAATTCAGGTTCTTTTATTTTAAAGAAAGTTTTTCCAAGGCCAATAATTCTTTCTATAAAGCCACACATTTAAAATGGTTTTACAGTCCCCAAAGGAATCCTTCAATGCATCACTCAAACTCAGAGTGACCTGATAGCATCATTGCAAAACGGCAAGCAGACGTGAGCTCAGCGCTTTGTTCGACACAGTCACTGGTGTTGAGGTGGACGTGTGTGAGCGGCAGCAGTCCGCAAGCTGTGAGAATGAGACTCGCGGCTCTCCAAACTCTCATCGCTCCAAATCTCCATTTAAGTACAAACACACAAACAAAAATGCTATTGTGTGGCCTTTCACCAGCCCCGAGCATCAGTGCTAACAGACATTGTCTTTGCTTTCCCCCTGCTGTGTATTTTCAGAATGATTATTGTATGGCACATACAATATGTTAACATTATCATTGTGAGGGGAATGGAGCCTGTTATTATGGAGCAGGAAATGACCTGCCAGGACCCCTGGTGACCTCAGACTGACCCTAATGTTTTATCCTGGGCTTCTGACCGTGATCACGGCAGGTCGCCTGTTCTGCTGGCTGGGGAAGAGAGAGTGAAAGGCGGGGTTACTCGAACACAAGGAATGCAACAATGTGCTGGAAATTCCCTCTGAGGTGCCAGTTTTAAACAGGGCACCAGACACCAGTCATAGTGCATATATAGCTGGTTTGTGATTTCAGGATGTCATACTTTAATCTATATGTCAGCAGAGTATTCAATGGCAGTGTAGTTTTGTTGAAGGGAAAGAAAAACTTTTCACAGTGTTGGTTCTTGACCCAAGTGCGCCCTCTTTTGAATAACCTAGGGTACTGCTTCCTCAAATGAATTAATACCCCAGCTGTAAACTAAAACTCTGTTGTCCATCTTCATACACCTGCTGTGTTGTCTAAAAAACATGCTAAATGATAAGTTTCTCAAAACTTTATTTCAAATTTGACAGCTTTCCATAGCATTGCCCGTTTCACAAACATTTGTGTCCCATCTCCCATGTCTTTTCTCACAACCTAATCTCATGTATTCACTAATCTCATGGTCAAAAAACACCACTTACAAAACAAAATCATACAAAATGTAGAAAATATGACTGAGGAACATCAAAAACAAGTGTTTTGAATGACACAGAACTCAAGCTTCACATTTTTTCTTCAAATATAAACATTCAGGGGCGAGTAGAAAAAAGTTGTAAATGCAAAAGAGATACGATTGGAAGAAGAACACCTTCTTAAGAGCTAAAGATGATTTAATCTTAGATTATGGCATATGTGAGTAAAGACATGAGAACGGAAACACTTGGGCCCTTCTATTAGTTTCCAAAAAAGTCCCATAACCAACATATTTAAGAGGGGGGTAAAAACATGAAAATGGAAGAGTCAAGTTTGAGCAGTGTGACAAAGCAAGTGTATCCCAACAAACTCAAAAACTGACAAACGACAAAGCCAAAAGTTGTGACGGAGCTGCTGTAGAGCTGGGCATGCAGTGACCTTAGGTTTATCACAAGGCACGAGTGTTTGGATAAACCAGTCACTACTAGAAGATCAGATGTTAATTGTCCATGTCTGATGGTATAAAAAAAAAAGTAAGCATTTGTGTCACATAGCATTCTCAATCATACAAACAGTCGGTTGTATGTTGTAGCAGGGGTGGTGTGTGTCTGTTTATGTGTGTGTGTGAGACGGGAGTAGTTTAGAGGGTATCCAGCAGACTGTCAATGCGGCTGACGAGCTCTTGTCTCTTGCCAGTCAGAGTCTTCTCGCTCTCGATGTAAGCCTCCTTCTTGACCTTGCCCGCCACCAGCCGCTCGGCCTCCTGGCAGGAGCGACACACCAGCTCCTTCACCTGGCCGTCCAGCTTCTGCACCTCCCCGACCTTAGAGCACAGACAGGGGCGTTAACGTCACCGTACTTTCAGATTATACTGTGTTCCATTTACCTCAGAACTCGGAATTTGAACGTGTTCCATTTACAAGTCAGATTTTTTTTTAATTGCTTTCATTAGCTCTAGCCAGGTTAGCAATGCCAGTTTATAACAATGCATTATGCTATTTTTTTTTGTGCATACAAACAGCGTGACATGTCCACAGACAGAAGTTGGGCAGGACTGTGTTTACGACTAATTTAGTGAGACACAAATAAGACAGAAGTGCTTATAACTGTATGTTACTACAGCTTTCACAACTGTTGATGCACAGGGCAGCCATGTTGGATTTAAGTTTTGGGTACTCGGAGGTTGTCCAATGTCCAAGTTCCAAGCTCAGTAATCAGAGGTCAGGGAGCATGTTTCCGACTTTGACCTTGGAAAATCTGACTTCCGAGTACAAATGGAATGAATTATTTAATTCACGGCACTTAAATCTGTGCTCTCAAACACACGCCACTCACCTTTTCAGCCAAGTCGGAGCCTTCGGCTTTGAGGCGAGCCTGTAGTGTGATGATATCGTTGGTGAGAGTGCGGTGGTCGGCCTCTAGAGTCTTCCGGCCGCTGTTGAGCGCCCCGGTGTCCCGGGACTGCTTGTAGCGATTGACCACCTCGTCCATGTGTCGGTACAGTCCCAGACGTTTGTTGACCAGAGTCAGCACCTGCTCGGTGATGGAGGCCACCTTCATACGCACCTCAGCCGCAGGGTCCTGATCAAAGAAGACAGATAGATTTAAAAATGTGAAGTGACAAGAATTTAATGAAGATAGGAGTCTGTAGAATATCTGTTAAAGGAGGGGCGAAAGGATAAACAAGGCCAAAAGAAAACAAGACTGCCTTTGAAGAAACTAGGGATGCAACGATTGATTGTAAACCAATGTAGAAACGGTAAACCACGGTAGAAATGTTCACGGTAACAATTACCCTTTTCATTTAAAATATCCACATTATCGCAGTGGATTACCACATTATGGAAACCATGTGTTTAATCTTTCCCAGCTTCATTCGAGGCTCCTGAAGTTGCCTCGCAGGCGCCTGCGCTCAGACAGGAGAAGGGGACCGAATGTAGCAGCTTTAATGGACTTTTTTCACGTTTTTGGACTTGTTGAAGTGATGCATGTAGCCCAGAACGTAAGTTAAAACTATTCTGTAGCTAAACTGTCACGGGTTTTACTGCCTCGTTATCTTCAATAAGTGTTTAGCCTTAAGAAGTTTAGCCTGTGTTACAATATAACATTTTTTTGGAGTGAGAGAGAGAGACAGAGAGATATATTATCTAGCCGATAATATTGCTGTTGCGGTGTTTCTTATTGCATAGCAATGTTGATATTCAGGTTGTTAGGGCAATTTGCTAGCAACGTGCAATCGCCAGGAAAACAGACTAGCGCTGTGGAGCCACATGCTTAGCTATTAAAAAGGTGCATTACAGTTTGCTCTGTTCTAGATATATGTGCTGTAATAGACGTGTTTTCTCAGTTCGTGTTACTGAGCAATATGTTACATTTGTTAATTATTACAGAGAAATGAATGTAATTCTTAGTATCGTTTGTTATATGCTGGTGGCTACACTAGTTTTGGTAAATAATGTTCATTGTAAGTCAGATGCTTATTAAATGTACATTATTATTTGCTTATATTTAAGAACAACATCTGACTTCACATGTAACGTCAAATACAACTTCATGTTGGAGTTTTAAATAAATCTTCCTGGATCTCAAAGTCAGACATCTCTGGATCAAGTTCTTACCGGACACCCTACAGCAGGCCAGTGTTTCAGTAGCCAATTTTCAATAGTTTTTACAAGCCTATTGCCTATGTTTCTATAACTTTTATATAATACACACCGTTACACTTTTTGAAACTATTTCAGCTTGTGTAGGCCTATCAGTGTCTTCTGAACATACTGAACACGAAATACCGTGATAATACCGAAAACCGTGATCTTTTTGGTCACTATAACCGTGAGGTTAAATTTTCATACCGTTACATTCCTAGAAGAAACGCATGAATGCTCTCTTACCTTTGTGATGGCAAAGTCCAGGCGGACATAAATGATGACAGTGAAGAAGAGGATGTAGAAGGCCCCTACAACTAAGAGAGGCTCCTGCAGCATCAGGATCCTGTTGAAGTTATAATGAACCTGGGAATCACAAAAGGGGTTTATTAACTTTGATTTGAATATAATTTCACATCTCATATTATAATTCCTATCAATAGTTTTTGGACATTTTATGCTTTTCTTAGATAAGAAAACGGATGGGGAAAAGAGGGAGAAATGGGGAACGACATGCAACAAAGGTTCCCAGCCGTGTTAGAACTAGGTGGACTGTGTTCTAACCCATAAGCCATGGGGACACCCTGTAGGAAGAAGAGCTAAATAATAGTAGTACATATCAATGTAATTTTATTAAGTGAAAATTCAAAACCTATGATGATTAAATATCCTCAAATATGAGGCAATGCACACTTTTGCTATTGTAAATGTAACACTTTATTTTGACTGTGCTTTGAGGATACAGTAATCTGAAAATTTATCATAAATAGAGCTGTCGCAATTCCAAATTTTACTGTACAATAAATTGTCTCAGAAATAATTGCAACTTACAATGTAATTGTCTCTTTCAGTCACAATTTTAAATATTAATCACTTTTTGTTTTTAAATAAATTCCATGATACATATTTTGGTTATATCACTGTCAAGTGACCAAGATAATTGAATACCTTAAATACACAGCCTATGAAGTAAACAATGCCTCTTTATTTTTGTCATTTATAGGGTCAAGTGCCATCAACTTTCAACAATTGAAATAATGCAAATATATATATTTACCAATAATCACATATTTAATTACAATTTGGCATATCTAAACAAAATCAACCGTCTTATGCCTTAAGACCTGAGCTAATGGTAGCAATTAATTGCAGTTATACCACGAAACCGTGATTATGGAAATAGAAATTGACAATTATGTAATAATTGTTATAGGCCTAATCATGAAAGTGCAGTATAACCATACAGCACTAAAAAGCCCCTAAGACTGAGATTCATTAGATCCCACAAACAAAACATACTTGTCATTTAGCGGTTATTAGAGGGTTTCCTAAGCCTTGTTCCACAAAGCAAGTTTACCAACGTATCTAGTTACAGAACCTCCTCTAATCTGGAACAATGACTAACTGATTTTACTTAGCAAATTTATCCAGAAAACAACTAACAATAATAGCTTGGATTTTTATAGTGCCTTACAAGGGACCTAAGGACACTTGTCAACTTGCTTCTTCTAACAGTTGACCAAAGGGTCTTTACAAATCAAACAAATCCATACTGCTGCTACCACAAAGAAACTTGGCTCATTCTAAGATATCTTGTGTGCATTATTTACATTCTGGCATGAAGTTGGCACAGGAAGAGAGTTTCCAATTGTGAAATAATTCAACCAGAAGATGTAAAACCGCTGTAGTGCATAATACTTTTAAGCATTTAGTGTGCAAAGTTGTTTTTAAACATTTGTCTAAGATGGGAAAAAAAACTTTCAGTCTGTCTCTGCAGGTTATCTGGCGCACATCTGGACATGTGGTTTGGCCAACTGTGGCATCAGTAACACGTTATGTTAGTCAAAGCAATCTTCTTGCTGGTAAATAATGTGTGTATATGCCCAAATTACCATCCTCTTCTACTGTTTGTCTTACCACAACATCCTGAATGTGATGCTCCACCAGGTTGTTCTTAGTGGCGACCAGCACTGGCCGGCCAAAAGTATCCAGATATGTATAGTGCAGCTGGTTTGGCTTACGATCAATTTTGTAAGGTGTATCCACGTGGATGTTTCTGGTAGGACATGGCAGGGAAAATATGATAAATCAGCATCAAATATGGCAGAAATCTGACATACTGTAGATTAGCTTGAAAACACTGACCTGGCCCCCTCTGGCAGGATGATTTTCACAGTGAGGGCGTCAATCACCTGGTCATCATACACATGGTCAACTAGTCTCATCTTCAGTGCATACTGGTCACCTAGAAAATAAAATGATGTGACACATTACCAACACACCCTGGGATTCAGTCTGAAAGGAAAGCCTGGGTTTAAATCATGACAGTAAGCAACTGTGAATCTGCCCCGCTGCGGTGGCCACTGAGCAACCCTGGTTGTTTCTATTATCCGCCCATACCTTTACCAGTTTATAAATTTTGAGTCCTGTCAGTAGCAAGAAAAACGAAAATTATCGGTGCTGCCTACACCGTGTTATCCTCCTGCTAGAGTTAGCACCCAACAGGCTTAAACAGGGCAAGTTTAAAACGTGTTTTTAGAAATTTTAACAAAAATGTGATTAATTAAAATGTAATGATTAAATAAGGTAGTGTCTCCAAACTTACCTTAATTATAACTTGTCTTCTGCTTATTGTACTACAGCACTTTAAAAAAATAAGCCTATGCTTATTTTTGAAAATGTTTGTATCTCTTTTCAGTGTTGTAGTTTGTAGACAGTCCACGAAGCACTCCTCGCAGTATCAACACAGCTAAATTAGCAAACTTTCAGGCATTTCTTTCGCATCTACTGCCGTCAGATTCACTGTGTTCACTTGGAAGTAATCACTTCACATGGGTAGGCACTTTTAATGAAATTTTGAACATGTTTAGAAGCTAAAAACATGTTTAAAAACCTGCTTAAACCTGTTGGTTGCTAACTATAGCAGGAGGATAACACGGTGTAGGCAGCACCGATTGGTTAGTTTTTCTCCCCGACTCCAAATTTACAAACAGAGCTGTGTTGAAATCGACCGGGGAATTCTCCTTTAAGAACACGAGTATCAAACCAATCAAAGTTTTCTCCTATGTTTGGGTTAGTTAGGTTGTCAGTAGTCTATATCCACAACTTTCAACTTCTAGGATTGCTCCAACACTGGAGGAAATTCCGCTGGATGTCCTTTTTGGGCGGATGTCCAGTACCTTATGCTTTCTTTGTGTTAACATTTTAAACTCTGGTCGATTCATGAGGACTATGGTTATCTGTTCCTAAGATTTCTGCAGGGTAAATCCAGACAGCTAGCTAGACTATCTGTCCAATCTGAGTTTTCTGTTGCACGACTAAAACAACTTTTTAACGTACACGTGTTCCACCAAAACAAGTTCCTTCCTGAGGCTACTTTGCATCTGCGCTGGGGCTCCATTTGGCACCACCCAAGATGATAATTGGTTTAAAGTTTGGTTTATGTAACATGCCAATAAACCAGAGCATGTTTTTGTCCTATCCCGGAATGCTGTGTGGACTAGCCAGACCCTCCTCCACAGCGCCGTGGAGGAAGGCCTGGCAATGCAAGACTAGGTTATCAGAGGTCAACTTACCTAGGGTGTAGAGGTACTCGTAGCTGGGCAAATTGTATCCAACCATGTAGTGGGTCTTCCAGCCTCCGAACAAGGGGAACCGAGGTCTGACCTCCACTTCCACGGAGTCTTCCAAAACCTGCAGATGGGAGGTGGAGATGTTGCCAATCTCATCTCTGTAGTAGACGTCCTGGGCCGAGGCAGGAAGGATAGTCTGTTGAGGAGAAAGCATATAGTCATCCTCATTTTTAACGTAACAATAAAAACAAATCAGACGACAGTGCTTTATGTTTAAAACACACCTTGAAGGATTTGACAGATGAGATGCCGCTGTCTGACTGCCGCTGATAATCGTAACGTGAAAAAGGCCCCTTCAGGACGGCTCCCGTGTGCCTCAGGTCAATGGTCTCTTCCACGGCAATGTTACCCCAGTGAGAGACCTCAATGGTCCGAGTGATGCTACTGATGGTGAGGAAAGGGGAGTTGTTTTCATAATGGATCTTCATTGTATCCTGTGGACAGTAGAGAACAACAACAGAACATTTAGCAACTTTCTCGCAGCTTCATTTGAAGCTTATCAAATCTGGTCAAAGCTGTACCTCGCTGAATGGAGCCACATCACGGAAAGGTCCATATTCAATGATCTCATCGTTCTTGCTGGGGTTACCCAGCTTGGTGTAGCTCTCCACTGTCTTGGAGGCTAGGCGAACACGCGTGGTCTGACTACGGGTGGGGTACGGGGAGTACAGGTAGTGGTTCCCCTGAAAGACCACCAGCTGGCGCTCAGCCTGTGTGATGTGTGTGGGGAAGGGCTGCAGGACATGGCTAAATGTCATCTCCACCTTTGTTTTCAGCTGAGCACCTGCCGCCAGATTGGAGGGCAGCTGCACTTTGTAAAAAACCCCACTGTATGGGAACAAATGACAGATGAGTATGGGTAAGATAAATGTGCATGCTGTTGCAAAACATCTCTGGAACTACAAAATGCAATTTTCAGGAATTAATGTTTTGGAGTTGTTGTATTACTATACATTACATTGTACATGAAAAGCTGCCAAAATGAGCTAAATGTTTATTAATTAGTGCTCTAACGAGTATTGTTTTAGAATCAACCCCATTTGTTTTAATATTAAAAGTCAATGGACTAACAAATCGGTTTTACAAGAAGGCTTGTGTTGCGAGTATCGATTGCCGGAGCAAGTAACTGTGGGACAACAATGTTAGTCTTGTATTTCCTAGGATAAATGGTAAAAGGTTAGTTATTTATACAGGCTTGAGAACATTAGATGACAATGATGAGTCCAATCTCATACCTTTGGCCCTGAATTGTTGTTTGTTGGAGTTCAAGTGTACCATCCTCTTCCTCATCACCCTTCACCTGTGGAAATATGATGGTTTGAGCATACTGTCTTTGAAAAAAAAAAAAAAAAACACTTTCAAGAAAAATACAGGACAAGTGAGAGGTATATAATGCAATGGATAATAGTTTTTTGAAGGATCCGTGTGAAGCTTATTATTCTGTCTAAAAACAGAGCATTGTTAACAGACAGTTTCATACATAGTGGAAGGGTGGAAGGGGGCAGGACTGCGCAGTCACACACGGAAGTGAGCTGCCCAGCTTATACGTGTCATTCAGCCAGCACAGAGCGTGCAGCGTTGCGGAAGTGAACATGGCATTACCCACATCCTTAGCAATTCAAAACTAATTGATCTAATCTAGGTTGAGCTGTTGCTGTTTGGTACATTTCTGCGCACAGCAAATGAGCTGATGGCAATACCGTGCAATAAGTTGCCTAATATAACGTCACATGATGAAATAGTAGCTATCTGCAGGACTCAATAAGCCAAGCTAGTAGCTGTGATTTCATGCATTCAGTGAGCACACTGTAACATCGTATGGTAGCGTAGCCTGTGCACAAATGCTGCTATAATTTTTGAAGAAATGCAACATTTGGCAATATTTTGCACAGCCAAGAAATGAGCAACGTACTATACACTGGCTAACAGGCTAAAGCTAGCGAGCATGTTCCAGGCAGACATGTTGACGTTATTTAATTCACTGATGTTAGCTTACCGAAGCGCCGATGTATGCCAGATGCGGGGCTAGGTCAGCCTCTACCGCTAATATGAAGCTGTGGACGGCTGAGTGTCCCTGGTTGGACAGCACGATCTCCGCGGTGATCTTGGCCAGATGAGTGCCCAGGTCCACTGTCCTCTTCACGTCCTCGTTCACCAAACCGTCCGCTGAAACCTCAGAGCTCACAGCAGCCAGGAGCAGCAGGCAAGCGGCGAGAATTTGCGACTTTCGAGTCATTGTTAGAGAAATACAGAGTTGAAATACTGGGATAAAAGCGAACAGAATGAGGGAACGATAGAGCAGCAAAGAAAGGCCGCTGTGCCGCTCTACATCAGAAAGGATGACGCTTCATTCGGTCCGACGTAATGACGTCACGGCGCACTCTTTACACCGCGCGATGCGTGGTTGGCAACCATAGACTGTATCGGTCTATGCTGGCAACACAAATCTCACCTCTCTATTTTATTTAATCAACCTGATTTTAATTTTGACCAAATTTTACATCCATGAATCCAAATTCCAAAATAAAACACCTAACTTCATAGAGCTATCCATTCACATTAAACACTGTATTTCTACTATAGCCTGTTGCAATAATAAGAAGGCTTTTAGAACACACACACACACTTAGCCCATTTTTCAAATGCTTTATGTAAATTGAGTTTGAGTTTTCTTTTTACTATATTATTATTTGTGTATCTCCCCTGGCGTACTTCACTTGTTTGTATTGTATACACTTATGGCTGTATACAATATGCTCAATAAAAAATAAAACTTTTTTTTTTTAAAGATGCGTGGTCAGCATAAATATATTAGCCTATATATTTATGACATCATCAAATACTCAGATAGTATAGTAGACATGACCAAGAGAGAACATGGAAGTTGCTAATAGAGCTAGAAGTCCTCAAAATCAATACTACACAAAAGTCCAGCACCTAGACACTGTACACCTGCTGGAAAGGAAGGACTAAACATCCCTGGATACTTCAGTGAACTTTCTTCCAATAAAAATAATGTATTACAATTTGGTAACTGAACTGTTTTATCTGTTGAGTAAAAATAAAACATTGTTTAATTTACTTATATGTCACTTTGGATTAAAGCATCTGCTAAATGACAAAAATGTAAATTAATGTGCAAGAAGTGGCCACTGATTGTCCTGGTGCTGGGGTTCTGCTCCTCTATTCACATGTAGCCTTAAACCTGGTGTCACTTTAGCATTTGAATTAAGCCATATCCTTATATTTGTCTACTCTTTGAGGGAAGCACACATCCCATCTTTCACAACTGACCACACCCTGACCAAATGGAGCCCATGTTTCAGGGTATTGTTATACCCATTGATAACTTTTTATTGTTATGAATTCTTGGTAAACAGTTTTAAGAATCCAGATATTAAATCCCCATCATTGTAAATAATAATTATTTATTTATTTTAAGGAACCTTTCACGGTTGTTTCTGATTCTGATTCACCCTCAGATGGTACCAGCAGTTAGACCAGGACCAGCACCCCTATAGAGGAGCCCTGTTTCTTCCCCCTAGCAGAGTCCAGCATCTGTGGAGCAGAGTTCGAGCTGACTGAGAGAAACATTTTCAAAGGCCTCAAGTGAAGCACTGCAGACAGCTGGATGAGTCCAACAGTGAGGAATAACAAACCTGATGTGCACCATTGTTAAACCCTGGAAAGGTTAGCTTCTCAGGAATACCACAATGATGACATCCCTGCCTACTGTAGATGTTGCCCCCACTATACCATTACTGCCACATCTCCAGCACCAGGTGGACAAATGGTGGACCACAGCCTGTGAAACCTCTATAACAGACATTTTACTTATCTATAATGTTGAATTGTCATTTATCTTCTTTAAAACTTGAGAAAGCATCAGTGGAAGTGGAAGGCCAGCGCTCTAAGGGAAGTGGAGGAGCGCCTACAACATGCAGACATCATGGGCCTGGTAACCCAAGGGAGGCTGGGCCTGGGAGTCATCACCCGAGCAAGCTAGAAGGAGGCAAGGGCAAAGGACTGGAAAGGGGCGGTGCAGAAAGAGATTTGGGCTGTGGAGGAAGAGAGCAGACAAGCCAGGGCATTAGCCACAGCAAGGCAGCTGGACCCGGTGGAAAAGTGTCCAATGAAGATCCCTCAGTTGGAAGGACATCTGGAACATGGAGGGCATCGGATGAGTGGTGAAGTCCTGAATGGCTGAGGGAGCAGTTCCAGGACGCTGGTTCTGTTGTCAAGCCCCATTGAGGTGTCGTGGGTTAGTTGACAAAACACCAGTGAAGTGGGGTGCCCACTTGAAAACCCAGTGAAGTCAATGGGTCTGAACAGGCAGCTCTGCCCTCAGTTGAAGATGTCTGAGGGGAACGACTTCTATGCTTGCCACCCCACATAAGCAGCAAGACATAAGTCTTGCCAAGTGCGGTGGCTGCGATATACCCTATCGTTTAAAGACACCGTTAAATTCTAAAGAGACGTGTGGAAAAATATGTAAATGGTTGGAACTAATAAAATATAAGTCCTCTAAAACAAAATATAAGGAAAACACTTACGGTAGTTATGTTACTGTCCCTTTATCTAGATATTTTTGATCCTCCTGGTTTACAGTGGGAGAAAGCATGGGGAATCTAATAAATACTGTATCAATAACAAGTTGAGACAGTGTCTTTCAAGCTATAATTTACGGTTAATGTCAAGGTCAAGATGTGTTTATTTAAGTAGGCTAGATTTGGTTTGCAGTGAGTGATGAGTGGATCAACCTTCTTTTACACACACACACACACACACACACACAATCAGCAGCACAGAGTAGAACTTAACGTGACAAAGTGACAACAGTATTCAGTACTAATAAAAGTTTAAAAAAAAAATGTAATTAAAAAACAATCAACGAACCAATAAAAATGACAAAAGATTAGATTAGCAAAGAGAAGATTGAAAATGACATGCTTTGGTGAATACTGCCCAACTGCCCTATACAATGCTAAAAAAAGCCACATTTCACTTGCCACAGGACTGCATATGATCTGTAGGCCCACATTTTGTTGGTCTGTATTATACTCAATAAATAGTCAAAATGTTATCAAAAGCTGTAACAATAATTGGAAAGCATGTGGTTTAATGCTATAGGTAGTTTCAAAGGTAGTTTTCAGTGGTGTAATGTCAGCTGTTAGGTGTTTGCTTTATGACAGTTATAGCTTTATATTTTAAATTTTAGCAGTATGGAACTGTGAGCTGTACGTACCAGCCATGTAGTGCTGCTGTGTGTCCACGCATATCATCTGATAAATAAATTATATTACACCTATAGGGTATTATAACTGAAGACACTGTGTTATTGTTATTGACTTCTCAAATTCCTATGGAACAAGCATATGGGGAACAAGGCGTGTCCAGTGCGTGACGTCAGCCCTCACCGACAGAGCTTGTTTTGGAGGAAGTGACCAGAACTCGGCTAGCAGCTAGCACGTTAGCTTGACAGGAAAAGCAAGCGTCAAACGGGAACGGGGCGAAATAGACCATTGTACTAAATCGCTTCTGTTACACGAAGGGAGATATACATCGACAGTGGCAGTGTTGATTTTGATAAGTAGGGTTAGCTGCGAGGCTAGCTATCGGAGAGTATTTAGCTGTCGACGTTCTAAACGTGTTGTTTTTTTTACGGCAGACTTTATAGGAGCTGTTAGCTCGGCTGCGCGTTAGCTAGCTAACGCTTCCAACCGAAGCAGAAGAAAAGTCCACTTTGATATTTTATTTCTGCAGGATCATCGCCCAGGTTGGTTTGTGGTGACTTCTGATATTGATTTTGCTAACGATATATTATTAATAAAGCTGACGACAACTGTTTTACATGTATTAATAAACCTTTTTTTTGCTCAACGTCAACGTTAGCTTAAATTAAGAAGTGTCACTGATATATGGTAGCTAATTGTAACGTTAGTTGACACGGTAAAAACGTTTGGCTTTAAATGTTTTGAAATGAGTCTTTAATGATAATGTTTCCCAACCTATGTTTCATCGTTATTTTCCATTTGCTTAACGTTATATATATATTTATGGTTATTTATCATTTTATCTCCGAATGTACTGTGTGTATTCTACCCTGGCAACCTTTGCAAGTGTGTTTAATGTCTATGATTGTTAGGTAAAATGTCGAGCTAGGACTCTACGTACGTTAATTAAGTGGAAATATGTACAACCAGGTCGACAGATTTATCATAACTATGGATTTTACCGGTGTGTGAATTTTGATGTGCTAATCATGCTTGCCAAGTCATGGTTGCGTTAGTCCTGTGTTTTAAAACCATGTGATCAGTCCCTGACACAGTGTCATGGGGTGCAGATTATGAGAACAGCACCGATAGCTCTATGCTAGTTTTGCCTCATAATGGCAGTAATGTGGACTCAATCCGTGGCTTTTTAATAACATCAGTGGCTATAAAAGTTAAGTGATGTGTGGAGAAAACATATGATTGTGTTGTTGTTTTTTCCACCAATATTGCCTTTTCCAAAGTCTAACCCGAATATAGTGGTGATTCAAAGCCTATCGGTAAAAGAGTTTGGACTTCGGTCATTACAGCAGTATAAGGTGGTTTATTAATAAAAAAGCACACTCAAGTCAGAAATTCTTGGTGGTGTCTTGACATATGAGAATATTTAATCAGCCAAGTATTTATGTACAAAAATAATATGTACATCAACTGTGAGCAAATTTAGCCTAGTTATAACTTAGATTATTATAAGTAGTGATTTATACATTACTTAGAAAAAACGATTGCACCACGGAGAAATGTTACAGCTGTTTAAATCAATGAAGAAGACACATTTCTGCATTACATTATATGAAAATAATGAAAACAATTGGGATCTTACATCAAGGAAATATAGATGTGTAAATGGGTGATGAACTCATACATTTGAAGAAGACCTGAGGATAGCTTAGCCTTAAAATGAGTGCAGCTGTTTTTCCAAAAGATGTTGGAGCAATATTATATATATATTTATTATATAATATATATTTGTAGCAATTATATGTAGTTATTAAAATCTGTCAAGTCTGTGTGTAGATAATGATTGAAGTGCAACACCTGCTTGTTTGGTAGGACAAAAAATGTCTCAAGTGGGGCGGCATTATGATGCAATGCAGTATAGACACGCAAGTATTAATTACATTCATGATTCCATCCAGTATGTTTTGGATTAACTGGGTGTTACATTTTTGTTTTCATTTTATTGTAATGTTCAGCTTTATAAAGGTACAATAATTGTATCTTGGAATGAAACAATGTTGTTTCTTCCATTGATAGTTTGTATAAATATAACATAAATATCACAAAATAAACACTTTACTGTATAACAATAACCACCGGTTGTGGTGCTAAAAATAGGAGAAATAGTATAGCTCAACAGCCCTAGCACTTCATTGTTCAATATAGTTTGGAAAAGGGAAAAAAGGCATAGTGAATTGTTTGTTTCATGAATTGAATTTAGAACGTCATGGTATAATGTGGTGCAGCATATTGTTTTACCCGTTTGTGAAGTGAAGGAAACGCACATTTGTAAGACACTGAACTTGGTTTCATTCCTAGAACAGGCCTTTTTCTTTGGAGTGTATTTCGAGACGCACAGAGGCCTTATCGTCTTTCATTGAAAACTCTTGGCCCATATCAAAAGGGTCATCACTAGAGCATGGCTCTATCCATGTTGTTTGAGCAACTCCAGCATTGATCTTCTTATAGTAGGAGTTTTCTTTCCCTCTAATCTATTTTATTTTGGTCTTCATAGCTGCGGCACAATGACATCAAGGAAGAAAGTACTACTCAAAGTCATCATCCTCGGAGACTCTGGGTGAGTGTTGTTGAGCCATAACCTCACTGCTAAAAGACTGGGACAACACTATGGAGGGATGCCTGATGGTTTATTGTAAAGAAAACACTTAATTGGTGTATTATATGTAGTCTGATATGCTCACTCTAATATAGCAAGCAAGGAATGTTTTCTGTGCTTCACAAATCTATGCTCAGCACATCAGTGACTTTTTCTGTTTCGCTTGCCTCTGCCCATTATATGCTCTAAATGTTGTTCTGTGATTTATTTTTTTCTCTTAGAGTTGGGAAGACCTCGTTGATGAACCAGTATGTGAATAAGAAGTTCAGTAACCAGTACAAAGCTACAATAGGAGCGGATTTCCTGACAAAAGAAGTCATGGTGGATGACAGACTTGTCACAATGCAGGTACTGAGGAAATTGTAAACAGGCAGTGTACTCTATAGGTAGTTTCAAAGGTAGTTTTCAGTGGTGTAATGTCAGCTGTTAGGTGTTTGCTTTATGACAGTTATAGCTTTATGTTTTAAATTTTAGCAGTATGGAACTGTGAGCTGTACGTACCAGCCATGTAGTGCTGCTGTGTGTCCACGCATATCATCTGATAAATAAATTATATTACACCTATAGGGTATTATAACTGAAGACACTGTGTTATTGTTATTGACTTCTCAAATTCCTATGGAACAAGCATATGGGGAACAAGGCGTGTCCAGTGCGTGACGTCAGCCCTCACCGACAGAGCTTGTTTTGGAGGAAGTGACCAGAACTCGGCTAGCAGCTAGCACGTTAGCTTGACAGGAAAAGCAAGCGTCAAACGGGAACGGGGCGAAATAGACCATTGTACTAAATCGCTTCTGTTACACGAAGGGAGATATACATTGACAGTGGCAGTGTTGATTTTGAGAAGTAGGGTTAGCTGCGAGGCTAGCTATCGGAGAGTATTTAGCTGTCGACGTTCTAAACGTGTTGTTTTTTTTACGGCAGACTTTATAGGAGCTGTTAGCTCGGCTGCAAGAATCCCATACTGGCTTATATCTAATTGAAACACAATCATCATATTGAAAACAATCAATACAATAAAAAGCTAATACATTGTTTTGATATAAAAAAATACATGCTAATTATTATTCCCCTCAACAATGGACTACCAACAGTTTTAATGGTGTACAGTAAATTCATAATTTCTTTCTATGTCTGTTCTGTAACAGCAATTTATATATCCATTAAAGGTGCTTTAAGCGATGTCACACGTGTTTTAGGCTACATTTGTTGTCACATACAGCAAACATCTCCTCACTGTCTGCGAGCTGCCTGTTCCCAGAACACATTGTAAAAAAAAAACGCGGTCTCTGTAGACAGCCCAGGGTCTACAAACAGCAACAAAAACAAACTGTGTCCACCTGCACCATGAAGCATACACAAACAGTGTTCCAGCCAATAACCAACAAGAAAGATTTGGGGGTGGGGGGTTGGTGCGCGGAAGCACAGAAGGGAGAGGATGGGATGAGGAGGAGGGAGGGGCAAGCTAGTCTTGTTTTGTTTGAAAATACTTTGAACGTCAACAAGAAGTAACGTCACCCAACATCGCTTAGAGCACCTTTTGTAAGGAACACATTTTTTAAGGCTTTACCGTGGTTAGTTGAGTTAAGGTCAAAATCAGAATAAAGATGTATTTCCCTGCTGGGAAGATGGCCTTTTTTTATAAAACTGGGCTGTTTATGCAGTGATAGAAACAAATAATTATGAAATTGTTGCTACATGACCAGAGAACTATGAGAAAAAGGGCTTTTGCTGAGAGGTAGACATTTTACTATTACTATTTACTTTGGTGACTATGGGGCAAAAATAATCTACAAAGCTGTTTTTCTTAATAAACATATGTGTAATGTGTATTTTAACATGTGAAAACATTGTAATTTCCCTTGCAGGATAAAGTATAAATTAATTTTATAATTATTATGGCTTGTGATGCTGAGTAAAAAAAATGTATAAGGCAAACAACACAACACTATTAATGGTTTAAAAAAAAAAGTCCCTTAATTTTCTTAGTTTCTTGTATGCTGGCTTTTATGGTAACTCGCATAACTCCAGAATTCATTGGCTATCGAACAAATAGTCAGTAATTAGGGAGATCTGGTTAATGTGAACCATGTAATCACTACAGTCAAAGTATTACCTTAAGCTCTTTATCTAGAATAATCAGATTTATTTTGTGCATGTAAACACATCGTGTTCTCTATTCTGTGTCTCAGATTTGGGACACAGCAGGTCAGGAGAGGTTCCAGTCCTTAGGTGTAGCGTTCTACCGTGGAGCAGACTGCTGCGTCCTAGTGTTTGATGTGACAGCACCCAACACCTTCAAGACTCTAGACAGCTGGAGAGACGAGTTCTTGATCCAGGCCAGCCCTCGAGACCCGGAGAATTTCCCCTTTGTTGTGCTGGGCAATAAGATCGACCTGGAGAACAGACAGGTGGGTCCAGATGATCATATTTATATTTTCCGTGTGTCATTATGTGCATCACTTGTATTTTTTTCCAAGGAAATGTGTACAGTTTGTCGTTAGTCATTTTTTAACAGTTTAAAAAAAAAATGGATTAAACAGTCATTCTCGCATGTCCGATGTTTCTTAGTATAACATCAGCTCTTTTTTGTTTCAGGTAACTACCAAGCGAGCACAGGCTTGGTGTCAAAGTAAGAACAACATCCCATATTTCGAAACCAGTGCCAAGGAGGCAATCAATGTGGAGCAGGCCTTCCAGACTATTGCACGCAACGCCCTCAAACAGGTAACGGAGGCCAGCAGGAAATCCTATCCCAACAGTTTGTCCCAGTCTTGTGAATGTTGAGAAATAACATTCATCAGCATCTGTTTCTGTAAGAGCTGGGTGATGCAACTACGTTGTCTGATTTCAGGAGACCGAAGTGGAGTTGTACAACGAGTTCCCTGAGCCAATAAAGCTGGACAGGAACGAGCGAGCCAAGCCGTCAGCGGAGACCTGCAGCTGCTGAGGAATCTGAAGATCTTCTGGGGGGAGGGGGGGCCCTCACTACCCTGTCTTGCCTTGTCTATACATCCCTTATCCCATGGCCCACTGTGTTAATCCTTAATGTCCAACATACAAGCAGCATCCAACTCATTGAGTATACTACTACACACAAACATGCTGCACTCACCTTATGTATACAAAACACATTTTCTATAAAGTATGAGTCTCCTAGCCCAAAGAACACCTTAGAGAAACATAATGGAATTTACCTGTACAATGCTTATGAGTTCAGTGTTTCCTTATGTACTTTTTCATGGCGGTGGTGGTTTGGGCAAACCTCATTTTCAGTTCCATAAATATACAGTATCGCTGCTTTCACACCCAGTTTTGGTTCCAACTGCTGTTATTTGGATACTTCAAGTTATAAATCAAAGCATTATCTCTACATGTTTGTGTGAAAGTTGGAAAACTAATGTTTTTTTTTTTTAAATCAGTTTCTTTAGCAGTGGTAGTTTTCTTACTTTCATGGCCCGCCACTGTGGCATGAATAGAGGAAACACTGCTCCCCCATTTTACTCATTTGTATTGTGGCTTAAATTTGTTTAAATCAAAGAAAAAATGTAACCATGGTTTCACTTAACCTCATGATATATATATATATATATATATATATATATATATATATATATATATATATATATATATATATATATAAACCAAAGTAGTGAAGATGAGACTGTGCATGTGGGTCACATTATTATGCTGCCTGCTGATTTTTGTTAATTGGCAAGTAATTAAAAAAATCCAGTTCCATGAAAAGTCCATCATACAAGTGTGTACAGATTTTTTTGCACTTTGCTGTCATCCACAATTGCTGAAGACATCTCATTTTGGAGCCACAATAAATGCAATTGTAGCTCAGGTTGAGGACATCGTGTGAATGCAGACTCAGCTCCTTGATGTAGGTGCGGTCCCTAATGAAGGTTCATTTTGTAATCAAGTTATTCATGGTACATTTGACATGGGAATGAACAAAATGAAGACAGTATGTCATTCTACCCGATGTCCTGAAGAGACTTTTCTCAAGTATAAATATTCATAACGGATGCTATTAGTATGTTTCTCTTTACTGTCAACTATTGCAAGACTTTGTATATTTGCAAACCTGTCAATCATTGTGTAGGGAAGGCAAAAAGTTGTGTTGTAAATCTCCATATCTGACTCTGCCCGTTGCTCTTCTTGGCAAACAAAAGTGCTTGACATTTCTTTTAACTGATCGGATCTTTAACTGTCTGTTCGTATTATGTTAATTAAACGTTGAAATGCATTATAGATTACAAAAAAAAGCATACATACTGTAACTTTAAAAAAGGGGGGGGTATTGGCATTCATCATTATATTATGATAAATGCATAGCATCAACATTGTTTCTAAATGTCTGCGTTTCAAGTAATAAGGGTAATAAAATTCTTGAATAAAGAATGCTTTGTAAATGTTTATTTCTGATATTTTAAATATAGTATATCTGTAGCATTTTTTTTTATTGCATTTAAAAGTTAGTAAGCAAAAGCATACGTTTTTCAAAAAGTGTCAAAAATATTAGTACTAAGTTTATTTGGAATAAAATGCCTAAATGTTCTTTTAAAAACCACAGAGTTTTTAGTCCCAGTTCATATCCTCATTTGGCTCTTGGTTTCTTATTAGCTCCCTGAAGCCAATGCTGAAGTGCTCCTGTAGACTTGCACTGAACCTTTTTGCTTTCACTCTCTTCTTTACTCTCACATGTGTTGGGCTCCTTCCTCTTTGAAGGTGTGCTGCTTGTCAGCCATCTCATCATCATCTTACTACTGGCGGTGGGCTTGGGCTCCTAGGGGATCAAGGGTCATATTTGTCAGCTTAAACCACTTAAGAGCTACATTTTCTTACTACAGTCTGAAAAAATACCAAAATAAATCTGATACCTTTTTGCTTTTGAGATCAACAGGCTGGAGGCACTCTGGAGAGTTGTTGCGGGAGTTGTTTACTAGCGAAGAGACAGGATGAAAAGTCAAAGTGTTTTTAGACTGGAGCAGTTTCAAGGCATCTAGAGACTTCACATCTCCAAAGTCCAGCCATCTTCTCACTTCTTCCTCTCCATCCAGGATTGCTGGCATCCTAAAACACAACCACACAGTAATTTAGAAATTTATACAAACACAAATGAAAAAAAATGAAAAAACATTTCTCCCAATAACTATCCATACCTATCATGGATGCTTTCCAGGCTTGGGGAAGCATTAACAGTGATTACACTGTATGTGTAAAGGGGTTCTCCACCACCTGGAGGTGTCCAGCAGTCAAACAGTCCAGCCATAGTTAGCAACTTCCATCCAGTCCACTCACCTGGTGCTTCTCCTCCCTGGCCAACACAGCATAGAGCAGAGGGGTATGGCCACAAGAATAAGCAGGTTTTATGAATAAAAAGTGACACATTTTGTTGGAATGATTGTAATTTTGTACACTTCTTAGCCTAGCACCAGAATCAAAACTGAAGCATGGGTTATGTATATGGTATGAATAATATAATAATAGTCTGGTGGACACATGCACATTTTTGCTTTGACTCCTCTCCCACCCAGGACATTTTCAGCCATGGCCACAGCTGCATTCTCTCTACTTCTATTCTGGATGAAAGCAAATGTTAATGATGCTTATATTTCTATAGAAAATCCAATATGAACCTCTGTCAAGTCATGGGAGGCCTCCTCTGGAGGGCTCACTGTCTCTGAATTCTCCTTATTGCAAGCAGTGGTTGTTGGGTGATCCCTTGTTTTCTCATGACTGGTTCCCTGAGCCTGAGGAAAGTATATGAAGAAAGGATGCTTGTCTTTTTCCTTCCTCCTCCACTCATAAAAGCCATCAGCCAGGATCACGCAACGTTGCCCTTTTATCAGAGGGTCCTTTTGGAAGATGGCAAAGTGATTAGACACTAGTGTGTGCATACATCCAGCACAGGGACCAAGACATAAAACACAAGAAAGGTCATATATTGTTTCAGTGCATTAAACTGTATGCACCTTGTATGATTTTTTCTCCAATATATTCTCACTGCGGCAGTTGTTGGTGCTGTATTGCATCTTGCTCGGGTCATTCTCCTTGAACCAGGCAGGTACCAGGCCCCAACGCATGGAGGCCAACACACACTCATCAACCGGAGCATTCTGAAGACATAGGAGTGAACACAATAAAGTGAGTACCTATGTTATTTAATGCCATAACCCTGCAGTACATACTACCCTTTGGGTGCTGCTTACAATGGTCCATTGTTGAGACTGTGACAGAGAAGAGTTCATGTATATTTGCTGCGCTGTATATTGTTATGTGTCCGTATTGAATCAACAGATTACCGGTGATGTGTAGAAGTCTAGATGTTTCCCTCTTTTAAAAATTCGTACAGTTATTTAGACCAACTAAAGGGGTTTCAGGGCAAAATATTCACGTCTACGTTATCTATTTGGCACCCTTCAATTGAAACAGTGTATGCATTTCACTCAGGCACGGGAAGATACAGTTGTTACCTTACCTTATCAAAATGCCTCTGGGATAGCAGGACGGGACTCATAGACTGCGGGCTCTTGTTGTAAGAGGGTTGGTATTTGTCAGCATCTCCATCCCTCCAGCGGGGCTGTCTACGCTGCCCTCTTCGGTTTTTGTAGGTGCAGGCTCGGCTCACTTCGTCAGAAGCAAGAGTACACGCAGTTCTTCCACACATTTTACGAAAACCTTCCGAGCTACCAGAGAAAGAGGTTCAACCATAGACTGTATATTACAGTCAATGGGTTCAAAAAATATTGAGCTTGGTAAGTAAATTAACAATTCTTCGGTGTTAGCATGTTAGCTTGACTTAATTTTAGGAAACAATACTGTTGTTCACTGGCTGTTACGTTTAAGTTGAGGCACCGTTTAAAAACGTTGCCCGGCTTACCTGTTTTTAAAATATATAATATCGTTAAGATGCCCTTATTACATTATGTTATGAGCGTGTGCATGTACATGTGTGTCTGTGTCATAGACTGTTAAAACTAGCTAGCTATAGGTGTGTTTGTTTTGAATCATGGGTTTGGGGAGGGATTAGCCCGCCTGGTTAACTCTAAAGTCTCGCGAGATGGATACGGTTAGTCGGGCAGCGAAGAGAGTCTCGCAGGAGAGCAAGATGACGTAAAAAAAAACAACTGATAAATATTCAAAATACAAACAAAAAGAACATGAACATTTGGAATAAGGCTTGGCTTTTTCCTTATTAGTAAACAGTATATACTCTGCTAATTATCCTAATTGCTAAATATACATACATTGACACTTTCTCTACATTTTGTAAATATGGAAACATGTTTGTTGTGAAATATCCAAAAGATTTTGGATAGATTTACTTGCTTTACTACTTACTGTTTTGAACTCACTAAATCTGTCTACTTTTTTAACCTTAGAGATATTATCTGTTTATATAGTAATCCAGATACTGCTCTTGTAACCTACTTTTCTAATATGACAAATTTTATATTCACAAACAGAAAATGTATAATTCATTACTAGCTCATCTAGACCTCTTCTTATAGAACTGATTTTTTTACTCGAGTCACAGTTTGTTAAACAACTAAAAAGTAAGAGCACCACCGAATCCTCTGATTAAATATGATTTTATTTGTGTATGAATGTTGTTTTATTTATTTTTATGTAATCTGCCTTTCATATTCTAACTTAATGTCATAAATTATATATTTTATGTATCATTATTTTTTATCTATGTTGTTTACCATATTGCATTAAATAAAACAAAAAGAACATCCTGTATTTAATAATTCCACAATATGACTAATCTTACGTAACAAATACGTAATTCGTTCTTTAACACGCCACTGAAAGTAGGAAGACCACAATGTGCAATTAAAAGATTTAAATTTTAAGTAACCTACAGCCGAAAGAAAACAAAATGTTGTGCCATAAAATAATAACGATAAACGCCAAGGGTTTCGAATGTTTCCACTAAAAATATTATGGTACAATACGTCAAACTAAAAGCCACTGCCATGTATATTGTAAATGTCAAGGTTCTTTAACGTTGAAAATTCGCCATCCGGTTGTGTGCTTCTGGAGCTATTCAACGGTTGCCGTGGAAACAATAAACAGGTGGAGAGGGGCGCACCGTGCACCGGAGTTAGCTAGCTAATACACCATGGACTTCAGCAGGTAAGAGGAACAAACTAACCTAGACCATGAGGTCGAAGCTTTGCTTAAAATGGTTAAGGCTTGGGTAGCTACTTTGCCAATAAGTTTAAAAAAAGATTGTGGCAATGAGAAGGTTGTAACTGTGATGTTATTAACGTTAACGTTAGTTTAACACAGCAACGACTTTGAATCTGTGGTGGCTTTATTGCAAGTAGCTATTAACGCTAATTATTATCAGAATAAAAATATATAAATATAAGAGCACATACTTTTGTGTGTGCTGTAGGCTAAATAGTCTGATTTTGAGTGATTTCTGTTGTAAAATAGATTACAGTAGGATTTTAATTTGCATTGTTGTTGTTGGAATTTGTATCTGGTTTCGGGCCCCTGTTCAAAAGGAACTCAATGAAATCCGGCTAGTATCACGCCCTACCTGGAGTGTTAGGTACAAACCAGACAGGTGTAGCCAAGCTGTCTCCTGTATAGCAATTTGACACACTTTGTTGTCCAGTGCACTTGGAGGGAATCTGATTTACAAGACCAGTAGCCAAAGATGCACTTATAGAGTTTTCATAATTGTGTACACATTATTTGTGTAACATTTCAACACTCCTTTACACTGTATGATTGTTTCTCCAAAAATGCTGTGTGGCTGTGTCCTCTGCAGCCGTCTGACCAAACCGTGAAGCAGAGCCAAAGAAAGGGCACCTGTCAAGAATGAGAGCTGTTAATATGGAGGCCACCAGGTCCAAACAGTCTGTCCAGCTGGAGCACCAGACTACTGATAGACGCCGCACACCATGCCCAGACAGCGGTGAGTGACAGACAGCAACAAATGAAAACACTGTTCCCATCTGAACATGGACCTAACGACCAGACAAATAATAGTGGAGATGTGTTTTCTTCAAATATTAATCAAAGGGTGGCCCCATCACCATAATTCATAACCGAGGATGGTAACCATCTACTACTCCCAAACTGATTCATAAGTCTTGTAGCAATAAAACAGGCCTATATTCCAACTATAACTTAGTCATTTTATGACTTCACATTGTCAAAAAATTACAGATTAGTTACAGACATTGCAGAACTTGCTGCTGAGGGACCCATTTCTAAACTGAAACTTAACTTCTGTATGATTTCACACCTTCAAAAGGACTACATTCTGGGCTTAAACAGTGAGGAAAATAAGTATTTTAACACCCTGCTATTTTGCAAGTTCTCCCACTTAGAAATCATGGAGGGGTCCGGGAATTGTCATCGTAGGTGCATGTCCATTGTGAGAGACATAATCTAAAAAAAAAATCCAGAAATCACAATGTATGATTTTTTAACTATTTATTTGTATGATACAGCTGCAAATAAGTATTTGAACATCTGTCTATCAGCTACAATTCTGACCCTCAAAGACCTGTTAGTCTGCCTTCAAAATGTCCTAAATTAGATGTACCTGTTTGAGGTCGTTAGCTGCATAAAGACACCTGTCCTCCCCATACAATCAGTAAGAATCCAACTACTAACATGGCCAAGACCAAAGCGCTGTTCATAGACACTAGAGACAAAATAGTACACCTCAACAAGGCTGGAAAGGGCTACGGGGGGAAATTGCCAAGCAGCTTGGTGAAAAAAGGTCCACTGTTGGAGCAATCATTAGAAAATGGAGGAAGCTAAACATGACGGTCAATCTCCCTCGGACTGGGGCTCCATGCAAGATCTCACTTCGTGGGGTCTCAATGATCCTAAGAAAGGTGAGAAATCAGCCCAGAACTACACAGGAGGAGCTGGTCAATGACCTGAAAAGAGCTGGGACCACCGTTTCCAAGATTACTGTTGGTAATACACTAAGACATCATGGTTTGAAATCATGCATGGCACGGAAGGTTCCTGCTTAAACCAGCACATGTCAAGGCCCATCTAAAGTTTGCCAATGACCATTTGGATGATCCAGAGGAGTCATGGGAGAAAGTCATGTGGTCAGATGAGACCAAAATAGAACTTTTTGGTTATAATTCCACTAACCATGTTTGGAGGAAGAAGAATGATGAGTACCATCCCAAGAACACCATCCCTACTGTGAAGCATGGGGGTGGTAGCATCATGCTTTGGGGGTGTTTTTCTGCACATGGGACAGGGCGACTGCACTGTATTAAGGAGAGGATGATCGGGGCCATGTATTGTGAGATTTTGGGGAACAACCTCCTTCCCTCAGTTAGAGCATTGAAGATGGGTCGAGGCTGGGTCTTCCAACATGACAATGACCCGAAGCACACAGCCAGGATAACCAAGGAGTGGCTCTGTAAGAAGCATATCAAGGTTCTGGCGTGGCTAGCCAGTCTCCAGACCTAAACCCAATAGACAATCTTTGGAGGGAGCTCAAACTCCGTGTTTCTCAGCGACAGCCCAGAAACCTGACTGATCTAGAGAAGATCTGTGTGCAGGAGTGGGCCAAAATCCCTTCTGCAGTGTGTGCAAACCTGGTGAAAAACTACAGGAAACGTTTGACCTCTGGAATTGCAAACAAAGACTACTGTACCAAATATTAACATTGATTTTCTCAGGTATTCAAATACTTATTTGCAGCTGTATCATGCAAATAAATAGTTAAAAAATTATATATTGTGATTTCTGGATTTTTGTTTTTTTTAGATTATGTCTTTCACAGTGGACATGCATCTACGCTGACAATTTCAGACCCCTCCATGATTTTTAAGTGGGAGAACTTGCAAAAAAACAGGGTGTTCAAAATACTTATTTTCCTCACTGTAGATCATGAATGCTAAATTAATCATGAGGTCGCATTAAGGACAAGTGACCAAATGTTTGAACTCAGAGGCAACTTATTAAAGTTTCATGGCTTTGCTATTTTTGGCTCCAAGCTGAATATGTCAGGCCTTATTCTTTAGTTACACTGTATTTGAACTTTCCATCACAATGGTATAGGTACCGTGTATGCTTATTACATCTATGTGCTGTCCAGTTATACTGGGAATGTGGGCTTATATCTTCATCAGCAAATGTGTGGTCATTTTGTTTTGATAAATTACAGATGCAAATAATGCTATGTTGCAAGAAACTGTATACAGGTGTTTGTGTATATTCCCCCGTCTCCTTCTTCATGGCACTCAACTGCTACATGTTGCCATGTTATGCCACTGAAGAAGGTTTTTCCATTCATGTTATGCCAAGCTTACAGCACGGCCTTCTGGCTCACTTTGCAAATGTATTGACATAAGCCATTGTACCAAAATATTGTATACTGTGTACTGTAACAATCCTACTGTTACTGAAGGGGAAACAGGAGGCTCATCCAAGGATCAGAAGGTCACAGCTGTGGTCCAGCAATGCAACCAAGATGAAGGCAAAAGCCTGCAAACAAGTAGGTTTACCCTGCAGGTTGTTGTTATAGTACGCCTCATACTGCAAAAACAGTATCATCTCTGACTAGCTTTATAGACAAATAACAGTATAATTTACTCAACAGAGGTTTTGATTTGTGTATCAGGTACACCTGCTGAGGGCAAAGTTCGCCACAGTTTTGTCAGCTTACCTGCTCTTAACCCAGAAAGAATGAAGACAGCCAAAGCTCTTGTGGACAAAGCTGTCAAGGTGAGTTAACATTACTGGATGTATAGGCTATATCCACATATTTGGCGGATTTCACTCTGTTTGGCCGGATGTCTGTTTTCTTATTTTTTCTTTGTCTTAAACTCGGGTCGATTCATGAGGACTATGGTTCACTTGCTCCTTAGATCTTGCAGAGATCTGCAAGACTACAGGATGTATACAAACATGTATGCCGTCATATACATTTCTGATTGTTTTACAAAGTTGTCCATTATTTAGATGTCTGCTTTCATTCCTCCCAGATGCGTAAGGTCTTCTATGTCCAGGGCCCTTACCCTGTCATCAGGGCAGCATTGAGGTCTAGAGGCTGGGTGGAGCAGCGTGTGCACCCCCCAAACCACCATGCTCACCAGCGCCACAGTGATGAGGGCAGAGCCAGCTCTAATGATGCTGGTGACAGTGATAACGATGACGGTGATTTAGATGAAAGTGTGACTGTTTCAGAAATGCCATTCCTTATATTACTGGGTGTTGATATCTATCTATATCCCAGCATTAATTTACATTACTCCTTTTTCTCAGACAGCGTCCAGAAAGAGCAGGATCCAGATAGACTATATGATCTCATGGTAAAAATACCTTTTAAGGTTGTAGGCTAACATAAGGGGATCTGTAACATGCAAGGGGGGCACAGCAAGTGACAGTTTGCTGCTTATTTTGTTAAAACATTGAGGTTTTTAAATGGAAAATGCAACAGATACCGCTCTCATCCTTTCCCCCTACTCATACAGTCTCGCCTGGTGCGGAATGAAATGGTTTATTTCTATTGGACAAACCGTAGAGACGCCATCAACAACAACAGCTTGCAAAAAGAACAGATCACCAATCATTTTGCAAAAGCAGGCAGCTTCACCACCAAGGTACATTCATATGCAATTATTTCTTACAACAACAACAAAAATTCAATGATCTCCTGTCACGCGCACCATCAATATTTGTCTTTTCTTTGTCAGGTGGGGTTGTGTGTGAACCTGAGGAACCTGCACTGGTTTGACTCAGCTGACCCAGATACCTTCTTCCCTCGCTGTTACAGACTAGGAGCAGAGGATGAGAAGCAGGCTTTCATTGGTCAGACTTTACGGCCCTTCAAACTAACTTACACATATCGGTTTTTAATATATTTCCAGCATCCTTCTACTGTACTTTCACTCATAGAGAAAGCTTAGAATAATTGCCTCTCTGTCTTTTGTGTAGAGGACTACAAGAGGACTGCCTGCTCCAGTTTTTTGAAGTACATTGTGGAGATGGAGCAGGTTGTTCAGGGAGAGGGAACGAGTCACAACATTCAGGCTGAGAGGAAACTAGGCAAACAGCGCTCTAGACCAGTAGTCCTTTCCAAAATGATTAACAGCGCACTCAAAGTGTGCCACGAGTTTCTCGAGAGTCTGCAGCATAATGACATAGACATGAACTTGGAGACACCACAAACACTTACAAAGGAGGAGTGGGCAGAGTTTATCAACAGTTACTACCTTGTTGTTCAGTGAGTACTGTGTGTGCGTATGTGAGATAAAAGGAAACCAAAGTGCTCTTCAGTGTGTCACTACAGTCCCTCCTTCTCTGTTTCCTCGCTCAGTGGAGGAGCAGAGATCGAGAACAGTGATCATTTTGTAACCTGCTGCAAAGCCATGTTACAGAGGCTGGCGGAGGTCAGTCCACAGCTGCACATAGACGGCATACACAACATCTGGATCATCAAACCTGGAGCTAAGTCCAGGGGCAGAGGTGAGGGGTCAGACACTATCAAAGAGTTCCAAATAGCTGACAAAGTCCTGGCTGACCTGCCACACCTGCCTTCTAGGTATCAAATGCACCAGGCGTTTGGATCAGATCCTCAGGCTGGTAGACGGTGATCCAACCCTAATCAAAGAAAGCAAGTGGGTGGTGCAGAAGTACCTGGAGCGCCCCTTGCTGATCTATGGCACCAAATTTGACGTGCGGCAGTGGTTCCTGGTCACCGACTGGAACCCCCTGACTGTGTGGTTCTATAAAAAGTGCTATTTGCGCTTCTCTACGCAGCCTTACTCGCTAGATACGCTGGATAGGTAAGTAAATGATTTTTGAAGTTGTTTTTATTTGGGGCATTTTAGGTCTTTATTTGATAGTACAGCTGAAGACATGAAAGGGGAGAGAGAGGGGGAATGACATGCAACAAAGGGCCGCAGGTCAGAGTCAAACCCGCGGCCGCTGCATCGAGGGGTAACCCGTCTACCAGGTGAGTCACCCATGTGCCCAACAGTGATATTTGTAAAAAGATGGAGAGGGGCGGTAAGGAAGAAGTAGATGTGAAACCAGATGAACATTAAATTTAAAAGGGAATTGCAAGAAAGTACAGAGTAAGGGAAAGGCAGCACAGGTTATGGTTATGCTTGTCATTTTTGGCAGGAGATCTGATTTTGTGTGGCATGAAAATATATGTTATCCTGTGAGTATATTAGCAACTTTCAAATCAACGCCAAACTGCACACTGGCTCAAAGGTACCTGCCCACTTACTGTATAGTATATACAAGAGTGCTTCTACCTCCACCAAAGTTGCACAAATTATAAGCAACAAATTAGAAATATGCAGAGTCAACACTGTAAAAAAAGAACTTCTATAAACACTTTTCCTACTCACCCCTTCTCTACTTTCTTGCCGTTTATTTCTCTAACCTGGTAGAATTATAGCAATCATGCATGTCTGATTACTTCCATAATTTATTTTAAAATTCATAGTCAGATTTTAGTTGTTTTTTTTTATACCTGTGACGAAATATGTCTTGGTCTGATCACATGGTAAATATAACCATAGTCAAAGAAAAGATAGTTTGAAGGCAAACAGCAGAGTCATCATGTCTCATTATACTTCTCTTTATTCCTTATCAACCATTTTTTATTAATTTCTCTTTCCAATCTTGGCCTCTTTACCCCATCTTTGCAGCTCTGTCCACCTGTGCAATAACTCCATCCAGAAGCACCTGAGACCCTCCCAGCAGCGTCATCGTGGTATCCCAGCAGACAATATGTGGTCGGATGACCAGTTCAGGACCTTTCTGTCCAGACAGGGACAGGAAGCTCAGTGGCAAACAGTAGTAGTCCCTGGGATGAAAAAAGCTGTGATCCATGCATTACAGACAACACAGGATCTGATGGAGTCACGCAAAAACACATTTGAGCTCTACGGTGCTGACTTTATGTTTGGTAGGATGAAATCACTGTAACATGGCATTACCTATTAATATTTGTATGTGTTTTTACAATGAAAACAGACGGAATAATCACCACTTGGTTATTTGGTTTTCTTTTTCTTAGGTCATGACCTGCATCCATGGCTGTTAGAACTTAATGCCAGTCCCACTATGGCTCCCTCCACACCTGTGACAGCCCGCCTCTGTACCGCTGTGCAGGAAGACACATTACGAGTCGTCCTGGACTGGCGAGCAGACCGCACTGCAAACACTGGAGACTTTCAGCTCATATATAGACAGGTAAGAAAGAGTTATCCCGCCCTCTTCAGGTTATAGTATACATTAAAGTGGCTCAAATGTTGAGATTGATATACATTACTTAAGATGTCACTTTTGGTCTCTAGGCAGCAGTTGACGTGCCACAGTATGTAGGAGTCAACCTGCTTGTTGAGGGCTTCAAGGTCAAGTGCCCCTGCCCACTTCCTCCACTGAGGTCCTCCAACTGTTCAACACCGAAACGCCGCCGTCCTGTCAAAGAGAAGGAACCCGCAGGTGAAAAAGTAAAGCCTCTGCCTAAGATGTTGTTGAAGAGTGCAGAGACTGAGCTCAAAAACATCAGCAGTGGGGTTCTGCCACCTTCTCCTCTTCCTCCTGAGCTGCCTGGGTCCTTCCCTATTGAAACCTTCACAATTCACCTGCCATTGACTGTGAAGTCCATCCACCTGCCTATTATTGGCCAGTCTCACTCTGTACTTTTGTGGAAGAGGAGACCAGAAGTATCAAAAGTCTGCTCAGAGAAAGACCAACCCTGTACCATAGAGAAGCACCAAGGCCCTTCTTTGTCTTTGGAGATTAATGTTCCAAAACAGTCCAGACAAGCAACCACCAGCACCTTGAGTGCCTAAAAGACTTTAAAAAGAAGGTTTGGTAACCAAATCATCCATCATCCTTCAACTTGAACTTTCTTTTTGCAGGTTTTTTTGGCCTACATCATAATAAAGTCAAATTTAATAATAATACTATGTCTTGTTTTCACTCACTAGTTTCTATAATGTTACTCACACAAGAAGCTCCTGTGTTTTTATTTTGGATATTCCACAGCAGGTTGGCAAGAATTTGTACAGGGATTATTTCTTTTGTAGAATGTATTTTCATTACATGTTCACAACACAGTGTACAGATTATTCAGAGTAATAGGGAAACTGTTTCAAGAATTCCTTAAATGCTATTGTTAATGTTATGAGCATCAGAAACAAATTCCCTTCACCTCAATTGTACAGTGGTAGAGTAAAAAAATCTTAATGACTTAATACCATCAGGGATAAGTAAGACAATGTTTATATTTGGTGGACCAACCCTTCATTAAGTCACCCATGATGCTAAACTCCTTATTTGACAACTTGAGCTAATAAGAATAAGGAAAATAAAAAGCCTTTACAAAATTTTACAGCAGTAGGGTGTATCAAAATTTGATACAGCAGTAGGGTGCTCTTCCTACTGTTTTACCACTCAAAAAAACGAAAGATCGTTTTTCTGAAGCAGCTGTCCGTAGGCCTATGTGGGCCTACATTGAAATTGTTTTCACCATAGGGCAAGTCACCAGGGTATTTGAATTTTCATTTAGAAAACGACTGTTTGTGACAAATAAAGTAGGCTAACGTTATCCCATCACTTAAGTGAAAAGGGGATTATTCTCTATAGTAGACGGATAAGAAAAGATGTGAGGGCAGAAGATCACAGTACGGAAGTTAAATTAGTGAAATTGCATTGCCAACCACCTTACATAAGAAACCCAACTAAAAGGAAGTGTTAAGTTTTTTCTCAAAAGTAACATCGGGTTCAGTCGGATCTCTGAGGAAGGAGGCTGAGGGTCAAATTGAGAATTAAGAAAAGGTTTATTGCAACAGCATGATGAGGATGATAAGACAAATACAGACAAACAAACATAATAACACTGCAGCTGACAGCGGACTGGATCCATGCTTCCCCATGATGGAGTCACGTGAAACCAGTCTTGAAAATTCCTAAATCACACAGGTTTATCCCTGCACCTGGGGGCGGTTCCTTTTTACCTGGCCCAGTCAAATCTATTCTCATTGGTTCACCGTTGTCATGACAGCATGCCGAGGGCATCTTCGCAGTCCTATGAGAATAAACATGCCGCTATACTCTGCCCCTTTGGGGGTCACTTTTGGTTGCAGAGCAAAAGGTTCTGTTGTTTAAATGGGAAACTCTAACATCAACAGTTTAATTAGCATTGTATTGTCTTAGCCTAGACTAAGACCCCAGGGGACAGGAGACAGAAGGCCACCTTTTGGTGTTGTAGCAGGAAGCTCCTTTGCATATGTTAAATGCCAGACTTGACCAGATCAATTCTTTACAGTCAGAGAAATAGAGGGGGGAAATGGGGGACAGAGATATGCATATTTCTCTAACCTGGCTCCTTCAGACATATTAACTTTTTAAAACTCAACAGAAGAAAAACAAAAGTGATGGCAAAGGAGTATTTCAAACCTGACAACACTGAACTAGCAAAGTGACCCTTAACAACACATAATGAACAGTTGGTGGCGATAATACCCAATTGAAGAGGTTATACACATGTTATATAACGTCGAAGAAGAAGCGATACACGACACCACCACCAGCCGAGACTTCTATCACCATACTGAGAAATGGCGGCGTCCGTTTGCCGAGTTGGGAGTACCGTGGGTCGAGCCCTCGCCAAAACCCGCAGTGTAAGTACAAAATTAAAGGTTAAGCAGACACGCTTTTTGCAATATGAAATGTCTAAGCGGGAAACCGGTACTGTGCTTGTTTTGTCGTAACGCTGAAAGTAATCGAAAAAGTTAGTTAGCCTGCTAAATTAACAGGCTAACTGTTAGCTAACTAGCTAGCTAGTTGTCCGCACAACGGAAACGGAGAGGGGTTAGCTTAACGGTTAGCATTAGTTAGCTAGTATTGAATGCAAGGTCAACTGTCAAATAAGACAGTACGTCTGGTAAACAACCACTTTGTGCGTAACGTCCACTTTATACACGTGTTTTTCAGTGTTATTCGTCGTTTCGGTCTTTTAACAAGGTCAGCACAGCAGCTGTAGCTAAAAGTACTGATTGTTACGTGTCCTCGGCTGTCCTCATACCGCAGCTAACGTTAAGCTTTAAGGCTAGCAGCGTTAGCATAGTGACTTTGGAAAGGCATATGCTGACAATGACAACCCTGTGTTTGTTTTGATCTTCAGAATGTTTGGTTGTTAAAAAAAACGTTACTATTATAACATGTAAAACGATAAATTAACAACTGCAAAAATTGACACTGCTTTTAGATTATTTATTTTTTGTGAAACAGTGTTTTCGGTAACCTAAGCTTTGGCTGTGTTTCTAGATTTTATAACAATCCTATTGCATTTCACAAGGTCTTCTTTTATAAATGTGTGATAAACATTCAATGTCATGTTAAATTGTTGTCAGAAATCTTGCTAAATATTAAATATACTATATGACATCTCATTATTTTACATTGTGATTGACGTTAAACTAGACAATCTTACATGATCACATCTGTATAGAGCTGAAGGACTAATGATATTGTGGATTTGTCTATTTTTAGTCATTGGCAAGTAGGGGGCAGCGTGTCAATGTCAATTGCCAGCCTTAAGTGTATATTTCTACTATTGCTTTGTATGTGAACAGATCGACAAGAGTCAGTCTAAGGCTTTCAGTACAGTCTGACATGTATACATATGGTTTCCAATGTGTTTAATGTATGCAGAAATGCATGTTATGTAAACAGGATTTTTAAATGATTTATGTTGCCTCTTGGTGTCTCTACCCCTTCAGCCCATTCTGCTGTCTCTGAGGCGTGGACAGTCCTCAGTCAGCTATGCCCAGAGCCTGGTGGGAGCCCCTGAAACTCGTCTCACTACCCTGGACAATGGTTTGAAGGTCGCATCTGAGGAGACTGGACATGCAACATGCACTGTAAGAACACAGTTGTAGGGGCCTATTTACAACCATGTACTGTAGGTTGTTTTAGTTACTACACAACACTTATGGCGTTTTACCACTGTATGGTACCTACTCGACTCACCTCAACTGTACTCGCCTTTTTTGGTTTTCCATTACAATAAAAAGTCCCTGGTACCTGCTAACAGGTTTTTTATTTATTTTATTAATACTACCTTTAGTCAAGGTTCCAAAAAGTGATGTGAAAACCTGGAGTCTACTGATTGGTCAGAGAGAATCGTCACTAGTCACTGCGTCATCATTGCTAGTGACAGAAGGGGGTGTCCTGAACAAACCCACCGTGTTTAAATAGTTTAGCCAGCTTTTTTTTTTTTTTTTGCTGCCTCCAGCTTCTTTTGAAACAAAATGTGTCATATGGCAACGGCCACTTGCCGAGAATCAAAAACAACACACCTTCAACGTTCTGTCTTTCCTGCTATGACAACCAGCCGCGGCTCACCTTATTAATGAGGCAGTACTAATCTGCAATGGAAAAAGGAGGACAGGGCATCTTGTTCGAGACAGTTGAGCAGGTACCATTAATGGGGAAAAACGCCATTACATTCTAGGATAGGAGGAACAAACACGCCGGATGTCAGGCTTTATCCTGGCAATGTACTTCCGTTGCTCCAGACTAACACTGAATAGACTCAACAATTTCACTGTTATGTGTTGTATTAGGTTGGACTGTGGATCAGTGCTGGGAGTCGCTATGAGAGTGAGAAGAACAACGGTGCAGGCTTCTTCCTGGAGCACATGGCTTTCAAGGTAGACATTACTGTTTCTCCCCTACATTGACTGCTTTTGGAGGACGGATGGGCCCCCCAAAATATTAGATATTGCAATATTACAGAACATTTGGACCAGAACAAACCTGTATTTTATTTCCCAGTGATCATTTTTATTTAATTTTGCACCTAACCTAGAGCTAGGATTTTTTCCTCCTCTCTGACAGCCAAGATGGATTAAAGCCTGTCCTGCTGTGCTTGTTGGGGGATGCAGCTGTATCAGCAGGAGAGTTGCTTGTGCTATGACCAGGACTAGCTGTCCTCCCATTAGCAGCAGAGCTAGCATTGTAGATTCAGATTAGGTGCATTTAAATAGTGCAGATTTTTTTTAGTCCGAATTAGACATTTGTGGTCAATATCTATTAGGTCTGGGATGGTACAGATTTTTTTTTCTACTGCAGTTGAAAAGCAAGAAATTGCAGTAAACCGCACCCCCTTACGAGAGTAGCGTAAGTTAGATGAAGAATGGCAGGGTGCCTTAAGTGAGTGGTGTCAATGCTCGTGTGGTCGTGCAAGGAAATCGAGTGGTAACAGAGCATAGTGTTTAAGTGCCGCTGTGAGGAAAAAGATGGTAAAGATGATGTAAAGTGAGTTAAAAGTGACCAATAAAACTACAAGCTAGAGCTACTCAAGACACGGTGGCATTATCTATTGTCAATACTGCTGGTAACGTGAATGGCGTTACCCCCGAACATCGGCTTAAACCTTAGCCTACAACACATGTTGTGGTCTGAGTGCAGCTCGTGTAGCAGCTGAGCAGTCAGAGAGCAGAGATCGTGACTCAGCAGTTTGTTAACTTGTTGCTCTCTCTACCAATATAAGCCACTCTCTTTTAGGCTATGAAACGTGCATGCTGGCTGAAATTCAATTCAACAGTGCTGTTTTATTGGTTTTATTTATTAACAGAAGGAAACTCTGCTAGCTGCTAGGCTAATGTTCAATGGTAAACACTGCAGCTGTAACTTTAATGTGTCTACCTCAGCTGAGAACGGAGAAATGTATTTCCCTTTCCTATCGTGTATCTTATGTGTCATGGAACGTTGCCCTCCCCAACTCGCAAAAGGTCAGATTAGCGACAAGTTTTGCGTCCGTGTAAGACACAATGTTATTAGAATCCATGAATTTGTCAATAAACACAACGTGGCCGTGCACACATGCAGGCCACTGTTTTTTTTTGTTTGTTTTTTTGCAGTGATTGCGGTGACGAGCTCAGACCCGCGGTAGGCGTTACGTGACCGCAATAACCGTCCCAGCCCTAATGTCTATCCTTCATTGGTTTTACACAGATAAATTACTCCTGTTGGGAATCTTTTATTGCACTTAAAATAACGTAAAGTTGTTGTCAACTCGAGTAACGGTATCTTTACTTCACCTGTCTCTCCTCTGCTGCGCTTTGTGTATGTAAGTAGAAGCCCTGCCCTCAGTGGCAGCAGAAAAGAGGAGTAAATCTAGCGTGACTGTAAATGACAGCGGAACACAGTAAAGACTCTTCCATTGAGCTGCACCATAAAACATTGATCATATCCTCTGCAGATCTTTCATCTGATCTCTGTTGAATGCATTTCCCTCCTCATTATACATTTGCAAAGTGGATTTTCCCCAAAGTTTTTAAATCTGCATTGTTAATATCCATGTTTACTAGTTAGCAATCTTCTTCTTTCCTGACTTTAGTTGCCGCTTAACCATTACCTTTAGATCAGTACAACAGTGTAAAAGCATTGGCAGGGTTGTGTATTGCATCACACGCATGAAAAACTGCTCCAATAGTGCTGCTAGAGGTTAAAAAGTCCACATTGTACGTAAGTCTCCAATGGAACCTTGTATTGTGTAAGCTAAATGCACTTGAGATTTATCTAACTATTAGTCAAACAGTGCCATTACACAGTTCTTTCCATTCACCATTTGTTTTTGCCTCCCAGGGAACCAAGAAGCACCCCCAGACAGCCTTGGAGCAACAAGTGGAGTCAATGGGTGCTCACCTGAGCGCCTATACTTCCCGAGAGCACACTGCATACTACATGAAGACCCTTGCAAAAGACCTGCCCAAAGGTGAGATGACTTGCTTACAAGCAGTGAAATATACAGGTCATCCCCCTTTTTTTATTTTATAATATATCGATTTCAGAGACTTTTTTTAAAATAAAAACTTGTTTATAAGTTCAAGATTAATCCAACCTTTCACATTTCTCATGGAGAATCTCAATTACTGGGGCCTATACCATATGCCGCAGTAACTGAAATATTCTGTCCTGAGCACAACATATGCACACCCCCTCTAAAGTTGTGAACAATCAATGTTCTTTTTTCACAGCCGTGGAGCTGCTATCAGAGGTGGTGCAGAGCTGCTCGCTGAACGAGGCAGAGATCGAGCAGCAGAGGGGTGTGGTGCTGCGTGAGCTAGAGGAAGTCGAGGGTAACCTGCAGGAAGTTTGCCTTGACCTGCTGCATGCCACAGCCTTCCAGGGCACTGCTTTAGGGCAAAGTGTGCTGGGACCCTCCAACAATGCCAGGCAAGAGGAACTGTACATTTGCATAATCGCACACAAGGGCTGGGTGATATATCAATATTTTACCTTATATCGATTCGGCGACAAAAACAACACAGGGATAACAGTTGTTAGTGGAGGTAACTAACTTCAGTTCTATGAGTAACGGTGTGCGAGACGTTGCCTGCTAAACCTGGACAAGAGATGTGACCCATGGTTACGTTATCATAGTTCATAAAAATGCAGCACAGTGGTAATATAGACGTTACATACACAAGACGTATATTATGCCTGTGACTGCGCATTTAACCCTAATGACTGCTGCCACTCCGAGTAGAGAATCCAGTCAGCAGTGTAGTTCCAACACTTCACTGATATACCAGGTAACTGTACAGTAACAATCACCTTTGTGGTCACAGAAAGTTTTTGTATCATACACATCAGTCCATTGCATGCTCCCTTTCTTATTGGCATCTCTTGCTCTCTCTCTCTCTCCCTCTTCCCCTCTTAATCAGTCTATTATTCTTATTGTTGTTGAAATCAACTGAAGGAGCTTTCTTAGAGAGGGCTTTTTTATTTAACATAGGCACAAATGGGTTAATAAAAGTGCTTGTGACACCACACATGTGGCTTTGACTAACGACTGAACATTTACAACACACACACACACACACACACACACGTCAGAATTTTAGAATTGCTTCCATCAAAGGCACAATGCTTTTAACAAAGCTTTTTAAAAGTACATTATTGTGACGATGCAAAAGTTGCACACTAATTTGCCATAATGTAACTTAAACACTGTCTATTCCTTATTATATTAAATTCTGCACCATTGTGTAAGTTACCATATTCAATTCTCCCAGGACTCTGACCCGCCAGGACCTAGTGGATTACATCAACAGCCACTACAAAGCCCCTCGCATGGTGCTGTCTGCTGCTGGAGGTAGGTCCTCTAACACAAACTGAGGAGGCACCCTGGTTGCTGTGAATTTTCACTTTTCCGGGAATGACTTGGCATTTTATTTGATGTGCTTCTTTAATAGGTGTGAACCACGAGGAGCTGGTTGGTTTGGCTAAATCTCACTTTAGCGGAGTATCTTTTGAGTATGAGGGAGATGCTGTACCCGTGTTGTCACCCTGCCGATTTACAGGCAGTGAGGTGAGATATGCTGAATATTTTGCAGTAGTATTTTTTTTTTTTTTTTTGATTGTTTTGTGAGGTGTATTACATGCTCTCTGATTACACAGCTATTTAACGTGGCAACACAACACATGACAGCAGAAGTTGGAGGAGTAATGCATCATTTGCAGACTAATTTCAAGTTAATTAACTTGTATTTAAACTTGCTATGTTTGGTGCATTAGCTGTGATTCTGGCCTGTGACATAGCATAGATCATGGGTGTGGATATTTTTTTTTTTTCCACAGTCATGGTTAATTGTTTGTTGATCTTTTCCTCCGATGCCTCTCCTCAGATCCGTATGCGTGATGATGCTCTGCCTCTGGCACACATTGCCATTGCTGTGGAGGGGGCCAGTGCTGCCAGCCCAGACATCGTGCCACTCATGGTGGCCAACTCCATCATCGGCAGCTACGACCTCACCTATGGTGGTGGAAAGGTTGGGGCAATATGTTTTAGTTTATACAATTAATAAAAGACAACAATGAAATTGGAAGCTGGAACTAATTTAGCCATGTCCCCTTTAAGCTTTGCCCACTTGAGGTTGTTAATGTCTTGAGTGGCCATTATTGAGGGGTAGACTATGATCCTCTCTTAAAACCTGGGTCAGGGGTCTCACCCCTGCCTCTGAACTTGTCGAGAGGAACAATGCCTGAAAAACATAGCAACTGCTTAAGAATTGGTGAAAAGGAAAGCAAATTTAGATATTTTGTTTTATGTACTGAAAGCTAAAATGTATTAATTTTTTATATTGTAACATACTTATATTATTTGCATGTAGGATTCTGAGCATGTTTAGTGGAGTAGTAAAAAGTTCCACTTCTCGCGCAGTTGCTCCACTCAATACTGCTCCATGCTCAACGCAGGTTTTACCACGCTTAACTCAAATCGCTCATCACTCGCTCCAAAAAAAGGAAGAAGTTACACATTTTAGCTTAAACACTAGCCTGGCATGATGGAATAGTGTACCTGTATGATCTATTAGCTTCCCTTTCATAGTACTTTGTCAACTCCATGTCAAGCTTGCCGTAACAGCTGATTTTTGACAGAAAGTAGTGTGGGTGGCACAACACACAGATGCATTCTGGGAAATGAACTAACAGTGCAAGCAATACCCGAGCAAAATTGGAGCAGGAGATAAATTGACACTGGATTATGGTAGGACATCAATAAGCACATTTGTGGGGTGGAATATTTTGGACTATTCCGTCTTTGCCGTAGTTGGAGGGTAACGTGAGGAATGCTATGGATATCAGCTTTAAATCCAGATGATGGGAATATACAGAACTATACAAGTTTTTCATATTCATATCATATTTTTCTGTTGTACTACTTTAACACTGTACTGCTATAACTATCACATACTTAGAGCGGGTCAACCTAACACCATGAATATTTCAACCTACTTCCTGATGCTGGTGTGATTAAAATCTAGTTTTGATTTTGAACAGTCAAATATAAACAGCCATTCCTTCGTCTCACCTGCAGCATCTGAGCAGCCGCCTGGCTCGCCTGGCAGTAGAGGAGAACCTGTGTCACAGCTTCCAGGCCTTCCACTCCTCCTATAGCGACACCGGCCTGCTGGGCATTTACTTTGTATGTGATAAGCACCAAATCGAAGATATGATGCACTGGTCCCAGAATGCCTGGTCAGTAATGACTCTGGGACAGAGAGATAAACACTCACATTTAACTGTAATGGTATGCCACTTTTAATTATAGGACAATGTGCATATTTCATCATATTTCCTCCACTTTCTATTCCTCGCAGGATGAACCTGTGTACCACAGTGACAGAGAGTGATGTAGCCAGAGGTAAAAACGCTCTGAAGGCTAGCCTGGTTGGACAGCTCAATGGTGCGTATCATGTCTGTCATGCATATACACAAACGCACTCATACAAACTCTTCCAAATTGCAAGTCAACACACCTGTTTGTCTTTTAGGAACAACACCACTTTGTGACGACATTGGAAGACACATCCTGAACTACGGGCGGCGTATTCCTCTGGCAGAGTGGGATGCTCGGGTCGATGTGAGTTGGCACTCGTAACCAGAGTTCTGACCTGGACCATTTGTACAATTGCGAAAGAAAACATTTATTTCGTTACGCAGTGCCTTTTCAAAACTGGTTTCTAGTCTGTCTCCAGGACAGAGTTCTGACTTCCCTCCACATCTCTTCTTTCAGGCCGTGACCCCCCAGATGGTGCGTGACATCTGCTCCAAATATATCTACGATAAGTGTCCTGCTGTGGCAGCTGTCGGTAAGTTCTGTGGTTTTAGTATTTTGCAGCAAGGTCAGGGCCAATGCTGTATTATCGTTCTCTAATCTGTCACTCATTTCTCTCTCCACTAGGCCCTTGCGAGCAACTACCCGACTATAACAGACTGCGCAGTGCCATGTATTGGCTGAGGTTTTAAGATACGTTATTGTGTTGCTTCACGTGTCCCATGTCTGCTCCTTATCTTCTCCTCAACCTTATCGGGCTTTCCTCCTGCCATCGCTACAAGAGTGAACACCTGAGGGATTCTTCACTTGTTGGCTTGACAGCACATCCATCTTCTCTCTTCTCCCTGCCTCCCACTCATTGATCACAGTAGTTAGCCATGAGGACGTCAGCCAGTCTGCACATTATGAGTATTGAAGTTACACATCGGTTACCTCTTGATTGTACTGTACGGGTCCTCGTTACCTGCTACAAACTTGCGTGGCGGGGGGGAAGAGGGCACAGTTGAATAGAAAATAATCATCCAATGGACACAGTACAGCTGGTACTAAATTAAACCTGTTTGGAGCAACAGTATATTTATAATTTCTGTAACATTTGTTTCTGTCCCCTATTGTACATAACAGAAGCTCTCATTCCAACAAAATATAAAAACTGCAAAACATTGACTAAATGTGGTTTTGTCTTATTCATGTATACTGTAGTATGTGTTGCTTTTCAAAGTTTTTTTAAAATTACATTTTAAAATCTTACACTTGTAGCACACCATCTTTTTGTGATACATTTTGTAATGTTAGCTTTTTGGTTAGAGCACACTACTAAAAGAAACCTTAAGATAAAGCATGTGTACATGTAAGGATAACCTTAAAAAATGTTAGGTTCAGTTGCTTCTTACTAATTCATGTGTTCTATATTGTGATGCATAATCACATCACACAAAAAATGACTTAAAAATAGATTTTGGGGGAAAAAAGTAAGCAATGTAGAAAATGTGCCTTGTCTTTGTAGGCTCCTGCATGTTAAAAGCACTAACGCCTTTAGGACAAAACGCTGCCTCCAAATTAATTCTATAATTGTTGCCAGGCACGAAGCCATACGTCAAAGCATTTCAGTGTTACTGGCAGTCTTAAGCTGCTAACCCTACATCTTAATTTTTACCCTAAAAGCAGACTAGTCCTCTTTTTATTGTCCCTGTGTTCTGTCTGAAGCTCATGAGCATAAAAACCCCTGTTTAAGTTGACTTAAAAACAGGAATAAAAAAAATTATCTTAATTAAAAAAATGAGGAAAAATCCAACCTTTAGGAACACCAATTTTCTTTGTGAATGAGTAATGTATTGTAAATAAACAAATGTTCTTCCTTAAAATACACGGGACATGAGTACAGCCACCCCTATGTTAAATTCCAATAGAAGATATTTATTATTAATGACCAGTTATTGCATGGATCCAGGATACTATGCATCCTGATAAAGTTCCCTTGGTCGTATACTCATGAGCAGCACTGTAGGTTGTGGTGTAGTTTTAGGTTGTGGGCGCCTTGGTCGCCTACTTCAGGGCTGTAGTCTATCCTTGTTGAGTCCAAGACCAGGACTAGTAAAGACAGAGTCCAAAAGGGTTTGAGACCGAGTCCAGGACAGAAAAAAAGTCTTGACCATTAATACTATCTAGTGTGTGATTGGTTATCAGGTGGCCAGTGTTTCACTTTCCCTCAAATTTTATTATAATAAAGACGTGGACTCGGTGAGACCAAAAGCCAATGGCAGAGACAAGTCCAAGTCCAAATACCAGCGAGTCTGGGACCATAAAAAGAAACGTCTTAAGTCCAAGAGAGGACTTGAGTACTACAACCCTGGCCTACTTGCACTTTGCTACTGTGTTATAGCTTAGCATTTACTATTGTCGCTTTGTATTCTGTTCTTACTACTACAAATTGCTGTCATATGACTGTTTTGTTTGTTCCTTAATTTAGAATAAAGTATTTTCTTTTTAGAATTGAACCATATTGTCACTTCACAATGTTACTGATCAAAGTAATTGTAATGAGATGCTCTTTCAATCATTGAGTTTATCAGATACAGAACCTACGTCAGTATGCTACTTGTATGATAAACCAGGACCTGCTGTTATATATACTGTATGTTGGATCTTGAATCATAGAAGTTACATCATCTCAGAGTCATGCTTAGTCCTGCGTCATGCAGTATCTGAGACAATAATGCTATGGGTAAACAACCCAGGACATCTCTGTTTGCTACTTAATTGCATTTGTGTGACCCATGTTTATGTATCTGAGGGTAACAGAGACGGCTCATAATCCTATATGCCCCCCCGAGGGCCCACCTATTGTAATCAGGCTGCACTTATAATATTCATATCATTAGTCAGATGAAGATAAGTCCCTTGATGGGCTGGACTGGAGGTGAATCAGTAAATAAGGTGGGCCCTGTCGCGTTGGTCTTCCTCCTGGGCCTGACAGCCACTTCCTCCTTGCTTTTCCCCAGAGGGCTTTCTCTAGGATTGCTCCCATTCAACCTCCCAACACTCCCCACCTCTCCGCCTCTGTGGTCTTTAAATAGAGAGATGTGTGTACTAATACATTATGTTCTTTTAAGTAGCAACAATGCACACTGTCCAGCATTTTGATTGAATTTTTTCATGTCATAGCTGGCAAACATTTTAAGGAGGCACATGCAGATAGGGTGGCAGTCATTTCACAAAATACAATTAGAGTGGACTTCTGTAAAAAGGGGATGCTGTTTATTTGATCCTTGATTAAGCCTATAATTTCAAAAATGGAACCCAATGATCAAATTTTCAATTTTCAATTATAACACATCCAATTCCCCATTTCCAGATATGCATTCACCTCTCTAAACCCTAAATGATGACACAGCATTTAGCAGTGTTACTCACATCTAAATGCTCCCTGTAGAGTTTAATCATCACACAATCACAGTATTGTGAAATAATTTGAGCCTGCTCTTTCATGTAAAACTACTTTTTTTGGAGTTTGTGACGTACACTGTTTTAGATTCTGGAGGTCTGTAGTTTGGCTAGTTGTTGAGAAAATGTTCTATTTATTTAAACATACAAACATGTTTACATATTAATTTGGCCTTATAGTATCTCACTTTAACCCTTTGCCTCATCAAGGTCATGATACAGTTAAACTAGCCAATTTGAGGCCTTTAGTAGACCCCTCTGTATATTGAGAATTGTATTAGAGATGAGAAACCCATTTATTTCAGTGAGATTGTTACTCTTTCAAGAACAATGTTTTTTTTTTTGTATTGTGGAGTCTTGATCCTATATTTAAGGAGAAATTAGGCCATAATAATTTTGGAAGATCCTGGAAAAACAGGGATGTCTGGTGGTTACAGAAGCAGTCCAATTACTGCAGGGTAGGTGTCCTCCGTACAGAATATGTTGCCTTGTTAATGACAGATCTTGGTAACTACCATTCACTTTCATAAATGTTTATGAAAATTAGTGAACACTTTCATTAGAAGACATTAGAAATCACACAAACACAAAAATATAAACTACAAAGATGGTCACAACAATCTAATTGCATCAAAATTGAGACTTTTCAGTGACATTGTTGTTTGTCCTACTACTGTCTTTATGACTATGGTCACCCAGTCTACATGGATGATTAACAACACAGGAACTCATAACACCATGATAAGAAAGGGATTGTTTTTTTTTGCAGCATAATGGTACTTAACTTTTGAAGGAAGATGGTGGGTTTTTAGTTGTGCTTTGACTGCAGACTGGGGCAACGGGCCAATTAATTCTAGGCAAACTATTGTGATTATCATTGTGTTATTATTAGAAAGAGAAAGAGAGCAATGAGTGTAGAGGAAATGAGATGAAATGAGGGGAGGGTAATGGGGTGTAGACATGTATAAGATAAACAGAAAGAGGTAGCGCCAGTGTCAGGACAAAGACCAACGTGGATGAAGACAAAGTTGTGGACGAGCAGGCAGAAGTCCAGTTGAATATCCGACTGCGTGCCACACAGGTTGATTCTGCAGTAGCTCTAGAAGAAGAAGAAGAAGAAGAAGAAGCTGGGAGACAGAAGATATATATATATATATATATAGGATATCTGAGGGTCAAAGACAAGAGATCACTACCAAAGCAGAGGAAAGAGAAGTGCCTTTTTGTCAAGTTACCAACACTGAGTAAGTATTGATTGGGATTATGATACTTGATAATGCGTACCCAGGTTTATCTGTACATGTCAGAACATATTGCATGATTTTTTAGAAAGTCGGATGAAGTACTGGATTAATTATAGAACAAGTGAACAAAATATTGTAGAATCTAAAATGATCTGCAGAAAACTGTAAAACAAATAGTTTTTCAGCATGCTTTTGTCTTTTTTAGGCTTTTTATTTCAATTAATGCACAGCAGATAGATCATTTATCTCCTTTTGTGCATTGGCATGGACTACTAAAATGTAAATAATCCTATATATTACATTTACAAAATTAGTAATTTCATTCTACTGCTGCATTGCATCATATTCTATTTCTATATCTACATCTAAAAGCCTCCTGTTTTTCATCATGAGCCTCACTTTAAGACTGAAGAGGGATTTACATATGAAATCAGTACAGAATGACTGTGTTCAGATGTGTTTTTTGTTCTAACTATTGCAAAGAAGATAATTCCTGAGGCACAGTTGTGCAATTTTGAGCCACTGGCTGATCTGATCTTCGTCTCTCCCTGCAGAGTCCTGACCATGAGAAGTGTGCGTGTGTGTTTCTGCCTGGCTCTGCTGCTGCCTTGGTGCGTCCAGAGCCAGAGGAGCAGTCCAACTCTTGCTAAACTTGACAAAGACACACAGAGGGAGGTGTTGGCTGTGAACATCCTAAACCGCAGTGGTGTGTTAAATTCATTGCTCCAATCAGAACATCACACTGTGCTCCGGCAAGAACGAGCCCAGCGCCCAGCCTCCCAGGTGCCAAAAAGAGCCCCGCAGGGGTCCCGCTTCGCCCTCTCCCTTGATGTTCCCACCAACATCCTCAGTGTCCTCATAGACCTGGCCAAGAACCAGGACATGAGAACCAAGGCAGCAGCCAATGCAGAATTGATGGCACGAATAGGCAAGAAGAAATAAGAAGCGGGCTCCTCAGAGCTGTCAGGGTCTCGATGGATAAAATCTCACCTCACAGAGAAGTTAACTTCTCTGGTTAGAAACAATGTTAGTTCAGGTAAAACAGTAATTACGGTCAGTATCTGTCCTTTAGAGCTTAGATCTGCTTTACTTTTATACTTGTATTATATGGTTCTAGACTCAAACCACTCCATTGACTGACTTGAAACAGAATTAAATAGAAAGAATGATGTAAAAACATAAACAAAAGGACACAAACATGCCAAACAAAGTAAGATGAAGCTGGTCTTTTGTCTCAAAGATTATTCACCTCAGAAACTGTGATCAGTTTCTGAAATCAGTTTCCTGTGTCTGCATGTGTAATCTTGAATTCAAAGAAAAGGTTTGTTAATTAAATCCAATATGATAATCATATTTTTCTCAAGTCTAATTCATTTCACTCTGCATTGATATCATGCATGTTTAATATAATCACAAGCATCAGCAACCCATAAAGCACAAATGAATGCATCTGAGCCAAATGAGCTTGTGTCACTCACAGCAGGGGTGATAAGAGGACAAAGACATGGGCAGGATATTGACCTCTGAAAGAAGAACAGACCCTTTCTATAGACCTTTGTTCACTGATACTTGATAAATTTGGCAAACAAGTCACGGCTGTTAACGGCTATTTTAAGACAGGTGCATTATATTAGACTAATATCTGTGGCATGAATAATCTCTGCTACTGCAGTGAGCATACAATGTGAAGCAACAGAGTGAAATAAAATGCTCATCTGATTTCACTGGTCATGACTTTGATTTATTTCTTTTATTACTTCAAGCTGGGGTAGCTTCAATTCTATAATAGTTAAAGTCAACCAAAATGAAAATATTACAAGAAATGCTTATAATATGATGCAGCTATACTGCAAGCCGTAAGGCCGCTATGAAGTCACCACTGGGCATCACAGAAACTCTCCAACCCTTGCAAATACATACAATTACATTACAAAATACATTTGATTGTTGTCTCAGAATTAATGAGCACAGGGTTGTTTATTTTGAATATTGGGATAATCTATGTAAGGAAGCCTAAAGGTTTTTCTTAGGCTTCTTCTACAGAAATGATCACAGGCAATAAACCACAAAGGAAACTAGCATTTCTTGAGTCATGCTATTTATTAAAATAAAGTAAAACTTTGTTTCCCACACTATAGCCATGTAGTCTAGAGAATGATATAAATGTGTACATATGCTGTAGTTTCAAACAACTCCAAAAGCAGTTATCACAGTAGTTTTACTGGAGGATACTGTATTGTTTGTAATGACTGCACAAATAAATTTAGCCTTTTCAGTTTGGCTTTAAAGTTGTTCAAAGTACAGATTAGCCTCAGCAAGTGTATTTCTGCCACATCTGCTGATATTACACGAAATAAACTTGGACCCAAGCTGTTTCCAACACCAATTGCTAAAGCATTACAATTTTGAGTTAGGCAACGCATCGCGGTTAACTTCATTTAACTCTGCATTACTGGAATAAGCATGATATGAGAAGTAGTTTGTAACTTGTGTAAATTAGGCTACTTAAGTACATTTTTGAATGCAGAACTGTTACAACGCATTGTACTTCAGTGACAGAAAGTGTTTCCGACCTGCTGGAGTCTAAACTGAAGCAGTTCGTCTTTTGTCCACGCGATGTCCTCATTGTTTATTTCCTACCAACCGACTACTACAAGAGAGTCCAAAGAGAGAGTCCAAAATGGCGCAAACTAGGGTTTATCAATCTAATCCAGGTGTTGTTAATTAGCGTTGAGGATTTGACAGTAGGAACACTCGGGAAGCGTAAGTCTGAATGTTTTGCTGTTGTTCCACATTTTTTGTCACGTTGTCTTTTAATGGGGGTTTATTACATTTTGTTTTATGAGATATTAAACAAGGTTGTGTACACATTTTATAGAAACAAGGCATTTCTATTAGGCCTACTAGCCTACAAAGTTAGCATTATGATGATAGTCAATATTTGTGACGAATTTGCTTGTTTGTCTTATGTTCTGTATAAGGCGTCTTAGTGGATTTAAACTAGTTTTGGCTACCTGAGTTTGTCCATATTGTAAGTAGAGTAGGGTTTGTTCTATCTGAATGCTTAACATATCCTATGTTCCTCGAAGTGGTTGTATGTTATGTTACTCGCACACAACCCCAATCCCACTTCAGAAATAGAAAATCGCCATTTTCTTTTTACGTATGACATTATGAATAAATGATAATAGCATACAATTTGCTTAAACATGTTGTCACGACTGAGAAGTTTGTTTTCCATATGTGATATTAGGTTTTACGTTTTTAAAGTGTGCAAGAGGCTGCTGAGTGTAAATGATGTGTTGCTCAGCTTAGTGTCAACTTTCAAACTCACACACAAAGAGAGTGAAATATAGCCAAGACAAAGTGTCTAACTAGCCAGAGTTGAACATCGACATCCAGGTAGGAAACTCCTTAGCATATAGGCGTACAATCAGGATCAAGATCCACTCAGTCAATGGTATCATTGATAAATAATTCCGCATGATCAACAGTAACCTAATTACATGCACCTGGTCAGGAGTGATTTCATTGTAGCACAATCAAAGACAATTCTCCTCACACATCTCAGACAGTAGCTTTAGTTGTGTAACATGCTGTGACAACACATCATTGCCTCCATAAACACACACACACACCAATGTGTAAGAGAACGTGTGGTGACCGTAAAACGATGATCTCATTTGCGACATTTTCAATGTGTTCTTTTCAACACATTTATTACATTACTATCACATATTCTCCTTGACCTCTGACAGAGAGAGAGTATGGTGCGCCTGTTTGCCATCTGTTTTGAAATTATTATTTTTTTCTATCAAAGTATTTGAAATTTTAAAATCAGATTTATTCAACAATTGAGCTTGAACTAACATCTGCCCTCCTCAAGAGCCTTAAACAAACGTAATGTATTAGACTTCTGGTCACCTTTTCACACATCTTTATATTCTCTTTTAAAGGGTTGGATTCACCCAAATTACACATATATTCTCATTTATCCCAATGGCTATTTAGCAGTTATGATAATGATAAAATACAGTGGAGTTAAACATAATTTACTTTTTGCTATGCAAAGGATTGAAAAGTAAAATCGAAATGTTTTTATAGTATTTCCAATAACAATGTCCAGGTTGATCTGGGTACATGACTGCACTGTCCTCATGTAGGGACTATTTCTTCAGTAAAAAGTTGTTCCAATGAAAACTGTTCATAGATGCCCTTTAAGAAGCTCAGTTAATGTAACTCTGTCTCTTTATATAACAAACTTAAGGGCTGAACCAGGGCTTTCACAAGGGAGGGTCAGTGGGAGTGTTACTGGAGATTTACTCAATAAAACATGCAACAAGCTCAAGAGTCATCAGCACAAAGTTCAGTGACCAAGTGGTGCAAGAGAAAAGAGCGTACGATTTCAGAGAGGTTAAGTGAAGTAAGGAGCAGCTCTTCAGGATCACAACGAGCACTATACGGATTATATTCAAACACGGTCAGGACAACAGCTTGTTATTATTGTTAACAGCTATAACAATAAGATTATATATGTTGTAGTTTTTGTCTTTTTATTGGGACATTGTGAAAAGTGTAGTTTATTAAAGAAAAAGTTATTTTTTTTTTTTACAGATTAAAGTTAATTATGACAGATGTAGATGTGAAGGACATAAAAAGGGGCATGTAGTACCAGAATTATCTCCAGATCAATTGCCTTAATTTGTTTGAATGTATAAATATTTAATCTGTAATATTGACTGAAAGCTACTACTTGCTTCTTCTGTGATGTTAGTAATGTTACCCTTTGCTAGTGTTGATATGTTACCTTGCTGCCTCTAATCGCAGGCTGAGTTGCTCTCAGATGGATTATGCTATGAATACCCTCAGCCTTCTGACTCCATCTACCCTCACCAAGTAAGAGCACTGCTTCATGGGTTGGATGGACTAGCTAACAATCACCAGTTAATAGTGGATGAGGTTTAACATTATGAACTTTACTTAATGTCCATATAATCTTTTCTCAGGTGTGTGACAGCCAGCGTCTCAGCCAGTGCTTCTATGACACAGCAGCTCCTGTCGGGTCGAGTTCCCCGGCCGAAGCCCTTTAGGGTCACAAATGCTGACCGCAGTGTAAAGAAGGGCATCATGGCGGAAACGCTAGAAGACCTGATGAACAAGGTAAAAAGGGGGTGTGAAGTGTTGAAATGGCTGAGAAGGAATTGGGATGTAGTTGAGGTGGATAATGATCAAACGTTGACTCAAACAGTTGAAATCATTAAGACTGGAGACATAGTATAGTGAGGACGCATCATGGTGTGTTTAAAGGAATACATATAGGATTCAAATGACCTCAGCTAGACTGGCCTGTGATTCTTGTATCATTGCTGCACAATGTGTAAGGGTTGTGCTGGTAAAAGTTCACAAGACTCAGCTGTACACTTGGTACCTGACTGCCATAATGCTCTTTCTTTTTGTATTATGGTCCGTATCTGAAATGTTTGCTAATGAGTAAAGTGCCCACATGACCTGTGACACATTAATTTACCAAGTGATTCACTTGTGTTTTACCTCTTTGTCTGCTCTCTCAGGTCAGTGACTCGTTGAGTGTACCATGTATCATGGCCCTGGTGCTGGATGAAGATGGCACAGGAGTGGACACAGAGGAATTCTTCGAGACGCTGTCTGAAAACACTGTCCTCATGGTGCTGGAGAAGGGCCAGAGCTGGACTCAATATCTGGTACGGAAGTGTTGGACCCTTCTCACATTAACAACTAGGTGTCACTGTTGATCAGCGGCACAGTGTGATACTGGACATATTGATGCAATACTTGTATTCAGCGTTTGTTATGCCAGGGATTCATTGATGTAGAGACTGAACAGACAAGGAAATATGTTTCTTGTAGATTGAATAATAATACATTGACTATTGAGTGAAATTTAATCAGCAAATACTTTATCCATCAAATTGAATAGTGAAGTAAAATGTCAGTCATTGTGCAAAGGCAGAACACAGAGCAGGGCGGCAGACCACCAGAGAATAGTTTCTTAAGTCATAATTTTTAAGAGACAAATCATGGCTGGGGTTAAATAGTAATCAGACCCAGAGGTATCATTAAATTTAAATTATGTTCACCCAAAAGCAATTAATTTCCATAAGAACTGATGCATGCAGTGATCTGCAACCCCCATGTTTACTGGTGACCCACACATTGCCCCATTGTCATTTGCCTTTCCCATCATCACTGGAGGAGCTGTTTCAGTCTGTAATCATACTGTCTGCTGGTGTAGCTCGGTGCATTTGCACTCTGTGCCTAATGTTTCTGTACCACTTTGACCTGACTTATGTTTCCGTTCCTGTCTCCCCTTAAAGAAATACAGTGATCAGCTCATTGAGTGTAGGCCACTGCACCGGAAAGATGTGGCCAAGCTGACGTTTGACCTATACAAAAACAACCCCAAGGATTTCATTGGCTGTCTGAATGTGAAAGCAACCCTATATGGTGTTTATTCTGTGTCCTATGACCTGCGCTGTTATGCTGCCAAAAGCATGCTGAAGTGAGTAAAACAGGCTGCCAAATATTTAAAATCTTCCATTATTATGCTTTTTTAAGTCAAAGTGTTATGTAATTGATGTCTGTTTGTTCTACATGTCAAAGCATTTCTCTGGTGACTTTACAGAAGCACTATTTGGATCCCCTGGTACTAGTTTAATTCAGTTGGAGATGAAAATTGCCATGCTAAATCCATAAAATACCATTGCTTTTGTGGTGCAACCACCCACTAACAATTCCATTTCTTTCTGGTTCATTTTATACTGTATATCAGCTGCTTTTCTAAAATATTACCAGTTACAGTATTCTGTGCAGTGCCCCCAACATGTAAAGTCTAAATTCATATTTTACTGTATTTGTGGGTGGCTGAGCTCAAATGTCAGACTGCAGAAGAGCAAAAACTAGATTTTACCGAGATTAATTTTGGGAGGACTTATGCCATCACTGCTGAGATCTGCTGGTTTTAGGCTTTGACACAGAGCTTCAGTTAAGAGAGGATTACATTTTGCAGACTTTTCACATATGTGGCTTTTCTGCTCGCAGTGAAGTGTAAGATTTGTTTCTTAAATGTCAGTTTTATGGGATTCAATTGATGTGAGAAATTATCATCTTGGGTTGTGTATGTTTCCTGTCATTGTCTTGTCAGTTTATGTGGTCTGTCATGTTTTATTTTATCATAAATACTCAAGAGATGATACATTCTTCTGATAATATTCCCATACATATGTGTATTCCAATTTAATCAAATGCTGTTTGTGTGTGTCTGTAAGCCGTCTTCGCAGATGAGAATTTGCAATCAATGACCTCTTTCTCTGCGCTGTGCTTCCAGGGAGGCTCTGCGATGGACCCTCTTCTCCATGCAAGCCACAGGCCATATCCTGCTGGGTTCCTCCTGCTACATCGAGCAGCTGCTGGAAGATGATGAGCGAGCAGAGAAGAGTCTGGCGCTGCCACAGGAAGGCAGGATCAGGCAGCTGCAGAGCATGCTGCTTGGAAAGATATCCCACTGATGATGGACTAGAGCTGACGATGGTGGAGCAAAAACATTGTCCACTCTTAGATTTTGCACACAATGTAAATAGTCACAGGTGAAACTGGGGATTTCTACATGTTCATGTCAGTTTCCTGTGCAGTTTGCGAACATTTAAGACATTACACGCTGTTTCCCTATTTTGAAGCTAGTACAAGTTATTCTTCAGAAAGCCCTTTTACTCACTATTGTAACTTTTTTTCCTATGGAGATGAATAAATAAAACTAACACTTTTTATTTTCCTGTGTATGAAAGTCCAATTAAGGCTTTATACAGTAGGGTTACAAGTAGACTTTTATGTGCAGAGTGAGCCTAATAACTGGCTTTGTATGTGGCACTGTGGTTCCTGGTCAAAATCAGTGTAATTGGTAAAGGGTCCAGCTGTCTCTCCCATGCTTCCCTAATTGTCCCCTACCCTGCACTGACTGCCCTGTCAGCTGCAGCCTGCCTCTGCCGTGGAAAATCCGAGGAAGAAAACGAAAGAAGAGCAAGCAGCTGCAGGGGGCGAGGGGATGTAAGGAAACCATTATACAAGAGATTGAGAGATGATGACTTCAGCTGGTGGCTGAAGTGCCACTTTTGCCATCTCATAATGGAAGGTGGCAATAAAAAAGCAGTGGACAGATTTTGAACCAATTGACTGTCTGATATACCCTGAAGAAGATAAATGTGAGGTATAATAATTTTTTTTCACGTTTCTAAACACTGAGGCTTTACAGTTTTTTGGTTTACGAACAAACAAAAGGTATGTAGACATGATGGACAAAAAAGGAAAGGAAGACACATAGGTGCATGGACAAGCACAGGTAAAGGAGAAGTGGGCAGAGGAAAAAACTGGGAAAGTCTTAACAGGAAAAAGCAAGTTCGAAGAGGTGAGTTTTGAGGGCCTGTTTGAAGGATGTTAGGGTGATTGACTGTTTGATGTGGTTGGGGAGGGCGTTGCAGAGCGGGTGCAGCAGCTGAGAAGGATATGTCTCCCCCAGGTCCGGAGCTTAGTTCTGATAGACTTGAGGGTGTTGGCATCGGTGGAACTGAGGAGGTGAGTGGGAATGTGGCCGGTGAGAAGGTTGGAGAGGTGTGGATATTCAGTGCTTTGTATGTGAGAAGTATTTTGAAGGTGATTCTGTGTTTGATTGGGAGCCAGTAGAGGTTGAAGAGAACAGGGGTGATGTGCGCTTGGTGGCAGGTGGACGCGAGAAGGCGGCAGCTGAGTTCTGGACGTACTGGAGTTTGTTATAGCTATATATTGAGTAGGTCAAGAGTTGGGGTATGACTGTGGTCCCTCCCATCTTATGAGTCATGAGGTGCATGCTGCCTGTCTCATGGTGTTATCTACATCTGTTGTGCTTCAGTGTTCTTTCACTGTGTGCAGATGATCCAACTGAAAATATCCAGTCATGATGTTGTCTTAGTTAACTTTACATTTTGACCTCAAAATGATAGCTGTACTGTAAATGATGTGGTGATTAGAAAACACAACCTCTGATCCAAATATAAACAAAAGGGTCCACATTGGAGAAACATTACAAATGTAGATTTTTGCCTACTCGTCTACAATTACACTCCTATGACATTGTCAGGCTCCCGATTAAAAAAAGGATTCAAATGCATGCAGCTTATGCAGTATATTTTTTATATACAATTTCTTCCTTGTCAAAACATGCTGCCTACATTACCCACAACCGTCCTACACGTTACTGTACGGCCAGTTAATATGCAACTTCCTAAAATATGTGGTAGGGGCTCCATCCTGATCCATCTGTTTTGGACACGTTGAAGACCCCTGGTGTAGGCTATATAACCTTTTATAATAATGTGAATTTTCATCCACCCAGTTCCGGAAAAGTTCTGACTGGGGCTTTAAAGTTCATCAAAGACAAGCCAAGCATCACAGACAAATTCTGAGTTTTAAGCCAATTTAAAAGATCCCTCCTCTTCCAGTCAGTCAGCTGAAGTCATCCTGAGAGCATCAGGAGCCTGAGCTCTTCCCGTCCGTCCCACTGCTGTGTTGCTGTCGGTTGTCCCTGGTGGAGCTGTTGCTGTTGCTGCTGAGCATGTGCTCGGTTGCTCCACAGGGCAGAAGGAACGCTTCCCATCAACGCACAGGTTGCAGGCATGATGGGTCGCTGAGCGCACGACTACGACTCAAGAGGTAAGAGTGCAGGATTGCTAAATAATCCATGTGTTTTTTTTATTTTATTTTGCAGCATCTCGGTTTTTGTGTGTGCAGCCGTTAGTCTGAGAAAGACATTTTAGTGTAAAATTGCGCAGCCGTTTGGCAAACAGTTGGCACGCAGGTGTACCCCCGCCTATCCAGTCCAACAATAACTTAAATTGCCAATTAAATCAGTTTGTGTGATAGGAAAGTGCACTCAAATTCACGCATATATGCGCTGTTTATTTTTTTTAATTTATTTTTAGTCTTGGTTGAACTTTTACGCAGCGTTGGCTATTCTTAATTTTTATATTTAATTATAGGCCTAACGTAAGTGTAGATATTTAACAAAATCTTTATGAACTGGAAACACTGTGTAGGTAATGCATATCATATCAAATGTTTTTGAGAGAGAATGGCTACTTGCAGTGCACAGCAGCACACCGCTATAGGGCCTATGTGTGCTGTTTGGCAGTCAGAGCTCAACGAAATATCGATTTAGCAGAGGAATCAGAGTTTTATTAGAAACCACGGGCTGTATGTGGGAGTATATGCTTGACACAGTTACGGGCTTTGAGGCTGTGTATTTCTCCCACGCTCCTGAGGGAGTTCACTGCAGCTCGCTGGAAACATCTCACCATGCATACTGCAGCCCATCAAAGATTGGTGGTCTGTTTGGATGGTATTTACGATGTTTTGAACTTGTGCATTTGTGTGCCAACAGCGCATATATAAAATGCCTTAAACCTCGTGATCGTCACTGCCGTCAGGGTCTGATAGTTGCTGATATGGTTCTGTTTCCCCTTCTTTAGCAGTTTTAGGTAAGAATCATATATAAATTTAATTAAATAGTTAAACCCATGGGCTGTAGTCAAGTCCACCTTTGTCAACTCCAAGACAAAGTTAAGACCAGGACTAGTCGAGACAGAGTAAAGGCAGAGTCCAAAACGGTTTGAGTCCAAGTCAAGGCAGAGTCCAAATGAGAGACAGACAAGACCAAGATTCTCTTCTGGAGTACTTTCTAATCTGTTCATAATTAATGTTATGTGAGAGACAGTATCTTCTAAAGATGATCATTTTGCTTTATTATTACCATTTGTAATGTTACCAAAAAGTAACAAGTGCAGAGCAATGTAGGATCAAAAATAATGCCATATTATTTACTTTAAGTAACAATTCCAATTAAGTCACATAAAACTGAAGTGCAACTTCACATTTTAGATGTTATTCTGGTGTAAGAAGAACATTCTGAACTGCCAATGGAAAATGTAACAAATAACAAGCAACAAAGGTGTCAGTGAAATTTTCCCATTATTGATCTTATTACTTATAAGAATTCATAGTACAAAGTGCTCATTGACATTATGTTTGAGGACTAAATAAAAATGATTGATGCCTGATGATTGAGCTATATGATGCAGCCAGGCGTATACCAGGCGACCAATACCAGTGCCTGTTCTTGATGGATTTTGAATGAAACTAATACCTGTTTTCTGAACAAGCTCGCTTCATCAATGGTTTTGTTTTGACGGAGGTCACTTTAGAAACAAAGCATATAGTGCTGGACTCGGTAGAGACCAATGAGACTATTGCCGAATCCAATGGCCGAGTCAGAGACAAGGCCGAGCCCAAATACCAACATGTCCAAGACAATAGTAAAACATCTCTGTTCAGGTCTAGTAAATAACTTGTTTTACCTTTTAAAGTCACTGTCATATGTCATATGAAACAAATTAAGGTATACGCTAAAATACACTCTGCCTTCTTCGATATTTGTAGTGTACTTCTCTGTATATTATCATCAAGACCAATGTTTTGCACTTTTGCTTATTTGCTTAAATAAAAAATTGATTGCAAAAAAGGTATACACTAACAGGATTTTGTTCCTTGCAGGTGTAATTTGACTTATTTCATCCAAAATGTGGTTATCAAGTGTTATCAACAATTTGATAATGATAATGTATCTGCAAACTACAAAGCACAAAATAGGCCTGTCTTATTCAGTTTATTATTATTCAGTTTACTATATTTTTACATGTTGGTTGGGGAAAAAAGCACTTTATAGTTGTTACCTTGGGTTCTGAGAAATTGTAACTTCATTCATTTTTTAGACCAAATGTTTAATTGAGAAAATAATTGGCAGATACTAATAAATTAAAGTTATCATTGCTAGTATTACTGCTGGTGGTGTGTTTTATAAAGCCAATAAAGTGAACCATATCCAGTTTTGACAGATGGAACAATATGCTGCTCAGCATTTCGGAAAGGCATTCTGCTGTCACAGAATCAAATAATTCCGATTTATACTCTCATACAATCCATATAATGTATCATGCAGTTTCTCTCTCAGCTGTCACAAGCAACAGTGTTTTATGTCAAAGAACACAACAACTAAAAAGAGAGCTGTACAGAGGGACAAATAGAGACTATGAAAGTGAAACTAAATGCAGTAAGACACAGCAGGCGAGATTAGAATTAACCGAGAAAGGAGGGGTTGGTTGCAACCGTGTGGAAGTGGAAGAAAGAAAAAAGAAAGAAGTCTTGATGAAAGCGTTTGGGTCTATGCTGCGCTCCTCCGCCACACCGTCCCCATGTTCTGTGGACGGCTTTGATTGTGAACATAAAGGAATGAAAGGAAATCCTGCTGAAGACAGGAAGTGTTTGTGTGTGTGTGTGTGTGTGTGTGTGTGTGTGTGTGTGTGTGTGTGTGTGTCTGTGTGTCTGTGTGTCTGTGTGTCTGTCTGTCTGTCTGTCTGTGCGCGCGCGCGTGTACGTGCGCGCGCGCGCGTGTACGTGTGCGCGCGCGCGTGTGTACGTGTGCGCGCGCGCGTGTGTACGTGTGCGCGCGCGCGTGTACGTGTGCGTGCGTGCGTGTTCGTGCGTAAGCGTGTGTCAATACAACATAATCATCCCTTCTCTTTCTTGCTGTTGCCAGCTTACACACATGGATAAATTGTCTTCTAATTGCCTCCTTCTTAAGTAACCTCATCATTTTTCATTAAATGGCTTTCTGTTCAGCATTTATCCATCTGTCAGTTGAAACACACCTTTTCTCTTGTCTCTATTTCTTCCTTTCCCCCACTTGCTTCTTCCCCAAGCTTAAGTTTTTAATGGCTGACTATTTCAGGTCTATATTTCAGCTTAGCAGGAAATCATTCAGGTAACAGGACAACACTAAGGTCGTCAGTGAGAGCCTGGATGCTTTGCTTGAGCCTAAATTGCCTATTGTTGGAGAGTCTGTCTGAATAATGGATTTGTAGTGTATTCTGGTCAATGACTAAAATGGTAATAGGTGCACTCACTCACTCACTGTGTGTACAAGTTATCTATCAGACTTCTCCTCGGTGGTCATTTTGAGAGACACATTCATTAAAGATGAGTCTCCCATAGAAGCTGAGGGTTTGCTTGATTTTACTCTCCTTCATATGTTCCCTTTAAAGCACTCTGTATTTCTTAATATTTCATTCTGTCCAACTCGCCTTTTACAGCTGCTCCTCCAGCCACAATTGAGGGTTGTAAAAACCCTGGACAGGGGTTCAATAAACCAATCAGAATTAAGAAGACCGTTGACCCTGCTCGCCCCCTTCCTTTGTTAACACAGCAGTGAGTTTCAGAGTGTTGGGACGCATGTGTTTATTTCTTCATATAGATCATAAGACATACAGTATTGCAGTATATAGTATAATAGTATATGTTGTAGAACTGGCAACTCATTTTTTTGTTTAACAAAGTTTAAAATATTTTGGAGGCCATACACCAATAAAGAACAAATAGAATATGAGTTATCTTCAATTTTGGTGTAATGAAATCTAAACCATAATGATACTGCAGCTATTGTGATTTGTTTTCCATTTTTTTTAAAAAGGATAAAGCATGTTTTTGACATATTTGTGGAAACAGCAACAGCCCTTGAGTTTGGATTGTTCTGTCAAACCACCAGCTTTAATTTTGACAGTGTGATTATTTGAAATTATGTGTGCAGTCCCAGTAGGGCTTTGCATAGTCCCGTTTCCCACTATGGGTCTGTATGACTATGCATACATTGGACTTATTAGCCGTATAGAACTATTCATTTGCATGTAAAATGCTTATTACAGTTTACATGATGATACTAATTTTGAAAATGATAAATGTAATGTCACTGGAGTATTTGTCTAAACATTTGAAAGTCGGAGTCATGCCACAAAGAGTTGCCCTGTTAATGGCAGACAAGCAGCTGGGAGTCAGATTCAGTGGGGATTCTGTATTCAATTTGTATTTGTTTTACATTTCATCTGCTAGCAGAGAAAATAATCCCTTACATTTACAACCCTGTAATACAATCAAAAATAGATGATACTTTTGTCCTATCTGTATTTCTTCTACAGCTACAAGACCACTTAGACTCAGCAGGTCTCCTGTTGTGTGTGTGTGTGTGTGTGTGTGTGTGTGTGTGTGTGTGTGTGTGTGTGTGTGTGTGTGTGTGTGTGTGTGTGTGTGTGTGTGTGTGTGTGTGTGTGTGTGTGTGTGTGTGTGTGTGTGTGTGTGTGTGTGTGTGCGTGCGTGCGTGCGTGTGCGTGCGTGCGCGTGCGTGCGTGCGCGCGCGCGCGCACAATTGTAGTCATATGTGTGTGCTGCTCTCCCAGGCCCACAGCACAGAGGATGGGAAATGGCCTGCAAGTGCTTTGACTTGACATTTTGTCTCCATCATGTCATGGTGACTGGAGAAAGTGCTCAAATAGATCGCTTACGTTTTTTTTTACTCTTGTGCTAACACACATGCTGTTGGGTGTTGCACATAGGGAGTATATGTGTGTGTGTGTGTGTGTGTGTGTATATACCTTTGTCATTACTCACCCCCTCACACTAAAGACTCTCAGGCTTAAATGCTGTCCTTTCTATTCTTGTGCACTGCTTTCCTGATGAGTCATGTCTTGTTCAAATCAAGTTTCTGCCAAATTGTGTGGTGGTCCACTTTATTTCATCAACCTAACCTAACCTAGATAGATAGATAGATATAATCATTTAAAATGCTCACCCTGATCATAGTGTTCATTTTATAATTTGTTTAATTGATATCTATATGTGTACATAATCTAAATCTGCAAAGTAGCTAGTAACTAAAGCTGTAAAATAAATGAAGTTGATAAATAGTACAATATTTGGCCCTGAATTGTAGTGGAGTAAAATAATGAAGTAACATAAAAATAAAGTACCATTTTACTTAAGTACAGTACTTGAGCAAATGTACTTAGTTACATTCCACATTCCACTGCATAAGTTTAACATGACAGTAATATATATATATATATATATATATATATATATGAGATCACAATTGAAAGGTTTTTTTGTTTTAATTACAGTGTTAGCACTCAGTGGTGTCTGGCTCTTCTTAGGTTTCCACTGAGAGAGAAAGCATAAAATATCAAGCACTTGGATTGATTAAAACACAATTTTCCACAGTATTCCCATGCAAATCCTACATTAAATCTGTATTCACCATTGCTATTTACGTACCTTTCTTCATCATTCCTATCTTCTCACTATATCATTTTGACAACCTGTTACATCAGCTTGTCTCACAGGAATATTAAGATTATCTTCACTGTCTTTAATCTTTGTGCTGCTGCTCCGGGGGAATGCTGATGTGATTGCTGTTCAATTATACATGTTATACAGTCTCTCCTCACAAATGTTCTGGCTTTCTACACCAGCGGGGAAACGGTTGTAGGGCATAGATTAGGGATGCATTGAATCCAGATTTTTGGGGTTCGACTGAATACCAAATCCACTGGTTAAGATTCCAAATGCCAAATCCGAAACTGAATACTGAATCCTACTCCCATCCTCAGTCCATTAACAGATCCTCTAAAATATTTAAATGTATTAACTTAATGTTGAATTCACACGCTCTTTTCACGTCGTAGGAAAGCACATTGCTATCAACAGATGACTGACAATTTTTTTGTGTGCAAATCTAACCAGTGTATGACAAAGGCATGTTTGGTGGGTGAAATTAGAAAGCTAACATAAGCTAAGGGCCGTGACACACCAACCCGATAATCGGCCGTCAGACAGTCTGGCGAGGTCGGTGACTCGATGTTATCCGTGTCATTGTCCATCCTGGGTGGTCCGAAGGGGTCGTCGGCCTTCATTTTGGCTGACCTGAAATGCTCAGTCGGAAGGCGGGCACTGCCGGCAGTCGGACTCAAATGTCCAATCTGATTGAACCCGAAAACAAGGAGCGGCATGAGCGTGACTAGAGTCTCTTAAAATATGATGAAAATCTTTTAAACTGACCTTTGTCGATCTGAAATGAAGACTATTTCTCATTTCAAATGCTTTCAGAAACACGTTTTGATGAGTAAAATATAGTAAAATATGAGATTGTATTCTAATTGTAAGCCGCCATGAGAGTCTGGCTATGAATTTCCGGAGAAACCAGACCCACGAGACGCGTTTGTCCAATCAGCTTCCAGTTTGCATTTTTGGGCAACAATACAGATTGTGCCTGCTGTTATGGAGACGTGTTACGTCTTGTTGCTTTGATGTGTCCTAGGCACTTTTTTTGACCAACTTGGGAAGACTGATCAGTCCAATTGCCTTTTCTGCCGACGGTCAGCCGTCTGGTCAGTGTGTCGGGGGCAGCAGTCCCACTCGCACTGTAGGGAGACTCATATACTGAGAGAACAGATGACACCCCGGGAGAGGCACTGTCTGGTTAGTTTTTAGCTGTGACCGTCCTTCCTTTGCCATACCTGAAGTTTCTGCATTTTGGCTGCTGTCTGTTGATTCCTTTATGCACAACTCATATTCTTTTGGATGTTTTATACACAAATGTTTTAACAGCAGCAATGTTGTGTATTGTTTAGAGTCCTTGCCACCACAAGACAAATCAGCATCGCAAATTGAACGTGAAACTTGACTTGAATCCCCTTCTTTTGACTGAAAATACTTCCAAACAACACTTTTTGTGCTTACAAGTTACATATTCACTTTCTCACAGCTTACAGCATCAGTATAAAAAAGGCAAAAAAATGTACGTTTTGGCAGAAACCAAACCCAGTCAAAAAGCCCAATATTCGGCAGAATCCAAACCCGAATTCAGTGCATCCCTTGCATAGATACTTCTTGGTTCTTGACATTATCACCTGATAGTCAGTTGTTTTATGAAAATATGTAATTGCTCACCTCCGACCTCATTACATTGTCAGGTGTTGCTGAGACGGGGAATCCACTGATTAAATGCCATCTCCTTGACCTTTTCCTAGTTCTTTCTCAGTAGGGTCTAGGTGACATAATTGCCTTCTGCAAAGCTAGAAAATGGTCACACAAACAGTCACTTGGAGCACACCCTGGTGAGTGTCTTCCACTCACAGGCGATATAGTTAGGAAGCCATCTTTAGAAATGCACCTGGTTTCACACTTGCCTGCCTCTGTTTGATAGTTAGTCATCAGGAGTGGTGGAGTTGCTTTCTCACAAGGTTTTATCTGGATTTGGAAATAAAAAGTGCTTTGCAAAGCCTTAAACTGAACTCACCTTAAGATCACTCAGATTCAAAGAGGGACAACATTCTTAATAACAAACTTGAGGATAAAGAACAGTGTGAAACAGCACATTTTTCTCCAGGGTCAGACATGAGGCACTTCCGGTCAAAGCAGGGTCATATTTATTGATATTTCACACTTCTGCTTCACATGAATGGCTTTTGCAACTCAACTGAGATTAAACAGTACATGCAGAAAACCAATGTAACTGATTATTTTCAAGAAGAAAACTTATTAGAAAACGGAACTGTATAAAAATCACACCAAAATTTCCTAAAAATAAAGCAAATTTAGCACAGCCAAGCCATTAATGCCTTTATTACAGGAAAACCTTAGAGTTCTAGTCTCCATTCTATGACCAGATTGGTTTTCCTCTGCAGTTTTAATATTGGCTGCCCACTTTTTCTGTGCTTAGCATCTTACCCTTGCAGGCATCATGCTTTCACTTGTAAGTGGAGTCTTTCGGGACATAAGCATTCTGTTCTGCAGGCAACCAGGAAACCAGCAGCAGTTAGTGATGTAGGAGTTTAGAGTGGAAAAAAAAAGCTGCCACCTCGGCACCCTGGGACATCTTGTTTACCAGTCTCCTGGCTCACATTTCTTTTCTACTTTCTTACCTCACATTTTCTGTAATCTGTCTCAGGTTTCCAGCATGTTTTTCAGATGTCCTACTTCCAGGTGATGCAAGCCTTCTTTTAAACAAAAATCCACCACTTCTGTACATTTTCGATTGACAACCCCCCCTCCCATGCCCCCTTATCTTCACTCTGCAGTTCCAGCCTCTGGTGGAAATCAGACAGTCTGCTCACGAATGGACCAGCTGGAAACCTCCAAAATGAGTCAAGCAAAGTGGCTGCAGGGCTGTGCTCATGCACACCTTCAATTCTTTACTGGCTGTTTTTTTTAAACTTTACTTCCCCCAGTATTCCTCTTTTCATTTCTCCTTACAATCCCATGAGATATCTCTCTCTTAAAAACAGTTTTAAGCTAAACCATAAATCTGTATCTGCCAACGTTTTCCTCGCTATCTTAAACAGTCCTGTAGAAATTTGCCTCATTTCCATGAGGTCTATAATTGGCTTATGTTGCTTTGCTGTTGATCTCTGGAGACGTCCATCTCTTCCTCCTTTCTGCTGAACAGGAACACACGAAAGTCAACATACAAACAGACTGTTGTATATCAGTATGTGAATTTGTTTTTGTCTCCCTTATCATTTTCGTATGGATGTAATATGTTTCAAGCTTTTTTTGTAGTTGAGAGATGTTTTAACTCTACTTCTCTACCATCTCCCTGTCACTAGCATGGCGTCACCAACTAGCTCGGTGTCACACACTTCGATACTAAGGCACCTCTGCCAGAACTGTAGTAGGGTTTCCATGGCAACAGAAACTGGGAGAGTCTATCTCTCAACCAAATGTCTTGTGGCCAGCAGATAAGAGTTAATCTATTAGATCTGTAGGGTCGTCAACAAATGTTTAAAGACCTAATGCTGAAATTTTCACCTTTTAATGATTTTAGGGGAAAGGAAGCTGTGATTTTAGTCATTGAATTGATTTCCCAAAGGTGCAATCAGTGGCCACCCTCTAATCAGCTGTGCTCTGCACAGTGCACACTGCTTTTAATCTTGTGGTTGTCAATACAACAGTAAAATACTGTCTAGGTGTCTAACAGGTATAACAAAAAATCAATGACCTGTGAGCTGCAGCACTACATAACAGCAGTCTAGTTGTTGGTTGATATTTAACTGAAGTCAACACTTCTAAATAGTTTTCTTGTTCTCCATTTCATGCCATCGTTAATAAAGAATGAGTTAAAGCCACAATTCAAAATAATGGATTGGATCATCAACCCTAAATCCAAGTTCACATTTAGATTTGTGTTCTGAACACAACAGGAGAACTAGTCTAACGTAAAGAAACACAAAAGAAATGTTCTTCACGCAATGTCTCTTTCTCTCGCTCTCTCTCTCTCTCTCTCATAAAGTACTTGTTGTGCCTTTAACAAGATACTAAAAATCAATTTCACCTAAGGTCGAAATGTCTAAACAAAGTAACAGAAACGTGTCTAGACTATAGGTGCTACAAGGTCTTTTAAAGAGAATTTGGAATTTTTGGAATGCTATGTTTGTTCATGTTTGGCCGTGCGTTATGTACAGTATAAAGCTAGAGTCTTAATGTATTAGTTTAGCACTAGCTACTTTAAAGTAGCTAGCCTAGCTCTTTTTAAAACAACACACATATTCTTACCAGCTCTTAAGATCACTTTGATCACTAAAGATCAGTTTGTTTTATCGGCACACAAATATGAAATATGAAAACAACAATTTGTGGTTTTACAGCTTGTGGTTTTACAGCATTGTGGGTGGTGGACCAATAACACTGTTGCTCCAGTGAGCTTTTTGGTCAACCAACGAGATGCTGCACAGACAGTGTGTGCTTGGCAGACAGATTGTTTGTCAAGAAATAGTTACAGCATGTACAGTAACCCCCCCCCTTAAAGCATGTTTACATTTTTGTTTGTGTTCATATTAAACAAACAAGATATGTTGGTGAGCTTAAGAAGTGCTTGCGGACATCTTTTTTTTCAGAACAATTCTTTTAATGTGTCAAATGTGCTTCAGTAAATTATTTGTTTTGGTAGGTTCATCCATAGTTAAAATTGCCAATTTGTTGTATCTGTTTTAAATCACACAAATCTCCCTTAAATCTGTTTTATGATTAATGTTTACCTTTCTACAGCTATTCCTTGATGTCCTTCCACAGTATATTTTAGTCAATTAACTCTTCAGATGTGACACTGTTGCTGAAACAAAATGATTAATTAACTGAGTTTGGCACTCACACTTATGTAATAAATATACTCTTGGCAGTGGAGGTATTTCACATAAATCATGTGGTCCACTACAGCTGGCAGACTAGAGATCATAACCAATTTTGCGTTGTTGAATGTGTTGTTTTTTCTGATCCACTGTGAGGGCAGTTAATTGGTCTGATTACTTATCCATAAAAAATCAAAAGCCCATTCCCCTGAGCTCCAGTACACACTGATAGCGTATTGTGGCAACCTGCGGTTCTGACAGCTTGTGTGCAGGTCTCAGGCTGTGGCTGAGCCTAAATGGTAATCAGGGATACTGCTAGGAGACAGATTGAAGTCTGGATTGATGCATAATGCAGCACCTGTTCAATCTGCAAATGATATATGCATATTTATAACAATAAATCTATAGAGAGATACATCTTTTGATAAATAGATAGATAGATAGATAGATAGATTGATTTTGATCTTTTGGTCAACATGGGTCTGTTTTGACTTTTCTATCCAAAGTAGTGTTGAAATGTCTAACATGCTATGAGAGATAACGTGTTTGTTTTGATTTTATCCTCAACATTTCATTTCTCATCTGTATGGATTGTGTTCCTGTCTTCCCAGCACTGTCACCAAGCTGTTATTCATCCCTGCATCATGGAGGCTCAACCTGGTGCATCATGGGAGCTCATCAACAGTGTGACAGATACAATATATGAGGGCTGAGAGGTCGTCATGGAGACTGACAGCTACACACCAGGCCCAGCCTCAAGTGACTGGCTCGGGACGGTGGCCGGCCTGGAGGGAATGGGAGTCCCTCAGGAGCATGGAGGAGGGGGCTTGCCAAGCAGCCCGGCGTCCTGGTACACGCCATACTCACTGGGCTTCCAGGTCTCGCTCACCTCCTTCCTCATGCTTGAGTTAGTGTTGGGTTTCAGCAGCAACCTGACGGTGCTGGTGCTCTACTTCTCTCAATCCAATTTAGTGGACTCTGTGAGCAATATGGTGACTGTCAATCTGCATGTGTTGGATGTGGCGGTGTGTGTGCTGTGTCTGCCCCTCACTCTGGTGATCGTGCTGTTGCCTCCAGGACCAAACCTGGCCCTGCTCTGCTGCTTCCACGAGGCATGTGTCACTTTTGCCAGCATATCCACAGCCATCAACATCCTGGTCATCAGCTTGGACCGATATGACATCTCAGTGCGGCCTGCCAATAGGCTGCTGACTACACGTAGAGCAACGCTGCTCCTGGCTGCCGTTTGGGTCACCTCGGTAGCTGTGTTTTTTATCCCATTCTTAGAGGTGCAGTGGTCCAGTGGAGAAGGAGCAGAGGAGAGAGGAAAGGTGACACGCTTGTCGTTGTCCTCACATGGTATCAGTTCCACCGGGGTGCCAGCGTGGCGTAACCAGACACTGCTGTGTGTTGGCGGGCAGGACTACCACACAGGCCTGGGTATGCATATCCATCTTATCCTGCAGGTACCCATCTTCTTTACCACAGTGGCAGTCATGCTGTTTACCTACTCCAGAATATTGAGAGCTTTAAACATCCGCATTGGCTCCCACATGAAGAAGGGACAGCAGTTCAGAGGGCCCCACAAGAGACAAAAAAAGGTGGGGCTCAGAATGAATAATAGTGGTGGGGAGGTAGGAGGGGAGCAGTGCACCACAGATGGTACTAAACAGCTTAGCCACCCTCCCCTCATCCCTTCCTCCTCTCCCACCCCCACAGCTACCTCCCCACCTGCGCTGTCTTCTTCTGCTCCACTAGTCACCTCTGACACAAACGCTGCAACCGCCATGCCTACCACAAGCGTCCAGGCCTCTGTGTCGGCCATCATTGCCCTGAGGCGGGCAGTGCGGCGACACAGGGATCGACGCGAGCGGCAGAGGCGGGTGTTTAAGATGTCCCTCATCATTATCACCACCTTTCTGGGCTGTTGGGCTCCCCTGTCTGTGACCAACATGCTTATCCTGGGCATAGGCCCCAGTGAAGCCCTGATCAGCCTACGCCTCTGGTTCTTAGCCCTGGCCTATGGCACAACCGTCTCCCACCCTCTGCTCTACGCTTTCACCCGACAGAAGCTACGCCGTGCCCTCCGTGCTAAGGTTAAGAAAAGGGTGGTGTCCCTGCTTCAGGTAGACCCTTCACCAGGGGGCACTATCATACACAACTCCTGGGTGGAGAACAGAAAACCCAGCAGGCAGGTGCGGCTGGAAGCAAGTAAAGGTACAGACCACTGCTTGGCAGAGGTCCTTTGAGACTGACACACATGGGCTGGGTTAGTACAATTAAAAAGCAGGATAGAGTCACAGGTGTGTTCTATTATGAAACTCACTGGTGCATGAAGCCAGTATGTGAAAAACACAATTCCACCTCTGGGAGATGTTTCAATGTAACCACCAGCAGCAAGCCCATGCTAAACACAACTAATGTTCACCTCAGGCATCAGTTAGAGCAGGATGTTGTCGTACACTGTGGTACACACAGCCTCTGCTGCTGAAGAAAATCATACAACAGCAAACACAAAAGTGTATATAATTTGCACTGTTTCAAGTTGTGAGGTCTGTTTACAAATGGACTTGTATGATAGAGCGTTCTCATAGTGGTGCTTACCTAACAGCTCCAAAGAATGTGTTTAGCAGAAGATAAACTGGTCTGCCACCCACTTAAATGCCCCAAGGCAGCTTTAAAATAAACACTGACACTTTGAACAAATAAATGCTTATCAAACTCTTTGAATGTATTTAATATTGTCTCTGTCTTAGTTCTGCTCAGATGGTATATGTGTATTCTGAACTTAAAAGGGATCATGCTGGATATTTACACAGCGATGATAGAATGATGAGATGTAAATGTTTCCGAGTGTAGGAGAGGAACAAGTCAGAGAACAATTAAAGGCTAGTGTGAATTATTAAATGCAGTTTTGCTTTAGCATAAGTAGTTACTAAACTCTCAATGTTACAGTGTTTATATAAAATCTTGCAATGCTCTTTCATGTAAATGCAACTCTTTTGCTCTTAAATTTATATCAAATCAAAAATGTAATATTGATGTTTTGCATACTGCTTGGGGAAGGTAAGCACATTGATTAAGCTAACTTGTTAGAATAGATCTGTTCTACAACACATGTAACATTATCTTACCTGAAACGTTTTATCCAGTGTCTTTTTATCAGCTGGGAAGCAAAAAAAACAAGCAAGACCTGTTGCTTGTGTGAGTAACGTTACATTCTGGTACAAAACACACTGGTATCATAGCTTTAGCGAGACGTCGTTCATGCGACTTTTTGGGGAGAGTAGCCTTTCTAAATAGTTAGTAATATTTACATTCTTATACTGTACTTCAACAGTTTTACAAGAAACTGAGACTGCAAAGTTATTTTTTTAAATTTGCAAACATCATACAGTGGGTACGGAAAGTATTCAGACCCCTTTAAATTTTTCACTCTTTGTTTCATTGCAGCCTTTTTCCAAAAATCAAAAAAGTTCATTTTATTTCTCAGTAATGTACACTCAGCAACCCATCTTGACAGAAAAAAACAGAAATTTAGAAATTTTTGCATATTTATTAAAAAACAAAAACTGAAATATCACATGGTCATAAGTATTCAGACCCTTTGTTCAGTATTTAGTAGAAGCACCCTTTTGATCTAATACAGCCATGAGTCGTTTTGGGAAAGATGCAACAAGTTTCTCACATCTGGATTTGGGTATCCTCTGCCATTCCTCCTTGCAGATCCTCTCCAGTTCTGTCAGGTTGGATGGTAAACGTTGGTGGACAGTCATTTTCAGGTCTCTCCAGAGATGCTCAATTGGGTTTAAGTCAGGGCTCTGGCTGGGCCATTCAAGAACAGCCACAGAGTTGTTGTGAAGCCACTCCTTCGTTATTTTAGCGGTGTGCTTAGGGTCATTGTCTTGTTGGAAGGTAAACCTTCGGCCCAGTCTGAGGTCCAGAGCACTCTGGAAAAGGTTTTCGTCCAGGATATCCCTGTACTTGGCCGCATTCATCTTTCCCTCGATTGCAACCAGTCGTCCTGTCCCTGCAGCTGAAAAACACCCCCACAGCATGATGCTGCCACCACCATGCTTCACTGTTGAGACTGTATTGGACAGGTGATGAGCAGTGCCTGGTTTTCTCCACACATACCGCTTAGAATTAAGGCCAAAAAGTTCTATCTTGGTCTCATCAGACCAGAGGATTTTATTTATCACCATCTTGGAGTCCTTCAGGTGTTTTTAGCAAACTCCATGCGGGCTTTCATGTGTCTTGCACTGAGGAGAGGCTTCCTTCGGGCCACTCTGCCATAAAGCCCCGACTGGTGGATTGCTGCAGTGATGGTTGACTTACTACAACTTTCTCCCATCTCCCGACTGCATCTCTGGAGCTTAGCCACAGTGACCATTGGGTTCTTCTTTGCCTCTCTCACCAAGGCTCTTCTCCCCCGATAGCTCAGTTTGGCCGGACGGCCAGCTCTAGGAAGGGTTCTGGTCGTCCCAAACGTCTTCCATTTGAGGATTATGGAGGCCACTGTGCTCTTAGGAACCTTAAGTGCAGCAGAAATTTTTTTGTAACCTTGACCAGATCTGTGCCTTGCCACAATTCTGTCTCTGAGCTCTTCAGGCAGTTCCTTTGACCTCATGATTGTCATTTGCTCTGACATGCACTGTGAGCTGTAAGGTCTTATATAGACAGGTGTGTGGCTTTCCTAATCAAGTCCAATCAGTATAATCAAACACAGCTGGACTCCAATGAAGGTGTAGAACCATCTCAAGGATGATCAGAAGAAATAGACAGCACCTGAGTTACATATGAGGGTCACGGCAAAGGGTCTGAATACATATGACCATGTGATATTTCAGTTTTTGTTTTTTAATAAATATGCAAAAATTTCTAAATTTCTGTTTTTTTCTGTCAAGATGGGTTGCTGAGTGTACATTACTGAGAAATAAAATGAACTTTTTTGATTTTTGGAAAAAGGCTGCAATGAAACAAAGAGTGAAAAATTTAAAGGGGTCTGAATACTTTCCGTACCCACTGTATGTGTAGCTATATCATGGTCTAATTCAAACAGGAAAAAATTATTTGTCTCTCTTCATTCACTACAGTATATTTTTTCCAAAATAAGGTCCAATGGTGGTTCACCAGAAGGGGAGGGACTTCACCGCTCTATATCAATAATGCTTCAATTTACATTATTAATAGAAATCTGCGACCGTTGGACTAGTTGCTTACCTTTTTCAGTAATTTAAGCATTATCTGATGATGCAGGTAGAGCTGAGGGTGGCACGGGTTACCATGGTTACATGTCTCCAACCGGAAAGAACTCTCAGAAAGTGACGTGGTAATTACAGCTCAGTGCATCCTAAAAGATACACGGGTTACTGTTAATTCACACAAAAGTATGTTGAACGATAGTAGGCCTACACATATTAAGTACATACTGATATTATGCGATTTTGGACACAGTCGTGTATGCACACATGGGAGTGCTATCAAGCGTCTCATCTTACTCCTTTAGCAATGCCTCTTTGCCAAAACTGCTAACTACTGCTAATAGTAAAAAAAAGAAATCTATTTAATGGCTTATGTGGAAAGTCAGCTGGCTGTGCTGAAGTAGCTATGATACTGTAAAATAGACGAGGTGAAGGAGAAAATAACAGGAACACCTTTTAATATAATGCAGTCCAGTGCATCACCGAAAAATGACTTAAAATAACCGTTCTGACACATTCTCAAAACAAAAAGGATACTTACAACTTTAAAAAAACTAGTATTCATTGCAGGTCAATTGTTTTTGATTGCATTATATTTAATTTTCTACTGTGGTTTAGTTTGGGGTTCTGGCATGCTATATAGCATGCATTTCTCCTTTGAAATAACAATAATGTACATTTTGTAAATACTGACCAGATTAAAAAAAAATTGAAATCAGCAGTACAAGTCAATTGGTATGTGATTAAAGACTGACTTTTCTAGATTTAGAGTGTTTCAGTTGCAGCTAGCTCTTCCAAACATGTGGTCCTCCCCATGGTCATCTCAACCTGTTACTGCAGCCGAGCACAGATTGAAGGATTTTTGATAGGACTTGTGTTTCCTGTTGACTTTGCTCTACCTGCTTGTGTGTTCACTTTTCTGATGATGTACACACACTGGGGCTCATTTCAGAAGTTGTGTAATATACACACAATTGATGTATTCTTGAATGTAAACACATGACAAAAATATATATTATACTGTATTTACACCAAGAATATGCTATCTTTATAAGTTTGCTTTATGGTGTTGTTTTTACGTGAATGTATCACCATGCAATGTTGAATTACCGTATATGAATAAAAATTGAAATACTAAAGTCTGTATTTGATGCCTTTGTCCTGTACTCATGTCTTTTTGAATTAATATATGCTTTCTGCTATGAGATTGTGCAAATGCAAAAAAATAAATATGCAAACAATATTTCTATTTATAAAAAGCCTTGGCCTCGGGTGTAGCTGTGATGCTTTGACTTACAATGAAACCTACTGTGAAGGAAACAGCATGAGGACAATGTACACCCTGTCCATATAGCTCACATGATTAATCTCTTGGTACTGGAAGAGACACATTGATGTACTGTTAAGCTAAAGAACATCAAGTTCTCCATGGACACAACAAGCACACTGTTGCATATATCATGTTTATTTATTGTGATTCTATGAGGTCTGTTTTAAAAAGAGACTGCAAGTTGCATACGATTGTGCACTTATAACATTCAGAAAGTAGCCAATAATATAGTGTGTAGGTGGTACAATTTGTATGTTAATTTTAGCATTATCATGTCACTATTGGCATTGTGATAGCAAACTTCACTGAACTGGCTTTTTGCTTTCTGATGAGAAGCCATCCTTTACTGTTTCAAGTGGGTGCATCCATGTTCAGTATGGGTGCCCTCAGTAGGCACTGAGCACCTCCAGTAGCCTACCTGCAGTGTCATGCCATGCTCCTCCCAGAGAGCTTTAGTGAATGCATCAGTTGAAAAGCTGCCAGCATGCTGTTTGAAAACTTGGGCTTTTTGTTGCGTGGGAGGAAGGCGATACAGACCTCTGCAGAATGGGAAAAAGAAGGTCATCCACGTGGGATGGAGCCTGCTGGGCAAAGTAATTCAGCAGCACTCAAACCTAGCGAAAACATACAGGCCACAGCTATAATTTTGATGATTTTTGCATTTTGATCAAATTTTTGATAAAATCAAATATCATTTAAATCCTGTAAATCAAATCATTTCATTTGTCTCTGTCGAGGGGTAAAAGAAAGGTATGGTATAACAAAAACAAACAGGCCACAGCTACAAGTTCGGATGATTTTTACATTTTAATATAATTTAAAAACAAATATTATAATTCCAACACAGTTTTTCTGAGAAAAAAAAAGAAATTAGCTCATTACGGTAGCTTTCACACACAGCGAAATTTTGCTTCACTCTCATAGAACTCAACAGTCCCGCCCCTCCTCCTTTTGGCATCTATATGAGCATATACAATTGCTTTGTTGTGTTGTAGCTGGTTTTAACGGTTGTAACGGTTACAATTTTATGGCTTATACTCCAATTGTCAATGGAGAAATTGCATTGTATTTTTACTTCCAGAACCTGCTGTGGTCGGGGTTGAATAGAGACAAAATTTGCCCTGATTGAGTGTATCGAGAGAGCGAATCGCCGAGGCAAGCAAAACAAAGTTGACGAAATTTAAATTTTTTCAAATGTGGACCACTCGAGAACCAATCAGGTCTGCATGTTTGTGTTTGGAGGTGGGTGTTATAAAAAAGTCTGACATAAATGGTTGAGGTTATAAGAGCTGTATCATGAAAATGTGTATGTGATTAAAATGTTTCTACACAAACATTTGTACTTATAAACACAAATTGTGATTTATATAAACCACAGAATTAGTCAGAGCAAATACACTACCAAATAGACCATTGTAGGTATTAACAATCAAAATTATTCAGCTAGCCAACAGGTCAACCTCTAGCATGTTCTGACATTGCATTTCATTGTAAGCATTTAATGCAACTATTGGCTACATAGTCAGGTTACCAGAGCATTTGTGAGCTAACATTTTACCGTTGGATTGCAGCTGTGCATTTTTTCTGTCCCGTGACGTCTGATAGTGGCCGGGGGTGTGGTCAACATGGACAAATAGAGGCCAGCCTCAAATTAAGGCCAGGGAAAAATTAGTGTGGATAATCTCTTAAATGCCTTTCATTTAATATTAAGTAAAACAAATATTCAAGTTCATTGTTATGTACATTTCTACCAATTTTATTTAACAGATTTTAATACTGGAAGAAACAAAAGAATGAGTTGACAAGATTAGCCGACAAGAGCAGAGTACAGCTAGCTAGCTGGAGGTGGGAGGAAAAAAGTTAGCCTGGACCTAGTAACAAAGCTAGCTAGCTACCGTCTGTGATGTGCTGCCAAACAGGAAAGCTCTTATTGTAATCTACCAGCAATATCGTAGTTCCTGTAATTTAAATAAATACCCGGTACATTTACAAGGTTCAAACTGACACAATAGTGGTGTTTTGATTAATTCCGACCCAAATTGCTTTGTCGCCCTCCCTGCTGTTATGTGGAGATATTTTTGCAAATGTCTCTTAAGAAATGAATGATTTCTGTCCACTGGAACGCTATGGCTTTTCTTTCAAAACATTTTATTTAAAACATTATACTTGGATGGAATTAGAAATAAAGGCCTGCCTCTAATACTTGGATGGAATTAGAAGTAAAGGCCTGCCTCTAACAACAGCCAGCTAATATAAAATCCTGGTACCTTCAGCAATACATGTAAACAAAGGCCCCGGTTTTTATTTGAGGAATTACGGTAATTGGAAGAAGGTCGCTACCATTGTTGGTGAACCCGGTGGGTTTACGTTTTTGTCAAACTACCTGCTAGCTATGCTACCTAGCTTCAATCCTCTAGCTGTCTAGCAGTTCGGTGTTCTGTTGCGGTCTTGCGTGTTGTTTTCGCTACCACCACCCCCACCTCCCAAGGCAAAATTTCGCTGGCCAAAAAGCAAAAAGTGATTCGCTGTATGGAAACGTACCATTAGACTATCATTTCAAACTCATAGTCCTATAATACTTCCACATTGTAGCTAGTTGTTGCGTAAGCCGAAATAGCTCAGTTGGGAGAGCGTTAGACTGAAGATCTAAAGGTCCCTGGTTCGATCCCGGGTTTCGGCAGGTCTCTTTTAATGCAAAAATAACACCACCGTATCATTTCGATCATAATGTCACAATCGTGGGTCGTACCTATCAAAATTAAGACATAAAACTTTGAGTTTAAAATGCAAGGCTAAATACGAGTACACATTATTCAAACAGATCTCAGCTTCATGCTATCTTGTATAATCATCAACCTGCTATAGCTCAGTGCTAACCATACACTGTCCACAGCAAAACAGGAAATGTATTTATCTTGTTCCAGAATGTAAAAAAACGATTTAGATTTAATAAAAATAAATAAAACATTTTAGAGTAGAGTTTTAAATTAACACACACAGTGAATTTAATAGAAAGAGATGAGAGAGTTCAACTCAAAGGTCATGTGCGCAACTTTGGGTTCAACATTGGGGGGGGTTGAGACCTCAATTTAAAAAAAAAAAATGTTACCATATCAAACACTTTGTTTTCTGCATTCCGTTAAATTTTTCTGCAACAATTTTTTGCCTTTTCTGCATCAACTTATGATGCAAATGTCTTTATTTATGGAAAGAAAATTATAATAGATTTTTTGGGGAGTTGCACTGGGCAATTTTGATTATTGGGGGGTTTAACTGACAACAACATGAAACCAGGGTCACAAACTGTTTACAAACAGAAGCACAATATGTACAAATTTTTTGCACCTGCTGGTGAAACCTCACCCTGATGTCCAAAACTGGAAGTCAGTGAAGACACTGAAAAAATCTGTCAAAAGATGAAAATAAATAAAATGTATGTAGGCCTTATTTTAAAAAACGTCAAATAACGCCGCTTATTGTGTTGTTGCTCTGTTCAAGGAACAAATACTCTAGGCTGTAGTCTTTGCATGGCTTACTTCTGTATAGTATGCAGATTTTATAAGCAAGGATGTTTATTAGTAAATGCTAGGAGGGTACATGTAGTACTGAAAGGAAGAGGGAAACCCCACTGTGAGGCAAACAGCAGGATTATAATGTACAGTACTACTGTGCCTTAGAAGCTCATATGATGATACATGGGCCTGAAAGCCGCTGGGCTGTTCAGCGCTCTTCAAAACAACTAGACAATGTTGGAGGGAATGTAGACACCCTAAAGCAGTTATGATAAATCAAATTAGTCTTTGAATAACATCAGCTCAGACCCTTCAGTGGCTAGTGTAAATCCCTACAAATTGCCTCTCTGCCCATAGTTCAACATCCGCCACACATGCTGCCTGCATCCGCTGGCTCTTAGATCATGACTGACCTCTTCCATCATGGACTCCATGCAACCTTGATGTCTGGATCATCTGGACCTTCTGGACCTTCTGCCCAGTTTCTACCAGTCGGTCCCCGGACTGTCAAAGACACCCTGAGATTTGAACTTTTTGATTTGAATATCACAACTTGCACAAGTACAGCTCAATGTAAATGTGGTGGTTGGTCTGCTAAATGTAATGGAAGTTTACACAAGATGTTTGGGGTCATAATAATAGTGTAGGTCAATAGGTCAATAATAGTGAACAGAAAGTTCACTATTATTATTTTTATTTTTATTATTATTACACATACAGCTGTGTTAAATCAATGCTGTTGTTCCTTGCCATGGTTAATTATAAAGCATCTGTGCAAATAGTATACATATAGTTCTGTATAGTGTTGTTACTATGGAAATATAATTAAATTGATTTTATTTCTATGGTTGTTGTTACTATGTGTCCCAGTAGCTCAGCAATAAAACTGGTGAGATTCATATGAGAGATGGCTTCAGCACTATAAGAGCTAACTGAAACATTATTCTTAATTTCATCATGTCTGACTTGACACAGGCCTCTGTTGCTCAGAGACTGCATCTAAAACCCAACTCTCCTCATGAAAGCCAAAATAAAACAATGAGACAAAGGTGTATGTCTGTGTGTGTGTGTGTGTGTGTGTGTGTGTGTGTGTGTGTGTGTGTATGTCTGTGTGTGTGTGTGTGAATTTACAAGGGTCAATGCACATTTATGTTTTGTAAAACCCTTAACTTTACCCTAAACATGCCGTTTATAATACCATAAGCATATTAAACCATACTGAAAGAACAACAGAAGCGTAGCCACATTTCAGAGGTTATTTGCACCTTCTAATTTAGGAAACTGTTTTGTAGACACTAGATGCTAAAATGCTCATTTGCTATGAATAATGTGGGGGAACAATCCAAATATCTCTTATAGCTGCCAATAGTGCCGGGTGTATAATTTCTCTTGATAGACCGATATCTGGTGGCTACATCCACACATAGCACAGGTGAGGTTAAAAGTATTTCAGCAGCTCTTCCACATAGAGGAAATAAACAGGCCACAGCTACTAGTTTTGATATGTTTTGCATTTAATATATGTTAAAATCAAATACCATGTAAATCCGTGGTGAAAAAAGAAATACATACCAACACATATGTATGTAATAGTGTAATACAGGTGGGAGAAAAAGTATTTAGATCTGTTGAATTATTTATTGTTGGTAGCTTCATCTATAACATGTCATATTTCATTTGTTGATAATATTAATATTTGTAATTCTCTTAAAATGAAAACTAACAAGTAGCCTGACTAAATGTATCAAATAAATGTATAGCAGTAAAAGTACAATATTTCTCTCTGAGATGTAGTCGCGTAGAAGTAGGCTATAAACTAACATGAAAAGAAAATTTAAGTAAAGTAGAAATCTCTTAAACTTGTACTTAAGTACAGTATACTTGAGTAAATATACGTTATTTTCCACCACTGAAAGATACTACTGTAATAAAAGTAAGAACAACAGAAACCAGTGACGACTGTCTTTTCTTGCCTTTATTACGTTTTTGTACCTTTATTTTCAAGAAATATGTTAGCAACAGTAGTTTATTACAGTTATTTATTATTGTTCCTATCCACGTACACATCACCAGCCACGTTTAATGAGCGCATTGTTTGGTTCAATACAATTGGTAATATAGGGTAACCTAAGAACTTGTGTGTGCAGAGTTGGTACTGTTAACTATATTATATAATTAGGTTAGAGAATACTGTATGGTGATGTAACCAAGTGGTGTCCCATTTCATAGGGGTATTTTTTCACCCCTACCCCTTACCCCTTGGTTTCAAGGGCCAAGGGCTAGGGGTAAGGGGTAAGGGGTAAGGGGTAAGGGGTAGGGGTAAAATCGAGAAATGGGATTCAGCCTAATCTTTAATGTGGTTTCCACGTAATGGACAAGGGCAGTTCAAAACGATTACAAAAACAGACCAGTAGGTGCCGCACCATGCCTGCTGTGTGCGAGCTACTGTTATATGGAGATAATATAGAAATTAAGTTTTATGTTCTGTAGTTTTGGAAAGCTAAACATTTTCCATTATTAGGGCCCGAGCACTAAAATGCAAGGAACGCCCTCTATCTTCACAATGAGTTTACATTGCATCAGTGGTTAAAAAAGAGCCGAAATAGCTCAGTTGGGAGAGCGTTAGACTGAAGATCTAAAGGTCCCTGGTTCGATCCCGGGTTTCGGCAGATTGCTTTTAATGAAAAGAGTTTAACAGTTTCTTGCAAATCTATCCAATACAATACGTCACGACTGTTTTAAGTAAATCAAAAAAGCACATAACCTTTAAACAGGCCTCAACTCTTCAGTATAGCTTGTTAATTAACAACCTGCTATAGCATACCTCAATGTAGAATGTTAAAACACTGATAAATAAGTATTAATAAATTATGAATTGGCAGCTTTTGAGGGCACAGGCAAAATCAACATTTGGTATGATATTATTTTTTTTTTTGATGCAATACAGATGGAAATTTCTGAATCATACAGTACAGGGCAAACAATAAATACATGGAGATTTGCAGCATTCATTATGTTTAGCATTTAAAATGACGTTAAACATTAACTTGATGAAATATTATTTTAAAATATTTTTGCTTTAAATGTGTTTGTAGAGGTTTTTGATTTATTATTGTATTACTGCATTTTCAGAGGACAGAACGGTTTGGATAATAATACAGAAGCAGTACATTTAACAACCAGTAGATGGCAGGACTCATGCAGCGTTTCAGCCTCCTAACTGAGACACACGCACTGTAACTGAGGTAGATTATTGCACCTGTATACACATCTTTAGGTCAGTTTTGAGAAGAGCCAGACTATGCTGTATTTCCTATTTTGAATACCCCCATTCCAAGCTTATTTTCAAAAAGTAGCTTATTCTATTAGTTATTCAGAGCTTTAACCATCTTGTATGGGTGTCTTTGGACTATAAAACGATAAAAAGTACTTTTAAAATGTCTTTAATGTTTTTTTCTTTATTAGTGCAAGGTGTCAAATCAAACAAACAAATTGGACAAGTGGGACAAAACATAAAGAAAATAATACATTTCTTTATTATTTGTATATGTTTCTGTGCATGTACTGTATGAAAGTGTGTGGTGTGTGGTCATTTGCATATGTGTGACCAGAGAAATATGCAGGTATGTGAGAAAAAGTATTTAGATCTGTTGAATTATTTTTTACCGGTAGCTTCATCTATAATATGTCATATTTTATGTGTTGATAATATTTGTAATTATCTAAAAATGAAAACTAATGAACTAGTAGCCTGACTTAATGTATCAAATAAATGTATTGCATGAAAAGTACAAAAAATGAATTCAGTGGAGTAGAAGTAGGCTATAAATTAACATGAAAAGTACAAAAGTACTAAAGTATAGTACTTGAGTAAATATACTCAGTTATTTACCATCACTGAAAGATACTATTATAATAAAAGTAATAATTTGTTGTGTTTTGCAGGGAGTTAGTGCAGCCAGGGACGACTGCCTTTTCTTACCTTTATCTAGTTTTTGTACCTTTATTTTGAAGTGTCATTACCGTGGGCCGTCCCTAAACCTTCTGGCTCATTGCAGGTCCAGCCTCACACATTGGCTGCCCCAAGGTCTTCTGGGAGGGAGCCAGTCCAATAAGAGTTACTTTTTCTTTCTGGTTGTTGTAGTTTTAGTTGTATATACAGTATATGATTGTGTATTGTCACAGTAGCTCAAGGCAACTACGGGTAACGAAAAACATTTGTTCCAGATAGTATAATCTGTAACAACTGATATAATGACAGCGTGAAAGGTATGTTAATATGATGGGTGTGTGCCTGTATGTGCAAATGCAGAAAATATACATATATACACATACATTCACTCACACACACATACATCAGAAATTCTTTTTAACTGTACCTACATTTAATGGATAAAAAAGTAGAGTAATGTAATGCCAGCTAACAAGTAACATGCAGGAGGTAGCAGAGACAAACACATTTTTTTTATTTAATATGTTTGTGTCAGTTCCAGTTGAAACACTTTGGTGCAAAATAAGCAATTATGTAACAAAACAACACATACTTTAGGTCCCATCAGAATCAGAGATAAAATCATACCAGGAGATACTCAGCAGGACTGCAGCAGGTTTGCATACCATCTCTCATCTGTTCCAACCTTTCGTTGTGTAGATGCATTAGAGCCAAGGTCCAAGAGAACAGGTCCAGGCCACGGGGGCACCAAACAGGTCAGGGATTTGCGTCATTGCCATTGAAACCTGAATGAATGGCCAACCGGCTCTTTGTGGTGATGTGATAATCAGCAGTGCATTGATAATGAACAGACCGAGAGTGGTTCCGAGAACTAACAATGCAGGAGATTGGCAAAAGGGGATAGGAAAGGTGCAAAATGTTCTGGTGAGCTGCAGGGTTGTGTGTGTGTGTGTGTGTGTGTGTGTGTTTCTGTGTGTGTGTGTGTGTGTGTGTGTGTGTGTGTGTGTCTGTACACGTTTCTATCCTCCAAAACCCTAACATCATTTTTCTTTAATATAAGTGTTTTTTTAATACAGTAATGTACTGTGACCTTGCATGTATGCCTGCTTTTGAAACACACTGCAATTGTGTTTGAGGGAAATGATGCTGAGCTGTGTACATCAAAAGCACTTCTGATTACTTATTTGTCACAGATTACAGACTAATTGTGAGTTTTTTTCTCTTAAGGATGCTCTGTGTTGCTATGTAATTTGTATCCATGTAATATCCTGTGTTGTTGGTTATGCAAGATCTCTCTCTCACTCTCTCTCCCCTTTGATTGTGCCTTGCACTGTGTGTTTCCACTGCTGTAGTACGGTTTCCTTGTGGCTTTGTTTCGACTGCTCTTGGAGACCTTCAAAGAATGCCTGACGATGCCAGTCAAGCTCTAAACCTATTTAATTAGGTGGTTGAAAGAAATCTGCAGGTGGAGTACAGTCCAGACAGCTGAACGGATGCATGGTTGTAGTTTCAGTTCCAAGCAGCTCCTACAGATGCTCCAGCCAATCTGGCATTGCATAACAATATGGCCTCACCTCAACATATATAAATGATTACAGTAATGCATAGCTACAGTATTTCAATGATAGTAAGCGATGGATGATATTGGTTACAGTTAGCTGTGTAAAGTTTTCCCACACTGACAATTTCTCTAATATTTCTACCACAGCCATGGAATGCAGTTCAGCTGACTGCACCACCCTCTGCAGGCTGGGTGGTCCCTCTTGTTGCTGTTCCTAATCCCGGCTGCTTAGCAGGGAGCTCTCTGCAGTGCAGGTGAAAAACTGGAATCCAACTAATTATTTATAATAATATATATTATCTTTAATTTATTAAAATTATTTATTAACATTGATGCTAGGCTGAAGTGCCTATATGTACTGTAGAAAGCCATAAGGTAGCCATCCACAAATAAAGCTAAGCTTAAGGATTCACTCTGCCACATTCCTAGATTAAAACATGATGTATAAATATATGAACATATCAACAATTGTTATTTTAATAGCTTAGTTTTGTAGGCACCATAAAAAGGTATGTATAAAGACTCTGGCCATCCAATATGTTATTGTAGGCCCAGCTTAATATGCAATTCTATTTCATACAATATCTAAGTCCCTGCTCCATCTCTTTTTCAACTGAGGGGTCCTTGGTCTTAAAAACGTTGAAGACCACCGCTTTAAACCCAATGAGGACTTTGCCATGGCAAGTACTATCAAAAAGACTCTTTTCTTCTCTAAACGTATTCCTTCGAGTTGTAAATTGGCAGAACGCCATCTACTGTAACCGTAATTCTTCCCTTTCTTCCCCGGCATAAACCAGTTATTCACTTAACCAGAGTAAGACCCTAGTCACTGCTGTGCATGTAAACACACAGTTGTGGTGCATAACAGTCAAAACATAGAAAGTAAGAGAACAGACAGAAAGGTAATTAATATTCATTAGTTGTTGCATGACTCAAAGAAGTGTGTTCCTAAATGGGAGAAATGTGGCATACAGAAAAGTCTTCTAAGATGGTCTTGTGCCAAAACTTACTATTACGCATACAGTCCAAATGCAACTTGGGAAGGTTGTATAAGGGAACAGAGTATGACCTTACTTTTGTCCTTTGAGACAAAAAGGAGGCATTGTCTTCTCAGACTGACTGAGTAGAAATTGACGAACCCACTCACTGTTCCAAGAACAAACTCCAAGGACAGTGGGGAGGCTTGTTTCTCTGTGTAATCTGTGTAGATGCTGTTGTTCAGATTTGTGTTGCTCTTATTCTGAATGGCGCTGACCTTTGCAAATGCCTGATGATTCACGTCATTAAGTCAAAGCTGCAATTGTGAAAGGTTTGCAATTGTTCTCTTCACCAAACAATGGGGCTGCACTTTAAGTGACTGTGTGGGGGAAAAATTGTACAATTCCAATATCATCAAGTCTGTTTACTCTGCTGTGGAAAAATCATCCCACTTGTTAATAAATTTTTCGAAAATGCGTTTTACTAGGACCTCCTAGATAAAGTACTAGAAAAGTGTAAGCAAGGAAAAATAATAAACTATACTTTTTTTGTCATTCCAAGTACTGTGCTGCCTGCTTGAGTTCCAAACAGTTTAACTTTTTAATACATTTTAATAAATATTCTCTGCCTCTGTTGCTACTGTTGCTTCTATCACTCAATGTAGGAGCAGTTCACTGGTGCCTTGCTCTGCATGTTTCAAACCAGATGATGAAGACCACAGACATCATCTCCTGGAGATTGACGCTACCAGGTGCACAGTCTGAAAAATTTAAATGCAGCACATTCACAATCACCAGCACACACACAAGCACACACACACGCACACACACACACACACACAAGCACACACACACACACACTACTACTAAACCTATTGGCAAGATTGAGTGTCCCTCTAAAGCGTTTGTCTATTGATATCTGTCTGGAGTGTGGGAGGCCTGGCAGCTCATCTTCCCCCACTCTCTATGCACACTCAAGTTCCTGACCTGTTACACTGATCATCAACCATTATACTGGACCTAAAACAGATATAGTTTTTATTGGTTGGTTTTAATTGTGGTTTGTGTATAACATTAGAATCAACAGTGAGCTTTTTAAAGTGCACTTGGTTGCTGTCTAAAGTTAGGAGCAGTGTGTGAGAAATTGAAGGTATGGAAAAGGAACCAAAACCTTTGATCTGGGAGCTCTATTACACATACATACAGTACAGAGGTTTAGCTGGAAAACCAGCTAGTGTGCTCTTTATGTAGATGTTTTCTAAGTTTATTTGTCTGAACTGATTTACCTTTCTACGGCATTTCTTAGTGACCCTATGTATAGGTCTATACACCTTTGTCACAGAGACATTTTGGAAGTACACAAATGTACTGTGTCAAAAAACCTTAGATTAGATCTCTTTCGTGCCTCTCACAGTCTGTTTGACTCAAGGAAGGTGTCAGTTCCATTAAAAATTGGTCGATATCTCCACAGGAGTAAAGAAGAGCCTCCCTCTTAGATTAAAAATGTAGGGGAATAGACAATTGACACTGGATATGAACAAGATGAAACCAAATCAGGGTTGTTTTATGTAGCGAAAGTAACACTGCCGGCACCTTATTTCAGGCCCAAGTATCAAAGCATGTCCTAGGCCGGGAGCCAACAGTGCTTCTTTGACCTCTCTGCATAATTCAAGTACTTATCCAATCCAACAGAATGACTGTCAAGGCTATCGTTCCCCTTCGTGGCTGACTGGGACTTACCAGTTAGTCACCCTTTCTCAGTCATGGAAAGTGTGACGAGTTTTAATCTTGAGACTACATATGATAATCTCTTCACCGGCTTAATTGTTTTGATTAGTAGCAGTGAAAGGAGAAGTATGGTGGATTGCTGGCCAGGAGAGCGTGGCATTTGTCATTGAGAGGGTACTGAGCATGAAGGGGTTCCATTTGACAAGTGGCCGACCTGCTCAGGGTAGCTTTGGCACTATCCTAGGCCTTTGCCAGCTACATTTCTCCCTCCACCTCTCTCCCTCTAGCTCACATCCTACCTGCCTGACAAATCACCTTTCATGCCTTGTCTGACACTACTCATGTATGTGTGTGCATGCGCTGTGTTTTAGATTCCGTTACTACACGTGAATTAGTAAATTCTAATTTGTCACTGATGCATTACAAGTTAAGTTGTGGGGTTGGCCTCTGGTGGAAACACTGTTATGGTAGAAGAGGTCAGTGGCATGGAAACAACAGTTTCTATTTGGGTTGGTTGGTTTTGTTTGTATCTGTGTGTGTCTTTAACCCTGTTGACCTTTTGTTCAACAACATATACAGTCATAACTGTCATAACTCTGAAGTGGTGTTCATGCATCTCTTTGTGTTTTGAAGGTAGACGGAGCCCAGCAGGAGTTGTCCTTGAAGCACACTAAACCAGGCCAAAGGCATTTGAGCTTCAGGTAGATAAGGACATCACTGGACTCTCATTTGTCTACAACTCACCCTCCATAATTCACTGCTTTAATCATTTTTTTTTCTTTCTCTCTGCCACCAGTCTTCCTCATTTGTTTTACTAGGCCAGGTCATGTTAGTGTTATGTAAGTATTGGACTGGGAGGTGCAGATGAGGAAAGGGATAGATGTGGATCCAAACATCTAGGGGGTAAAAGTAAGCCTGTTCTTTATGGTCCACTATATTGTAACACCAGCTAGCGGGGATGTCCATCTAAATGTCAAATATTGTCCTGGCTCTGAAATAAGTGAAGGGTTGAACATTGTAGGTGGATTTCGACAGAAAGTTGGTATGCTCTGTGATAAAACTGACATAAATGCTTCACAAGAAGGTCACCAGAGGAATAGACTCTCTGTCTGATTTAGAAATCACAGCCTGACCTTCTGTTGGAGTTTCATCAGCAAGACCATGTCTTATAACATACAGTATGTGTTGCATCATAGCTCAGAAGATCTGACGGGTAACAAACTATCTTGGGGAACTATAGTGTTCAGAATAAATGTCTAAATTTCCAGTTTTGCAAAGAAGAAGCCGCAGAACGTTTCCACTGTACATCATTTAGCTGTCCTTACTTTCTGTCTCTCTGTGGGCCTCAGGTGTTCAATCATCATACTGGAACAAGGTCAAGCTTGTCCTATCAGCACCCAATCAGAAACCATCATCAGGCCCAGCACCCCAAACCCCCGGACTCGCGGTGCCCTCTCCACCACCCTGCTTATGTATCACCCGGACTGCTCATTATCCAGGTACAGAACTTAACCTCGGGAAAAAAGAGACAGAGTGACCAGAGGAGAGTCTGAGCGGTATCTTGATTTTAACATAATTGATGGATGAGAGGTTAATGGGGGACACATCAGTCGACTGTTGGTAATAGAAAGCACAATGAGGTGAAAAGTGCATGTTGAGACCAATGAAAAGTCTGAAAAGTTGCTAAATGTAATTAGCAACAAAGTTGCTAACTTGGCAACACTGCCCCACCATCGCTGCTGTACAGAGGCTCATAGAGCAGTGCATGCGGGATCGTTTAAAACACATACACACAAACGCACAGATGTTCCTCGATTTATAGTTAGATAAAGTGCTTATTACGGTGGATAAATTCTGCTATTTGGGGTACAGTAAGATTGATGGATGTTTACCTGACAGAAAGAAGGGCTACATTAGGGCAGGAGGGGGTCTTTAGAGGGGGGTTTGGATGAGTTTTTCTGTAATCTTCTGACATGTGCACTCTTTCTCATGAGCACACCCAAGCATAAGTGGCGATAATAAAAATAATTAAAAAAAGACAAATGCCTGTCTTTTTGATTTCCTTCCGCTTTCTTTGTGTTGGAATTTATAACTGGTGGATTTATGAGGACTATTGCTGACTGCTTCTACGATCTCTGCATAGTAAATTGAGACAGCTAGCTAGACTATCTGTCCAATCAGAGTTTTGTCTCACACAACTATTTTGCAGTGGCTCTGTGCAGAGCTTAGCACCACCCATGACAACTGTGATTGGTTTAAAGAAATGCCAACAAACGAGAGCATGTTTTTCTCCCATCCCGGAATGCTATGTGGATAAGCTAGACCTTACTCCGTTCCGCAGCATGTGGATGATCTGTCAAAGCAAGACTAGTGGTACAGTAACACACTGTACTACTGCCAACACAGCCCACACTGCTTTGTATCACCCATCAAAGTCCCTACCCACACAGACTGTAAACACACTATGCATATGATCACAGACCTTACCATAAATCTTCCTCACTTTTTTCTTACTTGTGCTACCAAGGAGCTTCTTGACTCTTCCCAGTCACCCTCTTTTGCCCTGCTGCATACCACATAAAACCTCCACCATAAGGCCATACTACTTCTTCCTACATTTTTAGCAGTGGGTGCCAAAGGAATTATAGGAATCATGTTGTGTAATCACTAGTTGTGCCATATTTGCTTTCCAATAAAATTATTTGGAATAATGACACTAAAAGAGCTCTATATATATTTTCTTTGGATAATAAATTATAGATATATACAGTACAAGGAGTTAACGTTTAGTAGAAAAATAAAGTAGCTTGCTATGCATCATCAAATTGATATTGGGTTAAATGATCACATAAAGCAAATGGAAAGCTAAATGAATAAGATCTAGGTGTAAGATATTGTTCATTTAGCCTTTAATGGACTTGCTTTATGTAGTCATAAACATTTTGCAGGTGACGGATTATTTCCTATCCTGGTTATGGTTATTTCAAAGTCAGTTGGCAACTTGCACTGCAAACAGACTGAACAGCAGAGTCGAATCATCCAGCAGAGTATCACAGTAGCACACAAGACTCTTGTCTGATAGTCCCAAGCGTCTCTAATTTCTGTCACAATAAATAGACTTACTAACTTTCAGGTCTGTCTATCCATTTATGTGACATGGCGTGTTTGGGCTTGTTGCTTACTTGCATTTGTTCATGCATGTTAAGAGTATGTGCATGTATTTCAGTAGGTCAGTTTAAAGCCTCTAGTTGCTGTAACTGTACTCCGACTTAGAGCCTTATATTACCGTATTATGTCTTTGCATGTGTGTGGTCTTTTTCCAAGGATTAATATTCATCTGGGTAGAAGTCTGCAGGGGACCTTTGCATGCTGAGTTGATTTACAGTATCGGGTGTCCTGGATGAAGCAGTTGCTTGTCTTATCATAGCAATGATCACATTTCTTTTAATATGAGGATTTTAAGTTTTAAACCATAGCTTCACCTTTCCTGCAATCTATCTTGTATTAGGCTCTACTCGTTCTCCCATCATGCAATCCTATTGTTCCTTGTTTCATCATCTTTTCCTTGGTGTCTCGATCTTACTTCATCCAGTCTTCCCATTTTTCTTTTTGTCGTCATATTATTTTCATATTCTGAATTGCCTGGCTCTTTTATGACTAAGGCACTGTCATCCTTAGACACACATGGTTAACCAGTATGTTGTCACCATTGCAATGGTCTGTGCTTTCTTGGTAAAACATAGCTGCATCTAAATTCAGTTTGGCTATGTATAACAATGAAAGTAGTGTCTGGAAAGAGCTTTGGTCTGGAGACACTGAGGGCATGCCATTGTGTTTATGTCACTGCTCAGCTTAAAATACTACACGATAAGGTGCATGTGTGCTGTTATTTATGGGAAGAAAGATGCATCTTTTTATATTTGTATATAATAGAGTGAGAGATGTGCCAAGGATATATGCATCCCTCCCCTCCATTCAGTCACCTGAGGTACGGTGGTGGATGCTAAGTGTTGACACACTATGGAGTTGAGAAAATGTCAAGAATTCACACACACACACACACACACGTAAAGGGTTGTTGACATGATACTACACTACTGGTCAAAAGTTTGGGGTCATATAGAAATTCCCATTGCACTCCATTGTAGACAGAATGCCAGCTGAGATCAGTTGCATTGTTTTTTTAACCAGGGCAGCCGTTTTCAGATTACATTATGTGCTTACATAATAGTAAAATGGTTCTCCAATGTTTTTCTAGTTTTTTTATTTTTAAATGATAGATTAGTACACAGAATGTGCCTTTGGAACATTGGATGAATGGTTGCTGATAATGGGCAATGTAGGTATTGCATTAAAGATCAGCCCCCCCCAAATTAGCAGGTATTCTGTCTATAATGGAGTGGTATGGAAATGTATAAGTGACCCCAAACTTTTGACCGGTAGTGTATATTAAGGTCCTTTATTATGTAAAAGAACACAGGCTTCATTATCCACTCCATTTTATTCTATACAACTGACAAACCGACAGATATTGTGACGCACTTCATAAATGAAATAGGTGGATATACATATATAATAAGTAAAACTGAAGACTGAATGGGATTTAATACACATGAAGTAATTTCCAAAATTAAACTCTGATTGATCCCAAATTTGGTGTGACTAGGGCCGGGTCTGAATGTATGAAAAATAGAATGTCAATATCTTTATGCCTTGAGACAATACAGTGATACGAACACAAAAGTACAATAAGCTGAATTATCAAATATGAATGTATTCATTTAATGTTAGGCCCCTTTTGCAGAAATGCTTTAATGATATGACTGCACTGAATCCAGCTTTGTATAACTGTACCAGGTACAGTCAGTGATCTACATTTAAGAAATGTAGGGCATGTTCCAATCTAATTGAAATTAATCTAAATGGCATGTCTGTTGTTAATCTAGAGACTCAAAAATGCACTTATAGTACATAAAATGGAGTACTAGTCATTAATTTCAATTGTCCCGAACTTGATTTTTATCCCAATGCCATTCTATTTTGGCTATGGTTGGCAGGAATGCCCTCTCTCTAAAATGATCTGAGTTTGTCAAAATCTTCCCTCACAGGCAAGAGGACGTGCAGAGGTCTAGTTTTCTCTCAGAACACTTGAATTACAGTATGCTGAAAGGTTATTATGGAATATTTTGCCCAAAGAGGCAAAAAAACTGCCTTCCCCAGCTTTAATGGTCTATCTATTGTGTGTGGTATGGACATGCAGGCATTATTGTATCACTCAGAAGTAAACAAAATAACTTTGTATTTGAAGACTAAAGTAAGAACATAAGCAAGCGATAGAATATTTTAGATTATCCTGAATAGCTTACCCTTTCAGGTCAAAGATGTGTTGACAAGTGAGTTTTTTTCCACTTCAATATCTGTCCTCTTGGCCTGTGGTGGCACCCAGTGAATAGTTTCCCCTCTGTCTGATCCCTGTGTTTGTTTGTCTCTTACATTTGGCATGCAGCAAAATGTTTATTAATAGCTAGTCCACAGCCTGAATTACCTACAGCATGTTGTATTTTTAGTGGGAGCTTAGGTGTTGAGCATGAGCATTTGGTTAGCGGGTTTATCTGGTGTGATAGCATGTGAGGAGATCAGTCTGGAAAATGACCCCACAAATCACCACACAGGTAATGTTAGCTTTTCTCCACTGCACTGTGCCAGGCGAGCAGAGGTAGAGCGTTTGTGTTTGTGTTTACATGTTGTTGCAGGGATTAATTGTTTTTGTGTGTTTTGAATATGATTTTTGTGCATATGTTGCTCTGTTTCTGTCTGACTGCATGTGTGATCTTCGTGGCTTCCGAGTTTTCTGCAGGCATGAATATAAGTCAATATGTCTACGCACGTTTCTCCTTGGACACCGCCTAAATCGGTCCAGGTAAATCCAGACTCAAGCCACCTCATATAGATTGTTTGTCTCATCCTTAATCTTTTAAGGCTCTTGAAGTAGGTCAGCAGTACAAAAACACACAACAAACTAGTTCTCAGAGGTCAGAACCATGAAAATTACTGAGCATACACATAACATGTATTAAAGACATTTATATATGGAAGAGTAGATTGTTTGTTTTGAAGTAAGGAACAACTTATCCAAATATATTTGTGTGTGCGTTTGTGTGTGTGTGTGTGTGTGTGTGTGTGTGTGTGTATGTGTGCATGCTCTTTGTTATTTTGACCTTCACAGTCCCCTCTAATGCCTCTTTAGTTTTATATCTAAATTCACTCACCACCATCATATTAGCCTCCTCCTCCAATGTCTGTTGCCACACATGGGCAAAAGACAGACCTCACCCACACTCCCTTCCTGCACTCCCCTCCACTCACTCACCAACCATCGTTCTCGTTAATACAGACATATCTTCCGATCACATTTCTAGGATGCCTGAATGTGCTGTAAAGCCCTCTGGCGCTACCACAGCCTTGGCTTTATGTGTAGCATGTACAGTCACTGCAATGTAGATGGGTCCAGTTTTGTTTTCTGGTCCTTTCTGTGGGGTTTTAGCAAGATATTCTCAAAATAGTGCTGATGTTCTTAAGGGGCTGCTGATTGCCCCTATGTACAAGCCAAAAAATGCATGTGTAGTAAACTGGGTGTGATTTTAAATAGCCAATTATCAATGAATCACCTTTGCTGTAGTTTAAGTTCCAAAAAACTTTTACTTTGAATCTTGTTGCTGTCATAAAGGAAACTAGACACGCAACAAACAGCAATCAGTCTAAGAGTAACCATTTATAATAATTAATGTAGATGTATATAAATGAATAATGTTGGATTACTATTCCTTATTAAATGGGCTATTCTGAGTATTTGGGGGAGACACATTTAATAATATAGGTTAATATTATAAAAGAGAAAAGAACACAGCATTCAAAGATTGATTCTGACATTGACAACCATGGAAACAATCAAAGCTTTGAAGTATTTGGGTCAGTTCTAAATTAAATTGAAATATATGGGTCTGTAGAGTTGTGTTATTTTTAGAATAGTTATTCTTGGCATATCCCACTTTTTAACCAGGAATATGACCAAATGTTGGAATGTATTGCAGATGAAGAATCTTTTAGTTAGTATTTAGTTCTTGCAACAAATACAACCCATTTTGCATGTGCTTGCAAACACACATGCAAAATGAAATAATTATAATTATATAAAGAAATAGTGATGCTTGTTATGTTAGGTTGTTAAAACATTGTCACTGCAAACTGGGTTCAGCTTTGTCCTTCCTTGTTTTTATTTTTCTCTCTCCTCTCTCCCTTCCACCAGACACCCCCCTCCCACCCCTGTCTTTGTTTGCTTGCTCTTTTCCCTGGAAGGGTTACCACCCAACAGCCTGCTTTGGGTGCTCCTGATTGGAGGATTGCTTGTGATGAGGGTGGGCCCAGTTTGAGAGCTTTACCAGTGGAGAGCAAGCTCTCAGCTTCAGAAAGCATTCAGTCTGAAGTGTAGGCACAAGCAGGATCTGTCTCTGTTTGGTTTAACTACGTTTAGAGGACTTTCTCTGGCTTTCTGTTTCTACTCAGCTACAAGAACTGCCAGACAAGGAATAAAAAAAAGGAATTGAATATCCACTTAAACTTGGCATTTTATTCTGTTTCTCTTCTATTTCCTCTTTCCTGTCCTGATGCCCACAGTGGTGTGGTCAAGGCGAGAGGATGGGTCCGGCCGTGGAGGCACAGTCCCAGAAGGCCATGGATTTAGAGCAAAAGCAACAGCAGCAGCAGCAGAAGCTGCAGCACCAGCAGTGCTACATGGAGAAAGGAGTGATGCTTGAGCCCTTCCTACACCAGGTGGGGGGCATTGCTGCGTCTTAAGCCTCGGAGAGCAGACCATCTGTAAACCCCTCATCCCCCGCGAACATCAGTTCTACAAATGTGTGCCTGCTTCCATGAGGAAGTTTATCCCCCAGTATAGAGGTATTGCAAACTATCCTTTTCTAACCTGTGTTGTGGCTGTTGTGTTTTGTTGTGTTGTTATGCATCTCTCTTGATTCATTTCACTGCTCTATGTGCATGTGTACAAATCAGGTGGGAAATTAAGTTTTGGTTGTGTGTAAAGTGTACATTTTTAAATTTTTAAGAAAAAAAGGGAGCCCTGTGTGTTGTTTGTCAATAGTACCACAGGGTGCTGCAGCTAAGACTGCGAGTTGGCCTCCTAGAAACAGGCCAGACAGTTGTGATGTCCTGTTTGTAGGAGGCTGTACTAACACAGGTAAGTCAGGCTTACCCCCATTTCTTTTTCTGGAAATCCACTATAAGGTCATCTGAAAAGGTCAACATAGGCACGAACACGGGCACTGATGTTAAATCAGCCTCATATTTTCTATTTTCGCTTTCCGTTGCTATTAATATTTTCTGGCAACCGTGCTTTCATTTCAGCAGTTTCAACTCTTTCTCCTTGTTTTTTACTTTCAATCTCAGTCCTCCCTCCTTATTTCCCCTCCTTATTTAGCCATATTATGGAACACCATGCGGAGGATAGGTTGTTTATGATACAAACAAGCTTTGGGAAACCTTTGCTATCCTGCTGACTATTACTTGTTGTGCTCTTCATCTATAGCTGTAGCCTGTAGACTAGCATCATATGTTTTTCTGTATGTGTGCAGTGATGCTTTGTGGTTTCAGTATGATATTTATGTACATACTGCTCATCATTTTGTGTGAGATTGACTTTCTGGTGGAGAGTTAGCTGAGAAGATCTATGCACTCTCATATCTGTTTGTTAAAAATATGGCTACACCCTACACTACACGCTGGTTAGTGTAGCTTAGCACAAACCCTGGAAACTGGCTCTTTCCAGCTATATCTTCTTAGTTGCTTTTTAGCATTAGACCTATTTAAAAGCATGGTTTGTTTTTTGTATACAAATTACAACCCACTGCCTGCATATTGATATTGATTGATTGTTCTTTTATTCTTTGATAGCTCATGCTTTGATAGCTCACTATCTCTGTCCCGTCCCCTGTTAAAGTTTTGTCCTAGTATCGTTAGGACATATGTCTTAAAGAGATGTGGATGTAGACCCAAAGTACTCTGTAAGTGTACTGTAACTGCTGCAACAAAGCAGCAAGATGGGAATAAGAAATTCTTAGCACTTGAGAGCTTGTTATCTTTATTGGCAGCTTTATTGTGCTTTGATTCTTTATAAGAGACTTATTCTCTTCACTGCTCCATGACACACATGTCTAACAGGTGTCTTTCTATTTCCTTCTATGTCCTACTCTCAGGTGTGGTGTCAGTGAGCTTTGAGGAGGATGAAGAAGGAAACCTTTGCCTCATTGCTTACCCCCTCCAGAGTGACCCAGCAGTAGATCTCATGTGGGGAAAAAAGATGGCATCCTCACCGCTTGTGGACGGCAAAAATCACAGCAAAGATGGCCAAAGCCGCCACTCTTGTAAAGACAAGGACAAGAGGTGAGAGATAAAGTAGGGTTAGTCAATGCATCAACAGGCAAGGGCAAAGGGAGTCAATTTCACACTTAAATCAAGGCTTCAGATCATTTCAGAACCAACCATGTTGTATTTAAAACCATCTTTAGTTTCCCATGAATGGTAAAGACAACTGTATTTAGTCTGAAGACTCATAAATTGATGATTAACACACATTGACTTACACATACAGCTTAAAGCATAAAAGGCTCTAACTGTAGGCTGATCCTTGGCCTTGGCAGTTAGAGAGAGGATCACAGCCTCATGTTTACATAACTGCAATAGATTCATGTCCATGCATATATACAAACACAAAACTTAGTCAGTCCTGGGGCCTCATTCTCTACGCAAGAATTGGGATTTATAAAAAGCCAACTTGACGGGGAAAATGTGCGGTCCTCCACAGACACCCAGGCATACGCACAGAAATGGGTGAAATGAGAAATGGCAACACTGACAGCAGATTAATAAAACACATGAAACTGTGAATCTGAGACCATTGTGTAAAAAAAAAAATCAAAATATTCTTTTTTGATGATATGAAGAATTTACAAAGCCATTTTTACAACACAAACACCTGTTTGATCCATCTGCGGTGAAAAACAGACAAAATAAAACAAGAGCCTACTTTCGTATATTCAAACAAATATATTTGCAAAGAAAACTTTTGTTTTAAAAGTTTGTTTTTATTGTAGGTCTAAAGCATGTTTTAAAGGTCCAATATCTAATCTATTCACTGTAATAAATCCAAAAATAACCCCAGTGCATCATCACATATTAAGTAAACATGCTACGTTGAAAGACTATTGTTTCTGACAACAATGCTAATGCCAGTATTTTGTCCTTTTGTATTTTGTCAGTATTTTGTCCTTTTTTTGTCCTTTTTACATGCTCCTTCTGCAGAACTATTTGTCATGTACAATTAGATTAATTCCGACACCTTTTAGCTTTTTAGATACAATCCAGTGTATTGGTAAAAGGCATGTCATGCGCAATGACGACAATGGATGGCTTTGCAATGTTGGAAGATGTGGCAAAGGGATAGGGGCGTTGGACTGGGGGAAAAAAAGGGGTCTTATATGGGACTCATGTGAAGAGGCCCCAAAAAGATGCTAGAATGAATATCTGTGAATGCGGGGAGGGTCCATAGAAAATGTCTTTCTACAGGGCCCAGAATTTTTTGCTACGCTCCTGCAAATGGAGACCGACAGCAAGAAGACTTGCTGGCAAACGAGGAAGAGTGGCCTCAGAGTCAGTTCTGACTTCCTCAAGCTATCCTGTTGGATCTCTTTGCTGTTTTGGGTCCAGCATTACAGAGGAGCACTCGGAGAAACCATGCCTTGCCTGTTCCACTTCAAGAGGGTGCAGCTCCTGCATCCCCCTACCATAACTTTCTCAGGGTAGCGCTAGGAGGTTTTGTGCATCAACTTTAATATCGGACCATTTATTTTTAATTTGGGCCACGAACTGTGGCATTAACTGGGTCTGCAACATGTTGTAACTCTACAGCTTTTTTGGCTTTAGTAACACTGTGCCATCCAAACATATATTTTTCTCTTTTCCACCCTTCTAACAAGAACTACAACTTCACATTGAGTGAAAGTCCTTTGCTTTGGTTTCCTCTGTGCGCATGATGTCGGTACGAATGCATATTAATTTGGGGCGTTTCACTGACTATTTAAGGGCAATTATGGGCGTGACATGAAGCCGCATTTTAAGTCAATTGTAATTTATAAATTCCGGCATAGGATGTGTCTGTGCACGGTTTTATAAATCAGAATATTTCTGTGCGTACTCACATCCTATGTTTTGTCCTTGCGCCGCTTCTGACGCAAATTTGCCACCAAGTTTTATAAATGAGGCCCCTGACCTGGAATGGCGGAACAGCTGGAAGGCTGATACTTGATGGCAAAATATATGACACGGTTGATTTTAAATGTTTTTGACGGACAATAGTGACTGAAAGATACTATTTCACTGGGTTCCTCTTTATATCATTGCTGACCTCTTGTTTTATGTTCTGCTATCCACATAAGTAGACTACTTTAAAGCTATAGTGCGTAGTTTATGTCTCCCCCATGAGGAATTACAACATATATGTCGGTTCATCCATATGACACTATTATGGAATTTTTATTTTTGGAGGTAAGAAATACATCAATCAAAGGACCGTGTGCTTTGAATGGAAGTGTGCACCACTATGTCTGCATGCAAGCATGTACAATGTACAGTCACTGACTGAATGCTCATGAGATGATGGAGCACACTTGATGAATGAATTTCTTAAAAACTAATGACCTTCTCTCTCCGTCTGCCGTCCAGTGATCACAAACTGGAGGAGGAGGCTGAGGTGTTCTACTACAGACTGGAGCGCAGTCACAGTAATGCTGTACCACAGCTCAAACAAAAACCCTGGACCGTCACACTTCAACAGCAGCACCTGCAGAAGTTAAAAGAGGAGGCCATGCACTGCAACCAATACAGTATCCTTTCACTGACTGTTAAACTACACAGATTTTCTATTTTGGCAATTTTCCATATCTCAGTGGAACTAGACATGATTATTGTTCAGTGGTTCCAGGGACATGGCATGCGCCCCAACCAACTGAGCCACAAGGACACCTCAACACCTGCCTATTTACATGCAGTTGAAAAGTATACATGATAATCAGAGGCTCCAGCATGCACCTGGTGCCTGTTATCTAATACAATGTCTAGCTTACAAAGCCTCATGGAGTTGTGCTTCCAAAGCCATCCCATTAGTTCCTTTATTTTGCTGTGACTTGCCTGTACAGTGTTGTCAGTGTTGTAAGGAATATAGTGTTCATGTAAATGCAGTGAATCCTGTGGAAGGAAAAGCTTAGATGTACACATGTTTTTTTTATCTAACCATGTCAAGCGGTTGTATGTGTTATACGTTGATTAGTATAGAAGAAGGCCACGGCTTTTGGACTCTGGCCTCCTTGACTCAGTTTACCAGAATTCATCCTGCTGGAGAATCTGACATGGCGCCACACGTTGCCGTGTGTGTTAGACGTGAAGATGGGCACACAGCAGTATGGAGATGAGGTCACGGAGGAGAAAAAGGCCAGGAAGAAGCGCAAGTGTGAAAACAGCACAGCACCTGTAATAGGAGTCTGCCTGTCTGGCATGCAGGTGGGCTTTGATCCAACAATGGCTTTAGTGTTTATGGCTCTGTCTTAAAGGAAAAGCTAGACATTTTGGGAAATTGCTTATTGACTTTCTGGTGAAGAGTTAAGATGAGAAGATCTATACCACTCTCTAATCGGTTTAATATAAGTGTACAGCCAGCAGCTGATTAGCTTGTCTTAGCTTAGGAAACTCCCTACTACCAGCACCTCTTAAGCTCTGTAATTAACACATTACATCTTGTTTGTCTCATTTTGGAACTTTTCCTTTTATAACCTGACTACCATGTATTGTGATGAATCTACCCTGCAACAAAGGCCTAAAATTAGCACCTGCCAAGCATCAAAAGGCAGTAAGATTTATTTTTGGCCATTAAATCAGTAAAGGTCACCCACTGGCCATTAACTATTTGAGAACAATGCAACCTCTGTTCAACATTTCTGACAATGACCAATCAAAACAGTGGATCTGTAAATTTTGGAATACGTTTGCCATCACTGCCATGATTATTTAAACAGAAACTAACCTTGTTGTAAAACTAATTTAACTAATTTTGTTATAGACATAGTCACTATTCCTTTTCTTCTTTTCAAACCTCTCTTTGTCTCTCCATCCCTTTAGGTGTACCAGTATGACACGGGCCAGCTGATGTTCATGAACAAGTTTCATGGCCGCAGGCTGACTGTGCCAGACTTCAAAGAAGCGTTATTCCAGTTTTTTCACAGCGGACAGCGTCTACGACGTGAACTCTTCGCCCCGGTGCTACAAAGGCTCCAAGAGGTGCAAGCTGCCCTGGAAGCCTGTGAATCCTATCGCTTCTACTCCAGCTCCCTGCTCATTATTTACGACGGAGCGCCCCACCAAAAAAGCACTGAGGACGACCTCTCTGAAGAAGAAGAGGACGAGGAAGTGGAGGCTGAACCAGAAATGGAGGAGGAAGAAGAGGAGGAGGTGGGTGAAGAAGCAGGTGCACTTGGTTTTTCTTGCAGACCCTCCACGTCTAGCGACGGCAGCACCAGTGGCGGGATCTCAGGTGTCAGCCAGGCTCGCTTGTCCCGCTCAGACCACCATAGCCCTTTGGTGGATGTAAGAATGATAGATTTTGCCCACACTACCTGCAGACATTATGAAGGGGACAGCGTGGTGTACAAGGGCCTGGACAGCGGCTACATCTTTGGTCTTCAGAACCTGATCACCATCATTTCCGAGCTGGAGAACCACAGCACGGACTGAAGACAGACGTGACACACACACATTCAGACACAAATGCACAGAACAGGACTGGACTACAGAAGCGGAGAGAGTTTTCTGCTCTCTACTTCATAATTAGACCTTGTTGTAGCTGGCCTTTCATTGGACCCAGTTCCGGTTTCTGCCGTTGGTGCTTCTCAGTGTTTCTGTTGTGTGTGTCTGTCTCCGGGATATAAAAGAGATCTGCACATAACATAGCTGAGACATCTGTGTGACTGATGCAGTGATGTACCCATTGTCATCATTCTGTTTAACCTGGTTCACTGACCAAAAGGGTAGGCAGCAAATAAAAGCAGTTTGAAGTCACGAGTCAGTAGAAAAGTTTTTCTTACTTCCGATTCCAAAGAAGACGTCAGCATTTTGCACACACAAACACATTCTGTTGTGTGTTTACATTGGGATGGGGCAATGTGAGCGAGCGTATATGAGGACAGAGTTAATGGGAGGAAAGGTAATGAGCACACCCTCCATTCTTCTTTATTGCCCGTTCATTCTGCCATCCTTCCTTGTTCATATTTACTTAAAGAGACTATATTCATATAAGTATCAGGGACAGATGATATAGAGTTCTTTATTTGACATATTTCATGAAATAAACTGAAAATTAAAAAAAAAAGAAAGCAAATCAAGAGTACTACATTCCATGTTATTAAGGTTATGATAATGACATTAATTAATATTGTTATTTGAAGTGTTTAAATACCTCTACCGTGTATGTATGTCCTGTCCACAGTCTTGGGGAAGAAAATAAAGACTTGGGTTTGTGTTAAAATCTGTGTCTTCTTTTATATGTGCTGCTACTTGTTGACAAGGTCAGGAGCTTGAAGAAAGAAACCAGAGACTTCCTGTTTATGGGAAATTTAAATGTTGCAGCAATTACATTTCATAAAATATCCAGGATGGGAGGTTGTCCCCTGGGTCTGTAAACAAATGACAGCATTTTGAGCATGAGCCAGAACATGCATACCGTACCGTAATTACACGCCACATAGGGCTGGGCGATGTGGAGAAAATAAATATATGTGTGTGTATGTGCGTCCTCGTAGCCCATTATTTTGTTAAGGTTGGCACTTCAAATGGATCAGTTGCAGAGCCACAGTTAAAATCACCATGGCAACAGCAACCTTTGCTGGAAGTGAAACAGTGTCATAGCTTTTTTGGGTGACAAGAGACACTCCCCCATTCATCAAAATATGAATGCACTCTGTCCCTTTTCATTCATTCATCAAGTCTGCTTCATCATTTCCTGAACATTCAGTCAGTGATTGTACATTGTACATGCTTGCATGTAGACAAAGTGGTGCACACTTCCATTCAAAGCACACAGTCCTGTGATTGATGTATTTCTTAACTCCAAAAACAATAATTCCATAATAGCTCCATACTTTGCATGGCAAATGTTGTCCTTTACAGTTCCAATTGAAGTTTAATGTCATGCATGATACAAAATTAATTTCCCTTGTTTGTTCACTGCCATCAACTAATTTCCTTATCTCTCAGCAGTTCACTCATTATATGCACCCTCATGATCATCAAATAACCTTGAAGCATTTATTTGCTTATTGCACTGTTGAAAGGCAGCTAACTAGTCCACATTTCTCCTGCATATGGGTCCAGATCACATTTTTGCTTCAGTACCGTAGCTCCACTTTCCTCTTGGCTATTTGATGTTTATAGGACTTGTCCTTGACATCCTCAGATATGACAAACAGGACACAACCATTAGGAAAAACATGCAAAGCTTTCTATTTTTTATTTTTGGGTGTTTGCATTTGATGCTGCATGTATGTGAGTTTGTGTGTGTTTTACACCTTTTGTAAGTCTTTGAATTTATTTTTCATTTTCTCACCCTGAATACTGATAGATGGTACATCATTTAAGCCAAATTCCTCATGCATAAACTCACCCACATCCTCTCTGTTTTTACATGCTTATAGACACAAACAACAGCATCACATGGCCTAGAACATCACACACTGTTTACCTTTTTTTAGGCAACTTTGGTTAAGAAGGGAAATTAATTAACACAACCAATCTATGTGGTCTGGAGGCTGTCCGATGACTCTACCGCAGGTCCTTCATTCCAGCAGCAGTCAGACTCTCAGTCAGATGTTGTCTGCAGACTCTGCAGACAACATCATAATGTAGCACTGCAATATTTCATTTTCATTTCTATTCATCTGTATACCTGTGTTTATATACTGTCTGTTTATATAAGGGCGTTTATTGTGTAAAATGTTTGTTTTATTATTATTATTGTTATTATAAACAATTCTTTTTTCTATTTCTTTGACTTTATGTATTTTTTCTTCTATGTCTACTTAATGTGTATTTGTGTTATTCTGATTTGTGTGTATTTCTTCTTTGAGCTGCTGTAGCACAGGAATGTGTGGGATTAATAAAGTCTATATTATCTTATCTTGTCTCACATATGAGCCTCCGCACCACAGCATCCTCTCTCTGCCATCTAATAATTGCTACCTTGTCAGTCACATAATTTTGTTTATAAGCATTTCTTGTTTCAACAAGTCAACACTGTTGTGTCCAAGGTACGAGGTGCTATTCAGCTTTCCATAAGACAGCACCAATCAGTCATTCCAAAATGTCTTTGCACAGTATTTTCATCAGGTTTTAATGTGTCTTTATCAAATTTAATGTGTCTTTTTTTACACTTTGTTTAAACGAAAAGTTTATTGAGTAGAACACAATGCCCAAATGAGCAGCGCAGTGTCGAATAAAAGTGAATAAAAACTGGGAATACAGCCAATTTTGTTTGTGCGAACTTGAGTTTACACAATAGTAACAAGCTCAGCTGAGGCAGTTACATAAGTGGATCACTAATGTTATGAGGGAGAGAAGAAAGCCAGAAAAACAGACAAAAAAAAGCCTTTTTATGCTTTCTCACTCATATGCAGACAAAACAAATGTGATTAAGATGGTTGTGGTCGTGTAGAGATTAATCTCCTGACTTGCTTAAATTCTGCTAATGATCTGTGAACGTGATCGAGTGCACCAAAGTTGGTTTTCAGGTGAAGTCAGAAGAGCTTAAAGGTAATTGTGCTTTAGTGTGAGGAAGGTTTAATAATAAGACTGATACCAGGAATTTATGCTACAGATAAATCCCCAAGACTCCTCAGGCTGCATTTGAGTGACAGATTTGACAACACACAGGTGATCTCTCCATTTAGCTAATTATGTCGATAAAACCAACTGGCTGCACCTGTGATAAATAAGGGCTGTTATATTAAAAAAAAACAGTTCCCTTCCTTTCACACATACATACAGTATGAGCAATAATATTTAATAAAGACACTGTGTGGACACAGATTTTGTACAAAAGGATTTATTTTTAAATGCTGCTCCCATATGTTGCCCTGATTGAAGTAATCAGGCAACTTGTCACAACTCACAAAGACATTGAGTCTACAGTCATGCTAGCAGATCTGTGAGATTTTACTTTGCACTAAATGCTAATATCAGCAATTATGCTAACATGCTCACAATGACAGTGCTAACATGCTGATGTTTTCAGCCAATGTTAGTCATATATAACACCTTAGTTTATCATGTTAATGCATGTCTGTACAGAATCAGATGGCAATACATCCAATAGTTTCACTGGGATATTTTAATCTGGACCAAAGTGGTGGACTTTACTTACCAACTGACATCAGCATCCTTATAACCATGTCGCTAGAGCGGCTAGAAACAATTTTAACTCACAGTTCATTTAATAACTTTTTGTGGAACTTGCAGGAGAGAAAATAAAATGTATTGTTTTGTTAAACTTCTGTTCCTATGGTTGAGAATGAACTTTCATGCTCAAACTTGAAGTATAAACATCAATCACATGCTAAAAAGTATATAAAAGTAAAAATGGTCTATATCATATAAATAAAGAATGTAAAAATAAAAAACTCAAGAGACTAATAATGCCTCCTGGAATAATTTATCAAATAATTAGAGCAAATATTACAACATGATATAACAGAAACCAATTATTATTTATCACAGGACGATAAAATCCCACCATGACCCCCTATTCAAGCTCACCCATGAAGGTCAAAAGAAGGAAGATTTTCTGCCCTCTTGAATTACTCCATGAATTTTACTCTGGCCTTGCATTACACTTTCACACTGCCAGGCCTCAATTGGATTAGTTTGGGATTACAAGAGTTTGGGTTAACTCTGACCCAAGGTGCAATAAGGACACGTTCAACAAGTATAACATAAAAGATAAGAAATATATTCAAATTAAGATAACAAAGATAAGTAATATATCAAATAAAACATAAAAAGATTTACAGTATACATTCTAAATAGTGCAAATGTAAGGCAAAACAGTATAGAAAACTAAAGATAAAGATGTTGAAATGTGCAATATAAAAGGAAGAGTTCAGCATATTTCCTGCCAGTAATTATTTTTTTATTTGAGTTATTTATTATCTATTGTCTGTTAATAAAACTGCCTACTGACTGACAAAAACTGCACAATCGTGCCTCCACATACGCGCAGGAGCACTTCAATTTTTACATTAACCTATCTCTAGGAAAGTCTGACTCATCTGCAACAGATGCAATGTACCCAACTAATACAAATATTAATGCTCTGTGCTGTTTATAGAAAGCCTTAAATTCTTGGACAATCTTTGGTGTGGTTTCTGTCACAGTAGCACAACGTCCAGTGAAAGTAGCATGTTTATGTGAATCTCATTAAAATTCTGTCTCAGTACTTTAATAGTACAGAAAAATAAAACACAGCACACACTAAAAGCCCACAATGTCAATGTGTAAAAATGCCCTTCCATTGTTCTATGACCTTCTGTACTTTTGTATGTACATGATGTGCTAAATTGATTTTAAAATATGTCATGATGAGTTATTTCTGGAATGTAGCCAACATAAAGATTTTTTATCAATGACATACATTTGCGGGAGTGTGCGTCAAATAGGTCACAGCAGAAATGCTACAAATGGTCCGTTTGTAGCATTGGAACAACTACAACTGCAACCTGTCTCTACTTAAAGGAAAGCTACCCCAAATGCTCAACCTATGGTTACTATCCTGACTGTAATTGTGCCTTGTATGATTTAATGTGAATGATTTACTGATTGATTGATTGATTGATTAATTGATTGATTAGTTATTTTAGGCCATTTGTTAGAATGTACATACATACAAAAAAATTTTGTTCATTATGACTTGCATACCCAACCCTAGATTCATACTTACATACATAACAGAACAAACTAGACCTTACACTTTGCTTTAACTATAAATTAGTTACTACTAATATAATTCCACTTGGTTTAATGATCAATTGAGTGTTTAATCTATTCTTATCATAAAGTTTTGGGATCTAGAGTTACAAAGAGGAAATCTTATTAGGTTTATTTGGAAGGATTTAATGCTGATTCCTGGGTATAGAGAAATCCATGATAATTTTTTCTTTGAGCCCCTGGGCCTGAGGCACAACACGTCCTCTTATTTTAGTTAGCCTCTATCCCAATTTAGAATGTAAATAATATGGTCCTAGGTCTATTTCCATTGCCCGGGGTTCCATGTGTTAGGCGCACACTGAAACAAACATAATTGAAGGTTGCAGACGGACACAATGTCTCCCACGGTTACACAAAGGGACAGGGAAACTAAGCAGGCCATCAAAAAACTATGGATCAGCATTCATGTTTTAGCAAGGATTTCTCTTGTGTACAAAAAGTTGATAAATATTTGTTTGTGCGTTGACACGGGCGATTTGTATTGTCTGATGCTGAGGGAGTGATTACACATGTTGTATTGGGCTGTGTTATCCTTATAGGATCATTAAAGCGCTGCAGATTAAACAGTCATTTCGGGGTGGCTCTGTTTGTTTATTAAACATGAATAATTAGTGTCAATTACGATTGAAATTTCCAGCTTAATGTATTCTGGGTTTGTTACTGGACAATATCAATGTGAATGAGCAAAATAGATTATGGATCTATCTGGCTAACAACAGGTTATAGAATAATAGTAATAATAATAATAATAATAATAATAATAATAATAATAGACACTTTAAATCATCTATCTCTTGTTATTTTATCATAATAAACACAGACACATGCCTCCCCTAAATTAACCCATGGCTGCTTGCGGCTTCAACATGAGATACATTCATGGACAACACAAAACACTCCAGTAAAGACAAAAACAAAAAAGTGAATGAGTAAACTATTTACCTCTGAATCTATTAATTCATAATATCAAGTGCCAATAAAATCTAAGCTACAAATTCCTTCTATTAGGCCCCAGACTTATATAAAAATATATTCTCTCCCCATTACTGTGTGTATCTCTTTGAAATGTAGCTATTTTTGTCATCACCTTCATTTCATTTCTTAAAACAACTAGGTGGCATGTGTCTGTGTTTATAACTTCAGTATATTATACTCCATTTGTTTTGTGTATAGCATATTGTCAGTGTTTTTACACACACACAAACACACACACACGCGCGCGCGCGCGCACGCGCACGCACACACACGTGTGTGGCACATATTACAGAATTAACAATAACGTTGACTTGGAACAACACTGAGCTCTAGTGGTGAGAAAAGACTGAGACAACTAAATGCATTCTGAAATTATGTAGGCCTACAACACTGTAAAAGGTACACTAAATAGTTGATATCCTCTTATATGTAAGATTCCTTACCATTCCAAGATACCATTCCTGGCCTGATCCTGAATTTATTCATACTATATAATCATTACGTCCACGGTTCGTGCTCATGGATTTTCCTCTGTGGACTCAAACCATAGACTGTATATTAATTAATTGATTACTGTAATATTTACAGTCTATGGCTCAAACCATAGCCTACTGGTCAAAGCTTATGTCTGGAGCATAGTCTATGGTCTGGACTCTGGAGCATAAACTGTATTAAACAGTATTGCACCCTCTTGAGGATGGAAGATCTCTGTGTAAATTCTAAATGTTAATCATTAAAGTCGTGCGTTTTCCAAGTTGACTGGAAGTGTTTTTCATACATACGACCATAGATGTATTTAATGCGTGTGCAGGTGATTCCCTCCCATAATGGTGAATGCCCAAAACGCTTTTCTCAGCTGGCAATTTATTTATTCAATTCACAACTTTAAAGACAATTTTATATCAATGATACAACTGTACACAGCTTTCAGTGTGCAGCATGATGGGTCTAAAAAAAATAAGAAATAAAAAGCATGATGGGTCTCTGTCTCAGAGATGTGACGTGTGTTAGCTGTTTGTCTGGTGACGTGTCTCTCCTCTCTCTTTTCTGGTGGAGCGGCTGCTGGATGGGGACACACCGACTCCGCTAAGCACTCATACTGGAACTAGTTACACCGCAGGACACGGCCTACGGACATTATGGGGAGTAAGTGACATTCTTCTCTTGTATACACGTGTTGAGGGTAGTCGAAAATACCTGTCGTCCTTTTAATCTCGAACAATAACGGTCTTAAAGCGTTCGCCGGCAAGCTAGCTAACCTTGCAGGTTAACGCTAGGTGGAGAGTTGTAACTAGCTAGCTTATTACTGGAGCTAATTTGAAGCTTTCAAATTCCGTCTTTCTGAGATAACTTGCACACACACACACGCAGAGCTTCACATTCAGAGCCCATTTCTAACATCTTGCCTTCGTCTTTCAAATAGGCGTCCAAAAGTGATTGCTCACTGATTCAACGTTAACTTTAGTTAGCAAAACGCTAGCTAGCTGAATGGACTGTGCAACCAGTTCACGTATAGACACTGAAGCTGGTTTCTTCTCATTTTTAATGCACGTTGGTAGATTTGCAATGCGAAATTGGCTAGTCGAGTGCTAGAAAAGAATCCGGTGGCACATAAATCTCTTGCTGTCAAAGTCTATTTCAGTGATTGACAGCTGATCAACTCCAAGACGAAACACTCATCCATTTACTAGTCACTCCAACCTTGCTCAGAATTTATTTTTTTGTCTATCCAGATATTGCTAAGAAAATATAGTTGTTTGCTGCATTGACCAGTTGGCAGCTGGTTAGCTGGTGGGTAGTGATGACGTAGCATCTAAACTAACCTGATGTAGGAAAACCAAAGACACGCAATACTGCTGGTGTGTGGTGTGAATGCAATGTCTTTTAATGTCTGCTAATCTCTTTCTGCAGTTAAATTTTTGGAGGTCATCAAGCCGTTCTGTGCGGTCTTGCCAGAAATTCAAAAACCAGAACGAAAGGTATGTTTAGTTATTTTATTGTGTTGCATTATGTCTACATTGTGCATTTATGAATGGATCTAAATGACATCTGCACCTTTTTTTTAATCCTTGCAGATTCAATTTAGAGAAAAGGTACTATGGACCGCCATCACACTTTTCATCTTCCTGGTGTGCTGCCAGGTTAGTATCTGTTGATGGCAAGCCTTAATGACAACCAAGCTGCTGGTTCTGTTCATGGTGATGTGTGTGGTTTATGACACTGTTTTGTATCTTCTCCTTGATTCAGATTCCTCTCTTTGGCATCATGTCTTCAGATTCAGCAGATCCCTTCTACTGGATGAGAGTAATCCTGGCTTCCAACAGAGGTGCTTGAATTGTAGGGTGTATGTTAAACAGGGCTAATCACAGAGTTCTATGCCCTGTGCAGCTCCAGCAAGTAAAAACAATCAAATTCCAGTTTTGCAATCAGACCTGACATAATCTCATTATTTTATGAGATGAGTCAAAGGTCAAGAGACATAGGCCCTTAGGCATTGTTTCTGGTGCTGCTATTGTTGTACTAAGTAAGGCACTATATATATATATATATATATATATATATATATATATATATAAAAAAAAAAAAAAACTATGACACTAATCTGTTTACCTCCAGGTACGCTGATGGAGCTGGGCATCTCACCCATTGTCACCTCAGGCCTTATCATGCAGCTTTTGGCTGGTGCCAAGATCATTGAAGTGGGAGACACTCCCAAGGACAGAGCCCTCTTCAATGGAGCTCAGAAATGTAGGTCTACTACTCACTACCTTTGCTATTTTTAGAACTTGTCACATACCTTTTAAAACTGAAGATGTTTTATTTGTTTTGAAGATAGCAGACCAAATACACTGTTCAGTTTTCCAATACCATCAGTAGTAGCTGTCCATGCAAGATTGCCAATTGCAAATCTTTTTTTTCTGTTTTTTTGCAGTGTTTGGAATGATCATCACCATTGGACAGGCCATTGTATATGTTATGACTGGCATGTATGGAGACCCTTCAGAGATGGGTGCTGGGATATGCTTGCTCATCATCATCCAGGTTAATACAAACTCTCAGTGCTGCTCTCTGGCCCAAAATTTGAAAATGTATCTTGAAACAGACACCATTTTCCAAAGTGTAGGTTCTTTGTCTGAAATTATGGGTGTTTAAAATAAATAATAACTTAACCATTACCTGCTAAAATAGAATTTGACAGCCAAATATTTCATTATCATTCTTTATAGTAGTATGTCAGCAAGCCTGGTTTTAATGTTGTGTATTGTGTGAAGCACTTGTTAACTATAAAAACATATTAGGTCTTGTGCAGTAAATACTTTCCCTTTTTACATATTTTTTTTTCCCGAGGCAAACAGACAAATTAAGATGACTTAATCATCTTCCTTTGTAAGATAGGCCGAAATCAGAAAATTCAAATCCTGGCTGGTTCATTGTAACTGTCATAATGTTTTGTTGCCTGCCTGAATCAGCTCAATACAATATCTCCTGTCTGTTTTTTTTTCAGCTCTTTGTTGCAGGTCTGATTGTCTTACTGCTGGATGAGCTGCTCCAGAAGGGCTATGGTTTGGGCTCGGGTATCTCTCTCTTCATTGCAACCAACATCTGTGAGACAATTGTCTGGAAGGCCTTCAGCCCCACCACTGTCAACACAGGCCGAGGTATGGGTACTGGTAATGAATTTTAAAGCTGAATGAGGATAAATGAGATATATCTTCATATGTATTATAATGGCTAACCATGGGACTCCTGTCTTTTATCCAGGTACTGAGTTTGAGGGAGCCATCATTGCTCTTTTTCATCTTCTGGCCACCCGCACAGACAAGGTGCGTGCCCTTAGAGAGCCTTCTACAGACAAAACCTGCCTAACCTCATGAACCTCATCGCCACCGTCTTTGTATTTGCAGTGGTCATATACTTCCAGGTGAGCTGGTAACACCAACTAAATACACAGTGTCTTACCTGCTTTTATTGCACTAAAGGCTTTGGATGTCATGTTTTGAAGCAAATATCAGCTTATCAGGTCACACTTAAATCGCCAGGGTTTCAGGGTGGACCTGCCCATAAAGTCAGCACGCTACCGTGGTCAATACAACACCTACCCCATCAAACTGTTCTACACCTCCAACATCCCCATCATCCTTCAGTCTGCCCTCGTCTCCAATCTCTACGTAATATCTCAGATGCTCTCAACACGTTTCAGCGGCAACTTCCTCGTCAACCTCCTGGGAACCTGGTCTGTAAGTATACAATGTCGGCTTTGCCTCCAGCACATCCAGTCTCAGTCTTTGAGACATGTTTAAAGACCTGGAGATTGTATTAATGAGTCGTTATTTTCATAAAAAGGGCACAGCAGGTTCCATGTGTTCTAGTTAGCCACGGACATGCAGCATCTTACTTGCAAAATCTTTTTTGTTTAGGACTCCACGGGTAGTGGACCAGCTCGGGCCTACCCAGTGGGTGGTCTCTGCTACTACCTTTCTCCTCCAGAGTCATTTGGTTCTGTCCTGGATGACCCGGTTCACGTGGTTATCTACATTGTCTTCATGCTTGGCTCCTGCGCCTTCTTCTCCAAGACCTGGATTGAGGTCTCAGGATCCTCTGCCAAAGATGTAAGTCTGTGTTTGTACTAGAGAAATTCTGATACAATTTTTTGCTTCCCGATACCGATTCATATACCTGAACTTGCGTTTTGGCCGATACCGAGTACTGATCTGATACCATTGTGTTATATATTTTATTATGTTTTAACAACTGTATACTACTATCCCTGTATGGATGTGATATGATTTCTATCTTTGTCGGTCTGGCTCAGGTTAAACTATTTGTGAAACATGAACAAACACAAACATTGAATGCCACAGAACTTTCATGTATCATCCAGTTTGACACGCAGTTATAACGTAAAAAGAACATAAACTACTTTAACGTAGCTTTTCTGTAGGGCTTTATTATGTGGTATCGGATTGGTGCATAAACTCCAGTACTTCCCGATATCGATACCAGCGTTTTAGGCAGCATCGGAGGCGGAATCAGAACATCTCTAGTTTGTACGAGCATTTGCAACTTGCTTTTTGTCAGTCCCACATGAAATCAACCTGTGTATATCACTTTGTGTCTCAGGTGGCAAAGCAGCTAAAGGAGCAGCAAATGGTAATGAGAGGACACAGAGAGACCTCTATGGTGCATGAGCTTAACAGGTACAAAGCAACCCGGCAAACAGAGTCTCAGGTTTCACATTTGTTACTTGCAGCATATGGAACGTTGTCCAGAATTTTCATGTATTTATAATGGATTTAATATTCACAGGTACATCCCCACAGCTGCTGCCTTTGGTGGCCTCTGCATAGGAGGGTTGTCTGTGATGGCTGACTTCCTGGGTGCCATTGGTTCGGGTACAGGAATCCTCTTGGCTGTGACAATCATCTACCAATACTTTGAAATCTTTGTGAAGGAGCAGAGCGAAATGGGCAGCATGGGAGCGCTGCTTTTCTAGAAAATACCAACCTGACACACATGAGACACAAAGCATCCACCCACCATCATTGTTATTTTTTTTTTTTTTTTTTTTTTTTTTTTTTTTTTTTTTTTTGCAATCAGTACATTTTGCAGCTGACATAGGTAATTTTTCTCCACCACTTGTGTTTTCCACCATTGCCTCTCCAGCGTGTCAATGCTGAGAAAACCTTTTTGGTTACTCCCAGCATTGAGCATAGTATTGTGTGTCTTCAATCCTTTTACTTACAATAGCTATTACCCATGTCTCTGCAGGCTCTCTTATCAGCTGAAGAATGCCTAAAAGCACATAAGGATGAGGTGCTGTCTTTGACCTACCTCAGGCATTGTTCATTGCAGCATTTTCAAAGAACACTAGGACAACGACAATGTGTTGGTGCTTATTTCAAGCTGAACACACTGCCTGGACATTTCGGGGGACTTGAAAGAAAACTATGTTTGAATAAAATATGCTTGTTCTCCCAATAAGGTTTATGATAATCTTAGACAAGCTGTTAATGGTTTTTATTTACTTTTTTTATTTTGATATTTTAAATCATGGACTATGTTTAATTCACTCTGGTCTTAAATAGGGCACAGTGTTTGTCCTCTGTCTCTGCCTGGTCCTCAAAGGAAAGTGTTTGTGTTGTCATGCTCTTTTACTCCCAGACTGGATCACTGCACAATGCTGCCGAGATGGTCGGGATGAGGGTGGATTTGATGGGGTTGAAAATGGGTTCCATTTTGGTTTTTACTTTATGTAACAGACACAATTGTTATAAAAAAAGAATTCCCAACATAGTTGGAAATTGTGTTTTTATTCCATTTGTTGTGCTTTGTCCTGGCATGTTCTGTGACCTACTACAGGATACTATTTGCTGGTCAAAAAATGAATTATGTATAGTGGCATAGCAACCGAATGGTCATAGCCAATAGTTAAAGCTGGATTTCACTCTAAAGGACGGCAAGGTATTAAAAACAAAAAACAACTAGCTTTGACATAGTTATCAATTTAATAGGGCTGTTGCTGTGATATTATCCCCTAGAAGTACACACCTTAATGTCCATTGGGTGTTTATAACTCAGTTTGTACTAATCACTTAACTTCCACTAGAGGTCACTGTATGAGGTTTAAAATACACCTGCTAGTAAAGATTAAAATGTAACTCTAAGGGTGTTGTAGCTAAACAAACTGTACACAGTATGCCAATACATTACTATCAGTAACCTCACATTACATTTAATGTTTGTATCAAATGTTGCTAAATATACTCTAATGTGAGTGACAATGACAGAAGAAATGTCTTCAAGACCAATCAAAAGTCCCTGACTTAGAAGGTCACCAGGGATGGAAGTAATTATTATACAATATGGCCCATATCAGAATAATATATATTATATTATTGGATTGTAATTATATTATTACATGCATTAATCTGTTTATCACTTTCTTTATATTCACTCCAGGGTTGCTTAATCTATAATAATACCCAACATAATGTATTAATTGATGTATATATTGCATTAGTAATCTGAATATGCAAAGTAACTGGAAACGTATAAAAAATGTAGTCCCCCTGAGATGTCGTGGGGTAGGAGTTTAAAGTAGCAGATATAGAAATACTACAAGTGCATAAAAATAATATTTAAGTACAATACTAGATAATGTAGGCCTACTTCGTTAAAAATGATTCACAAACAATTTGTTTTGATTTCACTTTTTTTTCTTAAATACAATACTACATAGACTGTAAAAAACATTTAATATTAAAAAAACGCTCGAGTTACGTCATTTTCGTGCGCCCACATGTGACCAGAGAGGGTCAGTGGGGGGCTGTCGGACGCCGGGTAGCTTTCCAGCTGTAGCTAGTCAAATGCGAACCCTGCCGTTAAGTAATATCTGTCACATTGTTCATTTTTTACCACAGAGAGTGAGGCTCGACGGACAAAGACACCGGCAGACATGTCGTACTGCAGGCAAGAGGGTAATTTTGATCTTCTTTCATTCATTTTCACTCCATGGCTGGGCAATGTCATCGAGCGAGCCACCACGCTAAGCTAACTTCCTAGAAACAGCGTTAATTTAGCACAGATTACATTACAGTAGGTTAGATATTAGCTGCGAGGAAAGCCAAGTCAAGTCTCCAGCAATAGGGTATGGCGATGTAGTGACTTAATACACTAGTTACTCGCTGCAGTAATTTGACACGTAAGTCACAAATTTGGGAAATCGGCTAACGTTACTAGCTAGCTCTGATCCTGATGGTACTGTCAGGGCTATCAAACGGCTGAGCAGGTCAACTCGGGTCAAGGATACTGGCATAGTACACATCCAAAGGCCACTGTAAACAAAATAGTAGCAGCTATACTATCCAGGACCAGATTGTCTAACGTTACTTAATTGGAATACTTGTGTTGTCGTTGTTTGTCATGTAGGTAAAGATCGCATCATATTTGTGACCAAGGAGGACCATGAAGCACCCAGCAACGCTGAGCTCATTGCCGATGACCCCAATGATCCATATGAAGAACAGGGTTAGTCATTTAGGAAAAAGTGAACCTGACTTCCAAATATTCTTTACCCCATAAAGGTATTCTTTCACCTGCCTTTGTCTGGTTTTCTGTTTTTTAGGTCTGATCCTGCCAAATGGAGACATCAACTGGAACTGCCCATGCCTGGGTGGCATGGCCAGTGGACCATGTGGTTCTCAGTTCAAGGAGGCTTTTTCCTGCTTTCACTACAGCAAGGAAGAGGTGAAGGGCTCTGAGTGTATCGACAACTTCCGTAACATGCAAGAGTGCATGCAGAGGTACCCTGAGCTCTATCCTCAAGAGGAAGATAAAGAAAGCTCCCAAGCAGAGGCCAGCTCTAGTTCTGTCTCCGCCGCCCCGACTGAGGGCTCTGCCTTACCCCCTGAAACTGACTCTACCCCAGCGACTTCAACATCCGAGTCTGCTGTCTCATCTGACAGCACATCGCTTATAGACAATCAGACTGCCAGCTAAGGTCCTTCTGTTGCCAACCAGGCTACTCTGTGTGCAAGCACTGCCCAGCATAACTGACTCTCCATGAGCAGCTGTGATTGGTCTTTCCTCCTGTTTAAGCCTACAGAGAGGACTTACTGAAATAGCTCGGATGCTCATGGGCAGAAATTACAGGCCATCAGAGACAGACTTTGTGAATAAAGAGAAACATACCGTTATGTATAAAAGTATAGGCTACTTTGTTTGCTGAGAACTCAAAAGTCATTGAATAAAGAATATGATTTAATGACAGCAGGCTGAGCTATTTGCTGCAGGGACAATAGTTGAAAGACTCACTTTTTATGCAATTTGAATTTAATTTGCTGTGTCATGTCAGTCAGAAGAGCTTGTTTGTTAGTGCTCATTATGTGTATTGTCTTTTTCATGTTTGCGACCCAGGAATATCACTTAGCGCTGATTTATCACTAATCAAAAGGATGGATGGATGTATTAAATTTGACTGTAATATTAACAGTAATCACTAGATTATTTTTATGGAATTTAACCTCCACTCAAGACAGTTTTGACACTTACTACAACTTGACAGTTAGTCCCTTTGCTTTCAATCACGCGAGAGACCAAAACACAGGTAATTTGTAAAAAAAAAAAAAACTATGCTACTGTTTCAGCTGTTGTTGTTTCAGCGACCATAAAATTGATATTAAGAGATGTTTTTAGCAGTTTGTTGACATCTTGTAGAAACTTCAGGGTTGCCATCTGTTGCTGTATGAGCTCTGGTCGTCATATTTGTCAATTGACACTGTATCTGGCCTAGACCAAAGTGGCTTGTCACATTTAACTGCCACTGCATAAATGTTTTTGTTGTCTTAACACTGTCTAGATGTTTCCATTTGGATGCATTGGTTGCCATTCAATAACATTCAGGCCTTAAAAGACTTAATGGGTTTTTCTCAAACATGTCCACATTAAAATGATCGTTGAACAATTTCAACTTACATTTTCCGTTTGCTTCTTCTAAAGTCAAAGCATAACACCCTCTTGTCAGTGATTTTCCTTTTTCACATGTTGAAAGTATTAGGGATTGTATGCGAGCTGCTCTCACTGGAATTACAAAGAAGATTTACAAGTTGAGGAAAATGTGTGACTATATATTAGACAGAACCACATTTTACAGCGTTCACTCTGTTTTATCCATTATCCATTTTCATTGTATTGCCTGTTTATTAGTAATGATAGTTTCATAACATTTTATTGAATCTAAATTATGTTTAGCTGTAAAAAAAATTATATTTACTATTTATGAAAGAAGTAATAAATATTTTAGAAACCATCTGAAATTCAAAGAACTTTGCCCCGTCACATATTTTCTATAGAAGACTTTTAATCTTTTGGACATTTCTCTTTGCTAATAAAAAAAGAGGAAGCAAACATTAAATAAGAGATTTGTTAAAACTCTGAGCTAAACAAATCCAGGTATTCATTTTAGTCTTTATTTTGTGTTGTACACTCACACATTGTGAGTGCCTTTCTTCAATGTTGGGACCTGGACTGATCATCAGTTTTGATAATTTCCTCCTGATGATACAGCATGTTGTCCTGTGGTTTTCAGTCCCTTTTCTTATTTTTCCTCTCAAAATTTCTTGAGAAATCCTCTGAAGCCTGTCCTGCCTTTTTGGATCTACAGTATGTTCATGTGCATCCAGTCCTCAGGCTCTCTGATATAAGTAGACCAAGTCGGGGTGTCCACGGGACCACCACACTCTGCATGGTGACCAGTAGACGGCCTGTTCCAGCCTCCTCTGGGCCTGCTAGCAGGTACTCCATACCTGGTTGAAAAAAAAGGTAAGACATTGTTAATTCATCTTATCTAATAAAAATCTATCTCTGTGGTGTTCGCTTGATATTTTCAAAATGTTGTGTCACTGTTATAATAATCTTTTAATGCTAAAAGTGTCTTTAGGAAAACCTTGAAACTGTGAACAGACCAGCACTGTGCTTAGTGTACCATATTACAAATCCTATCTCTTTGTCTGTCAGGATCTCATCTTACCTGGGTTTAGAATAGGACAGGTGCAGCCGCGGCTGGTCCACGACAGTGGATAGATATGGATGGTTCCCAAGTAGAGCGCCACTTTGCTTGATTGAAGGACCTTGCGAACTTTGACCTGCACTTCTGCGTGGCTGCCTTTGTCATGAGCAGACAGCACAGTGGCTTTGATCACTGTCATGGGCCACGCAAGAAAAACAGAAGACTGACAAGGCAATTTAAAGCAAGTACAGATCATTTGATTTATAGAGTGTGGGCTAGAACCACTCTATCTGTAAAGTGTCCTCAGATAATTCCTGTTGGGAGTTGTCACTATAAAGCCAATTGAATTTAAATTGAATCACAATTCATGAAACAGTTTTCAAACTAAAGTAAAAAATTGCACATCATTTCTTACCATAATCATGTTTGGTCGTACAGAGGTCAGACACACTCCTCAGCTTTTTCTCCTTACAGCTACACTTTCCTGTGTACAGACATTGAGTTATGCTCCGATACATTTTTAACTCCATAATTGCACTGCATAAAACACTATGATTCCACAATTGTAAGCCTTGCAATACAGATGAACTTCCCCGTCATTGAGCAATACATCTGTAAATCAAAGTACTACTCACCTGTGTAATGCAGAGCAGAGACGGCAAGCTCTTTTGACCACTGTACCTCTTCTTCTACTGTGAACATGTGATCCAAATCAGGGATTTTTCCACCAATGGGCACATTGGACACCTGGTTATTTGAGTAGCTGCAAAAGTGGAATTGAACCCATCGGGTCAAGGTTCATTGTTCACGCTGAGTTCAGTTTTAGCTTTTGTGTTAGTCTGTAAATAATTTGGGCATGGATTAAGAATATGGCTAACCTGTCCTGACACTGCCCATTGGTTGGATCACAGCTGTGAGTGCAAGTGCAGGATTTACAGCCATCCTCTCCAAAACCCCAATAGCCAGGCAGGCAGTGTCTGCAGCTTGTGCCACCTACACCAGATTTGCAGTGGCACTGCCCGCTTCTAGGGTGGCACCAGGTTCTCTCCTCTCCAGGACGAGGGGGCAAAGAGCCCTGTGGATCACACCTGCAGCCTGAGAAAGAGAAACACAAATACAGCTGTGTATGCTGCTCTTTTCTCTTCTATCGTCAAATTAGGAATTTACAAATATATAACAGCAGATGGAGTTTTAATACATTATGGTTCTTTTTCATTTCATCCATAAACCTCCCTAACTGTGAATTAATTCCACTGAGATCAAATAAATGATGAAACCTCCTTTGTTTTGCTTTTCTAGTTGAAAAAGCCAATCCCACACCAGAGTAAGAGACCCTCTGTTCGAAGTCTCTTACGTGTGCATGTGTGGGGGGAGTTAAGGGACAGGGATGGGTGCCGGTGGTAGCCGGGGCGACAGCGCTGGCACCTGCGCCCAACAGTGTTGTGTCTGCAGTCATCACAAACGCCTCCACTGGTGCCGCCGGAGGAAAGCCATGCCCGCTGGGAGAAGTGACAGCTATCTGCGTGGCCGTGACACTGGCACTCTGAAATCACATAGGTGTGTGCGATGTCGTAGCATTTAGAGAGATGAGAGAGAGACAAAGTGAGAACATCAGGATTGTTTTGTTTTTGTTTATATGCCACCAAATCAGACCAAGTCTGATTTAAAAATAAAACATCTTAGCGAAGTATGCAAATAATATTGCTCATCTTAAAAAAACTAAATATGTCTTGAGTATGTACTTATCTGCTTAATAAGAACTACATATTTAATTCACTTTAAATCTCTTCTCTCGTTTTTTGTCTTTATCAGCAGTATGAGTATTGTGCATTACTGGTGGTGGTCACTTACTCTGGCATGGGTTGGACTCCCCACTGCTGCTGTTGGCAGGCCTCCAGGGACTATCATTGTAGAGTGAGGCACACTTCTCACAGTGATTTCCTGCTGTGTGGTGAGTACATAGGCACCTACCAGACACCTGGAAAAACACATCTGGGGCTGCTTAGTTACAGACACCTGCTGTCTGGAAACCGCTAAAAAATAGATCCAGGCAGGTGGTGTAAAGACTAAATCAAGCTATTTAAAGCTCTTTAACTGGCAATTTCCCCTTCAATAAGTACATGTTACATCTGGACACTTGTGTTATACAAGACTGTAATAGAACACAAGCTAATGCTAAAACTCACATACACACTTTTTCTTATAGTCTTTTTTGTCACTGGTTGTTGTTCTTTTACTTTGACACGCACCTGCACGCACAGGAAAAGCCACTCACCTTGTCACTGTCCTGTCTTGTGTCTTGGCTGCTGTTGTATGGTACACAATACTCAGCATGTCCATAGCACAAGCAAGTCCCTCTGGCCAGTAAAGTATAAATAGCATAAGGTGTGGAGGCTGAGCTTTCTGTGGAGGATGTGGAAGTCAGAGCTGAGGCCGTGGGGCTTGTCCATTCTGCAGGTGGATTTAGAGGTGCCGGACAAGTCTGAGCTTTTAGCAGTCTGATGCGGAGGTTAGTGAGTGTGAGGCGGGCGAGGGCCTCTGGACTGTAAGGGTCCAGTGTTTTAGCACTGCTTGGGTCTAGTGTCCGTAATATTACCTGGTAGAAGAAACAGAACACCATTCATCATTGAATCAAACATTATGGCTCTGCCAAAAGATAATACACAAGCCTACATCTTTGTGCATATTCTCTTACCTCCCCCCCACTGCAGGGTGTAGCACTGGTATAACGGGATGTACACAAAGACCCTGGCTGAGTAAAATCATCAGGCAAACCAAACTCCATGCTGCAATTGTGTGAAAAGAGCTTAAGAACGTCCCATGTCTTTCCAAAGTCAGCTGAACGCTCGATGGCCATGGCAGCAGGCCGTGGTGACCTGAACACCAAAACTACATGGGACAGACAGAACTGGGCTTCAAGGTCCAAGCGGATCTCATCCTGCTGCTCCTGCATGGTGGTGCCTGCACCTGATGCCCACCACGTATCTGGATGCAAGAAAGGGTCATCAGTCATGTGAGCAGATGGGTGGGTGTCCTCAGGGCAGAGGAGGTGGGGGGTTACAGGAGGATTGGGGCAAGAGCTGTGTAGGAAGGAGCTGTTCCCACAGCAGCTTGAGTGGGTGATGAGGGTCCTGCCACTAGCCAGGTTCCCAATTGGTGGACTACAGGCATGGTCCACACATCTGGAAACTGACACAGAGGGGGATAGATAGTCAGTTTATGACATATAGCAGAGTATATTTATTAAGTGTGATAATACGGTTATTCAGATCAGTGCTTTTACCGTATATATGTTGGCAGAAAAGCATTCAATAAAAGAAAATCACTTTCCAGCACGGACATCATAGACAAAACCAAGCTCCTCTTCATTGTGTTTACCATGAATAATTGATTTTCCTGAACATTGTGCCACTGCTGCTTGCTCTGATGTGACACAGAATCCTACCCTTTCCTCATTGGACAGCATTAATACTCTCAAGTTACATGTAATGGCAAGACAAAACCAGCCCCACTATCAATTTTTTATTTATTGGTTATAAACAGGCATTGCATTTATTCTTTACTGTTATGACTGCAAATTCTAAGCAAATACAATGTCACCTGCAAATAAAGAACCATCAGACATCATAAGGTAAATCATTTCATTAATAGGCTATGTAATGGAGCTGAGTCAGCATAACTGTTTTCCCTATCAATAATATAGCTTTAACTCAACAGGAAAAAAAGAAAGCCAGATCAGCCAGAATGACGCAACACGTTCAGAGAAAGAGCATCAACAGCAACACAGATGATGATGCTTCTCACCTGCTCCGCTCCTCGTAAGCGCCAAAAACAGCCAACAGAGCGCCAGCAGCATCTGGTACCGACTTTTCCCACGCATGCTAAACACTCTCATCCTTGTGTCTGCTGTGTTTACAACATACGTGGTGCAATAAACGCCTTCCCGCAGAGATTAGTCCAAACATTATGTGTAGCCTTTCTAACGGACAAGGGCATATTTCCCTGCCAATTACGCAATGCGCTAAGTGTGCAGATGATCCCAGGAGTACTGTTCCGATGCCTTTTTTTAGGAACAATGCTGAAAGAATCTTTTATAAAGTTCAAAGCATCCTCAGAAACAGCCAGTGCATATCTCTAACAAAAGTGGATTGTCTTCCCCCGTAGCAGCAAATGAACTATTGGTTAGCCCAAGAATTAACGCTCCATACTTGACAAAACGAAATGTTTCCAATTTTCTGGTGTATTGTCTTCATCGATTTTGCGTGATAAAAAGTGACTGTGTGTTAGCCTAAACGACAAAAAGTATAGGTCCTTCTCAAAGCTAATTAATTCATGTAAAGGTTTTTATTAATTCACAGCCAGCCTGAGAGCTCCGTGTCCCAGCAAGGTCCACGACTCTACGCGTTTACGCACAAGAGAAGAGTGTGGCTCAATTTATCCATGGTCCCCGCCCACACACATAGCCTACACACACGGGGATGGGAGGGTTGTACTGAAGCCACACAAAAACAAAAGTATCTTGGATTGTGCATTTTTTCTCCTCTCTAGCAGAATTATATCCATTGAGAATCTGCTAAAGATCGTGCACAGGGCTGGACGGACCTGCGACTTGCACGGGTTAGTCAGCGCGGTTAATGGGAACCAGCCGCACAGCGAATATCAGCTAAACCAGGTCCCTCCACTAACCAGGGCCTCGTAATGGGGCGAGGAAATTAGTTGTCAGCTGCAACAATTCCAAGTTACATGTCTCTTTGAAGTCTAGCAGGAAGAAACCTGAGAAAGGATACAAAAATAGTCCTCAGTGCAGTTATTTGCAGCTTGATGGAGCATTGTGGCACCGAAAGAATCTGACAGCTTGGTGTTTCATGCAAATGATTTGGACAAGAAAAGGGCCTCTTTCCCATCTGTATGCCTGACTGGATAGATTACGCTGCCATTCTTCATTATAGCACTGGATAATAAACACACACGTCAGGAAATCTAAGTCCTTTGCTGAGCCTGATGTATTTTCCCTCTGGCACCCAAAAGAATAAACACCATGTCTCTTTAGTTTTGTTGGTTCAACTTTAAATACAGGAGGCTCAGAAAATTGGAATGGACGCACAGCATTGGTTTCTTTGAATGTCTTTAATGTCATACAAATTGTTTACAGACCTGACTGCTTGCTTTTCCCCAAAATGGAAAACAAAAACAGAATTAATATGGAATGACATATGGTTTGATGTTTGTACTGACAGAAAATACAATATAATGTTTAGGAGCAGCAACCAGTAGATTACTCACATAATGTTGTCCCAGTCGTCAATCCTTATTAATCTGACATTTGTCCATCTGTGTTGATTTTAAAGGCATCTCCCTACTAAGGTTTTTATTCCCTTTTCTGTAGTCTCTTAACTCATATATCACCCTATCTCTATATGTTGTACATTTGTCTTTGTTCACCCTTTGCTGAGCTTTCCTTTCATCCCTCTGTCCTCCTGCTCTCCACTTTTAACACCAGATATAGTATCTGGCAGGCCTCCACACAATAAAACCCGGAGGATTTCTGTCTTCTGGCATCTCAGTTTCTCCTTTCGTCACACTCCAGTGGTGCAGTATTTGCTAAGAATAGTTTTATGGTAGATTAGGGTAATGCCATTTATGAGGAATTAGCTGTTATCTGGTTGTGTTAGTGGCATACAGACATACTTTATGGCTGCTTTGTACTCACTTGGATTTGGTTCTGGCTCAATGGGACACACAGCAATGAGATTCACATATTTTCATAGGTTGCAGGATGTGAGGACCTTTGTGCATTTGGGTGTTAAGGAAAGGGGATAATGGATAAAACATAGAGTCAAATCATCAGTGGTCTGTTTGCTTCATTGACAGAATCAGGTTGGTTCTGAAACAAGTTTGTACTGTATGTACACACTGCTATCTGATTTCTGCAAAGGCACCAAAATACACGTCACTGAGGTTTGAGGTCAAGGTTTGCAGCAAAGCCATAAAATATTTTAAGAGCAGCTGGTTCAAGTGCAAGTAAACTATGTTTGGTTGCTCATTTCGCCTTCAAAATGTGAAACACATTGAATTCTTAATTGACTTGAAATTGTAGTTACAGTAAGGGTATTTGTCTGTGATAAAGGAATGCAGAGCCACCCACATCCAATAATGTGCTAGTTTAGAGAGTGGTTTATCAAGGAGGATAAACAACACAATCCACACCGTAGTTAACATTCTCTCAATGTTCAGTGTGTATATTCATCATGGTCCCAAGCTGCAAGAGGTCAAATACCCACCAGGAAAGGTCCCAGTGATTTCCTACCTGACTCCCTCTCTAATTGCTCCCTTTTCTCTTATTTACAGGGCTTAACAGGGGCCAGGGTCAGATGAACAAGGACTCCCTCTTCCCGCCCTTATAATCCTCAATGTTTGTCCAGGCTGCTTGTGTGTTGAGCACATGGTGTCACTCCACACTTTTCCATCTCCTTCTCCCTCCATGTCATCTTTCAGTCTTTGTGTTTATGTGCTCATATATTCCTCCATGCAGGGATATAGAGGATTGTGCTGCTTCCTCACCAGCCAACATTATCAGGCCCTAATTTACCTCTCCAAATATTACATCTATTTAGTTGGTATGTGTGGATTTGGAATCATCAAGTTTATGCTATCCATCCATCCATCTTCATCCGCTTATCCGATATCGGGTCGCAGCTCCAGTAGGGGACCCCAAACTTCCCTTTCCCAAGCCACATCAACCAGCTCCGACTGGGGGATCCCGAGGCGTTCCCAGGCCAGGTTGGAGATATAATCCTGGGTCTTCCCCGAGGCCTCCTCCCAGCTGGACGTGCCTGGAACACCTCCCTAGGGAGGCGCCCAGGAGGCATCCTTACCAGATGCCCGAACCACCTCAACTGGCTCCTTTCAACGCGAAGGAGCAGCGGCTCTACTCCGAGCTCCTCTCGGATGACTGAGCTTCTCAACCTATCTCTAAGGGAGACGCTAGCCACCCTCCTGAGGAAACCCATTTCGGCTGCTTGTACTCTGAAGTTTATGCTAGTCTAATTTAAATGTCTCGTTATGGCATTGTTGTTATGGAGACACACCACTTATTTTTCTAATTTAAATGTCTTAGTTTAGCATAAAAAAAACATAAGAAACTGTCTTAGTTTGTTATGGCGTTGTTATGAGACACCTGTCCACCCCATACAATCAGTAAGAATCCAACTACTAACATGGCCAAGACCAAAGAGCTGTCCAAAGACACTAGAGACAAAATTGTACACCTCCACAATGCTGGAAAGGGCTACAGGGAAATTGCCAAGCAGCTGGTGATAAAAGGTCCGCTGTTGGAGCAATCATTAGAAAATGGAAGAAGCTAAACATGACTGTCAATCTCCCTCGGACTGGGGCTCCATGCAAGATCTCACCTCGTGGGGTCTCAGTGATCCTAAGAAAGGTGAGAAATCAGCCCAGAACTACACGGGAGGAGCTGGTCAATGACCTGAAAAGAGCTGGGACCACCGTTTCCAAGATTACTGTTGGTAATACACTAAGACATCATGGTTTGAAATCATGCATGGCACGAAAGGTTCCCCTGCTTAAACCAGCACATGTCAAGGCCCGTCTTAAGTTTGCCAATGACCATTTGGATAATCCAGAGGAGTCATGGGAGAAAGTCATGTGGTCAGATGAGACCAAATTGAACTTTTTGGTCATAATTCCACTAACCGTGTTTGGAGGAAGAAGAATGATGAGCACCATCCCAAGAACACCATCCCTACTGTGAAGCATGGGGGTGGTAGCATCATGCTTTGGGGGTGTTTTTCTGGGACAGGGCGACTGCACTGTATTAAGGAGAGGATGACCTGGGCCATGTATTGCAAGATTACAACCTCCTTCCCTCAGTCAGAGCATTGAAGATGGGTCGAGGCTGGGTCTTCCAACATGACAATGACCTGAAGCACACAGCCAGGATAACCAACGAGTGGCTCTGTAAGAAGCATATCAAGGTTCTGGCGTGGCCTAGCCAGTCTCCAGACCTAAACCCAATAGAGAATCTTTGGAGGGAGCTCAAACTCTGTGTTTCTCAGCGACAGCCCAGAAACCTGACTGATCTAGAGAAGATCTGTGTGGAGGAGTGGGCCAAAATCCCTTCTGCAGTGTGTGCAAACCTGGTGAAAAACTACAGGAAACGTTTGAATTGCAAACAAAGGCTACTGTACCAAATATTAACATTTATTTTCTCAGGTGTTCAAATACTTATTTGGAGCTGTATCATACAAATAAATAGTTAAAAAATCATACATTGTGATTTCTGGATATTTTTTTTTTAGATTATGTCTCTCACAGTGAACACCCACCTACGACGAATTTCAGACCCCTCCATGATTTCTAAGTGGGAGAACTTGCAAAATAGCATGGTGTTCAAATACTTATTTTCCTCACTATAACACTTGATTGATCAGGTGTCGATCACAATCCAACATGACCTTGATTTAATTCTCCAAAATTATCTATTCAGTTGGTGTGTGTGGATTTGAAACCATCAAGTTTATGCCAGTAGTTTGTTATGGTATTGTTGTTATGGAGACTATAATGACACACAGTAGGATCTAATATGACGTTATCCACTGGCCGCAAGAGAAACCAGTAAGTGTCATGGTTAATAGGGTGCCCCACTAACACAGTGTATAACTCAAGCACATGTGCTTGAGTTATACACTGAGGTCAGAGTTAATTATCCTGTTGAACTTTTGGAGAAAAACTCGTTGCTTTTACAACACATTGCTTGTACACAGTCCTGAATAGGCGTGCACAATATTGGAAAAATATTTAATATATTGCGATATACAGTATATTGCGATATGAAAAAAGAAAAAATATTTTTTGTAAAGATGACATAAATAGCTCTATTTAGATAATTTATTTAATAAATCATTCTCGACTACTGTGATTTTGTAGGGGAGTGCATGTACACAGAAGATAAAAATCAAACACCAAAGTAAGCGCTGTGACTAACGTTCCTCTTCTGAAGTGGTTTTGGAGAGCGAAATTAGGTAGAAATACGCTGGTTGTCTAGCATGACACCATTGTATTCATTTAATACTATTAATCGAGACTTAAAATCATATTAATAATGCATGCATGTTGCTTCTTCTAAATTTCAGGTTGTGGTCGACTAGTGGGGCCAGCTTGTTAGTTTGATAAATGGATCAGACCTGCATGTCACGCGCTTTAGCAACAAACTGTGTTTCCAAGAAAAACAGTGTAAATTACGTTAGATCAAACACAGACTTCTGTAGATTTCCAGACGTTAGTTTATTTAGGCTAACTACACTCACCGGCCACTTTATTAGGTACCCCATCCTAGTAACGGGTTGGACCCCCTTTTGCCTTCAGAACTGCCTCAATTCTTCGTGGCATAGATTCAACAAGGTGCTGGAAGCATTCCTCAGGGAGTTTGGTCCATATTGACATGATGGCATCACACAGTTGCCGCAGATTTGTCGGCTGCACATCCATGATGTGAATCTCCCGTTCCACCACATCCCAAAGATGCTCTATTGGATTGAGATCTGGTGACTGTGGAGGCCATTTGAGTACAGCGAACTCATTGTCATGTTCAAGAAACCAGTCTGAGATGATTCCAGCTTTATGATATGGCGCATTATCCTGCTGAAAGTAGCCATCAGAAGTTGGGTACATTGTGGTCATAAAGGGATGGACATGGTCAGCAACAATACTCAGGTAGGCTGTGGCGTTGCAACGATGGTCAATTGGTACCAAGGGGCCCAAAGAGTGCCAAGAAAATATTCCCCACACCATGACACCACCACCACCAGCCTGAACCGTTGATACAAGGCAGGATGGATCCATGCTTTCATGTTGTAGACGCCAAATTCTGACCCTACCATCCGAATGTCGCAGCAGAAATCGAGATTCATCAGACCAGGCAACGTTTTTTCCAATCTTCTATTGTCCAATTTCGATGAGCTTGTGCAAATTGTAGCCTCAGTTTCCTGTTCTTAGCTGAAAGGAGTGGCACCCGGTGTGGTCTTCTGCTGCTGTAGCCCATCTGCCTTAACCCTCCTAGCCCTGAGGCCATTTTTACAGTTCATTTTCCGTCTGGATTTATTTTATATAAAAGCCAATAAAACATCAACCCTGTTGTCTACAGTGAAGATATGAACATCATTTTTTTCAGGACAAACTGGGTTAGTAGAATATTTGGGTTGCAATGAGGTCACTTGAATGTTAAAAATGGTTGTAGGACCTTAAAGTTCGACGTACTGTGCGTTCAGAGATGCTCTTCTGCCCACCTTGGTTGTAACGGGTGGTAATTTGAGTCACTGTTGCCCTTCTATCAGCTCGAACCAGTCTGGCCATTCTCCTCTGACCTCTGGCATCAACAAGGCATTTCCGCCCACAGAACTGCCGCTCACTGGATGTTTTTTCTTTTTCGGACCATTCTCTGTAAACCCTAGAGATGGTTGTGCGTGAAAATCCCAGTAGATTAGCAGTTTCTGAAATACTCAGACCAGCCCTTCTGGCACCAACAATCATGCCACGTTCAAAGTCACTCAAATCACCTTTCTTCCCCATACTGATGCTCGGTTTGAACTGCAGGAGATTGTCTTGACCATGTCTACATGCCTAAATGCACTGAGTTGCCGCCATGTGATTGGCTGCTTAGAAATGAAGTGTTAACGAGCAGTTGGACAGGTGTACCTAATAAAGTGGCCGGTGAGTGTATATTAGCTTTAGACTGGCTGGCTTTCTGTGGGGGAAATGGCCGGGAGACGTTGTGATTATGTTGCATTAATCAGGTGATTTAGTTCGTATTTGCAGCGAACATAAAACACTGACTACTGTAGCTTCACTGACTACCCATCAAAACTATGCGCATCACTGTGTCAGCGGCAGCTGCTGCCTACGGTACTTTACTACACACTGAGAGCCTCACTTCCCATAACAATAAACCCCGTTGGACTAACGTCACATACACAGGTTGCCCACATGGCTACCTGTCTTAAAGGGGAAGGGTCAGCCGGTAATAATCATGTAAAAGGAGAACGGTGAAAGTTTACTTTTTTATCAAGCAGCACAAAAGGATTAGCGTCAACATCGCAACGTCCTGTGATGTTACTATCGCTCATGCGCACATATCGATATCGATGCTAAAACACAATATCGTTCAGCCCTAGTCCTGATGTCTGTATACTGCAGATCAAAGAAAGTCTAGCTTATAGTTGCACCTTTTAAAATCATACAAAAATTCCAAATACTTTACCCTGAAGCTTGTCAGTTGACGTTCATTCATTCAAACCTTTATTTAACTAGGATTAAAAACTCCTTGAGATTAAAACGCTCTTTTACAAGAGTGTCCTGGCAAGTGGCAGCAGTTAAAAGGTCAAGGTGATAGGTCAACTGCAAAGTTCTACAGTTCAAGTCCAATAAAACTAAGAGGATGGTATTTTTCGGGTAGTTTCAGTTGGTGTGTTGCTTTAATTTATTATCATTGTGTGAGCACGGTAATCAGTGTGGACAACTCACAAACAAAGTGTCTTCCAGCAAATGTTTGATATGATCCTCATATCATGGAAGGCTTTTAATGAGCACAAATAAACTGTTTAAACGTTGGTTAACATGCACATCTACGTTTTGTGTTGGAAGTGTGCTAGCATGATAGGTTTAGGTTGCATGCTGCCTCTTTGATACGAGGGGATGTATGACAGAGATTAAACTGTCAGACCAGAATCTGATAGAGGCCAGATGAGGCAGGCACTTGGGCAGTTCGCCAAACCAATAATGTGTACATCTGTGAGCTTGTGAGTGTGTGGATTTGTGGGTAGATTTGTGGGCATGTGGAAGTAGAAACTATGCTGAACTGTTTCCATTTATTTTTAATAAGTTTAAAAATAGTTAAGTTTAAGTCTATTAAGTTTAATTAATTCTTAACCAGGAGGAATGTCGAGATTATTAAAGAGTGGCTTACTTGAGGAGGCTTCATCTGAGCAGTGATATTTATATCTGAAACTCTTGTTTAATATTGGACAACAAATTAACCTCCCACCCACAAGCACACTTGCACACACTACTGGCCCCTCTGGTCTTGTGTCACTGTCTGACTTCTTTACATCTGTTTATGATGTCATTGACTAATAAGCTCAAGATATACAGTGCTTTTGTGATACACAAACACATACACAAGCATGCACATACATGAACACAGACACAATGTTTTCACAATTCTTTCTTTCCGCTTTTAATCACCCAACCACACAAAAAAATGGAATGTCAGTTATAGATTCCACTCACAGCTTTTGTTTTCTTCCAGCTCATATTCGCACAACCACTTAGAGAAAACATAGTGACTTGACTTACATAACATTTTATTTTTATCTGTCTCAAAGACCTATGAATTCAAAGACACTGTAGTTTGGCTCGCATTACCAGACCTATCTTTACACCTCTGCAGAGGAAGTTCTGGCAACAGGAGCAAACATTCCTGGATAGAAGAGAAGACAGTCAGGGGTTGTTTGCATTTCTTTAAACCAATCACACTCTGGAGCAAGCGTGGCTCTTCAAAATAGTCTCGGGAAGGAACTTGCTTTGGTGGAACATTTGCACGCCGCACATACAATATTAAATGAAGTTAATTGTTCACAAAATCCAATAGCATGAGCTATATCAATTAACTGGATACATGGTTATACGTCATTTGCTCTTTTGTCCATAGAAAATCCCCACCCATAGAAAAGGTCCCAGTTAGAGAGTAAATGCCATAAACATATTCTTTGTAAATCTTTATAATCATTCCCTGAACAAACCAAGTGGGCCTTCCTTTTTGCACGATCCAAATCTTCTTCAAAACTTCCCATTTGCAGCGTGTAATGTTGCTCAGAGGTTTCGGTTAATGTTCCTCGATGCAACCAGAGTTTAAAGTTAACACAAAGAAAGCGGAAAGTGAGGGACATCCTGCAGAACTTCAGGTGGCGCCGGAATTATCTGGTAAATAAACCGTTGTCAATCCAGACTAGCACAGGGGTAAACTAGCAGAACAAATCTAACTACCAACTACCAAGTGTTGGGGGTCAGAGGTCAACACGATGAGTCAGTTAGATGCAGGGAGCCACAAGCATAATGTTTATGCTCACATAAATACACACCAAAAACTTTAGTTTTTTTTAGCTTTACATCACTGAGATTCTGTTGAATATTTCTATGACCCATGTTGTTTGACTATGGTTGTGATACTAAAAGTCACACTAACAAATGTAGCAAATGAGAGGAAAAATCAAATGCAGCTGTTTGAGGTCCTGGGGGTTCCAGTCTGTCTCTCATGTCTGGACACTTTGCTTCTTTGGGGCCCTTCTCAGCTCATTAAACAAGTATTTATTGGCATGCCAAGAGTACACATGTGAATAATCTAAACCATGACGGCAACTTCAATGTATAGCCAAGCACAAGAGTCACTGTTAAACAACAGTACCTCATATGACAGGGCAAAGTCAAAAAGCAAATTTGCATGAAGGCAGCCATATATGTATGTTGCTGGTATCAGCTTTACTCTTGTAAAATGGTCCGCCACAAAACACTATGATGTTAACATAACACTTGTTGCCCTCATGGTGGTTCTGTTTTATCTATGAACTGACAACAGTGGCATTTATTGACTACAGTGGTGTTATCACTCAGATTAGATGCCCTTTAAAAGAGGAAAAGGTGCTTTGAAAATGGGGTGCAGTGATGAGTATTAGGTTGTACGAGTAAGGTGTAAATTATTCTTACAATGTGTCCAGGAGTTCTATTTGTTCCTATAGCACCATAGTGTTAATATGTAGGACTTTAAAGCTCTTTTGAAAAATTATCCCTGCATGTTTTTGATGTTTGCTTACAACATAACAACAATTCTGTCTATTCTACAGAAAGTTTAATGGGACTTTACTGGAAGCTATAGCATGCCTTTGTATGTTTCCATTGCTGTGTGCAAAAATAAGATCACACTGCAACCTAAGGGTGTGCCTGCATTTGTGGTTAGATTGTGGGTTTCTGCAGAAGGTAGGTGGAAATATGTGCAACTTCTAAACCCTGCTGGCTTGCCCAACAATGTGACAGTAACAGGGGGATAGCCAGTGTTTGATCCCATCAGCCAACATCTGGCCCTCAGGAGGAGCTAAAGTAAGCGGCACATGCTGATGTCATTAGCGTAAAATGGGAGTTATATTCACACAGCCATGACCCTCACAACATCCCAGTACTGTGAAAGTAGGAGAGAGGGAGGATGAGAAGTGGATGAATAACATGAAGATTTTAGGGAGAGAGAGTAGAGAATGGATAGTACATCTGGGTGATTATGTAAGTGAACTAATATTGATGTTCTTCATTGGTTGATGTTGAGCCAGATCTTTAATGTCAGCATATATCTGCTGCTGGACTGTTAGAACACGAAGTGAGAAAAAGGCAAGTACAGGATGGATCAAAGCTGTAACAAAGCTTGTTAGGATTTCATCAGTTCCACTCACCCAGAGATGCTGGCTACATCTGTCCAATCAAGTCCCATCACCATGGTGGGTTCCTGGCTCCAGAGATGGCGACAGTAGGCCTATTACCAACCAAACATTGGTAGGCAACCATGTTTTGAAGACCACCACCTCATCAGAGACTTGTGGTTCTCACAAGGTTTTCTTTGGAACCTCTCTGGCTGGATTTAATCAATACCGTTAGACATGTGCTAAGGATTAATAAATTGCTGTGGTCAGGATACTTTGAGGGCTGAGGCCACTCTGATATGATAATGTCATTGCTAGATGTGGGTTATTTAGACCCTTGGGGAAGTCTTTCATTTGGTTTAGGCTTCCTCATTGGGTGAGATCATTGCATTGAGACTGAGCTCTATTGAGAAGAAGCCAATGAAGTGGAAGGCCTTTTGCTAAAGATTTCCTCTTACTAAACCTTTTAACAGGCTTATGCAGCACAGAATTCCAGTATCCAAGATCCATATCAAGTCAGTCTAGTTAACCTTTGTTCTTTGTCTCTACTGTAAAGTTTTTTGTTCATGATCTTCTCACAGAGCTGAGTACAGTGATGTAGGTCACCTCTGACTTTTGTCCCCATGATCTTAGCCACACTATAACTCTTCAATGACTCTCCTCTCCTCTCCCCACTCTACCTTAGTTATCCATATCTGTGTGGAAGCAGCTTCGCAAGTGACACGTGAGGGTTTAGACACATGAGACTATTCATTTGTGCTTGGCTGCCCAATCTCAAGCTGCTCTGATGGATTTCAACTAAAGAGGCCAGGGGCAGGAGTAGGGGCCGCAGTGCATGATGCCTGTGCTCTGCTATGGGAAACAGACAAGGTTATGATGCCCTTGTGACCCAGGAGTGTGGAGATCACACGGGTCAATGGGGTTTTCCTTCTTGAGGACACATTCAAGTTGTCATCAGTTTGAAAGGAAAAGAGTGGAAATTTGCGCAAGTGTGCATTCCAATCAAATTCCATTCTTGCCATTACCGTCACTATTTTCACCAGGAACATAATGGGATGTGAGTGTTCTGCTTACCTGTGGAAAACAGTGGTCATGTGAAATTTATTCACAGTTTTGAGTACCAATATTCCAGAGGCTTAAACCATCTAAGATATATGTACATATATCATGAAATTATAAATATATATTTATTTCTTTCAAGCTACAACTTGTCTTCTGCTTCCATATTCAAACTTCTTTTTCAGCTGAAGTTAGAGGACAACTAGGATTTGGGCCTTGTTTGAATGAGAACTTATCTTACTCAATAAAAGTCTATTGCTCCAGAGTAGCTAAACTATCAGTTTCTACAGGGGACAGGCTCACAATTTACATTTGAATTACTTGAAATAGCCTACTATTATCTGGACTACTCATCTTTGTATTTATTCACTTATTTAATCGTGGATGGCTTTCTTATACTTAAATATTTTTCCTTTCCAGTGATTAGAGAAGTATTCAGATATTTTATTTCAGCAAAAGTAAAAGTACTACAATGTAAACAGACTTCGTTACTTTATGTCTATGTTCGTGTTGCTCCGACTCTCACTGCAGTAGAGTAGGGAGTGACACGTCTTCGTCTCCATGACAACCGTTGCCGCGTCCAACATATCAGTAGTTAACTTCCACTTTGGTACTGAGATTTTGAAAGTTCAGCTCGCCAATATGCTGAGAATACATAAAAGGAGCGTTAGAACTAGCAGTTTAGTTTGAAATAAGGTAACGTTATGTTTAAAATTCTTGTTTTTTGTCGTTTACATAATTTAACTTAGCAAACGTTCCGTGACCTAACGTTACTTGTTATTTCGTGGGGACTCATCCAGACGTGATTTGGCTAGCTAGCTAGTTAACGCATACGCTCGTAGTTGAACGTTGCGTAACTGTTGTTAGCGCTAACACTAGGTACACGATAGTGTTGGGGTTCTTGACTTATTAGTTCGCTAGCTTGTTAGTCAGCTAACGTTAACGTTAAAGTTATTTAGCTAGCAGCAGCGCTGGGTTAAACCGGTTAAAACCTAAGGTTACATACGGACAAAATGTCATATTGTTAAGGTTAGCTCAAAAGTCTTTCGCCGGTGGATGTTAATTTTCCACTGTCCTTTTCAAAATAGCTAGATAGGTAACTTACGTTACGTGAGGTGCTCCTAGGGCAGAAACATAACGTTACATCCTTCCTACGGATCCTTGACATTCTTAAAAATGTGTGAATTAAATTTGTGGGGGAAAACAAGTCTTAAAGGTTTTAGAAAAAATAACATAAATAGACATGGATCATTGAAAGTGCTTGCATTTTTATATTTTTGCAAGAATATAAATTAAATAGAATTTGAGGAAGTTGGGCATGGATTGGAAAGTCCTTACATTTAATGTTGCAGATGTGTGGCCATAGTGAAATTTGTGACACTAAACTGCACGCAAACCAGATGTGGAACCCTGAATATAATTTACCCAGTTTCAATCCACATTTTGCATGTAGACTAAGCATGTTGAGACAATACAGTCCAGCATATTTTATAAGCCGCTAACAGGATTAAATCCAAGCTTAATTGTGTACACATACATTATTTTATTCTGCTAGAGGATGGAAAGGAAACATTTGCCTGGTTTTGGTGTCCTGGTGCCTCATCCCCCCAGCAAACCTCCAGAGCCCAAGCCTCCAGCTCTCAGTCACAGGTGCAAACTCCCTCCAATTAGAAAATATTCTGTGAATGAACAGAAAGGCATCTACTCAGATATCATCACTACATTCAAGTTCCAGGTAAAAGCACATTAGCTCATGCCTCTTCAAAATCTGATTGTGTTTGAAGGCCATTTTGCTCTGACCAAAACCAAGACTGTTTATTGATTAGTCTTATACAGCAGGACCTGAGATCCAGCAGAGGTCACATGGTCAATACAGCTTTGACTTCAGTGATCTCAACACAACTAAAGGTGAGATACTGTATCATATGACATTTTCAATTATTATTAATACAATTATTGCAGATATGCCAGCTATGTATTTATAACAGAAGCATATCAGCATCATTATCCCTCTGCACTGTTTTCTTTAGTTACAACCTTCAAAACTCCAATTGACCAGTGCAAGATTGTTAAAAAGGATAACCATGGACCTACATCACAGCAATCACAGACTTCTTACTTCTGCAAGGGTGGATATGCACCCAAGGTCCAGATACCCTACCAAACTGTTCCTGGCCAGATCCCTCACAAGTTAGAGATTGAGAGGTATGCAGTGTTTGTGTGCACCATGTATGACTGAACCAGGTATGGTTGTACATTAGCTGGTTTTGTGGGGTCCATGAATTGGTTAATTTTAACTGCCTGTTGTTAAGACTAATTCTTAAGTTTTATATTGTTTTCTTATAGACGTCGAAGGGAATATCTGAAGCTAGACATTGAACAACTCCTGGCAGAAAAAGGCATATACTCCAATCTTCTAATGCCAAGACATCAGAGCAGTAGTGATGAGCATGCAACTATGACTGACAATCCTGTATCACCATACCTCCCCCTGGAGGTGAGTCTGTTACTGCTGCAATTTATTCTGCTATGCATTTGTGTAACAATTACTGTTTACATTCCATATTTTGGGGCACGGCTCAACCCTACACTCATTTTTCCCATGTTTTTCCTTTAGGTATTTGACAATGAGGAGTATGACTGCCGGACTCCAGAAGACTGGCTTGCCCTGGGCAATGCTGAACAATTACCTTATCAAAAACCTCTTCCTGCAAAAGCCCTGCTGCCTACAGATGAAAAGATTTGTTCTGGTAAAATGTCCTCAGACATATACAGTGTAAACAGAGATAGACATTATTTTCTGTTTTTTGATGATTACTTTCTTCTCTCTCTTTGAAGAGGATCCAGAAAGCTCCTCCCAGGAGTATAGCTGGCATTTAGTTGGGGTTCTTGACTATAGTAAGAAGAAATGCCAGTACCTGGTACAGAAAGTTCACCAAAACAGCCAATCGACAGATGAAAAAGGAAGTCCTATTCTAAATGAGAAATCCAAAAGGAGCAAATCTACTGGTTGGTTTTTTCTTTGCATTATAATGACACAATATTGTCTCCTAATTTACTTTTGGCTCTGTTTGTTTTGTTCACCATCCATGCATGCCTTCCATCTACTTCATTTTCATAGTAATAAACACCATGCAAGCAGGCGCTAAGTTCTGGGTACCCAGGATCAGATTGGTATTTAATGCTGAGGACCCACGAGTCTTTGTCGAACGAATCCAGTTTGCCCTGCACTGGAGGGAGAACACAGAAGCTCTGCTTCTCTACCACTTGTCTGTGGACTGCATGCCCATATGGAGGGGAACACCATCTCTTGATACAACCAGTTTCCAGCGTATCAAAAGACACACCCTGTCAGCCCCTGGACTCAGGCTGAAAATGTGAGTAATTTCAATGTCATTTTACTGCTGTCATTGTCTCCTTGTTCAGTATCTGTTTATAATAGATCCCTCTGAGTTGAAATATTAACTAACTAATAGGGAGAATAAAGGGAATATTATGTGTGCAGTCTGGAAAAGTGTATAGAGGATCTGGAGAAGGAGGTCAATCTGGAATTTGAGTATACAATGAACCGCATGAGCTTTGACAAAGTAGTGAGGAGCCACCCAGAGGAGTTTTCACGCATCACCCTGCCACATAAGGATCCTGAGTATGTACCACAAAAAGGTAAGACTGTTACCCTTTATACATTTGATGAAATGAATGAATGTATTACCCCCCAGAATCTAAAGAACTAAGTTGTTTTATGCATGTACAGGGTGCGTTCCAGTTCCTCACTTTGCCTATAAGAAGAACCAAGCCTCTTTTGTCTTCCGTTCCCTGCTAACAAAGCCAGAGGTGATCCGTGCATTATCTGAAATATTCTCTGAGAGCAACAAAGTAGCAACTATGAGGCTTTTCAATGTCAACTCACTCAAACCACTGCGACTGGAAGAGTTTGAAGTCATCCAGTCACAAATCCATTCCCAGGTATTGTAGCTTTTCATTCTGCAGATACTGGGCTTTAACTTCAAATTAGCTTTTTTTTTTAAATAAGAATTTGAATGCATTATTTGATTGTCTGGTCATCACTGCAGATTTAACCACTACTCATGCTAAGACAATGGGTTTGTGGTCAAACCGTTTGTAAAATATTAACAGCAACAACTCTTCTATTATCGTCACATTCTTTTGTCTTCCTGTCGACCATGAACTTGTTGTCCTTCCGGGTCATTCACAGTATACTGTATGTCAAATTTAGTTAGGACATATTGTTTTAATTATTATTTTTTCAAATGCTATACAATGGAATAAAACACCCAAAATTCAATGGAAGGAATCATTCATTTCACCTGCAAAGAATGTTGAATGGCTTCCATACAATGTACATCCATACATCCAAGTTATGTTTGGGCAATTTGATTGAAAGAAACCCATATTTCTGAAATGAGAAACGGATCAAATTTGACCCAAGGACAACACAAGGATTAAACTACTATGGTACTGGTAAAAAAAAGGACCTTTCATTAAAAATGGATACATTTTTGCTGTTGATGTAACTGTGATGATCAGAAATAAAAATCTTGCAGAGAAGGAGGCATCTAAATTTCAAACAAAAAAGCATCAAATATTTTTCTCTTTCTTCAGATAAGCTTGTTTCTTAGAGAGGCGTGGATGGTCACACTGAGCAACAGCATCCGTGCCAACCTGGGGAATATTGGCGAGGGCTCGTACAACGTGGACGAATCTCGCTGGGAGATATACAAGATGTCCAAGCTTTACAAACTGATGGCTGTGGTGCGCTTTAACCTGCAGGACTCCCTGCGCGTCCTTGTGCAGAATTCTCTGGTCGGCCTGACTCAGCTGATATTAAACACTTGCCACAGTGTGCTGACATGTCCTCCTAACCTGGCCTGGGGGAATGACCTTATCACTAGCCCTTACAAGTAGGATAACATGCGCTTGCGCACATGGGTACACATTCACATTTATGCAAACATCTTCCTCATACAATTTTGTGTTTATATGCATCCACATTTTCTTATGTTCATATATATTGTCAGTTACATACTCAGTTCAGTTTTAAGGAGTGTTTGATCATGAGCAGGGTTCAACAAGAAGGGTTGTTGAATGATTTGATTTTAATGTTGGTTCTTGCTGGGTTTTTTTTCAACATTTTTTTTCAACATTTTATGCTTTTTTTTCAACATTTTTTTTTTTAAACAAAAAAAAAACATTTGTGTTGGGGCTCCGTAAAAATGGACTTTGGGCAAGTAAAAAAAGAACATTTACCTGCCCAACCGGACAAGTGAACAAAAACCTAAACGTTGAACCCTGGTGAGTGTAAATTTTACTAAATATTTAGTATTAAGTTGGTAATATTACTCCATTCTCTATAACTAGGCCAAAAAAGAACCCTCTGTTCTTGGTGGACTTGGTTCTGGATCAGACTGGGGTTCGTTACAGCACTCCATTGGAGAACTTTGAGACATCTATCGTTGACCTGTTTGATAAGGCCATTCTGGCCACGTACAATGTACCACAGCTTGATAAGGTAAAATAAAATCTGTAACCTGAATCACTGAACATTGAATTAAAAAATGGAAATGCGATGTAAACCATGTTCCATGATAGGTTCCTTTATCCATTAATGATGATAATGACAAATATACTCTATGGAACAATAATTTAACGATTCCTCTCTTGTCTATGCCAGTTTGTGATGCAGAGTTTGTTCATCGGTGGCGATCTGTTGCTCGAGTCAGTGAATTTGTATGAACCAAAAGTAACTGAGCTGAGAGGCAAGGTCCGCAATGCTCTGATACAAGCAGCCATACCTCTTAGGGCTTATGCTGCTGAATACGAGAAATACTTAGAGCTACACAATTTGGACATGGAAACCCTTCTCAAGTAAGTTTGCGTAAAATTACGTATGCAAGTTCTCCCACAAGGTTTAAGGTCAGTCAGATTTATGTTCCGTACAGCATGCTTTTCTCATTAATTTGTCTTTTTAAATCTTCTCTGCCAGATCTCATATGCATGCAGAACAGACATCCCAAGAAGTGAAGAAAGAGGTGGAACAACATCTTAAAGACAAGGAAAGGCTTGTGCACTCTCTGCCCACCTCCATTGTCATTGGTCCATTTGTTGTCCGTGTAGAGGTAGTACGTCAGGCTCTCTCTAACAAAAAAAAAGGCTTTAGCCAGTGCAATGCTGGACCACATTGTTCTGAAGCTACGCAAACAGGTTGACAATGTAAGTAATCTGTTTAGAGGCTAGAAAAACACTTTACATAGTATATAATGTGTTGGTGTTTTATACAGGACCTACATTTACTGACCTTTTCCTACCTTAACATTGATCAAAAGTTGTTATCTTGTATGTGTGTGTAGGTATGTGAAGAGTGCAGCACATTAAGTAGAAAGCTACGTGAGAAGCCCAACAGCATTGAAGAACTGGCTGAAAAGAGGGACTGGGCAAAGCAAATACCGGAACAGCTCAAGAGTTACAAGGTGCACATGTGTGGACCGGCTATTTCTGTTAAGTGTCATATGAAGGGTTACTTTGTCAATAATTCTGATAACCTTTTTTCAATCTGTCCACAACAGGATCTTATTGGCAAGATCCTGTCAGACTATGAGCTTTTAGACGAACTTTGCTACTGTCTTTCAGATGAAGATGTTAAAAAAAGTAAGCATAAAATCACCATGCTAATGTTTTGAAAACTAATCAGAACTGGAGTTTGCATTTTCTAATGTGGGATTAAGAGTGATTTGATGGGTTCATAGTGGTTGGAGTGAATAGAGGGACGTGAGGCGTTATTAGAGTGATTGTTGTAGTTACTCATCTCTAGGTGGACAGCTATTTGGTGGCCTCAAAAGATAATTGTGCAGATCGAAGCATTAGCTGTCCAGAATGTGGAGGATGAGGAGCGCTTCCATAAGATCCAGCTGGTCGACCAGAACAACTTTGAAGAGCACCTAGACTCTTTGCAGGTCAGCTGAGTCAACTAATTGTTTTTGATCAACAGCAACTCGCTGTTTCGCAGCCTCATTTAGCTGCATCTGAAACTAGACCCCCTTCATGATTTGTATTTTTTCAGAATTCTTCTTTCGAACTCTGGCCTGGGGCAGTTAATTTCTTCAGCTGTCCTGTCAATAAAGGCCTAAAATGCAACAAAAAAAGTCATCTTAAAAAAAAAAATAACACCAAGTACCTTGTGGAACTAACATTTCTAACATTGAAACATACAGTAATAGGCTCTGTCTAGAGTAGATGGATGGAGATTGTTGAAGGAGGTCCGATCAAAAGAAGAATTCTGAAAAAATACAGGCATATAGAGTCGAAATCTGGCCTGCTGCATTGAGGAGAAAACCTCTATATATGGGTTCCTGCTCTACCAACTGAGCTATCTGGGTGCTCCTTGTTATTATTTCTTTATAAATCATCACAACTGTGTTTATAGATGCTGGTTGCTGGGTTTGCGGCTTATACAGACATTGATCATGCCCATGAGGTGGCCAACGAGGTCAGGCGTACAAGCAAGCAACTTAAGGACTGTCAGACAATGGCTCAAACCTACAACAACAGAGAACGTCTTTTTGGTGTTCCTGTCACTAATGTAAGTGAAAGAGGATCCATTAAATTATGTCTAGATACGTTAAGTCTTTCCACATGCCAGAATATTTTCTCTTGTTTTGAACAAACTGGGAAAGAATATACATTTGTCATACTTTTTCTGACAATGAAATCTCACTGTGTGTTACAGTATGATCGGCTGCAGAAGCTGGCAAAGAACTTCCTGCCTTTCAAAGACCTATGGACCACCACCTCTGATTGGCTACGTTGGCATGAGAGCTGGCTCAATGACCCACTATCTTCCATAGACCCTGAGCAGCTTGAGCGAAATGTTACAGATGCCCACAAGACCATGCACAAATGTATTAAACAGTTCAAGGACATTCCAAGTAGGTCTATCCCCATTCACATTTGACAAAGGCTGATTGTTATTATGTCTAACGTGTTCTTTTCTTCACCTGCTTTCTTTGTCTTACATGGCACTAGACTGCCAGTTGGTGGCATCTGTAATCCGCAGCAAGATTGAGGACTTCCGTCCTTACATTCCTCTGATTCAGGGCCTGAGGAACCCAGGGATGAGGAACCGCCACTGGGAGATGCTTTCGGAACGCATTGAGATGAAAGTCAAGCCCAAAGCAAACCTGACCTTCTCCCGCTGCCTGGAGCTTGGCCTACAGAACCACGTAGATGACATAGCTCATGTGGCTGAGGTAGCTGGGAAAGAGTACACCATTGAACAGGTACCTTTGAACGGGAGTCACATTCTAAATACTGTGTTTATAAAGTTGCATTTGTGTAGGATGTGTGATGAATGGAGTTTCATTGTGGAACTGCAAAGTTTGGACATTATTTGGGCAGCTTATTTTATTCTTTACATTTTTAGGTTTAAATGCAATTTTCACAGTAGGAGCACTTCTGTACAATCTAAATAATGATGTTGAAACAGACTTAGTGACAGATTTTTTCACCTGCTAGAGGATTAGTCCTTGACGCAGCAGCCCGTGGGTTCAACTCCAACCTGCAGCCCTTTGCTGCATGTCATTCCCCTGTCTTTACCATTTCAAGTCTAAGCTGTCCTGTCGGAAATAAAGGCCTACAATGCCCAGAAAAAAACAATTGGTGGCTGATACTTTTTTTCCAAACCCTCTCACTCAGGCCCTGGAAAAGATGGAAAATGAGTGGTCAACAATACTTTTTGATGTGTTGCCCCACAAAGAGACAGGCACCTACATCTTGAAGAGCCCAGATGAAGCGTCACAGTTGCTGGATGACCACATTGTCATGACGCAGGGCATGTCCTTCTCTCCCTTTAAAAAAACCTTTGAGGCCCGTATCAACACCTGGGAGAGCAAGCTGAGAATGACTCAAGTACACATGCACACACGCAAACACACTTAAGGTCTTGTGTGTTGTATCATTATGATGCAGTGTCTGCCCTATTCTGGTGCTTGCAGGATGTGCTGGATGAGTGGCTGATGTGCCAGCGCTCCTGGCTTTACTTGGAGCCTATCTTCAGCTCTGATGATATCATTCAGCAGCTGCCTGTGGAAGGAAAAAGATACCAGCAAATGGATCAAACATGGAGGAGAGTCATGAAAAGTGCTTTTAAAAATCCCACAGTGAGAGCTTCCACAACACTTACTAATGGACAAAGGTTTTGTTTTTATACAGAGATAAACATAGGGCTAGATAATAATGATGCTTACTTTGTTGTAGGTGATTGAGCTGTGTCCAGATGCTGGTCTATTGGACAAGCTGAAAGACTGCAACACACTTTTGGAACAGGTGCAGAAGGGACTTATTGATTACTTGGAGACAAAACGAAGCTCCTTCCCCAGGTAAGCTTTAATGAAATTGTCATAAAATTCCCCTGGCTTTCAATTTCTGATGGTGATTATAACAGAGCTATCATAATAATTACACATTCCCTTTCCTGGAGAGAATATGCATCGATGTCACTTTTTAATACAATACTACAACCTCCTCAACTGATTGTTTAAAACGGCAGTAGCTATGAGACCAAATGGAAATCGATCAAATCATTTAAAAAGTAAAGGCTACTTGATTCAACAATGATGCATGTGGATGATATGTAAGCTGAAATGACTTTCCATGCTAAATTATGGCACACTGTCAATTACACAGACTTAAAATATTTGTTTGCAAAATTTGTTTGTAGGTTTTACTTCCTGTCAGATGATGAGCTCCTGGAGATTCTGTCCCAGACTAAAGATCCTACTGCTGTACAACCGCACTTGCGCAAATGCTTTGAGAACATTGCACAGGTTTGTTCTGGCTGGTTGTTTCTTTTCAATTACTCCGCTTATATATTACTGAAAATATAACATGCATATCACATACAATTGAAACTTCTGTTCGTTCTCAGCTTCAATTCCAATCAGATCTACAAATCACACATATGTATTCTGGAGAAGGGGAGGAGGTGAAGCTGTACCTGCCAGTGTGGCCTACTGGAAATGTGGAGAACTGGCTCAGGGAAGTCGAGAAATCTATGAAGGCCACGTTGAGGGATAACATTGACCGCTCACTTAAAGTCTACCATGAGGTCTGCGATCCTGACACTCATTTTGATGTGTTTTATATACTTGCATTGCGTTTTCATACAATTTCTAGGCATGTTATAATAGTCCAGTTTTTGTATCACCTGTGTATGCACTTCTGACCCCTCAGCATCCTCGTGCAGAGTGGGTATTATCATGGCCTGGTCAGGTGGTTATAGCTGGTTGTCAGGTCTTCTGGACTGCTGAGGTGTCTGAGGCCTTGGAGCAGGGAGACTTGGCCAGTCGCCTTTATCCCCAACTACAGAAACAGGTGTGGACTTGGTATTAGACTGGCGCATATTCCAACTAAATAAATCTTTAAATATCCATAACAGTGTTTTCTCTAGGTGTTTGCAAGATTTAGGTGTAGCGATAGATCGATTTTATCGGATGAAAATAAATCCAGTGTGGCATAGTTTACATTTTTATGATGTAAATTGAGGAAGCGCAATATCTGCTCCAGATATCGGCTCAGGCTGATGAAAGAAAAATCGGTATTGGCATTAGCACCAAAAAATCAATATTGGTTGATCCCTATTTAGGTGCACCTGGTTGGGGGTTTAGGGGTCCTTCCTTTAAGAAAATGTGACGTTTTTCAATTAAAAATGTTATTACTATATCTGTGTCTAAAACGTTGGAAATGCTAGAGCAGATAATAAGGAATAACACTCAAAAACCTAAAGATAAAACTTGCTAGAATCATTTGATCTGAGAAAAGTTATTTAGGTTGTTATGATGCTCACATTGATTTTACATTAATTTGGCTCAGTGCCACCTGAACCAGCTAAAAACATTAACATTCGTTTTTCCTATCATTGTAAGGTGCTGCACCGTACAATGATAGGAAAAACTAATTTGTGAAAAAAAAATACACATGCTATTTATTGTTCACATTTGCCCTGTACATTGTGCACAATACAGAAAACTAAGATTTTCCCTTTTGTTTCTGAAGCTGGGTGACTTGGTGCAGCTGGTGAGAGGACGTCTGTCTAGGATGCAACGAGCTGTGCTGTCTGCTCTCATCGTCATAGAAGTCCATGCTAAGGATGTTGTAGCCAAACTGGTGGAGCAGGAGGTCTCAAGCGTCAGTGCGTTTGAGTGGATCAGCCAGCTCAGGTTATCTGTTTGTTTTGTTGTTTTGTATTTTCTCTTGCTTTTTAGTTTGGTCAGTCCTAATGTTGAAATTCACTGTATACTATCATTCTGCAATAATGTGGGTGCAGAATATTGATACTGATCTGATACTGATTGTAGATATTACTGGGCCAAAGATGACTTATATATCCGTGCAGTGAATGCAGAGTTTTTGTATGGATATGAGTACCTTGGTAACTCCGGACGTCTGGTCATTACCCAGCTCACTGACAGGTAGTTGTTAAGTCTAATGTTGTCTACTCTTTTTTTCCCCTGAATACTTTGTATACTCTTTTTTAATACACAACTTCCTGCCTCTTTCAGATGCTACCTGACCCTGACAGGAGCTCTACACCTGAAGTTTGGAGGGGCTCCTGCAGGTCCAGCAGGGACAGGAAAGACAGAAACCACTAAAGATCTGGGAAAGGCCCTGGCTATCCAAACAGTTGTTTTCAACTGCTCTGATCAGCTTGACTTCATTGCTATGGGCAAGTTTCTTAAAGGACTGGCCAGGTGAGTGGCAGTTACTAATAGTGCTGGGACAATATGCTTTTGTCCTGAGTCCATTTTTTCACGGTACATGGGTGCCGATTTGATTTGTATTGTGATTGTCATTTATTGCGATTCTCGAAGTATTGCGATTTGATAGTACTGTATTGATTATTGTGATTTTCTTTTTCTTCTTTAACAAAAACAGAAGTTGAATAATACACCTCTAGAGACAATATATCATAAGACATTTCTAAAACCTTTTTTTTTTAAAGAATGCACGTCACATCTCAGACTGAGATTTATTTAATTTGTCAAGAAGTACAAAACCTGGATTATCTGCATGTATTGCTTTCGCTCTGTTTTGCTGGGGACGGATATATGATGTAATTGCCGTCAGCATACCATTTAAACAAAAAATATTTTGTCATTATAGTCAAGCATTGGTATGAAATAAATCAAATTAAAACTATAAATTCTGGGGAAAAAATTTGATTTTAAAAATTGTCAGTATACAGATACATTCAGTATGTGAATTGACTTTTTCGCCCACCCCTAGTTACTAAAGTACAATAGAATGTCACTTTTGTTGTTATATATCACAAATCTTACATCAATCACATTCATGTTGCATTTATGTCTGTCTTCCTTTTTTGCAGCTCCGGGGCCTGGGCATGCTTTGATGAGTTTAATCGTATTGATGTGGAAGTGTTGTCTGTGGTGGCACAACAGATTACCACCATACAAAAGGCCCAACAGCAAAGGGTAGGAGGTTGATTCACTATAAATCACACGCTGGTACCTACTGTACTTTACCACAGAGTACTTGACCAGGGTACAATTTTGTGTGAATATCTTGTACTTTTATTTCTTCTGCATTTCAAGAAAGAAGAAAGATGTTTGAAAATGTTATGCTTTAGTAATTACTTTTGAGTACTTTCCTAATATGAACTTTCAAAGTGTATATATTGTTTTTAACCAAGTAAAGAATTTGATTATTTTTTCCCCCACTGCATTCCACACATAAAAATACAGTCTGTGTACTGTCTCTAAGATAATTGTGTGTATATTGTGTTTTTAGGCAGAACGGTTTGTGTTTGAGGGCACGGAGATCCCTCTTGTCCCTTCTTGTGCTGTATTCATCACTATGAATCCTGGTTACGCTGGACGCACTGAACTGCCTGACAACCTCAAGGTTTGAAATTATAATTTAATTTTGAATGACTGTATAACACTAAGTATAAACAGATGAAGTTCAACAAATGAATTTATATATCTTCTACAGGCACTGTTTCGTCCTGTGGCCATGATGGTACCTAACTATGCCATGATAGCTGAGATCTCCTTGTACTCGTTTGGCTTCAGTGATGCCAAAGTCCTTTCCTTAAAAATCACCACCACTTTCAAGCTCTCCTCTGAGCAGCTCAGCGCTCAGGTATTGTATGAATTCAGAGATCAGACATTTCCATCTACCAAGAAAATATGCTATTTACACAGGAAAGTGGTTGTATGTGAAACTGAAGTGGTAGCATATATTGTGACAGACATTATTTGTCTAACCTTTTAATTTTACAGCATTGGACTATAAAATATTGGCATACAAAACATACCGGTAGTTGCATAGTTAACTGATAGAGACATGTGTGTGCATGCATTTAAGCATAACAAAGATAAGAAGGTGTGCTGTCACGGGGAATGAGGATTGGACCCAAATGCAGAGATGAGGACGGAAGGCAGGCAGACGAGGTAGCAAAAAAAGGTTTATTGAGACAACAGTCCAGTCCAAGAACAACACAAAAACGAGGATCCAGGGAAAAAACAAAGCCGGAGCACAAGGGCTGGAAAAACTGACGGGGAAGGTAACTCACGGGGAAGGCAACTCACGGGGAAGGCAACTCACGGGGAAGGCAACTCACGGGGAAGGCAACTCACGGGGAAGGCAACTCACGGGGAAGGCAACTCACGGGGAAGGCAACTCACGGGGAAGGCAACTCACGGGAAGGCAACTCACGGGGAAGGCAACTCACGGGGAAGGCAACTCACGGGGAAGGCAACTCACGGGGAAGGCAACTCACGGGGAAGGCAACTCACGGGGAAGGCAACTCACGGGGAAGGCAACTCACATGAAGACCGGGTAAACAGCAGGACAATCTGACACAAGACAAGAGGAACACCGGGGTTAAATACATGAGGTGATGAGATAACAGGGAACAGGTGAGAAGTCAGGTGCATCACATTAGGGCGGGGCTGGACAATCAGACAGACAAACACGAAGTTAGACAAGGTTAGACAGGACAGGAAACAAGACTATCAAGATAAAACAGGAAGTAGAACAAACAGACACAGTAACGGGGAATCACAAGGCCAAAACCCACACAGGACTGGAGAGAAGGCGAAGAAACAAACACAAGGAAGCCAGACGGGAAAAACAACCCCAACAAAGAACCCCAAACCATAACAGAACCCCCCCGAAGACAGATACCAGATGTCAAAACAATCCCACAAAGAACCAAAAACAACCCTGAGAGGGCGACAGACACCGAGAGAGGGGGACCGGGGATCAGGGCACAAGGAAGCAGGGAACAGGGACACAAGGAGCCAGGACAGGACACAAGGAACCAAGGAGCCAACGAGGGAACAGGAAAGGGAGAAAGGAAGTGAACCGACGAGGGAACGAAAGAGGGACACGGAAGGAGAGAGCGAGAGAGGGGGACGAAGGGAACACGGGAAAGGAGACGAGGGAGCAAACAAGGAGACAAGAGAAAAGCCGAAACACGACAAGAGAGGAGACCAGAAGAGAGAGGAGGGGAGACAAAAGAGACGACGAGGGAGAGGAGATGATACGAAAGGGGAGACGAGGAAGAGGGGACAGACAAGGGTAGACGAAAAGGGAGACAAGACAAAGAGGAGACAAGGTGGAGAAGAGGAGACATGACGAAAGAGGCGAGGAGACGAAAAGGGACAAGGAGACAAGACAACAGGCGAGCGAGGGATGAGAGGAGAGGCAACCGAGGAGGGGCAAAGGATAGGGGCACAGGGAGAGAGCGGGGCAGACAAGCACAGAGGCAGGCAGAGACAGAGCGAGAGAGACCCAGAGAGAGGGAGCTAAGGAGAGGTGAAGGGATGACAAAACACAGAGCCAGACAGGCAAAGAGGGAGCAGGACAGATACCGAGAGGGAATGGCCCAGACACAAGGACAGAAGAGGAACACAGGGAGCCAGGCAGACAGAGAAAGAGAGCAAAACCGACAAAGGGAGACAGACCATGAACGGAAAGAGAGAGAGAGAGACCCAGAGGACAAGACCAACAGACACGAAAGGGACACAGAGCAGGACCGACAGGGAGAGGAACATACATACACAACCAGGAGAGAGAGAGACCACAAACAGAGAGTGAGCGAGATATTAACACAAACGGAAGAGAGGGAGAGACAACGACCGAGCAAGAGGTACAGAGAAACTAAGACAGACAGACACAGGGAGCAACAGAGACAGAGCAATGGAGACAGAGCAATGGAGACGGGGCGAGGACAAAGACAAGCGAGGGAGTGGAGGGGAGGAACAGAGAAAGGGAGCGGAGGGGCGACCAAGGGCAGAAAAAGCGCGGCACGGAGAGCACGGCAGGGCAAAAAAGACTCAGAGAGACTGGAGAAAAACAGAGAGGAGCAGGGAGAGTCACCCACACCAACAAGCAGAAAAAAGAAACCGGAACCCGGAGAGCAGGACAGACACAAGGAAAAAGAGGGACACCCACACAAACAAGCAGAGAAAACGAAGCGAAAGGGACAGAGCGAGAGGGACACACCGTTGGACTGGATGGACGAAGAGGGAGGCAAAGCGACACAGATAGGGTGAGAGGAACGTGGAGAGTCAAACAGACAGACCAAGAGAGAAGAAAGCGCCGGGAGACGGGCCGGGAGTGAAACACGAAAAGAGGTAACAAGAAGGGAGCGGGACCGGGCGAGGGGGACACACAGAGAGACTGGACGAGCAGGGCGGGGAGACAAAAAGGGAGAAGGCGAGACGCAAAAAGCCAGACAGACAAAAAGAGAGCGAGACGTGACTAGACCAAAGAGAGGGAGACCGACAGGCACAAGGACCGAAAGAGACCGAAGCAAAGAACAATGAGACTAAGCAACCATAAGGAAGACGGAAGGAGAGAAGACCAGACCAAGGAGGACACTGACACAGGGGCAGAAAAGAGAAACCCACAACAACAAGAGAAAGGGGGAGAGGTACATAGACGCAGAGAAACGGGTGATAAACAAACACAGGGACCGAAGAAGGACAAAGGAAAGGGCACTAGGAGGGCGCGAAAAAACAGGGCGCACTAGGGACACGGGAAAGCCCACGGAGGGGTGCACGGGGAGGGCCCACGGAGGGGCGCACGGGGACGGAAAAGCCCACGGAGGGGGGCGCACGAGGGACGCGGAAAAGCCCACGGAGGGGCGCACGAGGGACGCGGAAAAGCCCACGGAGGGGCGCACGAGGGACGCGAGAAAGCCCACGGAGGGGCGCACGAGGGACGGGAAAAGCCCACGGAGGGGCGCACGAGGGACGCGGAAAAGCCCACGGAGGGGCGCACAAGGAAACTCCCTGAGGGGCAGGATAAGCTTGGACCGAACAGGTGGGATAGACGGGACAGACTGTGATGGGACGGGTGGAGACGATGTGACTACCGGCGGACTGGGTTTGGGAAGCAATGTGGATGGGGCAGACGCAGGGAAAGGAAGAAAAACGGGAACAGGAACGGAGACAGGGACAAAGACGGTGACCGGGACAGGGACAAACACTGGGACAGAGACAAACACGGGGACTGAGACAACCACAGGAACAGACGAGGGCACAGGGACAAGCACAGGGACACGAACAGGCACAGAGAAAGGGACAGGAACAGACATAGTGACGGGGACCGACACAGAGACAGGGATAGACACAAGACCAGGGAAACCAGGAATATGAGAACCTGAAACATGGGGGGCAGGGATTCCAGGAGACCTGGGACTAGGACCAGAACCCTAGGAAGCCCGGGGACTGGGTCCCGGGGGAACCCTAGAACCGGAACCAGGGGGACCCCGGGAACCAATGCCCAGAAAGGGCAGAGGCCCAGACGCCTCGTCGGCGGCAGCAGTCGGCGGCTGGGGGTCCGCCTCGTCGGCGGCAGCAGTCGGCGGCTGGGGGTCCGCCTCGTCGGCGGCGGGAGCCGGCGGCTGGGGGTCTGCCTCGTCGGTGGGTGCCGGCGGCTGGGGGTCTGCGGCCCGAGCCCGTGCTGCCCTCCGGGAGGCGCGGGACCGTTTGGACGTCTTGGAGACGGACACCGGCAGCTCGTGGAGGGACTGGGCTGTGGCAGCTCCCGGGGTGGTCTGGTCAGTAGCTACTCCCCGGGAATCCGTCTCCAAGGGCGCCGGCTGAAGAGCCCCGGGTGTCTGCTCTGCCGACTCCGGGAGGGGACCGTATTCAGCGTCCACCTCTTCCCACCGCACCATCATGAGGTGCCAGGTCTCCGTGGAATCCACCTCATGCATGCTGCGGAAGGCGGCGGACATGAGGTCCGCCAATGGGTCCAGCGGGTGGAGAAGCGGCTGAAATACGTACTCTGCTGGGTCCATAATCAGGTCAGATCGTTCTGTCACGGGGAATGAGGATTGGACCCAAATGCAGAGATGAGGACGGAAGGCAGGCAGACGAGGTAGCAAAAAAGGTTTATTGAGACAACAGTCCAGTCCAAGAACAACACAAAAACGAGGATCCAGGGAAAAAACAAAGCCGGAGCACAAGGGCTGGAAAAACTGACGGGGAAGGTAACTCACGGGGAAGGTAACTCACGGGGAAGGTAACTCACGGGGAAGGTAACTCACGGGGAAGGTAACTCACGGGGAAGGTAACTCACGGGGAAGGCAACTCACGGGGAAGGCAACTCACGGGGAAGGCAACTCACGGGGAAGGCAACTCACGGGAAGGCAACTCACGGGAAGGCAACTCACGGGAAGGCAACTCACGGGGAAGGCAACTCACGGGAAGGCAACTCACGGGGAAGGCAACTCACGGGGAAGGCAACTCACGGGGAAGGCAACTCACGGGGAAGGCAACTCACGGGGAAGGCAACTCACGGGGAAGGCAACTCACGGGGAAGGCAACTCACGGGGAAGGCAACTCACATGAAGACCGGGTAAACAGCAGGACGATCTGACACAAGACAAGAGGAACACCGGGGTTAAATACATGAGGTGATGAGATAACAGGGAACAGGTGAGACGTCAGGTGCATCACATTAGGGCGGGGCTGGACAATCAGACAGACAAACACGAAGTTAGACAAGGTTAGACAGGACAGGAAACAAGACTATCAAGATAAAACAGGAAGTAGAACAAACAGACACAGTAACGGGGAATCACAAGGCCAAAACCCACACAGGACTGGAGAGAAGGCGAAGAAACAAACACAAGGAAGCCAGACGGGAAAAACAACCCCAACAAAGAACCCCAAACCATAACAGTGTGCTGACTTTTGTTCTTTTTTATATGAAGGATCATTATGACTTTGGTATGAGAGCTGTGAAGACTGTGATCTCAGCTGCTGGAAACCTGAAGAGAGAAAATCCTGACATGAATGAGGTTAGAACTTTGTCTTTTGTCAACGGTGGGGAAAAAATGACACAAATTTTGAATGAAGTTGGAACTACTACCTGTCCCGTTGTAATATCTTATTCTTCTAAAATCTTGCTGTCTCCCAGGAGTTGATCTGTCTGCGAGCCATTCAAGATGTCAATGTACCAAAGTTTTTACAGGACGACCTGAAGCTCTTCAACGGTATTGTGTCCGATCTTTTCCCTAAGACAAAACAGGAGCCAATTAACTATGGCACACTGGAAGAGTCCATTCGTAATGTCTGCACCAAGATGAACCTCAAAGATGTGGATGGTTAGTGTTTCTGGAAGAACAGAAAATATGTTTTCAGATATGCAGGTATCCAGCTACTCGTATTTTTAGGATGAGTAAATGACATTGTTGTGGTGATTGCAGGGTATATAAATAAGTGTATTCAGCTGTATGAGACCACTGTGGTGAGACATGGCCTGATGTTGGTGGGACCCTCTGGATCAGGTAAAACCAAGGTGAGTCTTTCCCCTGTCACAATATTGTTTACAGTTTTATTCACAGTTCTCTTGTTTTGCAGTGTAGAATCCTGAATGTCAGTATAACTGTTGTGTGTGTTAGTGTTATGAGATACTAGGTGCGGCGATAACAGCCCTTAAGGGCCAACCCTCTGTGAGCGGTGGTGTGTATGAGGAAGTTCAGATATACGTCCTCAACCCCAAGTCTATCACCATGGGACAGCTCTACGGAGAGTATGACTTGCTCACACATGAGTGGTAAGTGATGCTTTGTTCCTCAACTACAGAACAAACAAAAAACGTCAGACCTGTACAGCACACACACACACTTTTTCTCCACCCCCTATAGGACAGATGGTATCCTCTCATCTGTTATCCGTGGAGGTGCATCATCCATGGACCTTGAGAAAAAGTGGTACATGTTTGATGGGCCAGTGGATGCTGTATGGATTGAGAACATGAACACTGTTCTGGATGACAATAAAAAACTGTGCCTTAGCTCTGGGGAAATCATCAAGCTTACTGATGTAAGATTAAGTTTCATGGTCTTCACCTTTTTGTCCATGTTTTCCTCTGTCCCACATGCATAGATGTTTTGTGTTTTCCTCTTACAGGTGATGACCATGATGTTTGAGGTGCAAGACTTGGCAGTGGCATCACCAGCCACAGTGTCTCGCTGTGGTATGGTCTACCTGGAGCCCAGCATTCTGGGCCTCATCCCTTTTACAGAGTGTTGGCTGAAGCAGGTCCCTGAAGCCCTGAAACCGTTCACAGAGCAGCTCAACTCCCTGTTTGCCAGGTTCCTGCAGGTGGGAGGGGAGAAATAACTGAGAGACACCAGCACTGAATCTTAAAGCTTTTCGTTATGAAAGACTATATTCATATAAACAATTTGCTGCTTTAATTTATTTATTTTTCTGTACTTTCACCCAGGACTCCATCACATTTGTCCGCATATCAGTAAAGGAGGTCATCACATCTCTGGACAGCAACCTTACCTGTAGTTTGCTTAAACTTATGGACTGTTTCTTCAATCCCTTTAACATCAGAGAGGTGTGTGCAGCTTCTTTCTGTTACAATAACCCCCATTAAAATAAATATATACATGGATTTCTGTGCAAATATGTTGTTTGAAGCATTTAGAACACTTCTGAGATTCCACTTTGTATGCTAAACATTGAGTGCTTTAGGAAAGTTGTACAAGATACTTTAAAACATAAGGTTTTGAGCAATCTTAAAAACTGCAGTGTTTTTGTGAATAAATGTATTATCATATAGATCTGCATGGGCAAGTGTGGTAAAACAATACAGAAGATGCTCTGATATTGAAAAACATTGATTAAGTGTGTTGGGTTAATAATGTATCTACAATTATGCTATCATGCAGTCAATTACATTCTCACTGCATCACTACAACTACAACAACAACAACAACAACAACAGTGAAGGAAGTTCACATTTAATCATAATTCATCATTGATGAAAAACCCTGTTCTGTACTGTATATGGGAATTTAGTCAATTGTGAGCCCCTCACCAATCTTTTATTGTCTTGTAGGATGCAAAGCCACCACCCCAAAAGAAATTGAACCGTTTGAAGGAGCTGATTGAGCCCTGGTTCTTTTTCTCTCTGGTGTGGAGTGTGGGAGCCACAGGAGATGCAACCAGCTGTAAGCGCTTCAGTGCCTGGCTCAAGAACAAGATGGCAGAGGAAAAGGTCAGCATCTCCGCTTTCTCATCCCAGAACCATAATAGGTCTAATGTCATTTGTATTGACATCTGTAATAATCCTTGCAAGAGGTATATATTTTTATAACCAGAAATGTATTTGTCCTTCAGATCCAGCTATGCTTTCCAGAAGAGGCTGTGGTGTATGACTACAGGCTTGATGATGCAGGGATAAGTAACTTTGAAGATGAGGATGAAGATGAGGAAAGAAAAGTAAATAGAATGTGCATAATCATGCAGATTGTTCATTCAACTACTCCCATCAGATGCATTTTTGCTTTTTACTCAATTGTTTTTTTCTTCTGGTACCCTAGGTCCAGTGGGTCAGCTGGATGAAATATGCAAAAAGTGTTGTAATCACTCCAGAGACAAATTATTCTGACATCCTTGTTCCGACTGCTGACACAGTGAGAATGTCTTTCCTCATCGATATGCTTTTAACCAATAAGAAACCTGTGAGTATTTGGATTGGAGTTGAACTTCACACGTCTACAAATACTGTAAATGTTAGAAAAAATTGATAAAAACTGTATCACTTGTCAGCATCAACTGTGAATTTTTAACCTGAAGCACTTATTCAGCTTCACTTATTCAGCAACTCATAGCACTCATAGAAGCTATTTATATTTGCCTGTATGTGTGATCCAGGTGCTCTGTATTGGGCCAACTGGCACAGGAAAGACCTTGACCATTTCAGACAAGCTGTTGAAAAACATGTCTGCGGAATACATTACACACTTCCTCATGTTTTCTGCCCGCACCTCAGCCAACCAGACTCAAGATTATATTGACAGTAAACTAGACAAACGGTATGCCTGTTCTACATTACATCGTCAATCCAGATACACATTATTTACAATACTACAAACTATATATTTGTGACTCACCATTTGTCAGGCGGAAAGGTGTGTTTGGACCTCCAATAAGAAAGTATTTCATCTTCTTTATTGATGACCTAAACATGCCCCTGTTGGAGACTTATGGTGCTCAGCCTCCTATTGAACTGCTGAGGCAGTGGATGGACCATGGAGGCTGGTATGACAGAAAACTGATAGGTAAGACTCCTGGAGGCCTTTTTGCTTTTCCCACCTTTTTGTTCCTTTAAGCTTTTGATATTTCATGTTCTTTATTGTTACAGTATTTCTTCATGCCTAATATAATAACTGTTATAATAATAATAATAATAATAATAATTATGCATAGATTTGGGTTTTGTTGTTTTTGTTCAGAAATCCAAAACATCTCATTAGGTTGAGCTTCTCTTTGTTTCCCTATCCTTTCTCCCCAGGGACATTCAAGAACATAGTGGACATCAATTTTGCCTGTGCCATGGGACCCCCGGGGGGAGGCCGGGAACCCCATCACTCAGCGCTTTACACGCCACTTTAACTTCCTGTCCTTCACTGAAATGGAAGATGCCAGCAAGAAAAAGATTTTCTCCACCATTCTGGGCAGTTGGATGGGTGAGTCGGGTCTGCTAATCTGTCAAAACAGATGTTGCTGGGGAGAGATTACTTACATCAGCTTGTAGAAAAACAAACAGTTGTTAACTGAATCTTTGTTCTCTTTCAGGTGGAGATATGAGTAAAGATGAACCAGGCAGTAAGTCAGGAACACAGAGAAAGGGAGAAGATTAAAAGTGCATAGTGTGAAATTGTAAAATGTATTACTGGAAGATACAAAACACATCTGAATAATTACTGGTTTAAGTCATTTTAATTTACAAAATAAGCACATAAGCTCTATCAAGCCACATGTTGACCAAAGCATGTCTTCTGATAAAAAGAAAAGTTATTACGTCTCTCTTCTCTCCTGCTACTTTTTTCAGGACCTGTGGCAGCAATTCAGCCGCTGAATGAGTCTCTTGTAGACGCTACTATCCGAGTCTACTCTACGATTACCTCCCAGCTCCTCCCAACTCCAGCCAAGTCCCATTACACCTTCAACATCAGAGACATGTCCAAGGTCTTTCAGGGCATCCTCATGGCTGAGGCTGGAAAGATAGAGGTATTTAGAGCCAACAGAATCCATCATTTTTAGTCAATGATTTTATTATTAATCACAATCTAGATTTTATTTTTTTAACTGATACCTGGTTAGTCCATAATAACAGTGCTGCTGTTCTCATCGAGTCAGCTCACTCTATCTTCAGTTTTATGAGCGAGAATAGATCGAATAAGAAAGGAGGTGGAGTCGCCATTTTGTTTAATGACTCATTCCACTGTATGCAAATATGTTATGGAAATTTTGCTTCTTTTGAATGTGTGGCTCCTCAGTTAAGGTCTTCCCTTCAAGCTATACTTATAAACATCTACAGGCCACCTAAATATTGTGCAACCATCATTGATGACTTGACTGAACTGTCTATAATCTGTATTAACTTTGATTGTGTAATCATTGCGGGTGATTTTAACATTCATGTTGACAACCCCGTGGACAGGGGGACCAAAGAACTGTGTTGTGTTTTTGAGAAATATGGACTGACTCAGCATGTGACGGAGCCCAAGCACAATAAGGGGCACACTCTGGACCTGATTGTCTCCAATCATGTCTGAATATTTCCAAGGTTGTGGTGACTGACGTTGCTCTCTCTGATCATTCCTGTGTTTTCTTTAATGGCCCAAAAGTGTCCAAAAAAAGTTAATCAGAAAACGGTATATCACTGAAAACACCAGTGAAACATTTATTCAGCTTTTCTCCTCCACACCTGCCCTCTCTGGGCTTTCAGCGACTGAGCTTGTAGATAATTTCAACTGTAAAATTACAAATGTTATTGATGCCATGGCTCCCACTAAGGTCAACGTTGTCTCTGGTAAGAAAAGATCCTTAAAGAATAAGAACTACTTTGTGTCAATAGGTAATTATGCATCTGAGCATACAAATATGACGTGCGGAGTTCCCCAAGGCTCCATTCTGGGGCCTCTTCTGTTTAACATCTACATGCTTCCACTGGCTCAGATTACAACAAAATAAGTTACCATAGCTATGTGGACGACACACAAATTTACATAACCTTATCGCCTGGAGACTATAGTCCAATACAAAAACTGACTAAGTGCATTGAACAAATTAATGGCTGGATGTGCCAGAACTTTCTGAAATGAAATGAAGGAAAAACTGAGGTGGTTTTTGGAGCAAAAAAGGAACAATTAAAAGTCTGCGCTCAGCTTCAAACAACAATGTTAAAAACAACAGACAAAGCCAGAAATCTTGGTGTAGTCACGGACTCTGACTTGAATTTTAACAGCCACATTAAGACAACAACAAAGTCAGCCTATTATCACCTTAAAAACATTGGGTCGCGTGGGCAGCAGCTCCAGCAGGGAACCCCAAACTTTCCTTCCCCAATCCAAATCAACCAGCTCTGACTGGGGGATCCCGAGGCGTTCCCAGGCGAGGTTGGAGATATAATCTCTCCACCTAGTCCTGGGTCTTCCCCGGGGCCTCCTCCCAGCTGGACGTGCCTGGAACACCTCCCTAGGGAGGCGCCCAAGAGGCATCCTTACCAGATGCCCGAACCACCTCAACTGGCTCCTTTCGACCCAAAGGAGCAGCGGCTCTACTCCGTGCTCGGATGACTGAGCTTCTCACCCTATCTCTAAAGGAGACGCCAGCCACCTTCCTAAGGAAACACATTTTGGCCACTTGCACCCTGGATCTCGTTCTTCCGGTAATGACCCAGCCTTCATGACCATAGGTGAGGGTAGGAACAAACATTGACCGGCATAGATCGAGAGCTTTGCCTTCTAGCTCAGCTCCCTTTTCGTCACAACAGTGCGATAAACTCAATGTAATACCGCACCCGCTGCTCTGATTCTCTGACCAATCTCCAGCTCCATGGTCCCCTCCCTCGCAAACAAGACCCCAAGGTATTTAAACTCCTTCACTTGGAGTAAGGACTCACTCCCTACCTGAAGAAGGCACTCCATTGGTTTCCTGCTGAGAACCATGGCCTTAGATTTAGACGTGCTGATCCACATCCCAGCTTCACACTTGGCTGCAAACCGATCCAGTGAGTGCTGAAGGTCACAGGCTGATGATGCCATCGGGACCACAATCGCAGCCCTGGTGGAGGCCAACCCTCACCTGGAACAAGTCCAACTTACTGCCGAGAACACAAACACAGCTCTCGCTTTGGTCATACAGAGATTGGATGGGCCTGAGAAGGGACCCCCTCACCCCATACTGCCGCAGCACCTCCCACAGTCCCTCCCGGGGGACCCGGTCATATGCCTTCTGCAGATCCACAAAACACATTTAGACTTGTTGGCCATACTACCAGGCTCCCTCCAGGATCCTTGCGAGAGTGAAGATCTGATCCGTTGTTCCACGACCAGGACGGAATCCGCATTGTTCTTCTTCAATCCGAGGTTCGACTATCGGCCGAACCCTACTTTCCAGCACCTTGGAGTAGACTTTACCAGGGAGTCTGAGAAATGTGATACTACTGTAATTGGCACACACCTTCTGGTCCCCCTTTTTGAAGAGGGGAACCACCACCCCAGTCTACCACTCCTTAGGAACTGTCCCAGAATTCCACGCAATGTTAAAGAGGTATGTCAACCAAGAGAGCCCCTCTACACCCAGAGCCGCTGTGGAGTTGTTTGACTACCTCAGCAACCTCTAGCAGGAGTAATGGTGTCATTACAGGTCTCCCTAAAAAAATCAATCAGACAGCTGCAGCTGATTCAGAACGCTGCTGCTCGAGTGCTCACTAAGACCAAGAGAGTGGATCCCATCACTCCAGTTCTAAAGTCCTTACACTGGCTTCCTGTGTCTCAAAGAATTGATTTTAAAGTACTTTTGCTAGTTTATAAATCACTAAACGGTTTAGGGCCAAAATACATTTCTGATCTGCTACTACACTATGACCCAGCCAGACCTCTCAGGTCATCTGGGACAGGTCTGCTTTCTGTCCCCAGAGTCAGAAATAAACAGGGAGAAGCAGCATTCAGTTTCTATGCTCCTCATATCTGGAACAAACTTTCAGAAAACTGCAGATTTGCTGCTACTCTCAGTTCTTTTAAATCAAGGCTGAAGACCTTTCTTTTTGATGTTGCCTTTCTTTAAATGGCTGTTCATTTCTTTAATGTTTAATTAATTATACTGCACTGTAACTTTTATTCTTGTGGTTTATCTGTTTTTATTTTTTTTAACTGTTTTTGTGTAAAGCACTTTGAATTGCCCTGTTGCTGAAATGTGCTATACAAATAAAGCTGCCTTGCCTTGCCTTATGAAATGTTGGAATACCCATTCAGGTAAAGTCACTTGATCCATTAAGTACTTACAAATTCAGTTAACTTTGAAGCAACTGGTACTAGAAGTGTGCTTTTGTCACCCTAGCAATGGATCCAACAAATAGTATGGGTGCCCTTGAATAATTATATGTAAGTTTGGACTGATGAGAAATGTTGTAACGATTAAAAAGACGGCAGTATAAAATCAGTGTTACTTTGGTGATTTTAGGACAAATTGCAGCTTCTGCAGCTGTGGTATCATGAAAACTGTCGGATTTTCCAAGACCGCCTGGTGTGTACCGAGGACAGGGACTGGTTCAACAAGCTCCTGAAGGACTGCATTCAGGAGTTTGACTGCAGTTTTGAAGAGGTTGTGCCCTGCCAACCTGTTTTGTATGGAGATTTCATGATTCCTGGAGCTGACCGCAAAGTCTACACACTCATAGAAGACAAGGAACGGGTGAGTGGTGCCAACCAATGTCAGAAATATGTCATTGTATAATCTTCTATTGCTAACTATCTGACCAGTTGACTCATGGGTATTAATTAACATTGTACTTTGTGAAAGAGCTTAATTTTTATATTGCCAATGTTAATGTGCTTTTTTCATTCTATAGCATAACTGAGTAACTCTATACCCACTAAAAGGTTTTACCTCTGTATTATATAAATTAGTTGGCGAAAGTGATGGAGGAATACATGGAAGACTACAACCAGATAAATACCACCAAGATGAAGCTGGTGCTGTTCATGGATGCCATTGAGCATGTGTGCCGTATTAGCCGCATCCTTCGCCAGCCTTTGGGCAATGCCCTGTTGCTTGGAGTGGGTGGGAGCGGGCGTCAGTCCCTCACTAAGCTGGCATCATATATGTGAGATCTCACACTTTGTACAACTCCCATGCCAACAGGCTAAATACAATGTCATGAAACAGGAAAAAAATATCTCAATTACCTGCTTTTTAAAAGGATCACACTGCTGGTTTTGTTTGTGTTCTATACTGCTGACTTTTTTTTTTAAAGCATAGACACATTTTATGATTGATGTCCTATTTTATGTACAGCTGTTTCCATTAATTTCAGCACACTATAAAATATCAGACATGAGAGAGATACAGTAATATGTAACAATCTACTTTCAGTTGCTTTTGTTTTATACCAAACTGTAATTGCAACTGCAATTTCTATTGATTATTGAATAATAGTTCAGATACAAACAAGTGCTGTTAATAAAATAAAAAAATCGAAAAACTCTTCTGCAATTTATTGTTAATGTGCTTAAACATGCAGGAACACCAATATGATCCTTTAAATATTTTGTGGCCCAGTCCTCATAGTGCGTTTGTCCATATTCAGGTCAGCTTATGAGTGTTTCCAGATTGAGCTATCTAAGAACTACGGTCAGACAGAGTGGAGAGAAGATATTAAAAGAATCATGCTAAAGGCCGGCCTTCAGGACCTGCAGATCACCTTTCTCTTTGTAGACACGCAGGTAAAGTGTTCTCTTATGCCTTGCTGCAGTATACTTCGTGTGTGGTAGTTAATAGCATTGCTGGTACACAATCCTAGTACATACTGTACTGAAACTTTGTTGTAGGAATGCTGTTGTACAAAATGCAACATGTAGATCTAAATGATCTTATGTTCTTGGCAGAAGGCTATGCATCAAATATTCATCAGCACTTTTGTGTTAAACTCCCAGATTAAGAGTGAATCATTCCTAGAGGATATCAACAACATTTTGAACTCTGGGGATGTTCCCAACCTGTATGCCTCAGACGAGATGGAGCGCATCCAGGCAGCCATGAAGCCAGTGTTGCAAGATCTAGGCCAACAGCCAACTAAAGCCAACCTTATGGCTGCTTACATCAGGAGGGTTCGCAGCAACATCCACACTGTACTCTGCATGAGGTTAGTAATTCGGTAAAGTTGGTTGTTTTAAAGTAAATTGAAAGAAGTAGATACATTTGGCCTTTGTTCTTCCTATACCACGTTCCTTCTTTATTTATTTCTCTTCAGTCCTATTGGTGAGGTGTTTCGTGCACGGCTGAGGCAGTTTCCCTCACTTGTGACATGTTGCACCATAGACTGGTTCAGTGCCTGGCCAGAGGAGGCTCTGGAGGCTGTGGCCACATCGTTTCTTAATGAGCTGCCTGAGCTAGAAGCCAGCCCCACAGTCATCAGAGGACTGGTGAGGATGCTGTGTGTGTGTGTGTGTGTGTTTGTGTGTGTTCTGATCTGTTGAGCCCATGTTTGTTTTTTTATTTATCCTTGACGTTACACTTCCGGGATTGCTCCCTTGCAAATGGAAAATACGCCGGATTTCACTCATTTAGGCCGGATGTCCATTGCTTTGGGTTTCCTTTGTGTTGGCATTTTAAACTCTGGTCGATTAAGGGGGGACATAGAGGACTATGGTTAACCTTTCTCAGATCTCTGCAAAGTAAATCCAGACAGCTAGCTAGACTATCTGTCTAATTTGAGTTTTCTGCTGCATGACTAAAACAACTTGTAAACGTTCACATGTTCCACCAAAACAAGTTTCTTCGGAGCCTATTTTGCAGCGGCACCGCAGCTTTTCTCCCGTTCTTAGCACCACCCAAGACAATTGTGATAAGTTTAAAGAAATTCCAGTAAACCAAAGCATGTTTTCCTCCCATACCCGAATGCTATGTGGAGTAGCCAGAATCTCCTTCAGGGTCTGGAAAAGCAAGACTAGTTTTTGTGTCTTAGCTCTTACAGTAGGACTCAGAATCAGAAACTGGAACAAATTTTCATTAAACGCAGTCTCTCCTTAATTGATTCCCTTCTCCAGACATTGATGTGTGTGAAGATCCACCAGATGGTAGCCAGGATGTGTGAACAGTACTTGGCCGAGCTTTCTCGACACAACTATGTCACACCCAAGAGCTACCTGGAACTGCTCAAAATCTTGTCAAATCTCATTGGACGTAAAAAGCAAGAGCTGTGTTCTGCTCGTGAACGCATGAAGACTGGCCTGGACAAGGCAAGGAACTGAACTGGAAAAAATATATATAAATGTAAGTACATTTTTACAATCTTATCTGACTACCTGCTATTCTGTGATCATGTAGCTTCTTAGCACAGCAGAAGATGTGAGTAAGATGCTGGAGGAGCTGGAGACAATGAGACCCCTTTTGGAAGAGGCCGCTAAGGACACTGAAGTCACTATGGAGACCATCAAAGTAAGAAAAACTAAGATCAGAAAAAACAAAATCAGTAATAGTGTAACAATAACTGGGACCAACAATAACGGGCCAATTTATAGTGTTTGTCCTATATACTGTATGTGCAGCAGTGTTTTTGAAAAAACATACCAACTCTTGACCTATGTTGCCAGAAAGACACAGTGGTTGCAGAGGAGACCCGAAAGTCAGTGAAAGAAGAGGAAACCAAGGCTTCAGAGAAAGCTCGTTTTGCAGGAGCCATTGCAGCAGACGCCCAGAGAGATTTGGATGAGGCTCTGCCAGCCCTGGATGCTGCCCTTGCCAGCCTCAAGTCTCTCAACAAGAATGATGTCACTGAGGTCAAATATTTTGATGATGATAGGTTGAAGATATTTTTTAATTAGTACTGCACTGTACAGTTTAAATGTATACTATAACCTCTAGAATGTTTTTTTTCCATAGGTGCGAGCCATGCAGCGACCTCCCGCAGGGGTAAAGCTGGTTATTGAGGCAGTGTGCATTATGAAGGGCATCAAACCCAAAAGGGTACCTGGAGAGAAGCCTGGCAGCAAGGTTGATGATTACTGGGAACCTGGTAAAGGCCTGCTTCAAGACCCTGGAAAGTTTCTGGAAAGCCTTTTCAAGTATGATAAGGTAGAGTTCATATCTAGTAGCATATGTTGTCCTTGTCTTTCCAGAACATCATTGTTGTCTTTTTCAGATTTTGTTTTACTCTCTTAAATTTTCAAAATTTTAGTGTAAGATGCTGATTTGGTTATTTCCTGTTTGGAAGATGTTTTAAAGCTGCTTTTTCTGCCAAAAAATAATTTCTGCAGGAAAATATCCCGGATAGCGTGATCAATATAGTCCAGCCCTACATAGATAATGAGGAATTCCAACCAGCCTCCATTGCCAAGGTTTCTACAGCCTGTACCTCTATTTGCCAGTGGGTGCGAGCCATGCATAAATATCACTTTGTGTCCAAGGCTGTGGGACCTAAAAGGGTAAAAACTGAAATCCACATTTTAGCTATTGGCTGTCCATGTAAGACACCACTGTATTTACATGTTTTTCTAAAAAGTGAGTCTTCTAAATATTTGCACAGCAAGCTCTCCGGGAGGCCCAGGAGGATTTAGCTGTGACCCAGCGCATCCTGGATGATGCCAATGAAAAGCTAGCAGCGGTGGAGGGTGGCATTTCCGCTTTACAAGCCAAGTACCAGGACTGTGTGGCTAAGAAAAATGAGTTGGACAACAAGTACCAACTGTGTGAGGCCCGCCTCGTCCGAGCAGACAAGGTTAGAAGGAAGAATAAGATAAGACTACACTTCATTAATCCACATGGGGGAATTTTAACATTGTAGCAGCACAAGAAACAGACCAAAGAGGTGGTTAGAAACAGAATACAGATTCATATAAAAATGCAGTGTAATGCAATGTAATATTGCACTGTAATATTGTCTAATAAAAATACTTTTTTAAAAATCATTTTCAGGTAATTTTAACATGACGTTTTTGATATTGATAGTTGCATCATAATGATGCATTATTGATCTTCTCCAGCTTATAGGTGGACTGGCAGATGAGAAAGTGCGTTGGAAGGAAACAGTGGAACATCTGGATTACATGGTCAATAATGTGGCAGGGGATGTGCTTCTGTCTGCAGGATATGTAGCATACCTGGGACCCTTCACTGTAAGTTGGATGTAACTCAGTTAGTGCTTGAGTATGAATACATATTAAAAAGTTGCATTACTTATAATATACTGTATATACTGTGATGCTTTAACTTAAAAAACTGTAACTTTTGTTTTTGCTGTCCCAGTAGACTATCTAAAAAAAAATCTAACCAATAACAATAATAAAATCTGAACATAATGGTTAAGTATTGTTGAAATCATAATTTCATAAAATAGTTATTTTTAGTAGGTTGGCCACAGTGGTTCCTGTTCCTATTCAGTGCAGCACTATTGCATTGTTTGCATAAAGGTGCACTGTTTTTATGTTTAGGGAAAGTACAGGACAGCCATGGCTGAGGAGTGTTTGCATTGTTTCAAAGAGCTAAGTGTTCCACACACTGACAAACCAAACCTGATCAACACCCTCGGAGATCGAGTCATGATCCGCTCCTGGCAGGTCAGAACCAACCTGTCATCAACTAACCTTCAGGGTCTAAGCCTCTTACGATTTTAATTGTAAATAGTCAGAACCTTCAGACTGACTCAGTAAATTGTGTACTTTTAGACTTAAATTAACTTTGAATTATCATTTACCTTGTCCTTTCTATGTGCATAGATATCAGGTTTGCCCAATGATAACCTTTCAGTGGAGAACGGTGTGATTTCTCAGTACTCTCTGCGCTGGGCTTTATTTATTGATCCTCAAGGACAAGCCAACAAGTGGATCAAAAACATGGTGAGGACTATCTGTTTGTATATGTGTGCTGCTCTAACCATAACTGCAGAGGGTGTCAGTGAGACAAAAAGACATGAGATGTAACCTATCAAGATTGGAATTTATTCCTGACATTACGTGTATAGTTCGTAATTCTACTTTATGTACCAGTAACAAAGTTGACATAGCGTAGTATCCAGTGCAGTTCAATATGTTGGTAAATAGGTTTCAGTACATATAGGTGTACTTGTTTTGGCTGTGTGGCAAACAGTGGTTAGATTGTTGGGTTACCTCTTATTCCACATCGCCAACAACTCCCCCTGGAAAGCTTCTTTGTCTGTAGTTGTATTTAATCTGGGGTGCCCTGGTAGCTCACCTGGTAGACCATGCTCCCCATGTACAAAGGCCCAGGGTTCAATTCCAACCTTTGGCCCTTTGCTACATGTCTTCCCTCTCTCTCCCTCCCCCCCTTTTCATTTATACAACTGTCCTATCAATAATAAGCAAAAATGCCCTAAAAAAGACGTATTTAATCCACTGCCCATTCATACTTGCTTCCCGTTGTCTCTCAGGAGCAGGACAATGCATTGGAGGTTATTAAGCTAAGTGACCGTGACTTCCTTCGCAGTCTTGAGAACGCCATGTGTTTGGGTAGACCCTGCCTCTTGGAGAATGTAGGAGAGGAGTTAGATCCTGCTCTAGAACCTGTCTTGTTGCAACAGGTGAATACACACACATCTTCTACAAACAAAGATAATTTGTACCGTCTGGCAGTGTTGTGCAAATATCTACCGTACACTGGTTTGCCTAACTCACATTTTTGTCCCTTAGACATTTAAGCAGCAAGGCAACACAGTGCTGAAGCTGGGGGATTCAGTCATCATTTACCAGAAATCCTTCAAGATGTACATCACCACCAAGCTGCCTAACCCACACTATTCTCCAGAGGTCTCTACCAATGTCACCCTCATTAACTTCACCTTGTCACCCAGGTAATACATGCTTTAAACCGATAAAAGCAGACATTTTTTTAATTATTTTTTTAATTTGGCATCAATTATCTTAGCTCTTAGTCAAAATTACCCTTCAGTGCCGAGATCTGACAGAAAAGTCTTATTGCTTGTCCTAATTCACTCTGCATCCAAAATACACAAGTGGTGTTATTATTTAAATATAGGTGCAAAGCATAAAATAGTTATATTTGAAAGCAATGCTAATGCAAGTTTGTATATTTAAGTTTGAAAAAAAGCAGTCTTTCAGTCTTATCTGTTTTTTAAAATTTGTTGGTCAATACTGTACCAAAATATTCTGCATTCCGCATCTCAAAATCAGATGGTGAGACAAAGATGTTAGGCATCCATTAAAAGACAAACAGCTGGCGACCAGATATAAACCAATAATTTTCAAAAACAATGTAGGGTATGTACTGTATTCTAACAACTATGTCTTGGTTTTACTGTTTTTGTGTAAATGTGCATTTATTTGCGTTTCCAGTGGTCTAGAGGACCAGTTGCTGGGCCTGGTGGTGGCTGAAGAACGTCCAGACCTGGAGGAGGCCAAAAACCAGCTGATCATCAGCAACGCAAAGATGAAACAGGAACTAAAAGAAATTGAGGATGAGATCCTGTTTCGATTGAGCTCCACAAAGGGGAACCCTGTGGACAACGAGGAGCTCATCCAAGTGTTGGGGGCTTCCAAGATCAAAGCTGGTGAGATCCAGGTAAGATAGTAAGAGAGCTGTTATCTCTAATATTACATATGTCCTACCATATAGTTCTTAATTAACTAGCTTGAAAGCGTTTTTTTTCTCAATTACAACTCCCTCCGAAACCAAAATAAGATACAATAACGTGCCATCAAACTCATAAGCCACTGTTGTTGGAATTCTACTAATGCAAACTGGTTTTACTGGCAGGCCAAAGTGATGGCAGCAGAGCAGACAGAGCAGAGCATTGATGCTACCCGTCTGGAGTATGTTCCGGTGGCTGTGCGCACACAGATCCTCTTCTTTTGTGTATCGGACCTGTCTAATGTTGATCCTATGTACCAGTACTCACTGGAGTGGTTCCTTGGCATCTTCATGGCTGGCATTGCCAATTCTGAGAAAGCAGGTACAAATGAATTCCACAGTAAATGTCATCATTCTCTTTGGTTGCAAGATTGTACACACGATTATGCCTGTGCAGATGGAAAATTCATGAAAACTGGCTTATGGCATTGAAACCAGATGTTAAAAATATTTTTCAGCTTACACTGATTTTTTCTATGACATTCTGTTTCTTACAGACACGGTGGAGAAGAGAATCACCAACATCAATACATTTTTCACTTTCAGCCTGTACAGTAATGTGTGCCGCAGCTTGTTTGAGAAGCACAAACTCATGTTTGCCTTTCTCCTGTGCGTTCGTATTATGATGAATGAGAACAAAATTGATCTGGTGAGAAACATGGGAAAATCTCCCTCTCCCCTATTTAATTTCCTGTAGGGACCCATACAAATACAGAAGTTAAGTCAATCCAGGTACATTTGATGAATCTGTGTTATCTCTCTGTGGCAGGCTGAGTGGCGCTACCTGCTATCTGGAGGAATGCCCGTCCAAAGGCTGACCAACCCAGCAGTGAGTTGGCTGTCGGAGCGTGCCTGGCAGGACATCCTGGGCCTCAGTGCTCTGGACAACTTCAGCAACCTGGCAAAGAGCTTTGTCGAACATCTGCAGGGTTTCAAGAGGATTTTTGACAGCAACCAGCCTCACAGGCACGCATAGATAACCACTATGTTAACAAATGTACACATGCATCCTTCATTTGTACTCTGTAGAAGATGTCAATATCTATTAAAGTGTGCATGTGTGTATGTTTTCCTATAGGGAGCCTCTCCCAGGAGATTGGGACACAAAGCTGGACACATTCCAGAAGTTGTTGGTCTTGCGCTGTCTGAGGGCTGACAGTCTTGTTCAAGGCCTGCAGGACTTTGTCTCAGCTCAGCTGGGACAACGCTTCATAGAGCCTCAGGTAGAGTCACTCTCCTCTCTTTTCTTAATGTTAATATTAAAACCAATACGTATGCAGTGACACAAATGTATTCTTATCTCTGTCACAGTGGCTTAGAAGTGTGGTAATTAACATGGCAATAATGGTTTCATTTGTTTGGGCTTGTTCTGCAGCAGTGCAAACAATGATAATGTTTGTAGTACTAAATGAACTATGCTAAATTCGGCTGAAAATGATTTCCGGTTGTTTGCTCTACAGTATGCAGCAGCAGTATAAATGGCTTGTTACTCCTTCTCCCTCCATCTTTCCACAGACGTCAGACCTGTCTGTGGTCTTCACAGAATCGTCCCCCTTCACTCCCCTCATCTTTGTCCTGTCCCCTGGCACTGACCCTGCTGCTGACCTCTACAAGTTTGCTGATGTCATGCAGTTCTCCAAGAAAATGAATGCCATCTCTCTGGGCCAAGGCCAGGTCAGGACCAGGGGGTGCCTGGGAATTCTCTCACTGTCTTTTTTGTACACTCTCTGTGACCCTGGGGAAAGGCACTGTAAAACACTTTCTCACAGAACCAGGCTATTCTCATTTGTCTTGTTAAGAATGGCCACCACCTATGTGCTAATTGTTTTCTCTATTTATGGCCATAGACCAGGACAATGTACAATACTACTTTGACAGATACTAGATTTCAGGACACCACAATTAAGCTTAAAGAATAACCCTAAAAGCCTTGTGTGTAGTTTTTTTTTTTAGGATAAATGCAGACTCATCCTTCAGAACCTGGCTGGACAACCAAATCTCCCAGCAACATACTACCCCTGTGGCTGTTCAATAGGTCTTAGTGGGAGTTTATCACATTACCTGCAATTATGTGAGAGGGCTGTTGTATCACCCTGTCCTCAATTTCTGTCTACATTGAACTGAGGGCTCTTAAGCATTTCTGAAACACTCTTAGAATGTCAAATTGGCTGTGAGGAGATTCCCTATGTTTCCCACTTTTTAAATAAGGCAAACTTCTAGAAAACATGGATGGTTTCTCTTAACCTAACCTCTTGTTAAGTTAAATGTTTTGGCAAAACTCTTGTTGTCTTCACATCTGCCTTTTCATCTGCTGTTGTTCGTGTAATTCAGGGACCCTGGGCTGAGACCCTGATGCTTGCTGCAATGGAAAGTGGTCAGTGGGTATTCTTCCAGAACTGTCATTTGGCACCCAGCTGGATGCCTGCCCTGGAGAGACTCATTGAAAACATCAACCCAGTAAAGGTCAGAACATACTGTATGCATACACATACTGTACACTTTACGCTTGAATTGTACAGGTAAGCCTTATACTTACTTTGCCAGTGTTAATTACTTCCTTGACTTTACTACCACATATGTCCCACAACCCCCAAACAGGTGCATAAGGATTTCCGTCTGTGGCTCACAAGTCTTCCCAGCAACAAGTTCCCAGTGTCCATTCTCCAAAATGGGTCAAAGATGACCATTGAGCCTCCAAAGGGAATCAAGGCCAATCTACAGAAAACCTACCTAAGACTCACCAACGATTTTTTGTCCTCTTCCACCAAGGTCTGCGTAGTCATTAGTCACTCTCTGAGTCTGTTCCTGCTTATCATATTTACCATATTTTGTGAACATCTAGTATCTAAGTTATTCCTCTCCTCACCAGGTAACACACTTCAAGTCTTTGCTCCTGTCTCTGTGTCTCTTCCATGGAATTGCTCTGGAGCGAAGGAAGTTTGGCCCACTGGGCTTTAACATTCCCTATGAGTTCACCGACGGAGACCTGAACATCAGCATCAGCCAACTCAAAATGTTCTTGGACGAGTACCAAAATGTCCCATACAAGGTGAGCGAGATAATGTTTATCTTTATTTAACAACCGGCATAAAGTTACTAGCTCCAAAGCCAGATCATTGGCAATCACTCCAATCATGTTCCCCCTTTTTTTTTCCAAACTTATATATTCCACATGTCCCGCTCACTGTTGATTGCGATTATGACACTTGTCTTATCACTGTAGATAGTTTAGGCATTAGCTTACAGAAACACAGGCCCTTCAGTAAGATACATGCGATTTGGTCTGTGTGTGTGTGTGTGTGAGTGAGAGAGAGAGCATGTTCATCTGAGTCTCTCCCCTTTTTGTCCTCTAACTGTACAGGTGCTAACATACACTGCAGGGGAGATTAATTACGGAGGCCGCGTGACAGATGACTGGGACAGACGATGTCTGCTCAGTGTGCTGGAGGATTTCTACTGTCCTGCTGTGCTTATTAATAATTATGCCTACTCTTCATCTGGAGTCTACCGGCAAATAGACACAAATCTGGATATCAAGGTTAGATAAGAACAAGAACATTCAAAAATTGGGATAAGAGTAGTGTCTGCATTTGTTGGTATACTCAAAAATTATTGTATATTTTCAAAGGTTGATAATCACCGGGTTACTCACTTTTCAGTCTAACTAATGGTAAGTCTTCATGTGATTCAGCAAGACAGCCATCTATGTAACATGACGATATCTGAAATAAACAACATACCACTAAAATAGATACTTCTTTGAAAAGCAAATAATAGTCACAATACAGTCTACATGGAGTGCTACTCGGGTGTGCATAAAGTGTCCCTCTGGTGCTCTTCATCTTGGGGATCCTAGTTTAGAAAGGTTCAAGGAATATGAGGCCCTTAAGAGGGTAATGATTAAAGAGCCTTCAATATCTGTTGGCTATTAAGTCATAAAAACATGCCTATCAATTCAGCCATTGAGTACAGAATGGTTGCTTTTGACCTGTCTCGTACTTTGTGCTTTGATGAATAATGGCATAAGCTACTTGGTCTGTGTGTTCTATAAATTCTAAGATTGTTTATAGCTATTTTACAGTGTGTTAGACTTTTGATGTGTGATTTTCTCTGCTGAACATGGTCTGTCATATGATTATACCTGTTTATACTCATGTGACCAATTACTTATCCACATTGATCATGTGATTGTGACTTGCCAACAAGTATAGGAAACAGCCCAAAGGCGACTATTTTGTACTTGCCCTGCCATGATAATGGCTGAAACGTGGAGGAATGTTTTTATTACTTAATCACAAGATATTATAGGCTTTTAATGAATAACCTTTTGAGAGCCTCAGATTCCTTAGACCTTTCTAAAATAGTCATAGAATATGTATTCATTACATTAAAGGTTCAATTCACAAAGACAGGGTGGAAACAATGTGTTTAAGATATTTTTAACATCAAAATGGCTGAAAATGATATGCTCTAGTATGTAAAGTGTCACGTATAAAATAATACACATAAATGCAATTCCGGCCTCTAGGGTTACTTGGCATACATTCGTGGTTTGCCCATCAATGACACACCTGACATCTTTGGTCTCCATGACAATGCCAACATCAGCTTTGCCCAGAATGAGACCTTCTCCCTGCTGGGAACCGTGCTTCGTCTCCAGCCTCGAGCTGCATCTGCTGGGGGAAAATCTCTGGAGGAGGTACAGATATCAATTATTTGGATTTTCCTTTACTCATATACTTTTACTACTACTTGCAGCCTATTATTGTATGTGTATAATAACAACAAAGTGAAAACATTGTAATTTCCCCTCACAGGATTAATAAAGTATACATTATTATGATCATTATTATTATTATTATTATTATTATGTACACTAACTCAATACAGATCGAAAGGTGTGGGACAACTGAAAACATCATCCTTTTCTCCATCAACAACAGAACATACTTTACTGAGCAATGTTTAGAAGCCTGTCGGGAACTTGGTCCTAACTATGGCTGACGCGTTTAATTGGTGATGTGCCTCTTCCTGTACTGTAGAAAGTCGAGGAGATAGTTGCCAGCATTGTTGAAAAGATTCCACAGCCTTTCAGTATTCAGGAGGTAATGGAAAAGTACCCGGTCTGCTATGAAGAGTCCATGAACACAGTGCTCATCCAGGAGGTCATCAGGTAATATAAGCCTGTGCTATAAGAAAAGCTCACAAACCAAATTGTAGGTCTCCATAATATAATAATAATACACATCACTCTGCTCTGTTGCTATACATTTAGAACAACAAACCCAAGTCAAACTCCTTGTTTGTGTATACATACTTGCCCGTTTAAAACGAATTGTGATGTGTTTGTCTTTGCACAATTTGATCAAATGAATAAACACCAGTTATGCACGTAACTTGTAATTAGCTAGTAGTAGGATACATGAATGACTGGGTAGTACTGCATCAGGTATTTCCTGTTTAAATCATTAGTACTTCAGTAATTGGTCCTTGTATCTTTTGTCTTACAGATATAACAAGCTGCTAGAGGTTATCTCTCAGAGTCTCCGAGATATTGTGAAGGCTCTGAAGGGTTTAGTGGTGATGTCATCAGAACTAGAGCTTATGGCCATCAGCCTGTTCAACAACATGGTTCCTGATATGTGGAAAGCCAAGGCAAGACAAGCCACACACAGTTATTCTTCTTTTGATTCCCTTGTTGGTACTAGTGCCCAGTAGTCAGCTGGCAAGTTACAACCCCTGTAAAACATTATGTAACGTAGCATTTTGTAACATTACCAACATTACAAAATGCTGCATCTATGTAAATGCATTCTCTTCTGGGGGGGGCAGTAAGAGATGTTGGTTGGTTCAACAACTATTATTATTATTATGAGTTTAATTTTGACTGTAAGCTATTTGTAAACAGAATTGATCAGCGGGATGGAGTTGGCCTGGGCTGATAATTGCAGTGATCAAGTGACAGTGTCTTCTGTTCAGAAAAGTGACATGCTCTCTCGCTACGTCTCCCATGTTTTATAGTGCCAATCAGATATTAGTCAAACATATTATTTAGGGTAAAGAGAGGATAGTTGGCATTAGTGGAGCAGGTGGGGGGGCATTTGGGGGGGACAAAGGATTAGGGGATTTACTTTAAGGCAATGCAAACCCAAAATGTCAAAACATAGAATACAGCAGTGTGCCTTGAACTGAACTAATATTATGACATCTGTCTTTGTGTAGGCAGTTAGGGATGAGATTTGGACGTTTGACATTTGGGAGTGATTTCAGTGTACAATATAATAGATTTTCTTTCAGTGACATTCTGTCCAGCTCTAATAATTCCAAGCTCTGCTTTCTAAGAATACATAGTTCTTTGACTGGCCATGGGTCTCTCCCCCTCCAGGCGTACCCTTCTCTGAAGCCTTTGGCATCCTGGGTGCCAGATCTGCTTCAGAGGATCAATTTCCTGCAGAGATGGATCCATTACGGCATTCCACCTGTTTTCTGGATTAGCGGCTTCTTTTTCCCCCAGGCTTTTCTCACTGGAACCCTCCAGAATTACGCCCGTCGCTCCGGCACCTCCATCGACACAATTGGATTTGACTTTGAGGTCAGACAGTAAGCTGTAAATCTGACAGTCTGTGTCATTGACATTGTTTTTGACGTAAAACATAATAATTTCAGCCATAGTACTAAATATTTACCACTCTAAATTGACTGTGTATGAATATCAACATATACCATAATTTTATTAGAATTGTTTGAAAGATTTAATATTAAATGTATGGTTTACTCTCAACCTGTCTCTTCCTTATCTCTTGTAATCCTTACTGGCTCAGGTAATCGGGAAGTCAGTGTCAGAGATAACAGAGAAACCAAACACAGGCTGCTACATACATGGTCTATTCCTGGAGGGGGCTCGCTGGAATAACCAGGCAGGTCAACTCACAGATTCCAGGCCCAAGGAGCTCTACACAGAAATGGCCCTCATCTGGCTGATCCCCAAACCCAACCGCAAACCTCCAACCTCTGGGGTCTACATCTGCCCAATCTACAAGACTCTCACACGTGCTGGTTAGTGCACACCGCGTGACTGGATTAACTAATATTATTTGTTAGATTAGATAGTGCTTGGCTAACAAGTTGTTTAATCAGAGATTTATGAAATATTTTAGTCAAGGAAGTTAATTACCATAAACTTTTGCTTAACAACTGTTTTTCAGTTTGACGAGGGTGTTGACCTGCTCGCTCTAGTGCTTGTGTGTATCTCCTGTTGGTGGTTTTATTACTCACCCAAAATAGACTCCAGTTAGTGTCTTGTTTCACGAAGTGTCTGAAAGTGCAGCTCTGAATTTCCACCCACAGCACATAGCCAACACCTTAGACTACTCAGAAACACTTTACTAGTGTGGTGATGGAAAAATACAAACAATTGAAATGTCTTCATGTCACTGAACTGCTTTGTGTAATTTTTTAGGGACTTTGTCTACAACCGGCCATTCCACCAACTATGTGATCTCGGTGGAGCTGCCTACAGATTACGATCAGAGGCACTGGGTCAAACGGGGAGTCGCCCTCATCTGTGCACTGGACTACTAAATACATGCACACACACATACACACCCTTCTCATATGCAGGAAAACTCAAATCAAACACAGACACTTTGTCTGTGCACCTGAAGTCTCTTGAAATGATCTCACTAAAACTCACTGTGTAATAAACTCTTTTTCACAATGCCATATTATTGTAATGATGCTATGTAAGATTATTTACTTTGATATAATCACTTGGTTAAAGGGATCCCGCTGCAGTTTTCCACCTACTATACTGTAGCTTTATAGGACCCCATGTAAGTTTTGCTTCAAATCTACTCTCCTCCTTTACACCCATAAGTCAACAACTAGCTTATCTTGTTCTGCACAATGCTTACTGAACACTTAACTGAATATACGTCCTGCTCCTTTAAGACTTCCACATAGAGCCAGTTGAGAAATCTGACTTGACTGTAGGAGGGTGGTGCTTAAACTAACAGTGACAGGGACTTGCCATGTGAGCACAACCAAAGGGGTCTAGGTCAAGGAGAAGCTGAGATCAGCATTATCAAGAGAATATCCTAATCTCCCCTCTGCTGTCTGTTAAAGACGTCTCTAACTGGAATTAAACATTTACAGACATTTACATAATCTTAAATATTTGAATTTCTTTGAGGATACAGATTTGACAGAATACTACTAAAACAAATTCGCCGGTATTTAAGTTCTGTGAAACAATAGTTATTGTGTAGTTGAACAAGTGTCATTTTTTTTTATAAGCTGTATTGTGAAATTAGTGAGTGGAGTCCATTCAGGGGCTGCGTTGACCAGGTCAACCAGACGCGCCAGCGGTGCTGAAGGATTCCTCTCATCTTACGCGATTACGGAAAGGAGGCAGGCGTCATCGCATTGCTTTGAGGACTTTACGTTTTCTTATACAGAGCACAACTGGTGACAACAAGCCGACGTTAACATGCTCCAAAATGGAAACGGAAAAGAGAAGCCGCTGCAAGCGCCAAAGGCTGAGGCAGAGCCGGACTCCCCGGATGACAATCCGAAACAACAGCAGCCCGCTCACCCTGCTACTGAGAGAGGGGACGGGGACAGCGAGTCCACACACTTCGCCTTGCCCGTTTATCCAAAAGCGGAGATAAAGCGCAACGCAGTGACGGACGATTATAAGATTTCCAGTCAGGTTCTGGGTTTAGGGATCAATGGCAAAGTCCTACAGTGCTTCAACAAGAAGACTGGAGAGAAGTGCGCACTAAAGGTAGGCTATACTGAAGTTGGGATAGACCACTTCCGCTCAGTTTACACACCTTATAAGTAACGTTACACTTAGTAGCCCAGGCTAGCTCCTTTGAACCATAGAATTAAAAAATGGATTCATCACAGTATAGAAACAAGAATTACAGTCGTTTTGTGTGTTTCCCAAATGATTATACTTACAAAATAGTTTTACTTGTGTTTACAAAGTTGATACAAAGAATGTTGGAAGTTGTTTTACTTACTGTCAGTCAAACCTGTCGGTCAGTTTGGAATAGGCAGCAGGAGTTTTTGGAGTATTTCGTTATGGTGGTGAATCTACACGTTTATATTTAAACCATGAATGAAGCCATTTTAAACAAGGATAGAATTTAAATGATAATATATCATCTATATCATCTTGATATAGAAACATTGTTTGGTCTGTGGCCTGTGTGTTTAAGATCTTATTGGAAAGTGGGTTTACTTGTTAGTCTGTTGCCAAAATTCAAAGACATTTTCACCCTTATTGATGTCAGATTTCTGTCACAAACATACAAAACTCAGGCTAACACTGAAGCCTTTAATAGTGACAAACAATACTATGCGTCTGCTTGTGTGTGTAATTTTGAAAAACTGGTGTACATGTGCAGGCTCTCCTTTTTGTCTGTGTACCTGCTGTTCACATTGGGTTTGACATGCCTTATAAGATCACATGCTTTGCATGTGGACAGGCTAAACGTCATCATGGAGCTGTTTTGTGGAATCTCAATCAATCTCTGGATCAAACAGGTTAAAGGAACAGTTCACCCCAAAATCAAAAATCCATATGTTTCCTCTTACCTGTAGTGCTATTTATCAATCTAGATTGCATTGGTGAGTTGCCCAGTGTTGGAGATATCGACCACAGAGATGTCTCAGATATAATGGAACTAGATGGCACTGTGGTGCTCAGGCTTCATACAAAATACAGATGAAAAACTCAACAGCAATGTCTCTTTACAGATAATCCAGAGACCTGGTTGTAGTTTTATGTAACTTTTCTGTTCCTACCAAACTCCCGCCAACCACATCACTGCAAAGGAGGAAGTGTACTCATGGACGGGAGGCCATGGATGTATTAAGAGAACTGGATACAGTGTTCGGCGTTCATTTCAATGAGAGTGCTCAAAAGCGCATAAAACAATCATGGAGCTTGGTTCTTCCGCGTTGACTGGACCATGATGTCACAATAGACATGCGCACTAGCAGCAGTTTGTGTTGTCGTAGCAAAGTAGCAACATGCTCGTTCATGAGCTTCTCTCTTGTGTCTCTTACAAGTAGCAAACTCATGAACTCGCCATTTCATTGTATAAAATATTCAACGTATATAATTTAACGTTAAACATAGTGTTTTTGTTGTACCTGATCATTTACATGCTTGTCTAAATAAATGTATTTATGTCGTGCTACTAGCTAGTACTAGCTACTAAGGTTAGCCTGCAGTTTTGTGAATAGAGCTTCTCTTAATAACATCCATGGCTTCATCTCTCATCCACATTACAGGCTTTACAGCAGATAAGGTGACCAGATTTCTCGACAAAATCTGGGGACATTTTCAGCTCAGAAGTGAATATACCTCCAAAACACGTCATGTTTTTATTTTTGTAAAACTTAAAACGGGGACACTAGACCTAGAGCTGAGAGTATCGGATACAATAAAAACTATTAAGGAAATATTTTCCTTTGACATTGATACAGTATTAAACGAGATCGCTGCAGTCGGCAGCAGAGAAACAAGCTACAATGGAAGTTAATGAGATAATTGTCCAGCTTTACGTTCATAAAGTGCTCGTTTTGCCGCTGACAGACTCAGATTAATATTCTAAGTGTCTGATAACATTATGGAAAGGATTTCTAAAGAGGCTGACCTTTTTGTTAAAGATTAAGATAATTTTTTAAAACATAAAAATTGTGTTCGCTAAACCCACCAGACTCCATGTAAATAATCAGTAATTTTAGCATCGTAAAATACGACTTTCTTAAACATCTCTGAGCTCTGAGCAGCGCTGCTCGATTGGCTCCGTTTGGTCAGTGTTTTCTTTCTGTCAATCCAATTTTGGGTCTGTCAGTCACAGTGAAAACCGGGGACAGATCCAGCCGGGGACAGGTCACCAAAATTGGGGACTGTCCCCGGAAACCGGGGACGTCTGGTCACCCTATATTAAGAGAACACATGGTGAATTACAACCATTAGCGTTAGCATTATTAATTGTTACAGCAACAGGACATGATGTTTTATACAAGGACCCTTTAAGTGTTTGGGCTGGTAAGTTGATGTACCCCCAAAAAAGTTATCTGCTGAAATATAGAAGTTTCTTTTGCCATGCAAAGTCTATGGGGAAAGTCTTTCTGGGCCAGAGGGGTGCAATTCCACCGTTAGCTGCTAAGCCCATGGTTGCTTTAAGACATGGCACTGTTCCTAGGGACTTGGGAGAGATGTGAACATTAATGGTGTTCTACTCAAATGAGCTGTAGCTGTCGGTACACGATCCGTCCTGCCTGCACGATCCGTTCTGCGCGTGTGCAATATGTTTGCGCACGCGCAGATGATAATCATAATGTACAAGGATTTACCAGGGATTTACGGCACTGCACAATTCGTTCCACAGTAGTCTGCTTTTAGCCTCCACCGGAAACGTTAGTTTAGCCAACAGTTATTTCGGCTAACCACTAGCTGAGACAGCAAAGACCCTCAAATACAATATATATATATATATATATATATATATATATATATATTATATATTATATAACGTAACAGCGTTATATATAATATTATAGTGGTTACGTCAGTTCAACTTTACTTGTGCTCAATTAAAACACAGTCACTTAAAAAGTCTTAATTTAGCTGTAACTGCTTTTCCCACTGTTTAGTTTAAGTAATGTTATTGTAGACTGAATCAAAGCTAGCGGTTAGCTAACGGTGGTGGAGGCTAACCGTCCTGTTAATACATCCATGAGTCTAACGGCTAACTGCTACAACTATGACAGATCGTGTACTGATGTATTAGCTAAGAGAACGGTTAGCCTCTACCGGGAAGCTGACGCTAGTTTAGCTAACAGCTATTTCGGCTAATAGGCTGACAGTTTGATTCAGTCTACAATAACGTTACTCAAAGTAAAGAGTGGGAAAAGCAGCTACGGCTAAATTGAGACTTTACAGTAATAATAAAGACAAGTATTGCGTGACTGTATTTTATATGAGCACAAGTAAAGTAGAACTGACGTAACAGCTGCTATATATTTAAACAGTTATTTTAAGTTTTGAGGGTCTGGCAGCATTGGTTAGCTCCAGTTACACCACAGCTAAGAAATACAAGTCTCTTATCCATGAGTATGGTTTCTTCTGCGTGGTTATATGGTTGGCGGGTGTAGTCCGGTAGAAAGAAAATATTTTCTACATGAAACTGCTCACAACTTGTGGATTATTTGCTCACAACCTGTGGATTATTTGAGTAAGAGAGCTATGATTTTTTGAAAGAGACATTGATGTTGAGTTTTTCAATTCTTTTGGCGCTTTGAGCCCCACAAGCTTAGTGCCATTTAGGTCCATTATATTCGAGAGAAGGCAGCCATCTCTATGGATGATATCTCCAGCACTGGGCAACCCGCACCAAAACAATGTTGATTAATAGCACTACAGGTAAAATGAAAAATATATGTTTTTGATTTTTGGGGGTGAACTTTAAGGGGTGCACAGTCACCCAGCCATGTGCTCTGATATATTATGCTGCTTCATAGAGACACGTGGATTTTGACAACCTTGTTCTGGGAGCAATGGAAACTTGGTCACAGACTCAGAGAGATTTATTGGCTTACAGTAATCCATCTGGATCAGAGCTGCCAAACCAGGCAGCAGCAATGGCACAAGCAGAGCTGTAGACCCAGGCTGAGAAAGAGAGTGAACTACAGCAGAAAATAGGAAGTCACAAACAAAAGATGAGAAGCCAAGAGTGATAGGATGCTTAGTAGCATCATGACAGACTAAGAGCAGGGGAAAACAATTATGATTTAGAAATGGCAGCAAAGAGAATGATGAAAATACATATGTTGCTGAAAAATCTTCTGGCAATGAGATATTTTATGTCAGAGGAGCTGATGAAAAAACAGAATTTGTAAGAAAACATTGAATTGGTACATGGTACCACAGCACAAGTGTGTGTGTGTGTGTGTGTGTGTGTGTGTGTGTGTGTGCGTGTGTGCGTGTGCATGTGGTCTTATTAAACTATATTTGTGGGGTTCAATAACCGGGCGTCCAGTATACTTGTCCAATCAGCTTTGTGGGGCCAAACTGCTGGACCCCACAACTTTAAAGAGCTCTTTGATGGTTAAGACTTGGTTTCAGGATTAGGGTTAGAATTAGGTAATGGTTAGGGTGAGGGTAGGGGTTAAGGTTAGGCATTTAGTTGTGATGGTAAAGGTTAGGGTAAAGGGCTAGGGAATACATTATGTCAATGGTGGGTCCCCACAAAGATAGTGCCACAAATCTGTGTGTGTGTGTGTGTGTTTGTGTGTTAATCTGTGAAAATGTTTTTCTGTGTTGTCATGTAATGGCTAACTGCATCCATAACAGCATCACCTGCTCGACAGACTTCAACTTCCACCAGAGAAAGCTAACAGTGGGTCAGGATTAACCCAACATTGAGAAAGCACCACAAACCCACCACTCTCATTGTCTGAACCCCCTTTGCCCTCTGAAGACCCAGTCAAAAGGTTTGAGACATGACAAAGGAAAAACTTGTGAAATCACAATACGTCTTTTCTATAGTAGCTCCTATTGGCAACCGTGTTGGTTTGCTTGTGAACGGAATTGTACTGGGCTAAGTGACAGAGGGTACCTGACAGAGTTTTCATTCTACTTTATTGCCATTCAGGCTAATTTACGACTTCCCTGTATTTCTTTTAATCTCAAAGCAAACAGAAATAATCAAGAGTGTTTGATGTGGGGTGGGGGGGAGTTGACCAGCTCACTGGCTTTTTAATTAAGTGTTGCTCTGAGCGCTAAATGTAATGGATGGGTTTAGGTTTAATCCACTTTGCAGCAGAGCTGGAGGGGAGCCATCCTGTTAATGTAATTCAGTTACAGTCAACAGGATTCTTTTAATTTGGATTTGTCTGACTCCCGGGAGGAGAGGGACCTGGGAGAGCTCTGTGGTACATAGCAGTCTTCTTGAGCACCTCCATTAACTGTTAATACATTTGGAAGCACTTATTCAATCGCTGATAGTTCCATTTTAGCGCCTGAAGAGCCTTCCAGCTTAGCACATGGAAAAGCTGCAGGTTCGTGCAGGCTTCCATTTATAGTCAATATCTTCCCTTCAAAGTGTATGTGTGTGTTCACCTCTGTGGTCAAGTCTTTGGCATCACGATGGTAGCCCATCTGGGTTTCCTCTGGTTTCCACAGAGACCAAACTGTCATAGAAATTCTCAGTGGTTTGGTCAGACACTGCATGGAAGAGCTCTTGTGTTTGAAAACTGCAATCAGATCTTACGCAGGTTCACGCCAGGTTACAAGCGCTGTTAAACAATCAGTCTCAGAGGTTTGGGCTTAGAAGTCTCCATTGATTCTTCAGCTGCTCGTTGTGCAGTTCCAGCTCATTATTTGCTTTGGACGGTAGCATACAGACGCAACGTCCCTTCCCTTCCGGTGGACCCCATGGGACCTTATTTTGTAATGATGAGTGAACAGAAGAGACAAATGTTTTTTTTGATGCTGTTCGAATTGAGCCATTACATTTATTTATTTATTTAACAGGGACAATACTCCTTAATTAACAGCAAAGCAACTGCAAATGAGCCAGATTTAGCTCAGCAGGCTAATTATCATCTGTTGTCCCTGGCCAGTTTGAAAATGGCAATGATGTGTTTTATCCAGTGTCTTTATAGCAGCCAGGAAGAAAAAGAACAAGAAAGACTTGTTGCTTGTGTGAGTAACATTACATTCCTTTACAAAACACACTTTGTCCATTTGCAAAACTATCTTTTAAATTGACGAATATCATCTGTGTAATTCATGGCTCAATTCAAATGGGATCATATATTTATTTAAATCTCAGCATTCACTACCGTTAATGTTTTTATTGCCTAGACGGGATTTTCAAAATGTTTTGTTTTGTAAAGTACTTTGCAGTTTACATGCTTTCATGTCAAGGAAAAACTTTTACTTCAGTTGAAAGTTTGTTATGGGTGAGTTTGAGTTTTTAAAGTTTTTTGAGTTGTAGCCTATTATAATACTGAAAAAAAATGTGTGTGTGTGTGTCAATTTCACAGTTTCAGTGACATGAGAAAATACTTTGAATGAGTATGTAGTTCCTCTCACAATTGAGTCGGCAGTCCTAATGCGGCCCAAGAAAAAATACATATATGCTATAAGAATGTGGCCTAACTCACCTACAAATGTGGTCTGAGTGATTGGATCTCAATGCGGCCTCAACTCATCGTGGGTGCATTCACACCTGTACTTATAGTAGAGCTTAGATCGGGCTCAAAAAATTAAGCCCAACTGTACCCGAGCTCGTGCACGTTGTGTCCAAGCCCGGCCCGGCCCGACACATTAACTATAGCCCAATTTAAACCCCACAAGTTTTTAATATGTTGGCCGTTATAACTGACGTTCTGAACTACAGAAATCTGTTTAGAATTATCTTAATGAATAATGCAAAAAGGATGACGCATGTAAACTGCATGGTTTGTTTATTCAGAATGGATTTGATTGCAAATGGATCCGAATGCAGAAACGTAACAAAACTCAACTCTAGCTCTAGCAGAGAATCTATACTCTAACTTAGAGCTACGCACTTGTGATTTGATCACATAGATCAGAGTTTAATACCTGGGGCACGTTCAATCTCAAAATGCTGTGCAGTGTTTTGCTATGGTTTCCTGGTCAAACAACATGTTTCCTCCAAGCAATGTGAAACTCCAAGCGGTGTGAAACACTGTAATTTTAAAATTTGTAATTTTATTGGGATCAATATCTATCTATCTATCTATCTATCTATCTATCTATCTATCTATCTGAACGGTGTGCAACTGGCTTTGAGCTATGTCTTCTCTCGTTTGGTGGGTGTGTATCTCGTTTATTGGCTGTGTCACAGGTCATACCCAATCAGCAGAGACGTGTATGTAAACAGAGTGCTTAGACATACAACAGGGTGTTCAACGCACCCCCGTTTCAGTTTTTAAAAAACGTGTTGCTACATTTTGTAGGGGCTGAATGTGGCCCAGGTGAAAACAGGGTCTATGACTAAATACCATGGGTCTAAGCGAGCGTTTACAAAGAGTACCTCCTATGGAGCCATTTTGATGCTATCAAGCCTCCCATTGACTGCCATTCATTTTGACGTCACTTTGACAGCAAATAACTTTACATCTGAAGCACTTAACAACTTGACTTACATTATCTGTTTTGGTTTAATTACTAATGTTAACTAGCATTTTAGTTAGTAATAATTAGCCTGTGCCTATGTTATCTCCTTACATACGCTCTCCAACTCTGCAAGATTCAGAATGATTGAGATTTCTCTTGGCACAGTTACCAGAAGACTTACAACTTTCAGACAGGTTGCTCACATCACATCTACGTCTTCAAGCTCAGTTGGAGGCTGTGCATAACGCTCAGCCCTCACCGGAAAAGTGCTTCTAAAAGACTTCACTGGTCTCCGTAGAAATCAATGGGGTCACGTTGTCTATTTCTTTTACTGTCTATGCTTAATACCTGCAAAACTAATTATATTCCTTTCAGCCTCAACTGCACTTTACATTTAGTGCTAATTAGTAAACTAAGAGTTTGTGGCCTGTCGAGTGTAAGCATTCAGCTCAAATCACTGAGCTGCTAGCATGGCTGTAGTCCTATTTCAAAAAAAATATATTAGTATTATTACTATATTATTGTTATTATTACTGCCATCATTTCATAAGCTAAATGTATTGGAGTAGTATAGCTTTAGCAACCCTTAAAGCTTTAGTGCGTAACTTTTTGATATTAATAAAAGTCTGTTACATTCAAGTCATTGCCAAATGAGTTGCTACAAAGCTAATTAAGACGATCAGCTCCACAAAACTCTCTGTATTTCTCAGTATGGCTGTGTTCAGAGGATTGTGCCGTCCGGTGACTAAAGATAATTATCTCTTCTGGAGAGTCCATCATGTTTTTTAATCCTGTGTCCCCCTTGGCTACGAGTAGGTGTGGGGGCGCGTGTGCGGTCATGTAAAGGCTGTTTTATACTTCTGCGGAGGCTCCATGCGGAGCTTTTGCCATTAGAGTAACATGGTATATTAACATTTCCTAGACCACTTTGCTGCAGACTATGAGCAGCACTTTATTGGTAGTAAAGATAAGCCACCTTTTAATCAAGACATACAGACTAGCGCTTTCTGAACCACTAATATTTAATAGAGTGTAAACATGTTAGAGCTGTGTGTGTGTGGTGAGGAGGGAGGAAGACTGCTATTAAACTCTGGCATTATCAGATCAAGGTGTGTGTTACTTTCGACTGCTCATGTGGGTGGAGCGCCGGGAAAGACTTTGGAGATTTTCCCAGCATTGCCGAGCAGTAGCCGTTTCTTTTGTTTGCGTGTGTGATTGGTCTCTTGTCTTGTGTCTGTCTGTTTCTGCATGTGTTGTTTTGTCTCCCTCCCTCCCATTTTTCGTCTCTGTGATTTTGTGGCCCTGGGATGCGTTCCTATGTCCCAGTGTGTTGTTTGTAACTGTTTATGAATGTTATGTTTACATTGTTATTTTTTCTGACTATACAGTGAGGAAAATAAGTATTTGAACACCCTGCTATTTTGCAAGTTCTCCCACTTAGAAATCATGGAGGGGTCTGAAATTGTCATCGTAGGTGCATGTCCACTGTGAGAGACATAATCTAAAAAAATAATCCAGAAATCACAATGTATGATTTAACTATTTATTTGTATGATACAACTGCAAATAAATATTTGAACACCTGTCTATCAGCTAGAATTCTGACCCTCAAAGACCTGTTAGTCTGCCTTCAAAATGTCCACCTCCACTCCATTTATTATTCTAAATTAGATGCACCTGTTTGAGGTTGTTAGCTGCATAAAGACACCTGTCCACCCCATACAATCAGTAAGAATCCAACTACTAACATGGCCAAGACCAAAGAGCTGTCCAAAGACACTAGAGACAAAATTGTACACCTCCACAAGGCTGGAAAGGGCTACGGGGAAATTGCCAAGCAGCTTGGTGAAAAAAGGTCCACTGTTGGAGCAATCATTAGAAAATGGAAAAAGCTAAACATGACTGTCAATCTCCCTCGGACTGGGGCTCCATGCAAGATCTCACCTCGTGGGGTCTCAATGATCCTAAGAAAGGTGAGAAATCAGCCCAGAACTACACGGGAGGAGCTGGTCAATGACCTGAAAAGAGCTGGGACCACCGTTTCCAAGGTTACTGTTGGTAATACACTAAGACGTCATGGTTTGAAATCATGTATGGCACGGAAGGTTCCCCTGCTTAAACCAGCACATGTCAAGGCCCGTCTTAAGTTTGCCAATGACCATTTGGATGATCCAGAGGAGTCATGGGAGAAAGTCATGTGGTCAGATGAGACCAAAATAGAACTTTTTGGTTATAATTCCACTAACCATGTTTGGAGGAAGAAGAATGATGAGCACCATCCCAAGAACACCATCCCTACTGTGAAGCATGGGGGTGGTAGCATCATGCTTTGGGGGTGTTTTTCTGCACATGGGACAGGGCGACTGCACTGTATTAAGGAGAGGATGATCGGGGCCATGTATTGTGAGATTTTGGGGAACAACCTCCTTCCCTCAGTTAGAGCATTGAAGATGGGTCGAGGTTGGGTCTTCCAACATGACAATGACCCGAAGCACACAGCCAGGATAAACAAGGAGTGGCTCTGGAAGAAGCATATCAAGGTTCTGGCGTGGCCTAGCCAGTCTCCAGACCTAAACCCAATAGAGAATCTTTGGAGGGAGCTCAAACTCTGTGTTTCTCAGCGACAGCCCAGAAACCTGACTGATCTAGAGAAGATCTGTGTGGAGGAGTGGGCCAAAATCCCTTCTGCAGTGTGTGCAAACCTGGTGAAAAACTACAGGAAACGTTTGACCTCTGGAATTGCAAACAAAGGCTACTGTACCAAATATTAACATTGATTTTCTCAGGTGTTCAAATACTTATTTGCAGCTATATCATACAAATAAATAGTAAAAAAATCATACATTGTGATTTCTGGATATTTTTTTTTAGATTATGTCTCTCACAGTGGACACGCACCTACAATGACAATTTCAGACCCCTCCATGATTTCTAAGTGGGAGAACTTGCGAAATAGCAGGGTGTTCAAATACTTATTTTCCTCACTGTAGAAATAAAAATTTGATCACAAAAAAAAAGGTGTGTGTTACAGTCTCTATGGACAAAGATGTTTAGTCTCCATGATATCGCCTCACATAAGAAAAGAGTCCTTCAGAAGATTAACTATGTGTGTCCCAGTCTTTTAATCATCACCTCAGTGTTTTATATGTGTATTTAATCCCAAACCATCTTCTATTATTGTAGCCAATATTAGTTCCCTGCAGGAAATTAAGAAAACCATCTCACATGCTGTCTGCCTTGATTAAAGTCATAAAGCTATACATGACACAGCAGAAACAAATCGGCCCATTGCTCTAGCTGGGACTCATCTAGATCAGACAAAGTAGTCACAGGAAATCCTCTACTTCTACTTTCAAAACCCTGCTGCTCCGAAACACTTGGCACTCACTTCCTCTTTGACATTAGCGAAGTGAAACACGTTATAAGTTGTTCTCTGGCATTTGCTGTGTGTGTGTGTGTGTGTGTGTGTGAGTGAGAGATGTACTCCAGGTCTTTTAAACAACAGGAGATCGCTTCATCCCTGTCACATCCAAAAATACACGCTGACTCTAGATGTGTACGATGTCAAGGGCCACCACCTGCTATGCGTGCGTGCATGCCTGTCTGCCTGCCTGTCTCTGCCTGCCTGACTGCATTGCGTCCGTGCGTATTGCATGCGTGCAAGCTGCCTTAATGACAACATGTGCTTGTCCTACACGTAGTGGGTCAGGGAAGACAGTCTGTAATTGTGTTAATTTTGGTTGTTATTATTCACTACGCTATTTCGGGTCACTTTTCACCAACTAAAAAAGGTTAAATGTTTTTAACCATATAGGACGACATTAATGATATAGGTAACAGCATAAAGAAAATTAAATTATATATTGTTTTGTTGTTGACTAAATGAGTATAATATCTGACATGATCTTGTAAATAGGAATAGGTGATATGTTGACATCATTTCGATATAAATAAGGTTTTTTTTCTGATAGCAACAGTGCTACAACTAACAACCATTTTCATTCTCGGTTAATCATTTTATACAATATTGTAAAACATCCATCTTTCAGTTTCCTAAAGTCTAAAGAAACATCTTCAGATTGCTTGTTCTGCTTGCGCTGAATATTATTCTATTATTAATCTATACTCTTCATGCTCTCCCAGATTCTCTACGACAGCCCCAAAGCCAGACGAGAGGTGGAGCTCCACTGGCGAGTATCAGGAGGGCCGTATATTGTTCGCATCCTCAACCTGTATGAGAACATGCATCAGGGAAAGAAGTGCCTGCTCATCATTATGGAGTGGTAGGAGTCACATTTCACCACTCTAACCCTCAGTTTACACACTCTGACATATCGGGATACTTACTCAACAACCATGTAATATTATGTCTTATGTTTTTATTACCTTAGAAAGATTGCAAAAATAAGATCAGATCAGAGCATATATTTATGATCATGTCACACCTCTTTACAATGGCTTCCTGATTGTTTTAAGATTGATTTTAAGATCTTGTTGATTCCTTTCAAGGCTCTTCATGACCTGGCTCCATATTATAATTTTTTTTGTCTTTTATATCTTTTAATTTTGTATAAACCTTTGTGTACTTTGAGATCCTCAGGCAGAGTCCAGTTGAAAACTAAAGGGGACAGAGCTTTTGCAATCAGCGGGCCCGAGGCCCTGGAACAGCTGTTGTAGTCAGGATTCTCTTAACTGTCTCTTCTTTAAAACAAACCTTTTTCAGAAAGCATGTACTGACTTTATCTGAGCTACCAGTTTGGGTTATTAGTTTTTAATTTATTGTTTATTACATACATTTTTCCCTTCATGTATTTTAGACTTTTAGTTTTATTTTGTTCTCTTGCTATATAAATATATAAATCTATATAAATCAAGTTGTTTATTATTATTATTATTATTATTATTTTTATTATTATTATCAAATGTCAGTCATAAAACCTGCCACTCAGACGAGACAAAGTGAAGAAGTTGACACCGATGGTGAAATAAAGGGAAAGAGTTCCATCTGGGCTTCAAGTCATGACAAACTGTCCATAAAATTACCCAGAATGGCTCCAGTGATGTAGTTAAACTTTGCTCTTTTTATTGTCTTCCACTTGTAAATTTAATTAAATTTAGAGGCTGACAGCGGATAAATGGCAGTCTTCTGTTCAAGGGGATTTTTAAATAACTATGACTAAATAACTAACTGGTTCTCATCATTTACAGTTACTGAAAGAGCAACTGTTTGTGTTGTGTTGTATGTAGTGATGTGTGTGTGTGTGTGTGTGTGCGTGTGCGTGTGCATGCTTGTGTGTGCTCAGCAATCTCTCACTCCTTCCTGTATGACAGAGGGTCAGAGGAGGACAACATCACACACATTTCTCTCCCTGCTATCTGTTCATCTGTGTGCACATGAACCACAAAAAGTACGATCTTACTTAATGCACAGTAACTCACATCCAGGTCACAATGAGCACAAAAACATTTTTCCAGAGGACCAGAGAGAGTTTCAGGTGGCAGCTGTTTCATGTGTGTTTGTGATTCTGAAACTGTAACATTTATGGAGTGTCTGAACTGAATGTAGGTCATAGGTCTCACCATTCATCAGCTATGGTATTGTTATACAGTATATTATTAGCTGCCCTGTAAGGTATTTTCAATAAGAACATTTTGGTACTTTACCATCTTCCGTCTTTCGGTCCGGGTTTTCGGGTTTGTTTCCTGTCTAAAAAATAAGAATTTCCCCACTGTAATTTTTTAACTTGACTTTTCATTTCTCTTTGCAAGAAACTGAAAGCTTTAGGTGGAAGTGTTTTGAGCTGTGAAACAACTCCACAGATTTCCACTGAAATCCAACACTGTGACTCACAGTGTAACTGTAGATGTAGAAAATATGTATTTTTGTCTAACTTATTGTATGTCTTTTACTTTTCACCTGAATTTATCTGCCATACTATAATTGTGGTGCTTTGTGCAAATGCAGATGTCTAAAAACACATTTAGTTGTTCCATCCCTGATTTATCCCTAATCGCAGTATAGTTTTCCAGTGTCTTCACTGCACTGCATGACACCAGTAGAAATGACTTAGTGTAATTAGATGTTGACAAAAAATTGGGAAACGATGATTTTCTGTGTTTGATTGTAGTATGGAAGGGGGAGAGCTGTTCAGCCGAATCCAGGCCAGAGGAGACCAGGCCTTTACTGAGAAAGGTGAGGACTGATAAATATTTCCAGGAAAGAGCTATATAAGGCAGACATTTTGTATAGCATTGGACAGGCAAATAGAAAATAATATACGTTTGTTCTTTTCTTTTAAGCAATCCCTGTTTTATTAGAATCTTTTGTTGTGTGATACTGGAATTGCTTCTGGTTTGAGAGAGTATGCTTTTCTCTATTCCTCCCAGAGGCTTCTGAGATAATGAGGGACATCGGCACGGCCATTGAGTATCTCCACAACATTAACATCGCACACAGAGACGTCAAGGTGCAGAAAGATCAAGATCTTTCATATTTGTCATGATCAAGATCATGACAAATATGATCTGTTCTGGGTCATTTAAGGACATTTTGTCATACGTTCTCTTCTTCTTCTGCCTTCTATTTAGCCAGAGAACCTGCTGTACACCACTAAAGAAAGAAACGGGGTCCTCAAATTAACAGACTTTGGCTTTGCTAAGGAGACAACGCTACAAAACCCTCTACAGACCCCTTGTTATACACCGTACTATGTGGGTCAGTTGTTTTATGTAGTTTTCAAAATATTTTTCTTTTTTCCTGACCGATGAACTGTTTTAAGGAAAGGTGCCATTAATTCTGTATATGGTATTTCTCCCAAGGTGGAAAGGTTTTGTAATATGGAAAACAATCTACAATATTTTTTCCACTGAACTCCATTTATAATTTTTTTTAAATCTATTTTTATGTGTTTGTGTTTTGCCAATGATAAGCTCCTGAGGTTTTGGGTCCAGAGAAATATGACAATTCTTGTGACATGTGGTCTCTGGGCGTCATCATGTACATCCTGTGAGTACTGGGGGTGGGAATGGGTGGAGCAGCAGCGGGGATATAACCACAATTTTTTTTGTATGATGCATTCTTTAAATGGCTACCTTCAAGCAAAGCGGAAGTGAATCTTTTTAAGGTTTTAAAGTTACTCTGTCTATCTCACCTTGTTTTTCTGTGTAGGTTGTGTGGCTTTCCTCCATTTTATTCCAACACGGGCCAGGCTATTTCTCCGGGAATGAAGAGGAGGATCAGGATGGGCCAGTACGAATTCCCCAACCCAGAGTGGGCTGAGGTGTCACAGGAAGGTGACAAAAAAGAAAAAACAATAAAAACAACACACAGGCCTTGTTCACACTGACACACGTTCACAATTGTTTAAAAATCCATGTTTTTCTCTCATTTTTTTAGCCCTGCAAATGTAGGTTATTAAAAACATTCTCCAGAACTACTTCTTATTAACTTCAAAATTAACATTATAATAACCAGTTAACACAAATTCCTCTTAATGCCACTAATTGTTTTGACGCGCAATTAACACATGCACGTTCTGTGAATTTGTGCCTCAGACCTCTCAGCAGTTTGGGAAAGAAGCAATGTAGCAGCAACGTTATAGATGCCTAGCAGAAACAAACCTCCTTGAGCAGAAATGAATAAAGGAAAGGGTCTTTTGAATAGCAAGTTCAATTTCAAAGCCCTTCCAGAGGGTTATTGACAAGACTTAAGTTATTTGCATGTAATGTTGAAGTGAATTGAGTTACCACTGGAGTAGTCTCAAGTACCACTTTTGGTGGACTGTAGAAACTAAATTGCCCTTCGGGGATAAATAAAGCTATCTGTATCTTTGGCCAAACATACGGCTGATGTTGAGAACCTTCCTTCCTCTTGTAAAAGACAGGCCACGCGGGATAGTTTTCAGACACCTGGATGTATGCATGTATTTGTACAATGTGTCCATTTCTGTAATGCACGAGGTCCAAAAAATGGGATGTTTAGTTAACCTTTACAAGTGTAAAGTGGGACTATACATTGTGTTAGTGTTACCAAGTAATGTTAGACTCAGGTCAAATGGCCATCTGTTATTGCTGATGGACTTGAGTTTTGCCTATTGACCTTTGAGGTTATTCTGGAGAATATTCTAGACATTATTTGTCATTGTTTTGGATTTTTGCAATAATAATAAACTTTGCATAAAGCATATTGTCCGCTTCTATGTTAATAAGAGCATTAAAAACCTGAAAAATATCCCTTTTAAATTACATTTAGAACAGACACAAAAATGTATGATTAATTTGCAATAAATCGTAAGTTAGCTTTGGACAATTGCATTTCAATATTTTCATCGATTGACAGCGCTATCCAGTACACAACCTGTGTTTTACTTCTGAAGACTTATAACAAAGCAATTGCCCAAACCCCTCTGTGAGACATCTTTCAGATACTTTAAGAGATAACAGCAAGCTGGTGTCATCCTCCTAACCAACAGCAGTGACAGTGCACAACTCTGTCTTGCGCATGCTGTTGTTTTTCTATTTCTTCACTCAATCTATCTCACCCTTCTCTCTCAAGCAATCCTATTTGCTGTGAAAGTAGACCATTCTGTCCCTGAGACCAGGAGAAGTTTTACTCAGCACACGATTTGAATGTGTGTGTTGCTACTAATAATGCAATTATCTTTGCATTGCCTTTGCTTTTACAGCCAAAGATTTGATCCATCAGCTACTGAAGACAGACCCAAACGAGAGAATGACCATCACTCAATTTATGAACCACCCCTGGATTAATGTAAGTATGTGTGTCAAGTACAGATGGACATTGCATACTTCCTGTACTGCTTTTCTGTTTGTCTGTGCATCTATTGGCTCAAACCTACATCTGCATGTATGTGTGGGTGTCTGTTTGCACTCATCAGAAGTCCATGGTGGTTCCCTCCACTCCGCTCCACACCACCCGGGTCCTGACTGAAGAAAGAGAGCTGTGGGAGGATGTGAAGGTCAGAAGCACAACAACACTGACCCCCTCTGGTCATATATATGCATTACAACCTGTCACTGCTGGGCTGTTAAAGCTTTAGGTAAGCCTAAAGCTTACCTAAGCCCCAGTGTCGCATTGCCAGACCTTCCTCATAAGCACTGTGGAGGAGGGTCTGGCTAGTCTACACAGCATTCTGGGATGGGAGAAAAACGTGCTCTGGTTTATTGGCATTTCTTTAAACCAATTGCAATTGTCAAGTGCCTGACAGAGGCACGGTGCTGCTGCAAAATAGCTTCAGAAAGGAACTTGTTTTGGTGGAACATGTGTACGTTGAAAGATTGGTTTAGTCGTGCAACAGAAAATTTAGATTGGACAGATAGTCAAGCTAGCTGACTGGCTTTACCCTGCAGAGATCTGAGGAGCAGTTGACCATAGTCTTCATAAATTGACCAGAGTTTAAAATTCCGACACAAAGAAAGCGGAAAGTAACGGAAATCCAGGCGAAAAGAGTGACATCCGGCGGAATTTCCGGCGGCATTATCACAATCCCCGAAGTGGAACGCCCCAGTGTGACTCCAGCAATTACGTATGACGCTTCTGTAAAATTAAGGTGCTACTGAGAGACAGATTCTAAAATGTGTTAAAAATCAATAGTGGAGAGGCAAAGCTATCCTGTAAATGCTGGAACCATCCTACCTTTCCCATAAAATAACAAGAGTTTCTTTCATGCATGCCTGGGAAATACCCATGTGTTTCAAACTCTTCTCTCTCAGTTTGTACTACTTTCTGTTAAAATTTGGAGTCTCCAAGCCCAATTATCGTTGTCACTTTCTCAGCCTTTACAATGCTCCTCTAGAACCACAGAAGACATAGAGTACAGTATGTATGTCAGTAAGTAAGTAGTACTCTTAATGATCTTAATAATCTGTTAAGTGATTTTAATGATTATCAAAGAAAAATGAATGAAACTAATTCAAATGCTTTAAACACAAAATGCATCAACATCTTAATGGCCACCAGGGGGAAGCAGTGTTCACAGTCTAGTCTAGTACAATGAGCAAATTCGGTGTAACATTTAACACACATACACACACACACATATTTAAACACAAAGGAGCTTAACTGCTCTGCATAATTTTTCTTTCTAGGATTTACACAAAGAAATGTGTTCAAAATACAAACATTGTTTGCTGTCATCAAGTTACTGTGGGCTTAATTTCACAACAGCTGAGTGAGAGAGCTTGAAGTGATAAGGTGTGAAAAGAACATTTCTCCAGAATGTGACGTACACAATACACCACTGTTTGGTTCTGCAATGGGCAATGCTCTGTTGTGTAAAAATTTCACCTATTGCACTCCTGAACAACCACTTCTCAAAAAGCACAAAACCGTTACATTCTTTTCTTCTTTTTTTTAAAAAAATTCTTTTTTTAGAATAATTACATTAACAAGAATAGACAGAGAACACTGAAGTTATATCAACATTCATTTCTACTTGTGAACACAAGGAGACAGCTTCCACACTACAGAATAGTACAGAAAATGCCTAACTGGAAGCTCTCTACAGCCGCTTATTTATACAAAGTTGATGTTGATACAAATGTTGTCATGTTATCTCATTCGGTCTGGGAATCTCCTCTGCCTGCTCTGCCCCCAGAAACATACTGTGCCTTTTAATTCGATATAATATGGTAATATAATATTGTATTCTTATGCAAACAGTTTTGATAATAATCAAAACAAGCAGTCTCAGAAAACTGAAACACACTGTTCTTTCTTTTCATCCTTGTGCCTCTAAAAGTCTGCGACATCAGCCTAGCTCTGTTTAAATATGATAAAATCTACCTATCATGTTGTATTTTATCTCATTTCATTTTTTTTTAATTCATACAAAAACCAATGTGTAAAAATGTTAAGTTGCTATTTTTACCAGGCGTTATTTGCAGGAGTATGTCTTGGCCCGGAGCAAGGACCCTGGTAAAACTGCAACTTGATCTCTTTACACTTCGGTTTTTGTGTGGATTAAACAATTAATGTACAACATGCTAATTAGAAAGCTTTAGAGCTGCTGATAGGAGGATCTTACCTTTCGATAATGCTAGGGTATCTGCCCCCCCCCTCCCGTTCCAGTCTTTATGCTACGCTAAGCTAAGATCATACTACAGATTTACTCTATAAATGTGAGAGTAGTATCAATGTTCTCATTTATGTATAAGTAAGAAACATAATAAGAGTATTTCCCAACATTATTATTATTGTACTATTGCATGTATGCACTGTTTTCTTGGATGTAGAGGGATAAAAGTATATGTCAATCAATCAATCAATCAAAAGCAATGTCAATTATTTAAAAAAAACTAAAGCACCTCATATGACATTTGAAGAGATTGGTTGAGAATAGGACTCAACAAAGGTGTACTTACAATATGACATTGTTCTATATAGTGTCCTCTCTCCGGTTGTAATATATATGTATATATGTCTTCATTCAACTAGCACCCTCTGCTACACCTGATCTTCTGCCCTGTCTCTCATAGGAAGAGATGACCAGTGCTTTAGCAACCATGCGCGTGGACTACGACCAGGTGAAGATCAAAGATCTTGATACTTCCAGCAACCCGCTACTCAACAAGAGACGCAAGAAGGCCGCTGCGGGGGCCAAGAGTGGTTCCACGGTCTGCCAAAGTCAGTGAGACACAGGGTTGTTGGTGGAAATCCAGAAGGCCAATGATGACGAAAAACAGCTCAGAAGTTGGAAAACTTTATTGCAGCAGGAGGAGACCATTAAGAGACTTACCCGAGACTCTTAAGAGACTGGATGTTAGGTTCTCTGAAATAAAGGGACAACATAGGAACAACAGCAAAGTCAGAGCTGGACATTTATAAGACATATTAAGACATGATATAACAAGTGATAAAACAATCAACAGCTCTGCTCACTGTGGGTCTGTTTTTAATTATTTTTATGTATGTCATTTTTAGACCTTGCCGGTTTGTAAGAGTGTCTGTGTGCAGACATGAAGTATTTTTAGTGATCTAGTGATCATGTTTTGTGTATTTAAATGCTGGGTGTCCTATTCGAGCTCTCCTTTGTAACTAGTGTGCAAATCACACAGACAAAGCAACTGTGAAACTAGAACATTCACTATTACCTGTGTTGTCTTTATATTGTCTGTCCTTTTTTTCAGGAATTAAAAAAACATCTGACACTGTCTGCCTTGTTATTTTAATAACATGTAGCCTCCATACACTTCAACCCAAGGGAGTGTTTTTATGTAAAGCAACAATAAAATGGCCCCATACATATTACAAAGCAGTACGTTTTACTCACCATCACTGCTTCAGATCAACATTGTGTCCTAATGGAGCAATGAGAGGCAACACACAACCTGCTTCCTGGCAGTGTGGTGTCAGAGAGTGTTATGTAAGCAGCAGTGGTGTAATGGTTTCATTACATGGATGAGTTGTGACACTTTTTCTTGGGAAGGATCTTGTGTAAAAAATAGTGTGTAGAGTGTGTTTATGGGGGTTAAACAAAATGCTTCCAGTAAATAGTGCCCACAGTTTTCACTTTAAATGAAAACCTAAGCAAAGCAATGCAGTCTTTTGCTAATGAAAACCTCATCTGTCAGATACATCCACTTGATGTAGAGATTGGATTTGTCCATACGGTTGTAAATTAAACTTTTTAAAGTAAAGCTCCATGTGTGAGATGTTTTTCTGATGACTTTGGAAGTATTGTTTTTGTAATGGTGCCTTTCAGGCTTTGTGAGAGCACTATAAATAGCAGCAGTGGAGTAGTTATTTGGGATGCAGCCATCTGACTGGAAAAGGTCAACATTATTATGTTACGATTGTATGGTGAGTACCTTTCCCCCACTTTGATCACAAGGTCCACCAGCAGTATTTAGAAGATGGGTTAAGGGAAGCTTATCATACAAACTACTTGCTGTAAATATGGGATGTCAGCCATGATTAAATGTGGCCCAAATAGAGCATGACCTCTCAGCTGTTGTTTGGTGCTTCATGTCTTTAAGTACAAACCATAGACATAATAAAGAGTAGACGCCGCATCGACCGCTACTGCCTATTGGCGCTGACGAGATTTGGGGCCGCCATCTTGGACCGGTCACCCGCTCCACTCAGTGTAATGTGTTTGGCAGGTGCAATGAGCTGTCAGCGCGTTTAATTAATCAATCTCACTGAATACCCAACTGATTGTCATGTTTTTTTTTGCTACAAAGGTCATACATGTAGCTATGATACAGGACACATGATTAGGCGTATTTTAATATTCATAGTGTGCTTAACAGTAATAGAATATTCTGATATGATATAAATTCACCAGACGTCCGAGATCAAAACTGGAAACATAATCCCCGAAAAGGGAGAGCAACGGGGATATTTCCAGTTTGACTATAAATCTGATTGAAAAACCTAATGTTGTGTCTTTAAAAAAAAAGAACAAGGACAGAGGTAGTTTTTCTTCTATATTTAGTCAGGGGACAAAAACGGGGGACTGTCCCCTAAATCCGAGGACGTCTGGTCACCCTAGACCAGACATCCTCGGTGTATCTATCATTTGTAAATGATAGGTATTTGCAAAATACCCCTACATAACATATATGATGTAGGCTACAATAGGTATAAATACCCCTACATCACATATATGATGTAGGCTATAATAGGTATAAATACCCCTACATCACATATATGATGTAGGCTATAATAGGTATAAATACCCCTACATCACATATATGATGTAGGCTATAATAGGTATAAATACCCCTACATCACATATATGATGTAGGCTATAATAGGTATAAATACCCCTACATCACATATATGATGTAGGCTATAATAGGTAAAATACCCCTACATCACATATATGATGTAGGCTATAATAGGTATAAATACCTATTATAGAAAAATAATTTGCAAACACATTATAAATATGATAGGGAAGAAGAAACAGATAGTGACCGTAAAGTCAGATATTTAAGTACAAGAAACAATATGATTATATTATTAGAGTCTACTTGAAGCTTTTTATATTTGTCTCTCTCTCTGTCACACACGCACACACACACACACACACACACACGCACACATATGCAAGCACACACACACACACACACGCACAGTACTACCACATTGTTCTGCATCAATTGCCTCCCAGACCTTGACATTTAGCAGCCCCACTCCCAACACACACACACACACACACACACACACACACACACACACACACACACACACTAGGGTTGCACAACATTGACAAAATGTGATATTGCAACATCAATATGAATTCCAATATTTTTAAACATATATAAAATTACAAAATAGATTCATAACAAATTAAACAAGTTTTCTTACAACACAAGGTTTATTTTAACTGAAAGTTATATTGGACTGGTCCAACATGAATAACTAAGGACCATGTCTACAGAACAGGACGGGTTCTACTGGTTGGACAGTATAAAATACATAAATAAAGTTATAATATAAATAACTAAGGACCATGTCTACAGAACAGGACGGGTTCTACTGGTTGGACAGTATAAAATACATAAATAAAGTTAACAGGACAGCTCCACAAAATAAACTAAATATTGCATGCTTATTGCGACTTTCGATATATTTGATAAATGACCAGCTGTCTCAGCTCTTATTACATAAGTAATTGGACAGATACACCTCTTTTATGTTGTGTTGACTCTGTACTCAAGCACATTGCTATTGAAAAGGCTATATAATTATATATATATATCTCTATCTATCTATCTATCTTATAAGAGTAACGTGCAAGTCTTATCAAACAAATCCCAACTAAACCAGAGACAATCCCAATGTAATAACAACACAAGCATACATTAGTGCTGCTTTTGGAACTTAACTTATGTAGCAATTTTCAAAACACAGATAGGCCTACAAAATGCTTCACAGAACCCAGAGTGAAAGAGATAAGATAAAAAAATCCACCGATCTGAGCAGGAATATGCTGCACAGTGCTCTGGCATCTTGTATCTTCTGCTGCCAAGTAACGAGTATGACCGGTCCAAGATGGCGGCTGGATTTCTCGCGCTCAGCCTGCCAATGCGGCGTCTACTCTTTATTATGTCTATGGTACAAACATTCTCAGAGTGTATTTGTTGGAATTTTACAGTGTGTTGCAAATTACATACCTCCTCATAGTGAGGCAGTGGTACTTTTCCTTAGTCAGCCATTGTGTAGAGACAAGTGCAGTCATGATTACAGCATGTATCTGTTTCCCTAATATGATGTAAACATTGCAGTGTCTTATAAACTTCCTACTTGTGTTTTTCCACTCAACAAGTCACTGATCCTCCCACTCCAGAGCTTTACAAACACCAGAGTCATGGCACTGACACCAGTAGTGAAGAAATATTGAGGTTCTTTACTAAAGTAAACATACTAATACACTATGGTGTGGTAAGTAAAAGTCCCGCATTGAAAATGTCACTTAGTAAAAGTATGTACTTTAAGTATCATCATGAAAATGTACTTAAAGTATTAAAAGTAAAAGTACTCAATGCTAAAAAGCCTTACACTTTAGAAACTGGAAACAAAAGTAAAATCATTTCAGCTGTACCTGTAGGCAGTTATGTTTTGGGGTAGTTTAATTTATGAAAAAACATCATAGTTTAAAACTGCATGTGTTTTGTGTGCAAAAATCTTAATTTGTAAAGTATCTAGTAACTACAGCTGTCAGATTAATGTAATGGAGCAAAAAGTACAATATTCATCTCTGAATTGTAGTGGAGTAGAAGTAGAAAGTGGCATAAAAAGAAAGGACTCAAGTAAAGTACAAGTACCTCAACACTTGTTCTTTAGTAATGTACTTGAGTAAATACTTAGTTACATTCCACTACCGATTGACACACAGGGAATACAGGTTCAGCCATGGGTCCGTTTTCTAGCACTATTCACAGGAGATATGTTATAATACTTTTGTCTGATTGATTTAGATTAATTCATAAGTACCTCCTTAGAAATAATAAAACATATCTCTCTCAAAAGTTGTCTAAAAGTTGCATGAAATAGCCTGGTGTGTGGAGCAGAATTAGGCGTGAAGTTTGATTAATACATGTTCATGTAAGGCTATTTTCAATTGATTTTTATATTTATGGAAGATGCCAAAAAGTCCCCATCCAAAAAAAAGGAACATTTCAAATTAAGGGCCCAAATAATTAAGGTGGATGCCCTATACATCAGGTCATGTTAGCTGGACACAGGACTATCTGAAATGTGTTATCTTTTGCTAAGCCATGTGCTAAAGCCCAGGTCGTACAGAATGTTACACAGTGAGTGTGAGGGGAATGGGAGTCTTGGGTGTGAGATGTGCAGGGGGGAATGTAGGATAGGGGGAGGTGAGCTGGGGGATCACTTTGCTCAAGAGGGAAGAGTGTGTTAAAGGTCAGTTGATAGCTAACTGTTTCCGTCATGCTCAGATCATGTTGTCTGAAACTGTCTGACAATATGATCTGTCTAAGCTCGCTGCGTTCCCTTTCTGTATGTTTCATGGCTTTCGTGGTGTGTAGACCTCAATGATTCCTTTATCTGTGTGTGTGTGTGTGTGTGTGTGTGTGTGTGTGTGTGTGTGTGTGTGTGTGTGTGTGTGTGTGTGTGTGTGTTTGTGTTTGTGTTTATGTGTGTACATGTGTGTACATGTGTACATGTGCGCGCGTGAGCGTGTGTATGTTACAGGCCTTGACCTTGCTTGACATTACTATGACAGGCTGCCATAGTAAGGTTTCATTAGTGCCACTGAAATAGTCTCAAGTCAAGAGTTTGCTTTCCTTGGCCCACCAAATCTGCCCAATGTCTAACATTGTACTTCCAGTACTTTCAAGGTAAATTATTTGAAATGGGTGATATATAGTACTTAAATGTAGTACTTGAATATTTAAGTAATCAAGTACACCTCCCCCCAACTTGCATCCACCTCTAGGTTTTTAATGTTTCTTGTTTTGTACCTTTAAATCAATGGATTGAGATGTTTTTGACACTGATAGGAAGGAAAAAAATACTTTTTAATGTCAAAATAAAATATGTCTTGCCCATCTGAGCCATTCAGTGTCCACAGGTCTCTTGTTTACTAATGCCTGTCTCTCTAGGCAGATTCATGCCTGTGCCATATTCTTACATTTTCTAATGATGGATCTTACTGTGCTCTGATGATTGGGAAACTACCTCTTACTAAACTTGTCACAGATTTGTTTGGGGTGTTTATCCTCATTATCTCCTGGCACACCCTTATTACACACAGATGATCCCTATTCATCATAGAAAAACAACTTCTATAATCATAGGCTGTACCAGTGATGGTTTAAGTATATTATGCTAAAGTTGTGTGCACTGTGCAGTTATGCAATCCAATTTTAAGCCATTACCTAAGTTTAATTTGTAATGATTTGCTTTCAATCTGATATTAAAGTTACGTTCTGAGTTAAAGTTCTGCTTATTTATGTCAAAAAGCCTGATTAATCAATAAAAATATTAAGTTATTCCACGATTAAACATAAAAAGTTAGTTAGTAAAGTTAGCAAATAGCTTTAGTACTTATTGCACAAAAACAAGTTCTGCAAGTTAGACTGCTGTTGGAAAACTGTTCCTGTTTCTTTTAGCTATGCATTTAATATTGTATCATACATCCTACAAGATACGTAGAACAATTATTCCTATGAAGTCTTATTGTCTGAGATTATAATGTAGCATTTTGGTGTTTTACTATCTGTGATACACAGTTTAGCTGCATGCCTCTATTCTGTAATGTTTCCTGCCATTTATAAAGTATCCTAAATTAAACCATACGTGACATGAGAAACAGTACAACTTAAGCCCTGCCAGGACTTGTGGGGACATTTCTCAGCAGGGAAAGGGTGGGTGGGGTGTAGGAGTGTCAAAGGGGGCAGGTAGGCTGCCACCTCATGCTATCCTAGCACACACACACACACACACACACACACACACACCTTCACTGATGCTCACTGTACACAAGTGGGCGTGTAGCCTACAGTGAGCATCAGTGAAGCGCTCGGTAGGCTGCTGCTACACCGCCAGGCACTGCGCTGCTTCAGACAGATGCCCATGATGAGAGGCTGCTCCAGCCGCACCAAGCTTGCACAGAACCAGGACAGAACGGGTAAGACGTTGATTTGAAGGATTAAGTAGACCCGTGCACGCAGGAGTTTAACTTGTGCATCTTTAACCAGATGACAGAGAGAGGCGGGTCGAGCAGCCCTTCAAAGACATAAACAAGAGCCGATGTGCTGTACGTGCGGCGCTGTCACCGAGTTCTTTACCCTACATAAAAAAAACAACAGGCGACAATCTTTGGTTTTAGTATAACCATTCTCATTTGTAAAAGCAGTTGTGCTTTAAACCAGATGATGAAAAGCCGGACGGATGTTTTTGGACTGAATGCTTTCCGACATTTCCAGCTATTAATATCTCCATGTCCTATACTCTGATCATGCTGGAGATGCTGCTGCCGAGGTTTATGTTTTGCTTTTCCTGGCTGCTTGTTTTCTTTATGGTTGTGATTGTACAGCTCAAACAGGGCTGCTGCGATCAAATGTCTTTTGTCTTTTACACTAAATATTGGGTTCGTGATCTGAAGCGGTCTCTATGATGGTTTACTGCCGAGTGTAAAGTAAACATACTATATTTGGAAATGACTTGTCCAGTATTTCAGGCTAAAGGCTGTAGCTACAATCAGAGCATGGCAGCTGCTTGGAGGAGGAGCTCACAGAGCTGTTTCCTGTTCAAGTATGCAAGATTTAACCTCAATGAAAACTAGCTGACATTTCCCACAGTGCACATATATTAATGATTAATATAATATTTCACACAGGCTACTCAAGTGTAATGTAGATAAGATAAGATACTTTAAATAGTCTACATGTTGCCTGGTCAACTTTTATGCAGCTGACAATGTGCGCAACAGTTCAGTGTCCCCCCTCAAATCTTACCTGGCTGAAAAAGTATAATATATATATATATATATATATATATATATATATATATATATATCCCTAGCATGAGTTGTGTGCCATTTATTTGTGGACCTGATGAACCTGACATATATTATAGTCTAGCAGTCAGGGAATTTGACAGAGTAGGAGCTATTTAATTAGAAAACCTCCATCTCACCATATTTAGGTCACAGGCCCTGTTGCTCTTAAGACTGACACTGAAGCTTAATATAAGCAGTGCATCAGATAGTACATAAGGAACGCATAAACAGATGAACTACTAACCTGAACATCTACAATTATCACTATAGTATGCACACCTGAACAATGCAATCCAATCCAACATCTATGCAAACTGTCCTGTCGTGGTAAAGCTTGTAACGGTCAGTATTTGTTGACGCTATGTAAGTGTGGATTTATCTCCATGGTAATTTTTTTAAGGATTATTTCTTGGGGGCTTTTCCCTTTAATAGGAACAGTGGATAGATAGGAATGGGAGATGACATGCAGCAAAGGGCTGCAGGTCGGATTCAAACCCACGCATACTGAGCGAGCTAGAGGCCATTGTAATTCGTTTAACCCTTGTGAAAGTGGAGTTACTGCAGACTGCATTCATTTGAAAGGCACTCTGTTCACGTGACATGGACAGAATATTAGAAACACCTTTTTACAAAACCTCTGACACCTACGAAGGTAAATGGTGCAAAAGGTGAGAGCTTTTAGGAATACGATGTGAGAACTTGCAGAAATTTGCATGCACACAATAACAGCTGAAAGCGTGTAGTGCAACATTTACTCATGTACTTTATTGTCTCAGGTTCATTTTCCATCACAACCACAACTCAGTGATTACAACCTCTCGAATCTGTTACTGCAATGTGCTCTCTCGCATCACATAGTGGCGAATCTGCGCGCATCGACTTTTGCAACAATTCTTGCGATACACTTAGTTCAAAACTAATTTCCTGTGGACTTTAGTCTGTGGAGCTCTGACCCAACAGGACGGTCGGGGACAGCAGGGTTTTACCGCCAAAAGAGGGACAACTCTGTCCGGCTAATTTATGTAGCATGAAAGCTAGCGTTAGCTATCTAGCAGCAAGTCCGCTTCTAAATACTGTAAATACCTTTTAATTATCTCAACACTTTTTAACAGTCAAACTGAAACACTGGCGGTGAGCTCCTGGTCCTACAGCCGCAGACGGACCGCCATCAGTGGGGATCGGCCAGCGTAGCAACACTACAAAGCTCCGCTGCCGACCTCGACCTGATCGAGCTCCGGCGGGACACGGAGAGACCCACTCCCGGTAGCAGCGACCCATCAACAAAAATATGGTGCTTTTTGAAAATGAAACCATCTTAACCTATTCTGGTACAACCTCAAAATACATGAGCACAAATGAGCATAATATGGGCGCTTTACGGTTGTATTTTAAAAGTCTAACTTAATACCTTGACCCCTATAGCCCCCTGAGGTATAAATGTTCTTCAGGAATCTCTCTCTGCTGCATGTACTGTAGAATGACAAATTAATGTGTTATGCTGAAGCCAGTTGTGGAGTGTCCAAATCAAACAGTTTTTCTTCTTAAAGCTGCACTAATCAATATTGTTAAATAGACAGTGGAGCAAATGACTGTGTAATGTGAGAGAAGTTGTTTACAGGTGCACGCTGTTGCAGTTCCCCTCTCTATGAAGTGTTTGAGCGTTTCTCAGCTCATTGATTTGGTTTAAGGGCTCGCAGTTGAACGGTTTTGGTTCACTCTCTGCTCTCATCAACCCCATATCCAGCCATATCAGGCAGCTGCTGTCAGTGAAAAAGCTGTGTACTGTACTGTAAGATACAGAAACAACAGACATACCTGGTACACCTAGTGTAATGGAGCATTTAGCAGCTGAGAAGCCAGATATTTCCCTAGGAGTTGGTGAAGACATAGACTATCTTGCTCCCTTATGAGGTCACAAGGGGCAAGGTTGCCTCCCCTTTCTCTGCTTTGCCTGCCCAGGGAATTTGGCCCACCCAGCCTCCCTCTTGCCCCCTTCTCTTCTCCTCAAAAGCTACAGAGTCAAAAATGGCACATACTAAGGAAAGCTCATTGTGAGACTGGCTCTAGTGGCTGTAATTTTTCAAAAAGGCTGAATTTTGGGAAAGAGACCTCAGATACAGTATTAGGGGACCACTTATATGGCGAGTGGATAGTGCCACGGATAACCTACTGAAGGAGATGGTTGTGTGACTCTAACGTTTGGATTGACTATACCATTGCCAGTGTACATTGTAGTTGATAAGTACACCGCCACACCTAAGCGTCATCGCCAGACAAAATGTAATGAGTGAATTTAAGTCAATCAATATATAGTAAGCCTATGTTATAGCCTTTAGGTTTAAATATATTTCAGTTCATTCAGTACATGTTTCAGGCCCTTTATCCATTATACAAGTTGCTCTAAAAGTACTAACAGTATAAAAATAATACGATAAATTAAATTGTAGTACCTCATCACCTTATGTGACCTGCACTGTTGGAAGAATGCATTGTAACATCTAACATTGATTGAACATTGGCGCCATCTACTGGATCATTACACTAATTACCTTACTGTGTATTAAGCTTCATAGATCTGTTTACATGTAACTTGTATGTATGTGTATATGTATCCATGTATACACTTTATTATATACAATGCAACTTATATCTGTGCAACCGTTGATGTTTAACGTTACCTTGTTCATCTTTGTTTTTATGTTTTAACGTTATGTCTGTTTTCTGTGTTGAAAGCAACACAAAGCCAGACTCAAATTCCGTCATGTTTACACTTACTTGGCCAATAAAGCAGTTTATGATAAAAAAAAAAAAAATATACTGTAAGTTCTTTATTTATGAAGTATATTTGCAGATAGCCCCAATTTTAAAAAATCTGATTTGAGTCAAAGGAAATTTGAGTCTGTCTGAAAACTGCTGCTGGAAAGTTCAATTTCCTTGTGGGAGTCATCCCAAAAGGATCAATAAAGAGAAGTCTATAAGTATAGTCTGTCTAAGTCTAAAGGCACCAAGATCTCACTGTGGGCTGCTCTGTTCTTTATCTAGTTGGCAAATGAAGACCAGCCAAATCACTGACTTATTTATTCCGTAATGGGTCATATTTGTTTTAACGTTGATTTGTTTTTGGAGTGAATTGACTTTCATTTTAGGTAACAAGTGGATGCAACTATCACAATTGCTCTAGTTATTTTTATGATTTTGATCATGTCTTGTGATTATACCTTTGTATACCTTGTTCATTCAGCAGTTTAATACTGTTTTATAAGCATGATATATTATTAGCCACACATTATGAGTAGGCTAGGCCTAACACATAAGCACCAGAAAGTAAGCAAAATAACACTAACAAAATGTGAATCTAAAAAAAAATGTACTGAACTACATTTATCTGACAGCTTTTGTTTTATTGCTCCGGGCTTGTTTCTGCAACAGCTCATTGAGTATCGGATACAATATAAACTATTGAGGACATATTTTCCTTTGACATTGAAGCAGTATTAAACGAGATCGCTGCAGTCAGTAATTTTAACATGGTACAAAATACGACTTTAAAACATCTCTGAGCTCTGAGCAGCGCTGTCTGGAGCGACTATCGGCTACGTCTGGTCAGTGTTTTCTTCCTTTTATTCCAATTTCGGGTCTTTCAGTCACAGTGAAAACCGGGGACATTTTCGGGGACATTTTCGGGGACAGATCCAGCCGTGGACAGGTCACCAAAACCGGGGACTGTCCCCGGAAACCGGGGACGTCTGGCACCCTACTATATGGGTAAAATGTAACAAGTTGATTCATACACCCAGTTGATTCATCCACCCAGTCTTGTCACAGTGTAAAGCAGATATTGACTACATTGTTTTATCTATAGACAGCACAGTGCACTGAGCTTATACTATTTTGAAGCGTTTGGCTGACGTATATGACGTTAAACCCCCAGAGAGTTCAGTTCGCTTGTGTTTGTTGTTGAGCACAGCTCATGTCGTTTACGGTTAAGCAGAGGATGTGCTCCGTACTACAGCTATTACGGCCGACTGTGGCCAGCCCGAAGCACGTGACAAGAGCGCGAGAGAGAGAGAGCGCGAGAGAGAGAGAGCGCGAGAGAGAGAGAGCGCGAGAGAGAGAGCGCGAGAGAGAGAGAGCGCGAGAGAGAGAGAGCGCGAGAGAGAGAGAGCGCGAGAGAGAGAGCGCGAGAGAGAGAGCGCGAGAGAGAGAGCGAGCGAGCGAGCGAGCGAGCGAGCGCGACAGGTCATCTCTCCATCAACGCGGACGGAGCAGCGCGGATGAAACACCGGTCATCTTCAGAGCAGCATCACGGGAAAAGGCCCCGTGTTCCCGCCGCGGCTGCCTCCACCTCACCGCAAGACAGAATGGAGGACAAACCACCGTCAAATCCGCGGGAACTCACACAAAACCCCCTCAAGAAGATCTGGATGCCGTGTAAAAATGGCCTTCCTGAGAAACACATTTCTCAAAGAAAGAGTGCGTATGACGACGTGGCGTCTGTAAACGTATGATGATTTGGGCGGTGGTTGAATGAGTATCAACATATGTCATTTCTTTGGTATGAGGTTTGTTGTGTGCATTTGAAATCAAGGACGTAGCGAGCACTGTGGTAACTTAAGAAAATGCTAATTGCTCCCCCCCTTGCATGTAACGTTAGCATATATGCTGTGATGTGTTAGCTAACTATACAACGGTTATACACGCGTGGACCACAGTTCGCAGAGTTCAGGTGCCTCGCTGTTGCTGCAGCCATCTGGTTCACACAGTTATGTAATGATTTACACGATGTTCGCCGCAGATGAGTGCTGCTCGCATCGAGAAGAAAGCATTGTTACTAGGGCTGTCCATCTCATTGTCGTCCCTGTGTGCCAAACCAAGCCAAGCACTAGTTGTTGGTAAACAGAAATTGTATCCCTGCAGTCATGTGAATGATTTGCCCCAGTGGATGTTCTGTTGTGTTTTATCTGCGCCATGCCAATGCTCGCCATGCTTTTACACACAGGTAATTTTACAACATTGACATTAGCTTACAAAAAATACATATAGTGAAATAGCACCCGTTAAAAACTACCACGCTCTCTGACCCAGTCATCTGTGCACACACTGCAACGGAGTGTCTGTGGAAACTAGCAGTTATCTCTCTTTATGTCTTGAGTAGTTAAAGGGCAGCGTTTCACAACTCCTCGGGCACAGCCTGATGCCACCATGAACTCTGCTCCTGGTTGACTACATTCTCAGAGTGCCGTGATGATAAGGACAATCTAATATATATAAATATTGACTTTTATAAATGATGTAATTTTGAAATTGATGGAGGCATATTTGCAGCTGTAATAATTGTTGAACAAAACCTTAGATTGTGCTTGTACTGAGGCATTACACATTTTACACTGAAATAAGTTTCTCATCTTTCATGTGCATTGTGTGTGTGTGTGATGACTTAAGCTTTCTTTCCTCTCCGTCTTTCATTCCAGTATGTATGACCAACTGTCCCACCCTGATTGTGACAGTGGGCCTTCCTGCCAGGGGGAAGACCTATATTTCAAAGAAGCTAACCCGCTATCTTAACTGGATCGGAGTGCCCACCAGAGGTACGACTTCTTGTGTTCTGTTGAATAGTATTGTAAAAGCATCAGTTCTAAAGAATAAAGGAAATTGGTTAAGGATGTGCATCACAAGTTTAATGCTGAAGAGAAAGGTGATCTCAAGTGTCCTTTCCTCCATCTTTCCAATAGAGTTCAATGTTGGACAGTACAGAAGAGAGTGTGTGAAGATCTACAAGTCTTTTGAGTTCTTCCGTCCAGACAACGAGGAGGGGTTAAAGATCAGACGGTAAGAGTGGCAACTGGACTCAGACTAACGTAACAATCTTTTTGGCCACCATCCAAGTGAATGATGTTATCTGTGATTTTACAGGCAATGTGCCTCAGCAGCATTGAACGATGTGCGACAGTATCTCTCAGAAGAAGGAGGCCAAGTGGCGGTTGGTCAAATGTTAAATGCTGTTTTAGTTTAAATGTTTCAGGCACATCAAACACCATGTGTAATGCTGCACAATCTTATCCACTTTTTTCTGTCTGTGTTTAACAGGTTTTTGATGCAACAAACACCACAAGAGAAAGGAGGGAAACCATAATCCAGTTTGCAGAGCAGAATGGCTTTAAGGTATCTTATCTTGTATCTTGGGTCACAATTTTGGGAGGACCTAATGCATTAGTTGACCTTCCAACTAAGCTTGATTTGTTTCTCTTTTTCTCTCAGGTGTTCTTCGTGGAGTCTGTGTGTGAAGACCCAGATGTCATACAGGAGAACATAGTGGTGAGTTTACAAGTTCGTTTTATTTTATCTATAGAAAATGTGCTTCTGGCCCTGTTGTACTCACTTCTTTGCTGTTTCACTGACCAGCAAGTGAAGCTGGGTAGCCCCGACTACACCAACTGTAACACAGAAGAAGCAGTGGAAGATTTCATGAAGAGGATCAAGTGTTATGAAAACTCCTACGAGACCCTCGATGAAGTCTTGGACAGGTGAGGTGAAAGCTGGTGTGGAGAGTGTTTTAGGAAAGATGTCCTAGCTTTGCTAAACTATGGAAAATGATAGAAAATGATCTATTAAAGTACACAGGTCTTTTCAGAACGATGGGGCACTAATTTAGTATGTCAATTGAAGATTTCAAGCGACACATTGCTTTTCTCATGCTAAACAATTCTGTTTGATTATGAAAAGCAAATGCAGCCAAGCTCGCTAACGTGTGATAGAATAGTGAAACATTGTTTTTTGATATTAGTTTGTTTGACTTACATACTGTATTATAGTGCATAAACATTTGACTCTTTTGATTTTTGCTCATGCTTGCAGATCTATTAAATTCAGAAAAATTTCCAGGGGTTGTAATGACATTAATGATGTAGGATAGTCCTCTGTGTCTGTGCTCATTTGCTTTTCAAGTAAGGTCCTGAGTAAACATTTGCCTGCCTTTTGCCTAGTATGATGATGTGGTACCACACAAAGTGTGTTTTCACCTAATTAGATTTCAAGTTTTTGTATGAGATGTTCTACAGTTGCTGACATCACAAATTATATTTATTAATAATAGGTTTATGCAGTGATTCATTTGTATTCCTTAACTTATGCCGTGGTTCTCAAATCTATACTCTGGTTTTGGCTCAGTCACATCACAAATACACAGGGCAGAGAGAAATGTTCTGTGGAGAGGAGAAGGCTTGTTTTGTGACTGTTGCAGAAAAATGGGCAGCTGGTATGAACAGCCAGGAATTACACTTCACAGCACTTTGCAGCCCTTGTGACGGTGTGTTCCCAATGTTAAAATGTCTGTTGTCTCCTCTCAGGGATCTCTCCTACATTAAAATCATAGATGTGGGTCAGCGCTACTTGGTCAACAGGGTGTTGGACCACATTCAGAGCCGTATTGTCTACTACCTCATGAACATTCACATCACGCCACGCTCCATCTACCTGTGCCGCCATGGGGAGAGTGAGCTCAATGTCAATGGACGAATCGGAGGAGACTCAGGCCTCACACCTAGAGGCAAAGAGGTATATCACACTTTTTCAACAATAGATATGTCTTGAGTTTTTTTTTTTTTACTTGACTAGGTGAGTTAATGAGTGTAAATAAATGTTTTCTTCTCCATGCAGTTTGGGAAGAAGCTGAGCCAGTTCATCCTAGAGCAGGGCATCAGCGACCTGAAGGTGTGGACCAGTCAGATGAAGAGAACCATCCAGACAGCTGAAGCTCTTCATGTGCCTTACGAACAGTGGAAGGTCCTGAACGAGATTGATGCAGTGAGTACTATGTTCTTGGTGGCTAAGCATAGCTGTTTGCTGACATATTTGTGGTGTTAAAGAAGTTTAATCTGTGTGTGATGTAATTTTAGGGCGTGTGTGAGGAGATGATGTATGAAGAGATCCAGGACCACTATCCTCTGGAGTTTGCTCTGAGGGACCAGGACAAATACCGCTATCGGTACCCGAAAGGAGAGGTCTGTGGCTAAAATGAACGTTGTTTGGTCTAATGATGGGATGTGGTTATGTAACTGTTCGGCAATGTTGAAGTAGCACGCTTGTGGACATTGTGTCTGTTTGAATTTTGAAATTTTCCAAAGCAGAGTTGGTCCGCCTTTAATATAGGGACAAGCTCTCTCACATATAAACTCATACGCAACCACAAACACAATTAACCATCTAAAGGGCTACTGGCCACTTACCCTTTGCTAATGAGAGCATGTCTGTGTCTGAATGCCCACTGGTCTCTTCTCGCCTTCAGTCCATCCCATTATATCTCCATTAATCTAAAACAGGGCAGTAAGATAGATTTGGGCATTAGTTGGCTGCCCAGGCAGACAGGACTGATGTAGAGCTTTAAGGAATCTTGTTAAAGCTTGTTGGTCTAGATGGTCTGTATGGACCTTTCCACGTGCTAAAATGTCAATCTGTTTAATTGAGATTTAGCAGAATGTGTGGAAAAAAGGATTGGACGTTTTTACTTACAGGTTGAGCTCTTTCTGTGACTGGAAATGATCTGCATTCGGTTTGCAAGAAATGAGCCCAATCGGCCACATGGTGCTACAAAAATCAAATCAAAACGACACTATTAGAAAACACCCCTTACAACATAAGTCCTATTAATTGGAAATTTCTCACATATGCAGCTTATTGTGCTCTACAAAAAAAAAAAAAAAAAGCCTCTTGGACCATGGAGGTTTTGCTAATTTGCATAATGTGAAAAACCATAAAATAGCACATGGTCAGTTTTGATCCTATCAACACCAACATTGGTATACAGCCTTGTGGGACCGAGATACAGGGCTTAGCAGAGGATGGCCTATAACTCAAGTTCATCTTGAATAATCCTGCCTAAATCTATGGAGACGACCAGAAAGTTTTGATCTGAAAATCTGACTTAAGGAGGGCAAAAATCTGACTTAATATCTATTGTAGTGACAAAACAGGGGTGTGCTTGATCTCATCCCTTTTTCAAAGCAGCATTAAATTAGCTGAAGTGACTTTTCAGCTTGGTAAACAAATCATCCAAATCTGCTTGTGCCTTTGAATTTTGGTAATTGGGCTGCTTACTAGAGGCGGCTGTGGCTCAGGTGCTAAGACCAGTTGCTTACCAGATCCCGGGCCCTGTAGTCTTTGGATCCCTTAACTGTTACCATTGCTGCGCCATCCATGTGTGAATGTGTCACACCCCAACCCCGGCGAGAATGCTGGGGTGTCCATTTAAAAACCAAACTACCATACCAGCAATAATCCTTCCACTGACAAAGACGACATACCCAGACCCAGCAGTTCGCAAAATATAACACTTTATTCTAAAAACAGGTTAAAAGTTGTAAAATAGCTAAAAAAAAATAAATAAAAAGACACAAGTATAGTTATGTTGATCTCGAGAACGGCCGATTCCGCCCAGGGAAACCTAAGCTCTTCCGCGTCGCGTGTTCCACCCGGCCGACACTGAGGGAGAACAAAAGGGAGCTCTCAGTCAAACAAGATACAAAAACAGTTCTTTTCCACACACTCTCCCAGAGGACAGCTGGAAGACTTTCCTTCACTTTCCTGCGTTGAACTCCTAATTTGGGTGGCTGCAGTCCCCCTGTTGCTTCGGGCTCTAAGGACGTAGCGTCACTGTGTCCACGTTCGGACGGATTGACTAACGTTCTATCAAAATATCTGTTAAAATACGAATATAAATAATCTATTGATGTTTAAAGTTAATTTAATGGTGTAAAACTATTGTGTGGCTTCTTTCCTTTCTATATATGGTGTTAACTTGTTACTTTAGCTTTTACTTCACAAGAGCCACTTAAAGTACGCTATCGCCGGTGAATCAGCGGTGCGCTACCCTTGGCCATAACCGGACACCGCTGGAGACAGACAGTTAAAGACAGTCCCATCAATGCTGTCAAAACCACCGGATCTTACTTCTGTCCTTTCTGATACAATGCCATGCTTCAACAACTCTGAATTATGCAATAAGAGCTCCTTAATGTCCAGTTCAGTAAAAAATAGGATGAAATTCCATCGCCCGAGCGTTCTTACGTCTTTTCCTCTTTCATATACTACTGAGACATCTAAATGTCCATGTACATGTAGGACATTTCATACATAGATTGTTAGATGGGGATGCATCAATTCGGTTAACATTTTGTTGATGATCGGAAATGTAAAGTACTGCGTAAAGACCAGAAAGTCCGTCAGGCTGAAGGTGTCCGGATATGGCCAATAGCAGCGAGTGGTGTCCGAACGTGGACACAGCTACGTTAATCCGGTCTGCACCACCACAAGTTTACCCGCACTTCGGACGACTTGTCCCACCGGCACTCCTCCAGCCCGTCTGCTCGTCTCGGCTTCCACTGTCCTCCGTGTCAGTCGGTCTCTCCTCTGCTCCTCAGCGTCCCCTCTTCTTTAATTTATCCTTTTGGTTTCTTTAGCCTCCGGTTCCCTTGCTCAGTTCTCGGCATCGGCCCGAGCTTTGTCGGTGCATGAGCTGGCCCAGCGCTTCAGCTGCTCCGCCGCTTGGTCCTCCGAGTTCCCCCTGCTCCTCAGCGTCACATCTTCTCTTTCTCCTGTTTGTCTTCTCACTGGTCCGTCACCCTTCCACACCTGCTTCCCATTAAGCTGAGGGTGTTCCCACCTGTCATGCATTGAGCTCGTTAGGTCTGAGAGTTAAAAGGGGAGGAGCTCCAGTCTTGTCAAAAGTGGTATAATCACAACAGTTCATGCAATAAAAAAGCTGTAAATAAAACTTAAGCATGCAGCAAACAGAATAAAAACATGTTTACACTAAAACACTAAAATCCTAAAAACACATGCCATAAGTTCTATTTAAAAAGGCACTCACAGCAATTCACATGCACTTATATTAACTGTACAAAATCCACTTTTGACAAATGTTTATCTGACAAGCAGGTGGCACCTCTTTTGGTTGCCTAGGCCATAGAATGTGTGTGAATGGTGCCTGTAATATGTAAAAGCACTAGAAAAGTGGGATATAAATGCAGTCCATTTACATCCTTCTGTTGGCCAAGAAAGGGTTTGACCCTGTGAATTTCCACTTGCACTTAAAGATTTTTCCTCAAATGGAAAGGTTGTGTGCTCTTAATGACTATCTAAAAATATCTGCAATAGAAAAATTATATATTTTGATAAAGCTTCTTTAAGCTGATAATAATGATTCTCAAAGGAAATCATACTCTGCTTTCTGCCAGTCTGATTTGCCTCTTTGTGTCTCTTCTGACTCAGTCTTATGAGGACCTGGTGCAGCGGTTGGAGCCGGTCATTATGGAGCTGGAGCGGCAAGAGAACGTGCTGGTCGTCTGTCACCAGGCCGTCATGCGCTGCCTCTTGGCCTATTTCTTGGACAAGACAGCAGGTCAGTCATTAAAATTAACCTTAAGGAGCCTGTGGGTTTTTAAGCAAGGCACCTTACCACACATATAAAAACATACACAAAAAACCCACACAGATAAACACAAATTCTGTTTAGTGGACGTCTTTGTCTAAAAGTGGTTAAACAGCCGTGTGGGAGATGTAGGAAGTCGCTAAATTCACTAAGTAGAAGTAGATAAAGTAAGGTTAACTGCGTCATAAAATAACGGTTTATTAACTATTATCTTAAGAGTACATTGTTATTCTAGTCACCCTGTTAAATCTTCACCGTATTAAAGTATCTATACCTTGTTTTAAATAAGGCACTGGATAAAATGTTTTGCTTGTTTTAAAGCTATGACATACTTTCATAGTGCCCAGATGGAGAAGTGTGTTTCACTCCTGGCTGCCTGATCTTATTTACCTGTATCAAAAATGTCAGATGTCATATATTCAAGACAGGAATTTATATTTTAGAAATAAAAAAATGTTGTTTCTCGAGAAGCAATGTCTACAATATCAAAGCCACTACAGTGGCTAGAATAAATTTACACACCCATGCTCAAGTTGATTAAAAAGAGGAATACAAAAACATCTTTTGGAAATTGATCTTAATGCATTAACTAAAAAAAGAATTGGAAAATCCAACCTTTTAAGGACACCATTTTCTTTGTGAATGAATAAATGTATGAATGTAAATACATGTTCTTCCTTAAAATACAAGGGGCATAAGTATACACACCCCTATGTTAAATTCCCATAGAGGCAGTCACATTTTTATTTTTAAAAGCCAGTTATTTCATGGATCCAGGATACTATGCATCCTGACAAAGTTCCCTTGGCCTTTGGAATTAAACTAACCCCATATCATCAGATACCCTTCACCATACATAGAGACTGGCATGGTTTTATTTCAGTTAGCTTAATATCCTCTTTTTAATCAACTTTATTATGGGTGTGTAAACTTATTAAAGCCACTGTATATAAAGTATCTGTATCTCTGTGGAAACAAATCTAAATAAAATAATATTGCTGGCATCAAAGCATTTGAGTGAAGTTTGAAAAGTCTAAAGAACAGTCATCATAAATCAATTCACTATTATTCATCCATTTCTCTGTCCTCCCAGTGGAAAAAATAGCATTTCTGCAAGTTTATGATTGTTAAAAGGCAAAACACTTTGAAAACACTTGCAGTAACAAGCGTAGTTGTTAAATCAAGTTATATATACACTTCCCGCTCTTGTCCTTGGCTATATAAGTTAGACTAGACAAGAATGAGTTTGTTGTTTGTCCGTGTTGTTTTAATGAACCTGTGCGTTTGTCTTCACACAGAGGAGCTGCCCTACCTGAAGTGCCCGCTGCATACTGTGCTAAAGCTAACACCAGTGGCCTACGGTAGGACTGGTCATCTATTAGCATATCATTTTAATATATTTCTATTGAACAGTATTAAAAATCAAAACACACACTGTCCTGTCACCTGAACTAATGAAACAAATCTTCCGTCTGCCTGCTCAGGCTGTAAGGTGGAGTCCATCAGTCTAAATGTGGATGCAGTTGACACACACCGAGAAAGACCAGAGGTGGGTATAACACACACACACAGACACACACACACACACACACAGTACAACTGAGCCATATTGTGGAAGGTAAGATTGTTCACAAACAGGTTGGTCTGACAGCCTCAGGTGCTGAACATGATGGTGTCACATTTCATATTTCATTGCAGCCACAGTTTATTCTGAGTGCCATGTTTTTGTAATCGATGGTGTGAAATAGTAATGAGCTCAGTGCAGATTTGTATGGGATTATGTGCTACTACCGTTCAAATGCTTTATGGTTATAGAAAGTCCTCTTTACAAATACATTTTATTTTGTATGAGGGGTTTGTTTTGTACGTGGAGATCAACCAGACGGACAATTGAAATGAACAAAGATACCTCTAAGCAACAGTTCAATAAGAAGAGAAGATTAGTAAAAGAAACAAAGTTTACAATCAAAATCTGTGCAGATTTTAAATAGAATCCGGTTCCTGTTTCAGTGCCAAGTGCACAATAATGCAACGTATAACAAGCTGGAGTTAACAGGTGTATTGCAAAGCTGTTCTTTTGTCAAGATTATTTTGGGGGCAATTTTAGACTTTTATTATATACAGCTTAAGATATGTTGGGGAGGGGTGTGGGGGTGCAGCAAAGGGCCTCAGGTCAGAGTCGAACCTGCGGCTCTATGACAGGGCCTTTGTACACGGGGCGCACCCTCTCCCAGGTGCCCCTGCAAAGTTAAAGCTCTTAAAACCCGACAAGTGAAATAGAAAGTTAGTCTCGGGTCAGTACTATTGTTAGTGGATCAGGAAATATCAGCTGACGAATCACACTTTAAAGAAAATATGAAATATTAAAAAGAAAAAGGCTCCCCAAAATATTTAGAGGCGAAATGCACTGTTGGGGTTTAATAATGATTGAGGGTCACAAATTCAAAATCGAAGGGTGTTTGGTTTCTTCACTGTCATGCAGCACTGTAGGCGTTTAATCATTGCATCATTATTCTTCTACCAAAACTATATCAAATGTAAAGAATGCATTTGGTGTCTGAATTATGTTGCTTTTATCTTTGTCAAAATAGCCATTATTAAAGGAAAGAAGAAAAGCATCAATATAACTTTGGAACAGTAGTGTAGGTTATCAGGACACAACAGGATGACAATGACTAATGCTCCTATTGCTTCTAACGCTCCACATTTTGGCGAGTGAGATACACCTCACTGAGAATTATGAAAATATGTCTTATGTGAGTAATGTGATATGATGTAAGGCTTAGAAATTCATTTCAATCAGGATCATTTATTCACACTTCCAGGTGACGTTTGGGATTTGATGATTACATCAAGCCCCTTTGTGAAATCTTAAATTTGTAATGTTTTTTTTGTAGCTGATAAATCATCAGATTTTCTAAGAAAAGGCATGCCGTGACGTGGTTTTATTTGTTATTGGCTTACACTGGTCACAAAGCCAAAAAATAAAAACCTCAACCATGTGAAAAACACATCGTCACCTCAACCTCTCGCCCAGTCTGTGTGCAGTGGATTTCATATCTCCCATGTGTTTTGATCCCCCCCCTCTTTGTGTGTTCTTTTTATCAAACAGAACGTAGAAGTGTCGCGGATGTCAGAGGAGGCTTTGCTAACAGTGCCAGCTCACCAATGAGGGTGAAGCTCTCGCCCCACCCCCACCCCCACCCCCACCCCCCAACCCCATACTCCTTTACCCTCCTTTATGCACAGTCTACCCTTCAAACGCACAATGTACCTGCCAAACTCTAGTCTTTTTGCTCCACCTTCCTTTGATTGAATCACTTTTCTGATCTTCTGTTTTTCCCTTCACATATTTTTTTGACGTGATGATGATAATTGACTGGAATCCAGTTTCTAATTTTGTTTATTAATCCTATGACACAGTTCTTCCATTCTCCCATTTTTGGAGAATGAATAAAAAGCCGATGAAGGTTTTCTTTTCTTTTTAATTTGCTGTAAATCCCAACTGTGAAGCAATGAAACTCTAGCACCTTTTTTTATTTTTTTTCTAATTAATTAGTGATGTTTTTCATTTTCTCATTGATACTGTCTGATTAACAGATTTTACTATGTTAAATATGAGCAGTCTCATCAATTAATATTTCTGTTGGTGGACATCAGGACACTCTAATCTTAGTTTCACAGCATTGCACAAAACAAAACAGGGTTGTGCCTTTTTATATTTTGCACATAAAAAACCAAGTCTGTTTATTTTCTTATTAAATGTCCTCTATTCCAGTTTGTCTCTCGTTTTGGGATGTCTATCACTGTCTAATGAAGATCCTGAAGTTACAGTTTTTTAGTTTTGTTTTTTTGACAGTGTTAAGGATCTTAAGTTTATTTATCTCTGATCAGAAGTAAAGAGGGAATTTTTCTGTTTAATGTTTCTAAATAAACTCCACTCAACAATTTCATGTATTCTTGCAACGCTCTTCTTGTGCTTCATTTTAGAAAAGTTGGCATGAACCAGTTTTCCTCTTTAATATCTGAAGTTAGGCTCTTTGGTTATGTACTTTACCCTGAAGTTATATCTTATGCTAAAATACATCTAGACTGAGCTGGATATTACTTACTCTTACTACTTGAAGATCAAAAGTGACCAACTACTTACTTTTTATTCGTACTATCTACAGATCATGTTCAGTGCAGTGCCCTTCCTGCTTACTCTGCTGTGCAAACTGTAGCCTCCCATTTCCCCATTCATTCATATGCAGAGACTCCACTGTGGTGCATAAGAAAGAGATGTCATTCATCAGCCTGAACAAAACACTCACTGTGCCCACACATTTTTTTTCTGCCTCGATTTAGAGACAAAATGTGATATTGATAATGCTGATATTCACAGCTGATAATACCAAGCTTTTGTTGAAAGGCTTAGTTAGTTTTTGTAAATAAAAGATGGTCTTGCAATGCCAAAACTAAGGTAAAGTTTACATCTTGAAAAATAATGCATAATTCAAGAGGCAAAAAATGCTACCACGAGTCATTTTATGTTGATGGCAGTATCTGTTAGCTATGAAATTGGCCTTGATAATCTCAATTTTAATACATTTTTAAAGGAACCTATAGAATCCAGCACAGTTTCAAAAGAGGTCAAATCATCTGTGGTCAAACTGTAGCTGTATATTCAAGAAGATAAAAACGTTTGTAATATGGCAAACTGTCTTGAAAGCCATGTCATAAAGAGAATACGATGTTAGTTATTGCAAGTGCAGAAAACAGAGATGAACCTTGTTTGATGTATGGTAATGCTATCGCAAAGCTTTGTTGTGTAATGCAGTTTTTATTCAAAAGGCATCTGACGGTGAATCGTTCCTCTTTCCAGAATGTGAACATCCATCGTACAACTCGAGACGCCCTGCAGACCGTCCCTCCTCACCTCTGACTGCAGTTGGACCTCTTGTTCCCTTTCGACGGACTCTCGTGGTCGTTTCACTTTCCCAGTCTGCACAACCTGTTCACAGTGGTGCCCATCTGGGTGATGATGTGCCTCCGTCTTGTCCTTTGTACACCTCTGTAACCCTTATGTTCATCTTTTCTTTCTTTATTTGATGGAGCTCAACCTGAACATGTTATGTTTGAGCATCAGTGGTCAGAGCTGGTCCAGATTATTTATCAAACTGTTGTCTTGCACAGAGGGGATTAAAAACTTTAGCTCACAGCAGATTATTATTCCCATTTGTTACTATGTTCAATATGGTTACAGTGTGTTGATATTGTGCAGCAGTAGAATTACCACTCAACAACTTAAAGTATTAACCATGTGGCTTCATCAGTGACCTTTCTGCTACATGTTTGACATGTTACTGATGTGCAATCACTGTTATGTGACTTTAGCGATTAAGTGCAATTTGAAGGTTACAAACCTACACGGAAAACAATACTCTAAAGCTTACTATTTTGACTATGTGGCGATTCAATGAATGAATGGACTGGGCGATGGCTGATGATTCTACACAGACCTTCAATAAAATTAGAACTTTCTTGCGAAGAATGCATCTAGCACACAAGGTATTGGAAATGCAATATTGGTTCAAAGCGGTTGGTGTTGAAAATGTACGTCCCAGCTTCACTGTAATGAAGATGCTACTGTTATTGAGTTTAATTATTACTAGGGCTGCAATGATATATTGGATCATTTTTTAATGACTTGCCAGTACTTTCTCAAATACTCAATTGATTTTTTAAGTCTATAAAAAGTCAGAAAATAATGCATGTGCATCACATTTTCCTCAGAGCAAGTTGACATATTCACCAATATTGCTTTTTCTTACCAACTGCTTTAAACCCAAGTTAAAGCAGTTTTATCCAGTATACTATCTCCAGCAAATATTTACATTTGAAAAGCTAGAACCAGTGAATCATTACAAAAAATGTTAGATGATCATTTTCTGTTGATGAACTAATTGTTTCAGCTGCTATTTAGTGACAACACGTGGAGTGTGCCAGTCAGATGGATAGGCCGAGTAACACCGGGACTGGTCCAATCAGATGGTGCCAGCTGATGGAGGTTGAATCTTTTGTCTCTGTCACATGTGGGTTCCCTGAGATGAGGAACTGGTGGAGCATGAGGAAGTGGAGGCTGCATGATCAGAATCCAACAGGTGAACTGGCACGGTGTAAATACTTGATCATAAGCAGAAAGTGTCTTCATTTGGGACTTGATCTAGTATCTGTTTATCTAGCCATTTTCATAAATCATAATTATGCCACACAATTCTTCCTCAAAATTATCAAAGTGGGGAAATTAATAATTGAAACAAGGATGAGCATAATCTTAAAGGTAGAGCTTGAGAACAATATTATACCAGAAGTCCCATAACTCCAGCATTTGTGTTAAACATGCACTACAAACAAGTATCAGTGAATTACTGTATGTCCTTCTGTCCATGCAAGGGCCGCTACAGTACAACTAAAATGGTTCACGCACAGCATGAAGGTATTACTTCCCCTTCCTCATATAACACAGTAACTGGGTATAAAGTGAGATGTGGCCGAAACGCGGACTAAAAACAACTTCCTCAGAAGCAGAACATAGACATTTCTAAATTTAGATACAGCAGCAGCACAAATGCTCCCCATGAATGACACTGAAGTTATGGGCAAATACCAACAGTATAAACAACTGAGTTTTATTATCTTTCATTATTTTCATACATGTGTTTTGGTGGCTTCTTTACAGACAGCTCTTGCTCCATGTCCGTGATGAAACGCCACACAGACCACTTTGCACAAACATGGGTTTCCTGAATAGAGACATTTTGAAGACAAATTTGAAACGACAATGACAGAACACGCAGACTCCTACACAAAATACAAAAACCTGGCTGTTTTATTTGCAACAACACATTCTCAATGCCCCTGTATTCATGGCTATCAACTTGATTAATACTTTAAGGACCCGCCTTTGTTTGGGGATTTGTTCTAAGTGGCTGAAAATGAAATTGGTAAATATTTCATTATATACAGTCATTGATATTCACGAGTACAGGGAAATACTTGAGACAGGTGCAAAGGGTGTCATCGCCGGATTAGTCATGCTTCTCTCATCTCCTTGCTGATTGGCTGCTTACTCCACTCTTGTGCCGATTGGCCATTGGAGCCTTTTATAAGCTTGTGTGGGACTAACACCGTCATCAGAACTGTGGAAAGAAGAAGTCAAATTATTTTCCATGTAAACATTTCTGTCTCTAATATGCAGAAAAAAAACAAAAATACAATAGCCAAATTTTAGCCATAAAACCAGAGAGCAAATCTCTTACGTTCTTAAGGAATTCCTCAGCAACGATACGGGCCCTGGCATTAACAGACAGTTTCATCTCGCTGATCTCTTTGTCGATCTCCTCCATGAAGTGGATGACAAAGTCCACCAGCTTGTGTTTGTACATCTGCTCTGTGTGGAAGTTGGTTATCAAGAAGCTAATATCATAACCCTGAAATCACAGTGCAAGGGAGGAAATGAGAAAGAAGCGAGTCAGAGAGACTGGTCAACACGGAATTCAACAAGAAATACTTGTGTAATTGGAATCATGGGAATATACATTGAAAATAATGAGGTATTTTACTGTATGTTTGGACATAGTTTCTACAACATGTGTATGAAGAGCCCTATGCTCTTTGCCATTCCAAAAGTTCACACTTTTCCTTTTTTGTTTTGTTTTCTTCCTGTATATTGAATCTTTTTTTAGTTAATCACTTTCTTTAATTCTAGTATACAAAATCTATTCTCTCTGTCGGGTTTTCTTACCTCTACTGGTTTCCTCCTCAGAATGAAGAAGTTCTCTGCTCTCATCATCATGAAGCGCATGAACTTGTGGCAAAGGATCTTCTCAATCTCATCAGCCTGCAGTGAGGAAGTTTAATGCTGTTAGACTGTGAAAGAAAATGAGCAAATGTTTACAGCTCCATAACCAAAAACAGTCCTGCTGTTTTTAAATCACCTGTTTAACAGCAATGCTGACTCTGACAGAGTTGATGGATCCCTCAATGAGAACCCTCTCCTTGTCATTACGGCTGATCACCACAGGCTGAAGTAGCAGCTCCTTACTGCTCCTGTAATCACAACACAATCCATCCATTACAGATACAAACATGTAAATGATTGTGTTTCCTACATACTAAAAGTCAACATTGTGCTTGAGACCCTACATGGCTCTAAATAGAAGTGACTTGTTGAAAAACTCTTAATCTTCTCATTGTATTGGGATTGTTTTGCTAACAGGCTGCAGCAAGTCCCTGCTGGCCAATTTTACAGCCTTGCCAATGCTTGTGTCATTTTTTTCCCCTCCTAGATTTTCTTATGCAAGTTTGCACAAGTCTAGACTTGTGTGACAGCTGTAGAGCGCTTAAAGAAGTATTTTACTGCTGGAAAGAGGGTCTTTTCATAAAACCGGGCTGTCTATGCAGTACAGTACAGTGCTAAATGACAAAAGAAAACAGAATATGTACTATCCCTTTTTGCTCTAAATTTAGAGAAACCCTACAACTACCAGAATGCATTGCGCCACCACAGACCAATTAGGGGGAAACAGCAGAGAGAGAAAGGGGGGGCTATTTCTCTTCATCTGCTTTTATACTCTTTCAGTCTGTATGCAGAATATGTAGTTCAAGCAACAGCCCTGGGGCTAGCAGAAAGAACTCCAAGTGATGTGGTTTGCGTCAAGCGCTCACTTGGATTTTTTTCTTTGAGTAGGGAGATCTGGGCACTGGTAAGATGGAGGGGAGTTTAACTTAAGTACTTAAGTTGGTTGAATAACGGCAAAGTTGCCCTTTAAGGGCAGGATACATAGGAGAACCTGCAGAGCAGGGGGACAACCAGTGAGACTGCTAACTCCAAACACATGCCATTACTACACATACCTGACCTCCACCTCAGGCTTGTTGTGTCGCTCCACCACCTGAGAGGAGAAGTTCTCCAGACAGAGGGCTGCCTGCAATGTGGCCCTCACAGCGTTTAAGTAGGGGCGCAGAGTCGCTGTCTGAGGAGAAATTGTACAAGATCAACGTCTGGGTGGGTCCCACTGCAGATAAGATCTTGTTAGACGATGCATGTCTTATTTAGATCTGGGTACATGTGCTAACTGGACCTCCCAGTCTAGTGAGGAGGACTCGACCAGCAGGGTCAGCTTGTGAAGTCATGTTTGATCATAACAAAAAAATGAGCTGTATGCAGGGGCTCCCTGCAACCCTTCCACCCCACTTACAGTTTTCAACATTTATATTTTGGCGATAGAACAACTATATAACAGTCATTTTAGAAAGAAAAACATACATGTTATTCAGTATCAATCTAGCCATAAGTGATTTCGCTTGCAGCACGTCAGTGGATGGGTGACTGACATAGCAGAGCCTTCAAATTATTTACGTCCCACTACAGCACTCTGCCAAACATAAAACGTAAACGTTACACAACTTTGCCAACGTCTACTGACAAAGCTTTGGGAGCGCTAATGTTAACAGTCATTACGATGAGAAAAGGAGGCGAGAGGAAAAGACAGCTCAGCTCGATCACTTTAGTTTCTGCAACCGTATCAAGGATGCCCGTCCTCTCATTTCACAGTAGCCAACCAGAAATCCCGTCTGTGAGAAACACGAAGATAGCTAGCAAATATCGCCTTCAACGTAGCCACAGTTAGCGGAGAAAATTAGCTAAATTTTGAAATATAAAGATACAGTTAGTGTAAGACACTTACCATTTTTGTGCTGTGAAAGACGGAAGTTCCTCAGCCACGCCTCGGACTCCTCTTCCGTAAATCCTACATCGTTTAGTACAAATGGGGTGCGCTGGGTTTTCATTTAGCTCTTCTTTGAGGAGACGGATTTCTCCACAAACCAGAAAAGATGACGTTTACCCTTCTTACTCCGCCCTGGTGGACTATATTTTCTATAAAACGAGTATACCCTACGATGCGTCCATTTCGGTCTGTGAACAGGGGCCATATACCTCAGCGATCATTAGTTGACAAGTATTTTGACCATGTGTTATCTGTTCTTTAATGAAATATGTTAAATAACAACGTTATTACCTACATATGACACAGTTTAAAGCTGAATGGCGGGTATAAGGGTAATTTATTTTGTATGCATCATGACACAAAATGGTTTGTTCCGATGATACCATTCTAGCACTAGACTCACACATTCACAAATCCTGAAGTTTGTTTCGATAGATGGTTATATCTGAAAATACTCCTACTGTTTTGTTGTTGTAATGTTGTGAAATTTTAATTTTGTTCTTAAAATTGTTATTTTATCGAAAATAGGCCACCATTTAATTTGAATGTATTTTACTCCCCTCTCTAATCACAATGGTTTTTTCCATCATGGACACCATTCACTGACGGTAAATATCCAAATATCGCTGTTCTTAAACATTGATCAAAGATATACATTTGTGTTTTGGGCTAGTATCATTCAAGTCTTGTGATTAAAACACCCCTTAATGTAAAATGTCCGTGTGCAAAATCGTGAAATCATAGCGACCTTTATTAAAATGTAAGAGTAATTTAGGCAGTGTGGGCCCAGCGCGCTCGCGTTGTGTGAAGCAGACCTGTGTGTAACGATATGTGTATTTGGGTGGAGGCGTGCGTGCTTGAGCGTGTGTTTAATGCGCGTGTACGTGATAGAAAGACACAGACAAACTGAACCACAGCTGACAACCACTGTGCGTGTCTCATCTTCTTGTATCATCCACACTGTCCATCTTCTAGTATCAGTTTATTCAGACACTGCCAGGTCTCTGCCACACACCGCATCATGAGCGAGTTGAAGGACTGCCCCCCACTGAAATATTACGACTTTAAGCCCGTCGAGCATGTCAAGGTGTGTCCCCGCTACACTGCTGTGCTCGGCCGCTCAGAGGACGATGGGATCGGCATTGAGGAGCTGGACACCCTGCAGCTGGAGCTGGAGACGCTCCTGTCCTCAGCCAGCCGCCGCCTCCGAGCACTGGAGGAGCAGAGACAGGTAGGAGAAAGTTAGGACCTCCCCTTCTTTGTGGTATGTGGTTTTCATCCCAAAAATATAAAGATACAGTTAGTGTAAGACACTTACTCCTGTGACTGAGAATCCCAAATAAAGACACCAAAATCCACACTGTTAACACCGCCTGTCTTGTTGGTTACAATTTGTAACTCCTCTTCTTTGCTGCCTCTCAGATCTTAACAGACTGGCAGGACAAGAAGGGAGACAAGCGCTTTCTGAAACTGGGAAAAGACCCAGACCCAGCTGCCTCTTCTCGCCACAAACCAAAGAAGCAGAAGTTGGATGGAAAAGGTGGTCACGCACCTGGTCCAGGTCCTGGCAGACCCAAATCCAAAAATCTGCTGCCTAAAGTCCAAGAGTATGAATTTACTGACGATCCACAAGACATTCCACGCACTCCTAAAAATGATGCACCCAACAGGTCAGTTGTTCTGTATTTGCTTTGCCTTAGTGTTTTTCCACAGACTCTGTTCAGCATATTAGCGAGGCTAATCTCAAACAAGTGAGCTGTAGTAAGAATTTCTTAATTTCAGATTTTGGGCATCAGTCGAGCCATATTGTGCTGATATCACAAATGAAGAGATACGACTGCTAGAAGAGCTTCTGAAACCCCCGGAGGATGAGGCTGAGTATTTCAAAGTATGACATGAAAAGCCATGTACTGTTGTTACGTTATGTATCTAAATTCACTCGAGGCATGGCCAAACATCTGTGTGTTTTTATTGTGTTAAGTAAAAGTATTATTTTAGATATGCGTTGAGCTTTGGTGCTGTCTGTGTAAACTGTAGATTCCAGCTCTGGGGAAACACTACTCTCAGCGGTGGGCTCAGGAGGATCTGCTGGAGGAGCAGAGGGAAGGAGCACGAGCCAACGATAAGAAAAAGAGCCTCATGGGAGGGCCGCTGTCTGAGCTGGATGCAAAAGGTGAGGGAGCAGCCTGTGCCTGGAATGACTGCCCTTGGTGTTACCATGCCAGGCTGTAGTTACTGAACAAGCATGTATACACCTTAATACTCATCTTCATGCTCAACTGCTGTAGATGTGGACTCCCTGTTGAAAAAGTCAGAGTCCCAACATGAATCTCCAGAAGACGGATGTCCCTTTGGTCCTCTCACACAGCGTCTGCTCCAGGCCCTTGTAGAGGTCAGTATGCTGCGATCAATAATGTACACTGTTAAAACTTCCAATAATGCATGGTAGCTTTTAAAAATACAAATGACTGAGTTAAATATGGCTTCTGAAATATTCATGTTTAAATGTTGTGAAAACACTGAAACATTACCATTCTTTTGCTGCTTTTCTTCCAGGAGAACATTATATCCCCCATGGAGGATTCTCCTATACCCGACATTTCAGGGAAGGATGCTAATGATGGAGCTGGGACTTCTCCTCGAAGCCAAGGAAAAGCTTTTAGGTATTTAGGAAACATCTATTTTGTGATTCTGATTTGATTACGATTCACAAGGACTTGATTTTGGATTTGATTCAATAACAATTCGATTAGGGATATTTCAAAACCAATTTTGCTTGAATATGAAAGAGATTCTACAATTGTACAAAGTTCCTTTTTAGCCTTGTGCTTTATTAAATGATTAATGTTTACATTAGGGAACTGACCCCAAGGCAGTAGCATTAATGTACTTTTTATTTAACATGAACACACTACAGCGGTCAACACAATAAAATACAACTCTATGGACTCTACAGTCAGTGAGTATTAAGTGATACAGTAGTTGGTACCAATGGATTCCTTAGATCTTCTGGTTTCATATGATACAGACATAGATCGATTCTGGATTTTCTTAATTGATATCGGATCATTCAAATAAAAATGTATTTTAATCAGAAAATCAAATATTGGTTGGGAGTTTTTTATTCTAGTCCTGTGTGTCCTCAACAGTACTCTGAAATAGGTTGGCCCAAAGTTTATTTTAAGTGTCAAGACATCATGAACTGTTTACTTTACTCTATGCTACACATCTCATATCTTCACCCCCGCCCCTCCCTCAGTGTTCCTCACACACGCTCGTTGGAGGCTCGTATCAAAGAGGAGCTGGTGGCTCAGGGGCTGCTGGACTCTGAGGAACGACCTGGACCAGGAGGAGACTCTGAGGACGAGGTCTTGGCAGAGCTGCAGAAGAGACAAGCAGAGCTCAAAGCCCTGAGTGCTCACAACAGAGCTCGTAAGCAGGAGCTGCTCCGGTGAGGAAACATGCCAACAATGGATATATACTCAGAAAAAAAAGAAATGCCTATTTTTCAGGACACTGTATTTTAAAGATACTTTTGTAAAAATCAAAATAACTTTAGAGATCTTCATTGTAAAGGGTTTTAACAAAAACCATAAACAATTAATGAACATGCTGTTGAACAGTCAAAAAGACGATAATTAGGCAATTAAGGTCACAGTTAAAAGAAAATTAGGCAAGTAAAGAGACCTTTCTACTGACTCTGAAAAACACCAAAAGAAAGGCGCCCAGGGTCCCTGCTAACCTGTGTGAGCTTGCCTTAGGCATGATGCAAGGATGCATGAGGACAGCAGATTTGGCCAGGGCAATAGTCCAGAAATTGCAATGTCCCTACTGTGAGATGCTTAAGACAGCTCTACAGGGAGATAGAAAGTACAGCTGGTCATCCTAGCAGTGGCAGACCATGTGTAACAACACCTGCATAGGATCGGTACATCCGAATGTCACACCTGCGGGACAGCTACAGGATGGCAACAACAACCGCAAGAACTGGCCAGTCTGGTGCAGTACATGAGGAGGAGATGCACTGCAGTACTTAATGCAACTGGTGGCCACACCAGATACTGAGGGCTACTTTTGATTTTTCAGTTTGTCTTAGTTGCTAAATCATTTAATGTTCATGCAATTATTTGCATATGTTAAGTTTGCTTAAAATATAAAAGCAGTTAAAAGTTACCATCAAGTAAACTGTACATCAAGTGAAGTGAATAACTTTTGGATTTGCTGCTGCTGCCTTGCAGGTTGGCAAAAGAGGAGATGCGCAAGCAGGAGCTGAGGCAGAGAGTCAGGGTGTCTGACAATGAGGTCATGGAGGGATTTCGGCGAATCATGGCAGCCAGGCAGAAGAAGCGCACCCCAACCAAGAAGGAGAAGGACCAGGCCTGGAAAGCTCTGAAGGAGAGGGAAAGCATCCTCAAGTTACTGGATGGATAGAGGAAGAAACCGTTTGTGTCTGGTTTTTATCCAGGAAAAATGTTGAAAGAAGAATCTTTTCCCCACAGTTTGACAGATAGTTGCTGTGACAACAGTATTTTTGATGATGTATGATACAGTTTACTGCAGGTCTGCGTGATTTGAGTAGGGACATTTCTTTATTAGTTTTTATGTTCTGTACAGCAGACTGCTCATTTGATCAGTAACATTAAGGATGCATCAGGGACCTCTCCTCCTTTTGTTGAATTGTTTCCATTGTCAGTTGAGTTTTTATGTTGCTTTCTTTTTACCATTGTAATGCTATGAAAACAATACACATTATTGTTTGAATAAATCAGCACCACCATTTTTGTATGTATGTGAAATGCACAGTTCAGAGGAGATGCATCATTACATGCCGAAATATGGATGTTCTTTTAATGGCCGTTGATATTTGTGATTTAAGATAAATTAGATATCTAAAATTCCCTCTGTAAAAACCTTTGACTCTAATATGTCAACAAAATGAAATGTGGCTCTATCCAGTGTTCAGATATGCAAAATAGTGCATATTTAATAAAACAATGTCTCATTTGCATATTTAAGAAAACTCATGAATATTAGTGTTTACAGTATATATAGGATACGAACAAGCATGGAGACCATTTCTCTCAAATGGTAGCAATGAGGCAAACTGAGCCAAATACCTAAGTAAGTTTTAGCCAGAAATTGAATGCTACTATGTATTGGCATTAGAATAATGTGTGCTGATATTACAGTAATATTATTACAACAATAGGTGGGAGCATCTTGAGTGGTAACCCAAAGGCAACTGCTTTGAGCTACAGTATTTTTTACTTTTTTGTTTGGTTACAAATTATTGTGTATATTGTACATTCACACACAATCTAATGTGCACACACAGTGAACCTATCTCTTATCTGTTATGTTTCATTTATTATTTTCTTAATTTTTAGCCACATTGTTGTTTTTACTTAATTAATGAAAGACAATATGCTGAGATATGGATGCAAGTGTTTATTTTAGTTCTGGCTCATTTACCTTTTTCCGAGATAATAAACAGGTGTCTATTAACATAACTGTAGAAAGCATTCCTCCGTACTGAGTACCCACTAGATGGCAGTCACTGGCTCTTGACTGACTAGGCTCAATGAATTTACATAGCAAAGGCTCCTGTGGTTGACATTAGCATGTGTCACTGTGTGTGTGTGTGTCTAGTCTTCATTTAAAGATATCCTCACTGATCTTGATCCCAGGATAAGGAGACTGTGTGTCTCACAGTGTGCAGCTGTGTGTGAGGGTCACTCGGATCACATCGGAACAGTCAGACACACTGCTCTTTCACCAACTGTCCACCAATGAAAGTTTTCTTCTTTTTATAAAAAGGTGTTTTAAAGTTTTTTTAGTTTTTTTTTTTAATTCGAGCAGCTGAAGAGAGCCAGGACATGTGTGAGGGAGAGAGGGGATGACCATGCTGTCTATGGGGATGACATGCAGCTAAGGACTGCCAAGGACTGAGCCTACATGGGCAGACGCTCTACTGTGTAAGCAAAAAGTTTCCCCGACCAATCAAAGTTTTACCAGACAACACTGTACATAAAAGATCAGGTTCAGTTCCAACTATCCACTATTTACTCTAAGTTATTCCACCACCAAAGCTGACTTGTTTCTATAAATATGTACCAAATATGTGTACTACAACGCCAAGTATACTTAAAACGTTCTGTATAAGGAAAGAATACTTTTCTTTAGTATTTTGAGCAAACGATTTAAGTACAAGTATAGGCCAAATATACTCTTTTCTGTATACTTTTTTTGTTAAGTATATCTCTGATAAATGTGAAAGCATACTCTCTTATTCTTAGTTTAAAAGAAGTATGCTAATAGCACACTTGAATAAACTTTTTCATAATGTCAATAGTTTAAAAAATATTTTCCAGAGTATTTTTTATATTTAAGTGAACGTTTTTTTTCTTCTTCAATCTCCTCATTGTTTTGGTCCATGTGCCCATGTGGCTAGCCAGACATGTAGGCCAATGCACAGGTATGATTTCCTACATGTGTAGTAGAGAATATACTTGCAAGACCCTTTGTGGAAATTGACTAAATCCACAATAATATAGCTACACCATCTTTTTAGAGCTGACCGGTTAAAAATAAAAGCTCATGTTCAGTGTGCTTGAGCAGAGCTCAGAGCTTACAGCCAGTCTGGAGGCTGCAACAATGGCCCAATCATCATTCAGTTTAGGTTGGTGTCCTCTACGCAAATTCATAATGCCATCGGCCCATGTGTATAAAAGCTTTTAATAACATCCAGACCTATTGAATCCTCCTCACATGTGATTGAGAGGTTGAATAAATAGCCTAGCTGTGGCGGCCCCTCGAGGCTGGGCGTTCCGCTGAGGGCTTTTGTTGCATTTGTTGTCATTAGACCTAAACTGAAGGGCAGGTGGGTTTTGTGTTGATACACTACTCATACATGCTTGATGATGCTCGTCCACTGTTTGCACATATCATATTGAGCTGTTTGTAAAGGCTACCTAGACCCCTTTTGATAACCCAGGTGGTGTGTCCCTGCGGGATCTATGAAGCACTAACTTTAGCTCCAGTTGGTCAGCTGGCTCTCTCTCCTCTCCCCATGTGAAATTCAGCTAAGTGGTGAGCTTCTTCACTCCTCTCTGTCATGGCCTGTAAACCTCTCTCCACTGGAGGGTATGGGTAAATAACTTGAACTTCAGCATTTTGGCACAAGATTTGCACCAGCTACATGTCTGGAAGCTTTTTCTGTATCTTCTCTGGCAATTACGAGAAGACAAAATAGAGTGAAATTACCTTGTTATCATGAGGGCAGGCCGTGTGGTGTGTACTATGGGTTAACATGAGCACATAAAGTACATGTGTGCACGCATGCACGTATGCACACGCACACACACACACACACACACACACACACACACACACACACATACATACACACACACACACACACACACACACACAATTAGCTATGCTACTTTCTGTCCATTGGCTCTTTGTTTTGCCAGTTTGTGTGAACTATGTTTCTGAACTATGGGCTCTCCTCCTACTCCACCTCCACCCCTGCGTTCCTGAGCTGGAACTTAGCATGGGCAGAGGCTGACACACACACACACACACACACACACACACACACACACAGATACATAGAGTAAGGGGATTTAACATAAATCTGTTGATCCTTTGTCCTAATGCTATGTCAGTTTTCATGCTGAATTGAAATTGTGTGTATGACAGAGATACAGACAGAGGTTGAGACAGCTGCTGAGGCTCGCTGATCCACTGAGAAGACCCTCTGTCCAGGCAGGCCGCGCCTCGGCTCTCCTCCCGCACAGAGAACTATTGTCTTCAGCGCTGCTTCCACTATTCTGATGTCATAGCTCGTCCTTCCCCAGAGGGCTGCTGTTGCTGCTGTGTTAAAACTTAACAGACCTTTCATCCTGTGGTCAGTGGCACAAATGACTGCATGGATGCCTGGCGAGATAGTTGCACATAAGTGTACACATCATATACACAAAAAAACACTCCTGTACACACACCTTTTTGGCCCCTCCTTTACCTTGGTCTGATTTGAATCTCATTTGCTTCTCATTTGCATGGCAGTTGATGCTTTTCTTGTGTGACTCCTGAATTTGGCAGCTTAAATGCAAATCCTTTCGCTTCGTTTATCCCTCCTGTCTGGGCTTTGGTGCGCATCGGTTAGGTAAAGATAAAGATTCTTGGGTCCTCTTTTCAGCCTGTCATGTCTCCTCTTTACAGCCTGTCATGTCTCTAGTTTGTACAAGATAAGCACAATCAGCCACAGACAAGCCACTCATCTACAGTATTAGAAGCAACAAACCCAGTCAGACCGAGTCAGACAAGTGTAGTCTGAAAAGTTGCAAGGGCATGGTTGGCAATGTGGGTTTGTCAGTCAGTCAATCGTTTTGATCCCAGACTAAAATATCTCAACAACTATTTGATCTTTGCCATGAAAGTTTAGCAGTCAAAGTTTTCCCTTATACTGTGAAATATCTCAAGATCGTCTAGATGGATAGGCATACAAAATGTGCGTAGTTCCCAGACAATGTATTTTAATTTGCGATCCCCTGACTTTTCCTTTAGCGCCACCATTGGGTTGACATTTGTGGTTCTAAGTGAAATATTGTCACAACTATTTAGATGGACTGTCATATAATTTTGTAGCCACATGTCCCTTTCAGGGTACATCCGAAAGAGTTTGGTCATCCCCTGACAGTTCCGCCATCATCAGGTCAAAATTTAACTTGTCCAATATAATGACAATACAAAACTAATGACATACCCATTGGCGCCAGCCGTACTTTGTGTTTAGTGCTAAATAGCAAACATTAGCATGCTAACACTCTAAATTAAAATGGTGATCGTGGTTGAAATCACAGCTCCAAACATCAGCTCATTGTAGTAATAATAATGAATACTTTATTAATCCTGCAAGGGGAAATTACAATGTTTTCACACTGTTGTTATTACACACAAACACACTATATGGAGAGATGTCAGAGTGAGGGGGCTGCCCATAGAAAGGCACCCTGAGCCGTTGAAGGTTTCCGCACCTTGCTCAATAGCACCTTGGCAGTGGCAGCTACCATTCCACCACCATACTTTGGTCCCTAAGGGGACTTGATCAAACAACCCTCCGGTTCCCAAACCAATTCCCTACAGACTGAGCTACTGCCACCTCCGTTGTGAGCATGTTGTCACGCTAGCATTAGCAGTTATCTTAAAGCACCACCAAATTGCTACCAAACCGAAGAGATTAGGATTAGAGATTGAAGATGAGCATGAGGTTTGATCCCTGCCACACCCAAGACCTACAACACACATAGTCTATACTATAATGAGTCCTTAATACTCAGAAGGGAAATTCTCAGCCCATGTTTGCTTAAGCTTTCATGAGTCTTTTATTTGTAAAGGCTCAAGTCATGCCAAGTCCATTAGCCCCCATCTGGTGCTAATACACAGCAACACTTTTTCTCCTCAGTAGCAAAGTATCCTGAGAGCTGGAAAGAAGCCATTAGTGTCTGACCATACTTTGTTAGAATGACCAGGCAATGAGGAAGATAAGAGGGAGATAGGTGGATAAGTGTATGCCTTGCTAGAGCGTTGTTTGTCATTGGCAGTGCATTTGGACAGCAGAGGTCAAAGCTCTTGAGAAATATGCTTCCCCTTGGAGATAAGGACAGATAAAAGAGGTATGTGGAGAGGGACCTGTAAGTGCACTATGTATGGATATATGCTTATTGTGCCAGCTGGAGAAATGGGACTGGAAGAGACACATCCACTGGTTGTGGGACATCAGAGTGCTGAATGGATAACATGCCCTTTTGCTAGGACTTCCTCGAGGATGGTGGGGCAGAGAGAGGACATCACTGGCACTGTGGGTAATAGTCATTGAGGAGCAAAGAAGACACAATAAAAAATAATTTCTCTCAACACCCACCACTTCTCTGTCATCCTCTCTCCATCTCTCTTTCGTTTCCTCTGTTCTGTTATTATCACCCAGGATCATTATCAGTCTCCCTCTCCACTTGCAATGGAGAGGAGGGCCGGCTGCCCACATGGCTTTGGTGAGAGATTTCTAACAGCAACAGCACAGGAGGGGGATGGGGGGGGAAGAAAAACGAAGACAAGAGGCCCAATAAAGTCTATCTAAATATAGAGGCAGCAGGGCCTTTTTTTCCATTGTCCTTATAAAGAGCTGCTGGTGAATCCGGGTAGACTATCCTCTTCACTGTACCGAGAGCTGATTACTCCCTCCAGGATTGGGAACATAACTGTTGGTGTATGAAAACACATACTCGCACACACAAACACACAGGGCTGCGTTGTTTTATGAGAGAGAGAGAGAACTGGAGGCTTAGTGAGTTTTTTTCTTTACACCAGAGGGTAAATCATGTTTGGTGGAACATACTAAAATAGGAGAGGTTTAAGGAAACCTCCAAAAAGGAAATGATGGGAGAAATGAGTGATGGGGGGAGGCTTTTGGACAGCAGAATTAATGGCCAAAATATCTTGAAGGATGGATTATACATTTAAAACTTATATCAACACAATCTCCGGCTCCAAGATGCCCCTTTTTGGCTCTTATACTTCATTCATTCTTTCATCATTATTTGTTATTATATTTGGCTATATTGGATATGATATTCAAAAGACGAAAGGAAAATATTGGATAGAGATATGGAGGGAATGACATGCATTTAACATTTTGTATCTTGTTTGTTTAGTCCGTATAAAAATTTAAAAATGACATTGTATTGTACATATGTATGTATATTACAACGTATCTAGCGGCTATGATATCTCCCATCAGTGAAAAGAACTATACACAGTATATATACAGTGTATAAAAATTCCCTCTCTCACCCCTTGTGGGGTGGTATGTGTCATCCTCAAGCTCGGGTCCTCTACCAGAGGCCTGGGAGTTTGAGGGTTCTGCGCAGTATCTTAGCTGTTCCTAGGACTGCACTCTTCTGGACAGAGACCTCTGATGTTTTACCTGGGATCTGCTGGAGCCACTCTCCCAGTTTGGGGGTCACAGCCCCCAGTGCTCCGATTACCACTGGCACCACTGTTGCTCTTACTTTCCACATCTTTTCTAGCTCCTCTTTCATCCCTTGGTATTTCTCGAGCTTCTCGTGTTCCTTCTTCTTGATGTTGCGATCGCTTGGGATTGCCACATCTATCACTACTGCCTTCTTCTGCTGTTTTTCGATCAACACAATGTCTGTTTGGTTAGCCATCACCAGTTTGTCAGTCTGGATCTTGAAGTCCCACAGGATCTTAGCTCGGTCATTCTGGACTAACTTAGGAGGTGTCTTCCATTTTGACCTTGGGACTTCCAGCCCATACTCATGGCAGATGTTCCTGTACACTATGACAGCTACCTGGTTATGGCGTTCCATGTACGCACTTCCTGCCTGCATCTTACACCCTGCTGTTATGTGCTGTACTGTCTCAGGGGCATCCTTGCACAGTCTGCACCTGGGGTCCTGTACTGAGTGCCTGTTCTTGTGCTCACTTGATGGTGACTTGTGCAATTGGCTTTGAGTTGGCTTCCAGACTTGTTTTCTTGATGAAGAACTATTAGTGTCCTGTTGACCTTGTACATCTCCAAGCATTCCAGTATCCATGTATGTGCATTGAGTCGTAGGCTTTCTTGTAGTCAATCCAGATTGGTCTGCCTGGTCTTGCAGTCTCGAGTGACTCTGGTGTGTGCCATGTGCCTATTCATCTTAGCCTGACAGCTTCCATGTTGTGCAGAGGCAGGTTAGTTGGATGGAATTGTTCTCTTCTGGGGATCCTTCATGATCAGTCCATCAGCAGTTGGTTCATTTGTTCATTCATTTGTACTGCCAGGCGTTCATGGAGTGCAGTTAGTTTCAGTAGGATCATCAGTGTGGATCATGTCAGGGCCTGGTGCTGGCTAACCTTCCATGGTCTGTCTAACCTTCCATGGGGGTTAATGCTCTTTGTGGCTTGTGGTGTTCATCTTATCATTACACTGTTGTTATTGTTATATCATTGGTCTCGGTTATGGCTTTAGTATGTAGTGTACTAGGGGGGTCCAGCTTGGCTATGATCTTCAATCGTAGGTCAGTCACTTATGTTGAGTGGTTCTGTTGTTATTGGGGCTTGGGACCCAATCTCTGAGTGTGGGGATGACCCCCCACTATTTGTTGTACCTCATCAATCTCTAGTTGTGATAGGAACTGCCGTTTGTGGATGTTAGAACACTGAGTCAGTGCATAGTCTCTGCATGTAACCCCTTGTATATTGCATCAGATCTGCTCTAGTCCATGTATGTCTTGTTCCAATAGCCCATTTCTTATCAGGTTGCCCTGGTTCCCTAGCAACTGACACGGACCCCTTGTTAACCCGGGAGACGTTAACGCATTAAGGGCCGCCCTGACCGGGAATCGAACTATCATCTGTACCAAAGTTAGTGACATTAACCACTGAGCTATCCAGGAGCTATATATATATATATATATATATATATATATATATATATATATATATATATATATATATATATATATATATATATATATATATATATATATATATATATATACACACACACAATATATACATACAACTATATACAGTACATACTATATACAGTATATATATATATATATATATATATATATGTGTGGAGGGGATGTCTTGGTTGACACGCCTCTTCAACATTGCGTGGAAGTCTGGGACGGTGCCTAAGGAGTGGCAGACAGGGGTGGTGGTTTCCCTCTTCAAAAAGGGGGACCAGAGGGTGTGTGCCAATTACAGGGGTATCACACTTCTCAGCCTCCCTGGTAAAGTCTACTCCAAGGTGCTGGAAAGGAGGGTTCGGCCGATAGTCGAACCTCAGATTGAAGAGGAACAATGCGGATCAGATCTTCACTCTCGCAAGGATCTTGGAGGGGGCCTGGGAGTATGCCCAACCAGTCTACATGTGTTTTGTGGATCTGGAGAAGGCGTATGACCGGGTCCCCCGGGAGAAATTGTGGGAGGTGCTGCGGGAGTATGGGGTGAGGGGTCCCTTCTCAGGGCCATCCAATCTCTGTATGACCAAAGCGAGAGCTGTGTCCGGGTTCTCGGCAGTAAGTCGGACTCGTTCCAGGTGAGGGTTGGCCTCCGCCAGGGCTGCGCTTTGTCACCAATCCTGTTTGTAATATTTATGGACAGGATATCGAGGCGTAGTCGGGCGGGGAGGGGTTGCAGTTCGGTGGGCTCGGGATCTCGTCGCTGCTTTTTGCAGATGATGTGGTCCTGATGGCATCATCGGTCTGTGACCTTCAGCACTCACTGGATCGGTTCGCCGCCGAGTGTGAGAAGCGGCTGGGATGAGGATCAGCACCTCTAAATCGGAGGCCATGGTTCTCAGCAGGAAACCGATGGAGTGCTTTCTTCAGGTGGGGAGTGAGTCCTTACTCCAAGTGAAGGAGTTTAAGTACCTTGGGGTCTTGTTTGCGAGTGAGGGGACCATGGAGCGTGAGATTGGTCGGAGAATCGGAGCAGCGGGTGCGGTATTACATTCTGTGTATCGCACCGTTGTGACGAAAAGAGAGCTGAGCCAGAAGGCAAAGCTCTCGATCTACCGGGCAATTTTCGTTCCTACCCTCACCTATGGTCATGAAGGCTGGGTCATGACCGAAAAGAACGAGATCCAGGGTACGAGCGAAAATGGGTTTCCTCAGGAGGGGGCTGGTGTCTCCCTTAGAGATAGGGTGAGAAGCTCAGTCATCCCAGAGGAGCTCGGAGTAGAGCCGCTGCTCTTCGCGTCGAAAGGAGCCAGTTGAAGTGGTTCGGGCATCTGGTAAGGATGCCTCCTGGGCGCCTCCCTAGGGAGGCGTTCCAGGCACGTCCAGCTGGGAGGAGGTCTCGGGGAAGACCCAGGACTAGGTGGAGAGATTATATCTCCAACCTGGCCTGGGAACGCCTCGGGATCCCCCAGTCGGAGCTGGTTGATGTGGCTCGGGAAAGGGAAGTTTGGGGTCCCCTACTGGAGCTGCTGCCCCCGCGACCCGACTCCGGATAAGCGGATGAAGATGGATGGATGGATGGATGGATGGATATATATATATATATATATATATATATATATATATATATATATATATATATATATAGCTATTTTTCCTCATAGCCAAAAACCAGTGAAGAAAGTCTCAAACTTGAGATAAGAAAAGAGGAAACTTTATTGTTCGTTCACACAGAAATTTGTTTTGCATCACAAGATGTTTTGAAATGTTTTGAAAAAAAGCAGAGAGAAGGCAGGTGTACGTTGAGGTCGAAAATTTTTTAACAAAAAACAAAGTTCATACCAAACACAAGCCATCCTGAAGGCAGCAGGCAGAACACAGTCCAGAACAAACCAAAAGAGCGGGATAACAAAACAGGAACAAAGAGACCACGGGGAACTCCACACAAGAACACAAAACCCCAGAACATGCGGCAACAGACCAGAAATAATGTGACACAAGACAAAAGAAACACAAAGTACACCAAGTAACAAGCAAACACTAGGGCTGGGGAACAGGTGGAACACGTTAAACAATCACAGGGGCGAGAAAACCAAAAGACAAGAAGTAAAACAAGACAAGACAAGACTCAACTAGACTACTACAAAATAAAACAGGAAACAGAAACATACACCATCATCGGAACCATACACAATCAAGACAGGAAAACCGAAACATACACAATCATCACATTACTTCATTTTTGGATTTGGAAGTGAGTTGTTTACTTATATTTTTGGACTATCGTATACCACAGGAACAACATGTATGAATTTTGAAAATGGGCATAGATCCCCTTTAAATTTTTGTATGGATTAGACAAATGAGATATAATGTGTTAATTAATAAGCTTTAGCGGTTTTTGTATAGAGCTAGGCTTGCTCTTTCACTGTTTCCTGTCTAAAGGCCCTGACACACCAACCCGGTTATCAACTGTCGGTCAGTCTGGCAAAGCCAGTGACTCAAGTTTGTGTGGTGTTTCCATGGCGTCATCAGTCGGAGGAGCCGCCGGCCTTCATTTGGGCTGACATGTTGAATCGGAAGGTGGGCAGTCAAACTCAAGGACCAATCTGATTGGTGGAGTGCTAACAATCACACACACACACACACACACACACACACACACACACACACACACACACACACACACACACACACATATATATAACAAGGAAGTTTCAGAAATATTGGTCAAGGCAATTTTTGTGATATGTGGCATCAATTTATTAAAAAGACTTTAACCTTACTTCATCGTTGGCTTTAACACTTACACCTGCTTACCTCCTCTCTTGTCTTCTTGCACTCTATCCACTGTGGTATCATCCTGTGCAGGATGTTACTTATGCCACTATAGCTGCTCACATGCAGAATGACAGTGAACAAACAGTGACAGTGAACCCCTCTAAAGCCCTGCTCCACGTTCGGCGGGTGAAAAATTATTTCTGTGTGTGCATGCCGACAGTGCCAGACTGGTGTGACGTGGTGTGAAATGGACATGAGGAGAGGATGTGAGACTGAAAACGTTTGTGGCTCCTCAGCTCCGCTTTCTGTTGGGGGGTTGGATAAATAAGATATAATGTGTTAATTAATAAGCTTTAGAGGTTTTTGTATAGAGCTAGGCTAGCTGTTTCCCTGTTTCCTGCCTAAAGGCCCTGACACACCAACCCGATTATCGGCCATCGGTCAGTCTGGCAAAGCCAGTGACTCAAGTCTGTTTGGTTTTCCGTGCTGTCATTCATTTGGGCCGATTTGACATGCTGACTCAGAAGATGGGCAGTGAAACTCAATGACCAATCTGATTGGTGGAGTGCTAGCCCAGTGACGAGCGGGATGAGCGTGACAAACGCCTCTCAAAATCGGACAAAAATCTTTTAAACTGACCTTTGTCGGTCTGAAATGAAGACAGATTCAGCAACTGCATGGCCTATTTCTTTTAAAATGTTTTCAGAAACACATTTCGGTGAACTATTTTTGTCAAATATGAGGTCCTATTCCTAAGGAGCCGCCATGACTATCTGGCTTTGAAATTCTAGAGAAGCCAGACCCATTAGTCCAATCAGCTGCCGGTTTTCATTTTTTGGGGCAACAATACAGATTAGGGCTGCCTGCTGTTATAAAGACGTATTACGTCGCGCGCATGCGCAGAATGTACGCTCAAACCGGTGTCACTTCGTTGTGCTTCGAGGCACTTTTTTGACCAACTCGGGGAGACTTTAGTGCTAAGTTAGGTTCAAAAGAGAAAATGCCTGATCTGTTGTAAAAAACAGGCTTTAGTCAGCAACATAAAGATAACCTTTTCACCTAGGACCTTTCCCATGTGACAAATTAACAAATCTAACAGCTGCGTTGTCAATGTAAATGACTAATGTGATTTTCTCCCATATCCTACACACTGTTGCTGTCTGTCTGAGATGAAGTGATCAGTGTGAGGCATGTTCAGTTTTCTGCTGTTGTGGTCTGTGAAATCAGCAGCTGCTTTACCGTTAAGTAACAACATAAGTTATATACCGTCGTGCTGGTTAACCCAGACCACAGTTAGACATGTTTTAACAGGAGGCACAGAATCAGCTCATTAGTGCACTTATTCGCACAGAGACAAAGAAATACGTTTCCTCTGTGTGAAGCAAACAAGAGGTAATTTTTACAGCTGTCTTCACATGCCAGCAGTGACAGCAAAAGTTCAGAAGTTAAACAGAAGAACAGAGGTTCACTGTGTGTTTTAACATCCTCTCTTACACCTGTTGCTTACAGTCACCTGTGGGAGGTTTATTTGTGGACACTCACACACACACACACACACACACACACACACTCAAGGGGATTTTATCGTGGCTGTCTATGCTGATACCGTGCACCAAAGGAAAGTGAAAGAAAAACAACCAAATAACATTGCACACACACACACACACACACACACACACACACATACAAACTCACACACCAAATATCAGCACTTGTTACATAAGAGCTCCGCTTCCACAAAAACAACTCCAGAGTACAGTCTGACAGAGTCAATGTCAAACTCTGCATGGGAGAGAAAATGGGTATAATTCGTGCATGACCAGTCAGTTGCTATGTGTAGGTAGTTGAAGCTGAAGTGGATCGATCTGAGTGTGTGTGTGTGTGTGTGAGTGAGTGTGTGTGAGTGAGTGTGTGAGACTATGTCAGTTTGTGGTCGTGAAAGCCCCGCTGATAGAGGAAGCTCAGCTGTCAGTAGTTGTCAAGCACTGAGTCTCTGCTTTTTTCTCTTTCTTTGCTGATCCTGTTGTAGTTAACCTCACCCCCTCTTTCCTTTTCTCCCTTCCTCCTCTTTTGCCCCCCAACAGCAGCTGGCTGGGTTTGAGGTCGAGGTGGAGGCGCTGGTTTGTACAAGCATGTTGGCCAGAGATAAGGAAATGTGTCACAGGACCAACAAACCTCCCTCTGGTCTGAACATCTTATGAACACACACGCACGCACGCACGCACACACACACACACACACACATAACAAGGAAGTGCCAGAAATATTGGTCAAGGCAATTTTTGTGATATGTGGAGTCAATTTTATAAACAAGACTTTAACCTCCCTTCATCATTGGCTTTAACACTTACACCTGCTTACCTCCTCTCTTGTATTCTTGCACTCTATCCACTGTGGTATCATCCTGTGCAGGATGTTACCTATGCCACATTAGCTGCTCACATGCAGAATGACCCCTCTAAAGCCCTGCTCCACGTTTGGCGGGTGAAAAATAATTTCTGTGTGTGCATGCCGACAGTGCTAGACTGGTGTGACATGGTGTGAAATGGACATGAGGAGAGGATGTGAGACTGAAAGCGTCTGAGGCGCCTCAGCTCCGCTTACTGTTGGGGGTTTGGATAGGGGCTGTTGGGGAGGGGAGTGTGGGGGGGTGTCAGGGCTTGTGATTACAACGCGGCTCTGATGGAAAACTCAGATCACATTTCGGAGCTGGAGACTGGGATCACTTTGCTCAGTGCAACCTGTTCCAGCTCTCAGTCATTCTCTGTCTCGCCACTAATTAATTCCTCTTCACTGCCATTAACTTTGATAAACTTTAGCACAAGTATCAGTCCTGTATAGGTTTATCGCCTCTGGCTCACCTTATTATCACCAGCCCCAGCAGAAGTGCTATAAGGAGCAGGAGGTGTGAGAGTGGCGTCTAGGGCCATTAGTGCAGCTGATAGGATGCAGTCCTGCTGTTGGATAAGCACTTGTTTCTGCCAGAGCCCCAAAAACTCATACTGATCTACAAATATCTGAATCTTTATCACACCCAGACTCCACTGCCATGGATGCACTTTCCTAATCACACAGAAACATTTTTATTGGCTTACCAAAGTTACCAAGTTGCTGCCACCTTAAAATGCCCAGTACATACAGTATGTACACTCTTTCAGAGATAATTCTCTACACAAATAATATTGATAAATTACCCATAATTTAAAACAAAGGCTTATTGTTTCCAAATGAGGAAGTAGGTGATGGGAAAGAAAATGCAATTGCATTCTACAGTAAAGGTACACTGTAAGGAAAAAATAGCACATTTATACTCCTAAAAATGAAAAGTTGAATTGAAATAAGAAATAAAATGCGCCCTGGTCAAATCAATATACTCAGAAGCTTTGCGTTTTCTGTCTTGGTTGGTCTGGTACGACCTTTAGTTTATGGTGGTTGGCTACTGTTACAGTACGTTTTAGCATGTAGCTTTAACCTATAACTGTGGCCACAGTGCCTGCTGGTATAAGCAAAAGAGACATAGCTTCACTTTAAAGGGATGGAACATAATTTATTGCTTCACTCACCCCTGTTCTTTTTCATCAACAGCCTGGATCCCTGACTAGCCCATGGTAGGGACAATGGGACATGTTTATGCAAAGACAAAAGTATATTGACCTAAGAATCCAGCGGGTTCAGCCAGTTAGACTGGGAAGTCTAAGTGGCTGAACCTGCTGAATTGTTTGGTACTCATTTGAATGTAGCTCAGCGTTTAGAGTTTGTTGGCAGCTTTGTAGCTAGTTCAACTGCCTTGAATCCTCATTTACTTATTTTTTTTCATCCTCCAACCCTTTGTCCAGGTTTGTAGCATTTGTGTAACATAGGAGTTGCTGTTTGGAGTTTTTCTTTCATTCCTACATTCCTCCTCTTCCTCCACTTATTGTAGTAATCAAGCAATACCTTCTTACGTGCCATTCCTTGCGCTGTGGCGACATCACAGACTGGGATAATGGTTAATCACAGCACAACACTGCACAGGTATCCCAACTGTGAAGAAATCTTTCATTGGTAACTCTATCACCTACTGTTGTACCCTTGCTTACAGTTAATCTCATCTGTCTTACTTCGCCCTAGTTAGCTTGGGGTGTAATAAATTAACAATGTTGATACAACAAATAAAATAAAAAGAGTATGAAGAAGTGTTTTTGACCAGGTATTATGACACATTCTACAGTAGTATCTCACCTTATCATCATTGCATTTCTGTGAGTGATTTCTACTGGATGCCTAAAACTTCCATTTGGGATGAATAAAGTATCTATCTATCTATCTATCTATCTATCTATCTATCTATCTATCTATCTATCTATCTATGACTGATGACCACAGACTGTCTTAATTGCTTGCTCTTATATCATTCTGCACATCACTCTCCCCTTTAACAGGGACTTATTTCCCTTCAGCTACTGACTGTCTCTACTTCTCGTTCAAACCTGAATGTGAGGCCATGAGAAAGAGCATGTGATAGGTTTCTGGGGTCTGGTCATTTCTTCTGAGAGTCCGGGTAAATATAGTCTGTATCTGTGGACCAACACTCCACAGGCCCAGACACTGGGACTGGACTCTGTCGTGCCACACAGAAACAGAAGGATTTAGAGACAGGGACATTCAGGTGTAAAATGCTTGGCTTGGGTTTTAGGGGCAATCTAATAAGGGAGCATTTGCGTGAAATAATATTAATGCATGATCATAGCCCATTGCAAAATAAGGAGCTCATAAAATGACCATATATGATTCTCTTCAAAGCATTAACTGTCAAAGAAGATTAAACATGACGGACACCCTGAGTGTTCATAAACATAATGGTATTACTCCGCTTGGCTTAAATGTAATTAATCATGTTGTTAACTGATTACTGCATACACAGCTGGCATAAACTAAATTGAAGTCCAAAGCATTTGTTTATTATTGTAGTTCTGTCAATTAAACACAAAATGATAACTTATGTTGTAGTAGCATAGTATTTGTATGTACTGTATGCTTGCATACAGAAAAAGTAGAAAATATAATTTTATGATGTAACCAGAATACATTTTATATATGATGCTAACTCAGGCCAACTCAATGTTATCAGACATTGTTTTTTGGGCATGTTAGGTCTTTATTTAGATAGGACAGCTGAAGACATGAAGGAGGAGAGAGAGGGGGAGAACCCACGGCTGCTGCGTTGAGGAGCACACCTCTGTATATGGACGCGCGCTCTACAAGGTGAGCTATCCAGGCGTCCTCCAACATTGTATGTAGATCATGAAAACAAGTGGTGTCTTTGCGTGGTTGTGATTAAAGTTGCGTTGAAGTCTGATAAGGGGGGCTGTATTTATATACAGTTCTGCGGAATCCCTTGACGTCAGAGTTGCACGACAGAGCAAGAAGCATGTGGTGAGTAAGATTTGACTGAACCCTTTTTGCATGTGCATGTGAAACAGAGACCTGAGTGACAGACTGAGAGAGAGGCCTTATGTTGACTCAGCATAAAGGGAGGGAGGAGGGGGGGGTACTGTGGCATGTGAGGAGAAACAGGACCACAAGTGCTGAAGTGGGGAAGACAACAACACAAATGACAAGCAGAGAAGTTGAGTAAATGAATGTGTGAGGGAGATCACAAACAGAGAACAGGGATTGAGATAGTGAAAGATAAACAGTGAAGAGAAAACAGGGGGACCAGAGCTGCTTCACTACAGTAACAACCAGTAAACACAGCCACAGCCAGGACATCAATTCTGTTGAACGCAAGTGTTTTAAAACCTGTGACGGGATTCAGCTATAAAAAGTGCATGTCCCAAGACACTGGGATGGCTTTTATCAAGCCTTTCCTTTTATTAAACTTGGTGCCTTGTTCCCAGCTCCTGAACACAAAACACTGAAAAACCAAAAGCTGATATATTCTATACCTCAACACACCTGATCTGTTTAAGTGGCAAGCTGTCATGTTTTTTGTGTTCTGTTTCCGGTTTTATGTTGACGTGGTGGGGCGGCAGTAGCTCAGTCCCTAGGGAGTTGGATTGGGAACCGGAGGGTCGTTGGTTCAAGTCCCCTAACAGACCAAAGTATGGAGTGTGGATGGGTAGCTGGAGAGATGCCACTTTGTTTCCTGGCCACTGCCAGGTGCCCTTGAGCAAGGCACTGTACCCCCCCACCCCCAACCTCTCAGGGAGCTGGTCCAGCTAGCACTCTGACCATTTATGCATGATTAGGTCCTGAGCATGTGTGTGTATTTCAGATCTGTGTTTAGTGATTACTGACAAATAAAGTGTAAATTGTAATTTCCCCACTGGGATAAGTATAAATAAAAATTGAGTCTATTTTTTCTCCCTAGTCTTGTCTGGTTTTACTTCCTGTCTTGTGTTTTACTTTTTAATTGTTCTGCCCAGCCCTAATGTGTTTCACCTGTTTCCCCAGCTCTAGTGTCACCCTATCCCTTGTTTCCTCATAACCATGTATTTAGTCTCTGTTTCCTTTGTGTTTTGTGGGTTCATTTTGTTCTGTGTGTGTTAAGTGGTGTCAGATACAGTTCTCTTTTTTGAGTTTGTCAGTGGTGTGTTGTGTGTACCTGCTCGTTCCTGGCTTCCTGGCCTGCTTTTTGGACTACCTGATTGTTAGTTTTGCTGTGCTGTCCTCTTTGTTTTGGATTGTTGGTCTTCATTAAATTCCTTTAACTATTTGGGTCCAAGCCTCATCTATCTGTGACACAAGCATCAAAGTCATTTCACTCATCACACTCACTTAATCTGTGAAATCCGTTGCATAACGTCTTTTGTGAGTCTGGAGGAGATTTCATTATGGGAAACGTAGTCGTTGATTCATAGTGACTAATTCCACACTCATGTTTACAAATATCTTTGCTCAGAGTGGTCCATGTCATGAATAAATTGTGAACTTTGGAATCCTTCCAATCTCTACTATTAATCCCACTACTGCTTTGATTTTTTCCATTCTTGTTAGCATTGCTAACGTTGTGGCGCTATATGAATTACAATGTCAGCCTCTTGGTCAGTCATTTCACTACTTTGAAAACTCAATAATTGTTGTATGAATTGCCATGAAATTGTACACAGAAATGCATTGTCCTCAGAGGACCCTAAGCCTTCTGACTTTGGTGATCCCCTAACTTTCAGGTTACCATCAGGTGAAATGTTAAAATGTTTGTCCAATACTTTAGTTTATGACCAAATACCCCCAAAACTAATGGCATTTGTATCAGCCTCAGTTGTGACTTGTGTTTACTAACAATAAGCTAACATGCTAAAAAGCTAAACTTAGATGGTAAACAGAATAAGAGTTGTGCCAGTTTAACATCAGCATGTTTATGTTAGCATTTAGCTCAGGTACAACCTCACAGAGCTGCAGTACAGCTGTAGACTTATTTTTATCTGCCTAAAGCATGCCCCCAAACAAAACTATGCAGAATACTAATTTTCAGGCGTACGTGCCCCTTAAACACACTAAGAAAACCTTGCTGTCAGAGATCAGAAATCAATCGTATGAACTAAAACCCACTAAAATGATAGGTAAAAGGGCAGGGTGTCCAGGTACTTGTACTGTGAATGCAGAATTTCACAAGTAAATAAGGTCTAAATGAATTTCAAACAAAAAAAAGCACCACAAACACATTTACTCAACTCAAGGCCGTATTTTGAATCATTACTTTGTGGATACATTACACACACTACTGGGTAAGGACAATAAAACAATGAATGTATTTTTTGTTGTTGTTTAACCACCTTGTCTGTGTTTTGTTCGTCAGTAAGTAAGGTTTAGAAGTGACACATTTTCTAAATTTACTTTTTTACAGAAAGCCTAAACATGTCGAGATGCTGCTGGGAAACAGAATTAGCATAGCTTGTTTAGCAGTTTGAAAAAAAATAAACTCCTTTTATTCCTACAGAAAACTCTACAGAAAGGTTGTAAATGTGGGAACACCCAACACCCCTGGCAGGTGGTGGTGTCAGGGATTGATAAAAGTCTGGGCCTCTTGCCCCCCCCGTACAGGATCTAACAGCACACACAGCCTTGATAACAAGCACACTCACACACATAAGTGAACCTTTTCACCCCACAGGATTTTCACAGTATCATCAAAGCAGAATCTGCCTTTCAGTTTGTTTCTGAATACAGTGACACTGCAAAAACACATACTGTAAACACAAGTAACTCAAGTGGGACATTTTGAAGTCTGTGGGTTAAAGATTAAGGACCTTTTTTGACTTTTATTTTTGGTGCTTCATTTTTACTTTCAAAGAAGAAGTCAAGAGTCATCTTTAAGTACAAAGTCTTTATTACTATTTTTTTGTTATGGCTTCTTGAAGGGACTGTAGTAAACATCTTTATTGAAAAGATCTAGAGAATTTCTGATGCAACTGGTCAAGGCTCTACAGAGAAGCATCTACTGTAGTTGCCATGCACCCTGGCAAATCCACTGACATGGTGAAAAAACAAAAAACTAAATGAATACAACACCTAGGGATTTGCAGGTGTGCCTCTGCAGGTTAAATGAAATCAGTGCCGCAACAATAGTCAAAGTGACAAAAAAAAAGAAGAAGCTATCTTAACTTAGTTCCTAATATAAATACCTACATATAAATATTGTAAATGTACTTTATGACTGAAAAGATTTTAAATTGCTGTACATGAATGTCCTTTCAAGAGCAACAATTTCTCAGTCAGAAAAAAGAAAGAAAATACACTGGTGTTTAAGCTCAGTGTCAGCTACCTTTTAACAACGATACACAGTGCTCCTGGTCCCCATCGCCCACATACTGCATGTGATTATCTACATCCATTTGAAATTATCAAGACCCAAGTAAGCCAGATTAAAGTGACTGACTGCTGAAAGGCCAGCTACAGAGGGCTCTCTGCACTTGGTTCTGTGGTGGGGGGGGAGCACTTGAAAAATCAGGAGATTCAAAAAGAAGTTTCTCTTTTATTAAGGCCTCTTTAATTAATAAGAATTTAAAAAATAATGTGTAGTCCTAACATCACAGACTTAAAACATGTCTTGTATACTGAAAACTTTCGTTCCATGTTGTCCTTGAGGTGAAATCTCTAATTGTCCTCCTGGGTTGTGGAGCCAACGGCTGGAGGTTTGTTCATGGGGCAGTCAGTGCTCTACCTTACTGGGGATGGCACTAGGATGGGACCACAGAAAGGCAGGCTGTATGCCTCTCCAAATTCCCAACCTGTCTTCACCCCGCCCCCACATTTCTGACTGTCCCCGAGTGTCTTAAAGCAGCAGTTCTCTTCATATCCGCCCCAGATACTCTGGAGTCAAAGAGGGAAGGGAAGAGGTGTGACATGTCCCAGACAGCTCTCCATCATTAATATGTACCATTGACACATACCTTCCACTGATTGAGCCAAAAACATGATAACATTGATAATAATGGCATACAAACATTGACAATGACATTAATACAATAATAATAAACAATGATAAAATAATAATAAAAAATGAAGTGTCAGCTTCAGGAAGCGATCACATACTTTGCTGTTTAGCTTCCCAATGTTAACCTCGACAGTCCTCCAACCCCACCCCCTAACCAATGAGCAAACGACTCATCCTGATCGTATAGTGCAATAGTCCCGCCCTTTTTTCCTGAAAGCCTCTGCTGATGATAGCTGGGTCACCCTGTAGGGCATTTTGCCATCCTCTGTCCAAAGGTCTGCATCCCCTACTCTCTCCTCCCACCTCCTCCACCTGTACCGCTCCTTCTTCTCCTCTTTCTTCAGACTCACTGCATACGGTCCGGCTGGATGTGCTGCTGTGGGGCGTAGTGCAGGAAGGCCTGGGCCTGGCCAGTGGCGGAGGGGAGGGTGGGGTGAACGGTGGCTGGAGCTGTGGTGGCGGCGGCCGGACCGGCAGGGGCTGTTGGGCTGGTGGCGTAGCTGTAGCCCAAGAAGCCAGCTGGGGAGGCGGCATACGGGTACTGCTGCTCAAAGGCTGCCTGAGCGTACTGGGTGTAGGCTGCGCTGTAGTCCATGTAGGGGCTGGTGCTGACAGCGCTGGAAACCTGAGTGGGCAGCACCAGGCTGGGCTGCACATACGCTTGGGGGTAGACAAATTGCTGGGCCAACCTGTTCACAGAGAAAAAGACCAAAGGGGGGGGGGTGTTATTAGACAGGGGGCTGAAGCACCAGAACAGAGAAATCTCAGGGCTTTTATTGTTTACATCACTCCCAGGGGGCGAGCATGTTGGAATATAAACTCTCGGTAGGTGTTTTGAATTAGGAAGTTCTCACACGGATATCCATGGTTATTAAAGACCAAATAGACGAGAGACAGAGGAGGTTATAAGGCGAAGGGGACTTAACCCTCAGTCGGTGTCAGTTAGTAAACCAACAAAATCTGTTAGGTATAGGGCCTTCTGAGGTAGACGGGAGGGGTGTAGTGTGTGGGGGGTGGGTGAATGACAGAGTCAGCCGTTAGTGGCAGGTTTTCAAGCTCAGGCATCAACAGTGTTTTAACAGCTGCTGCTCTTCACTCGCTGAAACACACACAGAGACACACGCACGCACGCACACACACACTGTGCAGAAGTTGCACAGTTGTCATCACTTGTGTGATGTGTGTAAATCTCGTGCAGACTATCACAGGTGACAATGCTAGCTGGGGGAGTAATGGTGGCGGGGGAGCTCATCAGGGTTGGGTGCCAGGCTTTGCGGTGCCTCATGGACCAGCTTTCAGACGTAGCTGATTAGAGCTGTGGGGTCTGGGGGCTGGGATGTCTGTTCTTCTCTTAGTGTCTGTGCTTTATCCATGGAGGAAAGGGAAGAAGAGAGGTCTTTAGGAGTTTATTTTTAGTCAGGACTTGAAGTATCTCTCCTGGGTTTGTTGTCTACAGGGAGGGATGGCTGTGGCAGAGAGAAGAAGACTCCCTCCTTTACTTAAAAATAAAAGAAAAAAGGAGTGATGTAACTGACTATTGTTTTTGAGAGCCTTTATCTTTTATACTACGCTTTTGGGGGAAAACTTGTTTTTTTACAGATTCATTCCAGGAGACAAAGAGGATCAGTAATGAGAAGTGGCAATGAAATCAACACCGCAAAAGAAATAAGCATGCAATAACCCCCAACCACCCACCCACCCACCCACACGCCCCCCCCCTCCACCCACACACCACCAGTTACAACTGCAAACCTCAAACCATGCCATAATAGGGAAGGAGTCACACCGCAATCAGCAAAACCTCTTCTGTTCATATCACACAAAAGGGAAAAGATAAAAAGGCACTCCACTTCAATCCATCACAGCACACTGCACTGCACTCTTAAGCCATCACTGGCACCTTGGAGAGAGGCTGGCTGAGGGGGAGGGTGGGGTGGGGGGGGGCAATCAGACATTTTCTGTCGAACCCCTCCTCGGGGCTGCAATGAGGGCATCTTCTGATCCTCTGCTGGTACACTGGTCAGCTGGCAGCCAAGAGCAACCATAGCAGAAGGTTGGATAGCAACGATTATTGTCAGCAATAACATTTCTGTCCTATTGTATCACCAAGTAAATACAAAGATGTGATCAAGAAGCATTGGAATGTGTGCAGAAATGTGTGTGTACCGTTGCAAATTAGTAGTCCCATCAAATTCAGGATACCAAAGAGAAAACAACCTAAGATAGGACATTGCAAACATACGTACATATATAGAACAGGGCTGATTTAGCCAAGAAACATGAATAATGGTTTATACTGTTATATACCACAATGACGATTTCAAACAACGTGGTAGAAACAAGTTACAGAAGCTCAGAGTGAAGGGGAAAACATTTACAAAAATTGACATACCATAAAACCAGATAACAGTAGCCTGTAACAAGTAAGCATAAGCAAATGAAAGTAAGCCCCCCTTCCCCCCCGTCCCATGAGCGCAATCTACAGTTTTCCCTCACAGTACTATTGAACTATGTACAAAGCAGCATTCACTCTCACACACAGCTTTCTAAGATTGCCATACATTAATGCTGTGGGGCATGTGCTTTCACTCGCATCATGTATAATGAGTCTGCCTTCGGCGTGGCCTTGGCTGTGTGTTGCCACAGGCTCTTTGCCTTAATCTAGGCTTCAAATCAACTGAAAAGGTAAAGTGGAATGGAAAAAAATAATGTAAATAATGTAAGCCTGAAGGGAGTTAAGGATAGACAAAGCACTCCTGTATTGTATCTTTGGTGTGCCCAGAACGATGGGGATGTTTTTTTAGCTTCTATCTAAAGAGAAAAGAGGGACACGTTAGGGACAGTAGCGAGCTCCCGGGGCCACAGAGATGCCAGATGCCAAGTGGATTGTGGGGCATGTGGATGAAGGCCAGAAGATCATAGGTCAGCTGGTTTTGTGCTGACGGCCAGCCTGTGTGTGTTTGACATAGCGTCACTCTGCGGATGGCAGGCTGAGACACTAGAGAGACATGCTCCCCCAGAAAACATTTGATTCCCATAAACATTACAAATACAGGCCAAAGTAATCATCATGAAGGCAACGTAATGAGCTAATGCGAAAAGCCTGGGCGATATCACACCTAACAGCTAAATATTTCTACACGATAACACTAATGACCTTCAGTGCATGACTCACGCACTGCAACACAAAGTGTGAAAACAGACAGGACTGGGTGGGGGAATTAAACAGCTTAAAATACTTGTAAGACAGCTTCATTTTCATTCCCTCTTTGATTGTGAATATTTTTTAAGAGCAGGAGGGAAAAGATCTTTTGTTTGGCACCTGGAGAGGTGAGTTTCCTAGGGAGCACACTGCCTCATTAGGCATTAGTCCCATAATAAACCCAGATACCCTCCCCCTCAATCTCCTCTTTAACCCCCCCCCCGCCTCCTCCCTCCCAGTCACAAAGAGGTGTCAGTTTTCAGAGTCTCTATCTGACATACTGGTAGTGGCAGCTTTAATGGAAGAAATTAAAGTAACAAAACAACAACAGTGCTACAAGAAATAAAAATGGATACATATGATGTGGGAAAGTACAGGGAGTGGAGGTGGTGAGGCATGAGAGGAGATCAATCTGAAAACAAAAGCCTCCCTTCCCCATCAGAACTATGCTCTTGGCCTCGGTGACCCCCTCTGGTCCTCACAGTCCACAGCATCTGCTGACAACAGCTAAACACACACATGCACAGCAGCCTGAACAAGGACACCACTGCTACACGCAATGCTCCAGCATGTTCAAAATCCTACTCCAGACCATGTCCTCACAACATATGTTATCATGGGGTTCGGGGGGAGGGGCTGCTTCTGAAAGAAAAGCCACTTGTATGATCTGCATCTTAGGAAGGCCTATGTCAATCACCCGCAAGAGGAACTCAGAGGCAGGCAGGCAGACAGGTGCTCCATGCGCCTAACTACGTCTCTGGGGTGGTGGTCATGGGAGATTAAGAGGGTGTAAAAGGCTGTAATACAAGCCAGCACCTGTCAGGCACATGCCTCAAAGCAGCACTGTGCTCCCCATTTCAAACCATCGGGTTTTGGTGCCAGCCATGCTCACTATTGTAGCAGGAGCACGGACATTGGAGGGACTTTCCAGTGTTCACCTAAGGTCTTGGAACATGATGGGACATGTCCCTAGTGGACTCCAAGGTTTATCTTTCAGACCCAATAAGATCTTACAGAGGCAGCTGATGAACACTTTGGACCGAGCTGGATTCAGTTCATTTTTGTCATTAAAGGCTAAAAATGGGTTAAACTGTTAACTGATTATCAGAATTGCTGCCTGTTCATCTGTTAATGTTTCATCTCTACCCTGAAAACATATTCCCGGGCCGCAACTAGTGATAATTCTGATTAGAGATTTGTTGATCATTTATTTCAATGAATGGATTAATCCTTTAGTATGTAAAATGTCAGAAAGCAGTGCAAAATGCCCATGGTGAATTGCGGTTTTGTTTTGTTTTTTTCCACCCAAAGAGCTTCTATTTACAATAATTCAAAAATAGATAAAAACAGAAAATCCTCAAATTTAAGAAGATAGATCCAGCAAGTGTTGACATTTAAAAGTACCAATCAACTCAGCCATTTGTTTCAGCACTAGCATGAAACAAATGAGCATGAATGTGGCTGTTTATTAGTTTGTATTTCTATAAGCACTATGTGTCAAAATCTGGACACAAAACCACTCTGTAAACTTGACTTCTCATGGTATTTTAATCTTCTAGACAGATCTAAGGGTTCGTGTGTATAATATGAACAGCGGGGAGAGATGATATCTGAGAGCTGCAGGGGGTGGAGACTCGTTACTCCAGTGAAATGTTCATTAGCTGCTCAGCAGACCACGGCTCCGAGACGCTATCCTGGCTGTTTCTACAACACAGACACTTCTAGGAAATCTTCTCAGTGACAAAGCCAATCAGGCATGTACACAACACGAGCCAAGAGGCTCCTGACAGAAGTCCACAAGTAAGTCACACATTCATCTCTGGAATGCTCTTCTATTACCACAGATATGTGAAACATCACCCAGCCCTACAAAACTCAAATATGCTAAAAGACTACTTCTGGAGTTACATGTGGACACAGAAACTGACATGTACTTTCCAGAGGCCTTGTTTGTCAAACAAATTGTAGCCTAGTGGCGTCCCACAGAGTGTAATACAAGCACCCACTCCCGCTCACTTACCCATACTGCCTTTGGATGAGTGCTGGGTGAATGGGCTGCACTCCGATGTTTATGCCTGGAAGAAAGGAGGCCGGCTGTCAGACACACACTCATTTGCATTTACAGAGGAGGACCAGAGAACAATACACAGAGGGCATGGAGAGACAGAGGCAGTGCCTGTTTCAAACCTACCACAAATGGAACAACAGTTACAAATGCGCAATAAGCAACAGTAAAGCATGTATGCATTTGGGATACAGAAAGTATTTTGGTATATAAAAATATAATCCTAACTCTCTCCCCTCTGCCTCTGAAAAGTCTGGACTGCAACTTTAACATCACTTTGTATTTGGTTTGTATCCTAGTATTTTCAAACTGTGTTTGTTCTTTTTATATACACATGTAAATGTCATTTTGTTCCTCTAAATGTCCTGTACATATGGCCAAATTGACAACAAAGTTGACTTTAATATGGACACTGTGGACTGTCTTATTGGACCGAGAATGAAAAATGTTCTGTTAAGTTCTAATCACCATTGGTTTCTTTTGGGTGAAGTTACCCTGAAACAGTATAGCTCACCTGTCTGTATGCTGCGGGGTTTGGCACCCAGGTAGGCCAGGTTCACGTTGGCCTTCCTGCCATCGATTATGGGGTTGGGATCCTTGCAGGCTCTCTCTGCTGCTCCTCGGTCTGTCATCGTCACCTGGTGACAGAATCAGGCTTGTCAACAAGGTCTCACAGGAACAAAATCATTATCTCATGTAACGAACAGATGGCAACAATGCAGCCCGGGCTGGTCACACATCAACAAAAACACTTGAAATGCATAAAACAGAACTTGGTCCGATGGCCTTATCATAATGTCCCTTACAGACTTTCCACTGTTATGATTCTGACAAAAAAAGGGAAACTTGAAACAAAGCACAATGACCTGCCCACAGCAGCAGTAGCCAGACACTTGACTGCCACTCAGCCACAGGCAGACCTGCTGAAATATGGTTCTGGGAAGAGCAACAAGGAGCTTATCCAATTAGGGATAAAATATTAAGGAGATTGGTATTAGTCCACCCCTCCTCTCTCCCTCTTGGCATTAGACGAGTCCTTCTGTTTTGTTTGCCACATTCTGCCAACTCAGAGGGTTCAGTCACCTCGGTGTGAGGACCGAGCAGTAAATGTAGGCCACGACTTGCATTGTTTAAGAGGACGTTTTTAAAAGCAGTATACCTCTTCATAGTGGAAGGATCCGGAACTAAGCCCACTCCAGGGCCTGTGTTGTGAACACACAGGAAGGAACAAGGCTGTGTTTACACTGTGAGCTTTGCTGTGTGTGTGTGTGTGTGTGTGGGGGGGGGTTCTACTAATCCACCTCTAAAGTGTGTTTAGAAAAAAGGTGCGCTCAGCTTTGGGGCGCCTCCCTCCCTTCCTGCTGCCAGCTACCTCTCTGATTGGAACGCTCAGAAAACAGAATAAGCAGGTTACCTCATGCCCCACATAAAGTGTGCAGTATAGGTATAAAGTGCTGATCTGACATGGGTATACATGTCATGCTCCTGGGCAGCACCCACATTGCCCCGAGCCTGTTAAACCTGAAACTCCAGTCTCAGCCACAGCCGTTAGATAGCAGTTAGACTCACAGGACAGCTTTCCTCTCAGAGCTGATGTATAAACACAGAGAGCAATTGTCTTACAATTCTGCCTTTAGAAAAAAACGTGCACCCATAACAGTTTTCCATTCCTTCTTTGGCCTGACAGTAGATTAGTACTGATGTGTCTTTTCAGGTCCTGGTAAATATTTGCATTTCTTGTGCTGCTTTGCTTTGTGCCAAAGACAGAATAACTATCTTTATCTGCCTGGAACCGGATAAGTCACCTATTAATGTAGGTCAAAATAGACATCACATGGGTCCTTCAATATTTCTCATTAATCTGACTTAAAGCAACTGTGGCAAAGAATCAACTAGTGATTAATGTAGCGGTAAGGGAGAAAGGAGGCAAGACCAGGTACAGCTAAGTTTATATTTCATGAACTTCAAAGTACTTGTATGACTTGGACTGTCCACAGAATCAAAAAGATCAAAGGAAAATATAACATACATTTGTAGACTACTAAAAACCCAATTTGTTGATGTAGGAATTTCTCACTCAGCAGCCAAGATATGATGCAAATCATGTGCTCCGGCCCTTCACAATGGAGGGCAGGGTGTGCAAGGTCAACCTCCCCACAGCTTCGAAATAACCATATACAGTATAGTACACACAGGCACGCACACACACACACGCACACGCGCACACACACACACACACACACACACACTCACACACCTAGTAAAGGGGGACTCCATTGGGGTGGGGGTGGGCATCAGACATATGTTGAAATATAATCTTCTTAGTTACCCATCAACTTGTGTGTGAGCCCTCATTAAGTTAAAATAACTGCCAGTCAGGCGAAAAAACATAGATGTAGTGCAATAATACGAGTAATCTTAATAGGATTACCTTTGACATGAATGATTACACACAGTAACGTTAGATATTACGAGTATGGATATTTATATAAATGCCCATAAAAAGAGAGGCGCGCAGACCAACACTAGAAGTGTTATGCACACGCACAAAAGACAACAACCGCCTCGAACTTAGTTGTATGGCGGAGATACATCAAAGAAGTAAGTTGTAATGTGGTTTGATAGTGTTAAAAGTTGTGAATGAGAGCTACGTGTTGATTTCATTGTGGATATTATGGTGCATGGCTGTCCTGTTTGTACTCACAAATCCGTATCCTCTGGATTTACCGGTCTGTCTGTCGGTTATCACCACAGCCTCGTCAATGTCCCCAAAGGCCTCGAAGTATTTTCTCAGTGAAGCATCGTTCGTGTGGTATGGCAGCCCCCCGACAAAGATTTTGGTAAAAGTAGTGTCTTTCTGAAGCGATGTGGGATGCATGACTTCCAGAGCTCCGTTCATGAACTGATGCAGAAGCATTGGTCAGCAGGAGAGAAGACCAGAGGCACGCTGAAAATATAAGCGCTTAACAACGTCCCAGCATCAATGAACTAAAATTAATATTTTACTATATTATGGTGCAGTTTTCCTTTTCTGTTATGACCTTCGCTCAAAGTTCTAGCAACCTGACGACAACTATTATTCACGTTGCGTGGGCTGTTCCGGTAGCACCCAAACTGGTTGCTTCTTCGCTGCTGAGACTAAGTGCCGGGAGGTTTTATATGCCATGACTATGGTCACGCCTACACATAACTATTGCCCAATCAGCGTAATCGCTGATTGCCAACTTGGGCATCGGCTCCTCCCATTGGTCCGCCTTCCCCGGCGCTGTGCTGCACCTGCTTTTGTCTTTTACGACACAAAGAACTGCCCGGCTCAGCCACATGGTGCATTGTACTACTGTAATGAGGAAGTAATTGTCTCGGCGTTTGGCCTCGTTTGGCCTAAATCACCTTTCCTAACTTTAATAAGCAGCTGTTAAAGCATGCGTATTATACTTTTGCTGTGACTTCACTTTATATTCGTGACAAGCAAAAACACAAGTGGTGCAGTAATACCAAGAGTGCAGCTGAAACAAAAAGGTCAAGGGAAACTGCACCACGTCAACTAAAACACACACTTTTAAGCCTTACGTTATGATCTGTTAAACTGGATTTTTAATCTCAACTTTAAAAAATATCCTATCACTTGAAGGAAAATCACATCACAGACAAAGGGCTTAATTTGATAATATTCTTAACGTACTCTTCCTTGTTTGAGTTGAGTGTGATGACCTAATGTGGTCTCACAAATATATTCTTGTTGGAGTCTGAATAGTCATGAATAGTGTTACAGTATAACATACCACGGGTTCTTAATTTAAAACTACTATAGTTATATGCAAAGTTAGTGTGATTTTACTCCCTTTTGGAGAAGCAATATCAAAGTCCAGACAGGTATAGTTTTCTTTTGTGAATGACAAATGTCATTAGGCCTGCCACAACAGGCCAGCTCTTTTTACCCTATCATAAAACCAAGCGATTGGCACATTTAACTAAAAAAAGGGAACAAGTGTGCACTTGAGCTCAAAGCTCTTTTTTCCAGTGCCAGTTATGCTTGCTACACGTTCCTACATGCATTTATATGCATGTATTCATATGCACTGATATATGTGCAGGAAAGGGTAGATCCAAGGTCCACAGCAACAGGTCAATCCAACAGTTAGATATCTAATTGCTTGACTGTCCAAATAAAATTATATATTATAGTATTACTCTTCTGGTGCTTATAGGAGCCAGCCTAACTTATTAGCATGAGTGCAGTCAACCTGGAGAACTCAATAGGTTAAAAGAAACTTGTACAGCTTGAATTAATGAACAATACAGGAAACAGTGGTTGAGAAGAGAGGTGCTAGTCTCACCCTATGAAAGCTAAGAGGAGCCGGTGAACTGTGGCAGCAGCATATCTTCCCGCCCCGGTGCCTTGGAGTTCCACTGCTAAGTACCAAGGGTCAAGCTAACAGTTAGGTGATACTCTAATGACCTCAATAAAAAGGCATTTAATTCACACCTCCTCCATGAACTGGTTCACTTTTCACACATGGCCTTTGTAGCTGCTTCATTCATATCCTCTTGATAAATCCCATTTCCAGCTGTGTATCCCTATCAAAAGGCCTTAACCTGGATGAAGAACACCACTGTCCTGCTTTGATCTTGTTTGTCCTGTTTAACTTCAACTTCTCTTCAGGTAACTGCTGCAGTTAAGAGACACTGAAAGTCAAAATGCTCCACCTGCTGGTTAACTTCTGTTAAAACAAGGAGACAGGAGGTGTCATGTGATACAGATGTCCAAGGTTTATCATTTTGATGTTGTGTTGATCCACACAATGAAGAGATTTACAGCTGAAACACCACAGCGGCTCATGATTTCATGCACAGTTCCGTGAATCCCCAACAAACATTTAAACTGCAAACACAATAGGTTCATTTTAACCTTCCCCGTTTAGGTTGGAATAAACATATGTTCAAATATAATAGTGTGCAGTTATTTATTTTACATCCCAGTTTCATTTATGGAGCTTAACCACTGAGTAACAGCAAATCAAAAGAGAATGTCTTTGGAAAAAAAAAAAAAAAAAAAAAAAAATGGAGCTGGACAAAAAAACAACAACCAAAACATCAAGATAAATGACAAATAAAGCCCTCCCCTTTTATGATGACCTATAAGACCAATTGTCACACAGCTGTCATCAACTCCAGGTTGGGAAGGCCCCTCTGATTGGTCCATGCACAGTATGCAGCACCACGGCATTGGTCCGGGTGTTTCCCGAAAGGAAGTCATCAGTCTCAAGCGTATACACACACACTAAAGCAGCAGGTCTTCCGCATTTCCCCACAAGAGATGCAACTTGGCACGACGAATCTAAAGACAGGAGGGAGCAGTCAGTCACAACGAACATTTTTCTTACTTTTTGTTTATTTCTGAAAGGGCGTTCACTGTGTATTCACTGTGTTTTTTTGCACAAAACAGTACAATTTCACTCTTCAGCAGACAAAAATCAATCCTCGCAGGCAATTTATTGTAACTTCTTACTTCTCTCTTGTCCTGAAATTTCCTGAATATTTTCATTATCTACACAATTTAATAAATAAGTCTTTAAATACATATTCAATCTCTCAGCAAACACTTCAAAGCCTTACTGCTTACAAGCTAAATGCTCTAACAAAGCCAATAGGCTTCATGCCAAAATTCCAGACTGTACAGCTGCAAATGCAGCTTGTATACACTATTACAGCAGTAACCACACAAGCCTTCAAAATGACCTCACTCGGGTCACTACAGTACCATTCCCATGCTAAATGGCTACTTATCGTAGTACATGGCAGTACTGAGATCAGATTCATGTCTACAGTCACTGCCCACATCCATTCATGGGATGCATTGAAAGGCTCCAATGCAAATCACAAGGGTATTGAGGCAGTGGGGCAGCCCTGTTCAGTGGCCGACCTCCAGGTTTACAGATATTGGCTGCCCTTCTCTCACCATTTCTTGTTCCGAGGCTTCAGCTCCTCGGCAGCATTCCTTAGGAAGATGTAGTTCTTTTTCTGGGGGTTGTAGTACTCATGACCCTGAGGATTCAGATGAGATGGACAAAATAAAAAAAAAAACATGAGAAGGCCTGCATGAGGTGCGTGGTTTTTCCTGGCTCACTATGGGCCTTTTCTCTGCTGCGATTTTTTTATTACAAAGTGTAATGTTTATTGCACACATGAACCATGACAAAACAAAACTAATTGGAAGTACAAAAAGAGATTTTTTTTTGGGCACCTATAGCACATCACCACAAGCCTGTAAACAGAGGCGAGAAGGGAGAGCATTGCAGAGATTGGGAGCGCTTTAAAACATATTTTATACAGTCTACTGTATGGTTAAAACTTACAGAAGAAAGTAGTAGCGTTTGTGATGCAGTCGGCTCGTAAAATTAAATGAGAATCAAAGTCATACAAAAATAAGTTATTTAAAATTTTTAAATCGTCAACAGGGTGATCACGATTTTATAACGATTAATCGTGCAGGCCTGAAAATCTGGCTGCTGAAAATCAGACGTTTTGGGGCTCGTGATATTCCTTTGCTGCTGGCTAAAACCTCTTGGTTTTAAAAAAAACTCTCTATGCAGGAAAAACCGTTGCCACTGTTTTTAACTATTGTAGTGTACAAACCTGCTCACAATTTTTGTAAAGATTTTACACCTCCTACCTTCGACCAGTCGTAACTGGAAGCATATGCAAAGATGTTGCCATTGTGGTTGAAGCAGCAAGCCGTAATGGGCTGGTCGAGCTGCTCTGAGGTCTTCAACTTTGTGCGGGCATCTTTGTCCCAGAAGCTGAAGCGCCCATCTGATCCCACAGTAGCCAGTGTGCCATGGACAGGATGGAAGGAGATGGCATTCACCTGATAGGAGAAAATGGCAATCAGTAGATGAGACATAAGGAAACATTCTAACTAGGCTGGTTAGTGTATCAGAGTGACTATATTGTAATGATGGAGTCTGTGAAAAGATAGACAAGCCAGGGCTGGTCAGCAACATGCAACTGCAATTATGCCATTAGGGTTGTATTAAAAAATGCATTGCGCTAAAGGAAACACTATTAACAGACCTGTTTCACTGCAGGTAACACGTCATAGAAAAAACACAGGTGGAATTAATTTCATAAACTCTTAGTTTTTCCAAGTCATCCATTACAAATGTTCCTAGTTCCACCTCGGTTTTTTCCTAATATGACAACCAGAAAGTCTGCTGCTACACGTTGCATCACAACTGTTGACAATAAAGTGCATAAATTGGTATAATTTATCTATGTTCCAATACAGAAACGTTAATAACCAAATCTAATTTAAAGCGCCCATATTATGCTCATTTTCAGGTTCATAATTTTATTTTGAGGTTGTACCAGAATTAGTTTACATGGTTTCATTTTCCAAAAACACCATATTTACCATACATTGTTGCACACCGTGTTTTTACCCTGTGTGTTTAGGTCTCTGTTATAGCTACAGAGTGAGACATCTCACTTAATTAAGCTACAGAGTGAGACATCTCACTTGTTGGGAGTTACACATGCGCAGTAGCTAGATAACTCTTTCACCAACTTTGGTCAGTACAAAGCAGGATTAGTTGGGAGACTTCTTCTAAACGAGGGTGCACTTATTGAATATGTTGAATGTTGTAGCAGTGTTGCCATTGAGAACGAGCATGTTGGTGCTAGCATGTGCTACAGTTAGCCACCGCGTCTTGGCTAGTGACGTAGAAAGCTTTACAGATTTTGAACAGCTCACCCGGAGACTGAAGGCAGAGGACATTCAGAGACCCGTATCTCACTCAAAACAGCATGGATAGTTTTTTTTTTCCAAGTTTGTATGTGTGTGGAAGCACCAAAGACACCAAAAAGTGATTTTTTTCATAATGTGGGCACTTTAAGAGCACAAAAGATGCCTTTTGTTCATAATGGCAACACTGTTTTAGAAATTCATAACTTACAGCATAGATGTCCTGTGGAGTGGTTGTGTTGGTTCCATTCGACCTGTGGCACTTAAAGGTGAAGTTGTCTTTGGCTCTGAAAAGGATCAGGGAACACATTTCTGTCATATTTTGCTTCAGGCTTTTGATGGAGAGAGCTGTGTCTTTTAAATGTTAAAAACAACAATAATATTAATTAAACATGCATGCACATGACTGGATTAAAGAAACACTCCCAAAACTCATTCATTTGTAAGAAATTAATTGTTTTAGAAACTTACGGGTTTGGAGGGTTGATATAGTGGATGGCCACGCGGCCTTCGATGCTTCCCAGTGCAAAGCCAGTGGGCTTGTTCTGCTTGTCCTTGAATATGGCAACACAGCGGTGCTGCAGGACCATGGCAAAAATGTACATTGGATCAGAAAGACATGAACAGTAGGAGTATATGTTATGAATAGTTACTTTAGATTTTGCATAAAGTTAAAGAAAATTAATCTGCCTGTACATAAAACTACCAGAATGAGGGGAACAATGTATACAGAGATATTAGAAGTGAGAAAAGAAAGAGAAACCAGTTCAATGGAAGAGGAAAATTCACCTGATGTTTGAGAGGAGAGTCTATTCTCCGAAATTCAGAGGGCTGGTTCTCTAGCTGGTACACTATTAGGCCTCTCTCAGCTGTGGCAACCACTGCCATGGGGTACACCTATATATTACAGTCACAGAGATAAAAACACACAAAAAGAAGATCCACATATTTAATGATCGACTCCCCAAGTAATAAAATGCATGTCATATTCCTTATGAACTACTTACAACATCTGCACAATAGCATCTCTCTGGCATCTGCAGAGACATCATGGGATTGGGAGAGCGAGTGTCCCAGAACTGAAGTGAAAAACAAACAAAAAAGGTTATGATTCTCAGTGCTCCACTACAAATATTTGACATACTACTCTCTGATTAGCTTAATTGTTATGGTTATATGTAGGCGTCTGTGGGTTGTGATGGTGCAGTGGATTTGACATATGCCTTTGGTGTGAAGACCTGGGTTTGATTCCCACCTGACCAAGACACTTAATTCCTAGTTGCTCCAGAGGCATATATACAGCAATATAATGTAAGTGGCTTTGGATAAAAGCATCAGCTAAATGACATGTAATGTAATGTAAAATACATAAATACAAGAAGAAATATCGCCCATTGATAAAATGCTGATCCAGAAGTGACTGAAATAAAGTTAACCAGAAAGCTGTTATTGGCAATCATATTTCAGATGTTCTTGAGACCCTAAATGCAAAACACAAATGTATGTTTTTATACAGATGTGTTGTAATGTGCAGAGTGCTGTTATACCTTCAGTGTTTTGTCCCAACTGCCAGTCATTATACAGCTGTAGTTCGGGGCTTTTATCCAGTGGATTGATTTGATCGGACCGTCATGCTGTGAAGAGAAATAGTGAGAGGTGTAAGATGATTCTGCTTCATTCTTATGACCATATGGTTGATATAGCTAAATTCTCATCCAACCTGTGCAATCTGCAATGCTTGATTGCTGTTAAGATCCCACATCTTGGCTGTTTTATCACAAGAAGCAGTGAAGACTTTACTCCCATCCTGGTTAAAGTGAATAGCACATCATAAATTATCCCATGGCCCAGCAGATAGCATCGACTACAGATCTTAAATTGCTTTGTACGGTGAGACTTACATCGCTCCAGCATGCATCCAGCACTGGACCTGTGTGCATCTGTTGGGCTTTGGGGACAGTCTGTCCGTTGTCCTGAACTTCCCAGCATCGGACCTAAAGACAAATGATACCACTTTGGTTACTGTGTTTACTTAGAAGCATCCTATCTAATCATGATCTAGTACAGAAGCAGTCCTTCATGGAAGACTACTACTGTTTATTATTATGTTCTATTATTATGATTGAATGAATAACTCACATCGTTGGCCCAGGATCCTCCAATTAGGAAGTTTCCTGGCATGGTGGGGGGACTGAAAGCCAGGCAGCTGATGCTGTCATCTGGAGGTGAAGTCACTTCAACATCCTGCAGGACAAGTCAGAAACATAAACAACACAGACACACATCACGCTGTCAAGTAAACAAGTGAAGGCACAGTCTTCAGTAAGCCATCATCAGTGTTGGGCAAGTTACTTTTAAAAAGTAATTAGTTACAATTACTTCTTCCAAAAAGTAACTAAATTAGATACTCAGTTACAAATTATAAAAGTAACTAGTTACTTCAGAAAGTAACTAATGCGTTACTTTCAAGTAAATTTCTAAATGCTCAAATGTGACCCCACCTCCACCCCTCTTTAACGGAACATAAAATACATCGATACGATCGATACAGCGATTAGCTTCGGAGCGAGAAGCCACTCTATCGTCATAGAGCCTATGTTTTCTGACCACGATGGGAAATCTTTAGCATTAAAAGTTACACCCCCCTTGATTTCATAACGCCGTATCTGTCTCTCGTTGACTGACTCGTTTGTGTTGTTCGTTATGTGTCCGTGCTTATGAACACCCGCCCAACTCTGCCTCTGCTTGGCTTACCATGAAATTTTACTCAACCTCAACCAATCGTCAGCGTTTATGCGCTTGTCTCGTGCACGGCCCACTAACTAAGGAAGAAAAATAAAGTCTTTGCCTCTCGGCTCAGAGATCTAGTTGGTCTGATGAAAAAAAAAACAGCTTCAATTATAGCATTTTTTGGCGGTAACGGCGTTATTAACATGGGAAGAGTAATCAATTAGATTACTCGTTCCTGAAAAAATAACGCCGTTGTTCCCACTGGCCATCATAACAATTTATTTAAAAAAAAAAAAACATGTCAAATGCTTTTGTCATTTACTCCGCTTGTTTACCTTCATGGGATTATGGCTGTCTGTTGTTGCGTTTCCAAAGACACCGGTCCCTCCCGCTCCAAATCCAGAGGTAGTCCCAAATAAACTCATAGTACATTAACGTTATTCCTACACCAGAGAGAGAGAGAGAGAGAGAGAGAGAGACAATGGCGCGGTGTTATTTACACAAGAGCAGACTACATTCTTCTGACTGCCGTCTTTAAGCATCAATGTCATCAAAAGCCAGATAGTGGTACGTTAACAGATAACTTCCGTTCAGCTTATGCAAACTGAGAGTAACGCTGAATCCAAATAAGAAGGGTAAGCAAATACTGTACGTGTATAACACGAGGTCGCTAAAGCCACAGCTTTACACGACACTATTTTGCTATCAGTCCTTTATCATAACACTCCTGTCACCCGACAGGACGATAGACAACACTTAGCTAAGATAGCTAGCTGGACAGCCAATTTTAGCTAACACCAACGTTTACAGTTAGCTGGCTACCGCGTTAACGCTACTTGCTAGCGTTTTCTAGCATAATAATACATGGGCAGTTTAAGCGTGTATGATAACGCTATTTAAAGTAGCCTACATTTGAGCGCATGTAACGTTGCTACTATTAGCCATTATGCCGGTCAGAAAATAAACATGATACCGGTAATTCATCGTTGGCTAACGTTAGCTAAGTCAGTTTTAAGACTGTGGCAGACACGTTAGCTCACCTTACTGGATTATAACGTTTCTAAGCAACATTTTTAAACACCGTTTTTAAACATTGTATATTGTGTATGTAACAGTTTCATAACTACATTACAATACATACCCAAATTTGTTAAACTATGGCTATAAACCGTAACGCTGAAAATGCCCAAATAATTTGGCGCTGGTTCCTCGGTGTGTCGCAGTTTGGTGACGTTTTTGGGCCGGGTAAAGGCATGCAATGGCAAGAGTTAACGCTTGGAGGCAGTGCATGACAACACGTGTCACTTTACTCTCCAGGGAAGCAATCCAAAACTTCCTCGATCAGTACAGGGGCAAGGTGTAAAAAGTGTAGGCTAGGTTATCATGATGGTTCCCCAACCACCAACAAACTCATCTCCATAGTCCACTCCGTGTGGCCTTTCATAATAATGCACTATGCTACTAGTGGATTGCATAACGTACCATCATGTTAGGTAGGTAACTATACCTTTATTACCAAAATATTAGTAATACAACAGTATAAAATACTCAATTACAAGTCCTGCATTTAATACAAACATAAAAGTTAAAATGTGTCTTATAAGAAATATGTCAAAAGAAATGTTTTTCATTATGTTATTTTTGTTTGTTGTTGTTATTTGGATAAAATTCGTTAACAAGAAAGAAGATTAAGCTATTTTATAAGTGTGCCATGAATTAATAACAATGCAAAATATTTTATAAAATGATTGTGCGTTTTGAATGCAAGTAATCCGCAAAGTCAAATATGCAGCTGTCAGATGAATGCATGTGAATGTAGTTCAAGACAAGACGGTGCTATTGATTAATATTAACGGTCTATGTGCTCACCCGACTGGCCAATAGGAACGTGGCCCCGCCCATGACATTATTTTCACAGTGAGAGAAAAATCCTGAGACGAGAGCAAGAAATTGCATCAAGAGCAAAGACTTTGGTTTTGAGCGCTAGAAGAAAAACACATTTTTTTAGACACTTTTTCACACTGATAGCAAAAATATATATTTGCGAGTTTAAAAAAAGTGATTTGAGAGAGTTTTTTTCTCAGAAATAATATTTAAAATTTCAAATTTACACTAGTCTTAATTATGATTATTTTTTGCTATTGGTATGAAAACTTTTTCTCTCAAATATTGTTTTCCTCTCATAAAATGCTTTTTTGCTATCAGTATGAAAACTTTTTCTCTCAAACATTTTTTCTTCTTCTCTCAGAGCATTTATTTTCTCGCATACATAATAAAGAAACAAATATAGTAAAAACTAGTTCCATAGTGCAGCAGCTTCACAGTGGTGGTGCTACAGCATAGTGTAAAACCTCCTTCAGTTCTAGTGCATGGGATGATGATGTGGCTGTCAATATATATAATATATTATAATATATATATAATATGATGCATGATATGAATATATAAGGACCTGTTGGCACAAGAGTCCTTGAGCAAAACTGTTTTTAAAGTCTTAAATAGTTACTAGTTTAAAAGTGTTTGTAGTATAGAAAGGACTCTTGTTGTTTATGACTTTTATGAGCCATGTAAAATGACTCAGGAAAAAGAAACATCTCAAGTGCATAGTTGAAATTTGGTTGTGTGATTTTAGTTCATGTATGGCTTGTTTCCACTTTGTCCTATATATACAAAACAGAAGGAGGAAAACAGAAAAGCACATTAGCAAAAGGCCATTTCCGTTTGCGGCTATTACACATTATTTTCCTTCCTTGAGTTGTATGATCTGATCCAGTCAAAGCTGTCCTCAAATCTCAGTAAAGCACACGTATAATCTGTACTTCAGCGTCACATTCTTGCTTTGTCATTCATTGTCCACCCCCACCCCTGTTTACTCTCTATTAAAGCAGTCACAGTAGAGTGCTTTACACATTGTTGTATAATTCATTGGGGCTATTGGCAAGTCCCTTCATGCCTGTAGTGCTGATCACTCAAACCCCTCCACAATCAGGGTGGGCCCGAGTTTATTGTTTGAGTTCAAAGGTGCGTGTTGAAGAAGGGATTAGAGGATTTTCCTGCTTTACCTTAAAGTTTAAACAAGCATGTTTTTTCCATACTGTTTGAGTATTTCCATGTGCACAGCATTGAGGCACTGCAGTGACAACAAATTCAAACTGTCCAGATCTGTTGCAATATATATATTTAGGATTTGGAAATAAGCACACATGGCCTTTGGTGTTGAAGACACCACCAGGGAAAAGATGTGCTAATCAGACTTTAAGTCCACTTTCATTAGTGGCCCAAAGGTCATCTTCAAACAAAGGAAGCAGTGATGGGACACTTCGATGTGAAAGGTCCACACCCCATCTATCTTATTATCAAGATAGAGAAGTCCACTTCATGACACTGACCTATTCTCACCCTACTTTTCATTGACTTACCCCCACACGCTCTCCCAATCTTTCCAGCTTTGGTTTGCATTCTAAACCCCTCCTGCCCCTCCCCTGACACAGCGCCTCTATAAAATTCATTCCCAAGTTGCCATCAAGGGGATCGGACGGCTTTATCACACCAAAACATTGCGCAACTACAGATGATGAGGGAAGGGTATTCTAAGTTTAAAGAGAGTAGTGTGTCTTACTCCTAGCCTACGACAAGTAGGGGAACTCTTAAAGTAGAAAACGCATCCCCAGTCTTAGCTTTCGACTAGTTAGGCTTGCCGCGCGTAAAATGGTTAAAAGCGCCTTGGCAACGATATCAATCCTCCTGTCGTGGGGTTACTGCGTGTTGGCTGCGCAGGTCTCCTTTGCCAACTTCTCCGTGGATAACGAAGTGCGCTCCAGCTTCATCCAGCGGCGGCTGCGGAGCCAAGAGCGCAGGGAGATGCAGCGGGAGATCCTCTCCATCCTGGGGCTGCCGCATCGTCCGCGGCCGCACGTCCACACCAAACACAACGCTGCCCCGATGTACATGCTGGACCTGTACAATACCATCTCTACAGACGCAGAGCCGCACGGGTACTCTTACTACAAGTCCGTTTTACCTACCCAAGTCTCCCCTATGGTGACCCCACAGGACAGCCGCTTCCTAGATGACGCAGACATGGTGATGAGTTTTGTCAATCTTGGTAAGTTTACATTTCGACTTTATAATGACACTTTTTAAAACAAAGAGAAAAACAGTAAAAGAAACATACATTAAAATATATATAAATATATGGACATATCATGCTACTACAAGGAGCTGGTTTACTGTGATACTGTTTTCATAAAGAAAACAATTTTTAAGCAAGCTATTTCTTTTATTAATCTTTATGAGTATTCTTCGCAAAATGTCAAAATGTTTTTGAGGGAGAGTCTCATCTCTGTTTTCTGATTGATAAGATTCAATGTTTTAAATGCTTAACATTTTGTTGTGAAGACTCCCAAAGCCACTACAACAGCAACAACATAGTGTATTAGTTAAGTGTGTTTGAAAGCCATGTGTCTTTTACACTGTGGCTTTTAGGTCACTTTCTCCACTCAAAATCAGGCATTATGCATTCCGAGCTGTAAATGTTATGACAACGTGTCTGTATCCGATTTCCCCAGAATCCCTTCAAAAGCTCTGGGAGAGAGGCTTAGCATGGCTTTGGTTCTCATGACTAGAAACTGAACGGGCATTTCTAAACCCCTAGGGAGTGAGAGACAAGTTGACTTAAGATGCAAACAGCATCTAAACACATGCTTTTGCTGCATAAATCTCTGTTCCTGCATTCTTGCATGTATGTGTCTGTTTGTGTGTTTGTTTGGAGGGTGCAAATCACATGGGTCACAGGTGGGAGTCAGGGCTTAGTTAGACATTATTGAATTTATAGAAGGCAAATCCTGCCTTTGTTTCCTTTGGAGATCCTATGGTGGCTCTGGTATCACTATGGTGAAACAGCAGACGGCATGGTGCCTGTGGCTCTTATCCGGATGTAGCTACATCCAAAACCTACCCATGTCTTTTTTATGGCTCAGGAGGAGGGTCATTGGTCAACCTAAAGAGATGAAGTGTGTTCATCTGAGATATGTCTTCAGAAAACCTTCCTGTCTGTTTTTATGCCTTTGAGATTGAACCAAAGCCTTTAAAATGAGGAGACATTTGGAGTTATTTTTGATCAGCCCATACATGTGTAGTTAATACAAAACATTTGAAGACTGTGAACAGTTGTGAACTTTTAAGCTAATGAGATCTGGAAACATTGTTTCTGAAAACTCGTAGCAGATTTATGTGGTTCCACATCTGAGAGTTTGATTATAAAGAAAGAGGAAGAAGAAAAGTGTGTATTATTTCTCTCTCTCTCTCTCTCTCTCTCTCTCTCTCGAGCCGACTACCTCCTGTGCTGATGATTGGCTGAGTGTTTAGCTGGGGCTTCCACATTGTGCTGGAGTGACTGTTCTTGGTGGTCCTTGGATGATCGTTTCAAGACAGAGTTGGATTATGGTATTTACCCTCCAAAGACCAACTTCCAGTGGGAGGGAGAGCTGCTGTACAGCTGTCCATCCCCTTTACTCAGTGCACCCAGGTATTACATGCAGGTAGACAGTACATGAAACACCATTGTAGAGAAACATTGTAGTCAAGTTAAATCAGCCTCATTTACTCAGTATAAATAAAATGAACTATGGAAGAGGGAAGGGATTCAGAAAAGTTAAGGGAACGATTTAACCCCTCTTTTTTCATCACAGACAGTATTTGAGACATTGTGTAGTCATTTTGCAAAGTCTATACAGTCTATCTACAGCATCACGGCACCCATGCTGATAGATGTACATGGCTTTCATTAAAGTAGAAAGAGCGCAAAATGCTCTCTTAGCACTTGGAGGAATGATTGTGTTGCTGGAGAACAGAAAGTGTATTGTGTTTGAGACTAAACAGGAAGAAATGTGTTTGTCTGCTAAGCTAATCTGTAGGAAGCATAAGAAGATCATACTAAGAATTTCTTTTGCCCCACCAGAAAACCGTATTAACCTTCCTATTATTTATACATTTGTGTGCAAACTAACGATACAGTTAAGCCCACTTCTGTATTTTACATCTTGTGCAGAATAACTCAGTTCAGTAAATTTGGTTTATCATCAATAAGCAGACATGGTGCTACATTCCGCAGCAAATGTGTATGCAGTCACACAATATTTGCTAAGCAAAAGTCTTTATGGTGGTTCTAATAATCTGCAAGAAAATGAAGAAATGCTGTCAAACTTGTCAACACATGCAGACATTATTTGAAAAGCCAGTAAATGTCCACTGGAAGAATAAATTAAAGACGTACTAATGCAGAGAATGACATAAATATATTATAAAAATGTTAAAAAAGGTCACATTTGGGTCATTTTTTGAGTTTTGTTTTTGTAAAGACATACATCTTTAAACCACCCATGCTGATATGTAACACAAAAAAAATCCCATTTAGTATAAAATTGCAATAGGTTAATGATAGCTTCGTGGCTGTGTGGCCCTGCAGTGTCAGGAGTAATCTGAAGTGTTGAAATGCCTCCCAGAGGGAAGTTTGCATATCTGAGGTCTGATCTCTGCAGCTAATGGTCCCTAACGTAAACACACCAAGTCCTTACAAGCAATTATTGCTTTCATAAAAACACCCCTCGTTCCCTTCCAGCATTTAATTGCGGTCAAACAAATGACTAGCAGGGTTCAGAATGCACTGCTCTTAACGATGAACGGCTTGTGTTATGTTTTTTGTGTCGTTAAAAATGTTTTTAGAAGACAGAGTCTCTCTCTGTCTGTGTGTGTGTGTGTGTGTGTGTGTGTGTGTGTGTGCGTGCTCGTTTCTTGTGTTGAGGTGCTGTGTGTATGGTTGTCTGTGCACTGAAACAATAGTGGACCATCAGTAGGAAGGTTGATGTCATGATGATGTCATGATGTGTGCCAGTGGGCAGGATGTGTTTAAGGTGACTAATCGCTGCTCCGCTCTGCACACCTTCACCAGAGACCTCCACTGCTCTTTCCAAGGACAAACACATTGGCTAACGCTGTAAAAACACAACACTGAAAAGCTTCAGGAAGCTTCGGGGTCTTTCTGACCACCGTTCTTCTGGAAAGTCTGAGTGTTGGAGAGACTCAGCTGGCTCAGGGCGGATTGGAAACCACCAGCTACTGCTGCTTTACTTCAGCCTCTACAATCAGAATGAAATCACTGGGTACACAGTGATATATGACAAAATCATCAGGCAGGTGTGGGTGGTACAGACTCTGGTAGTTAAGTCACACATGGTCTCTCTATACTTTATGTGAGTGTGTTTGTAAAAGCACACTGGCAGCTGTGGTTTTCCGGGCTGTGCCTTAACAGGCCTTTTCTTGTGGTCAGCACATGTGTGCAATTTAAACAGGGAGCCAAACTGAGCACTGAGAATGTTTTTTTCTCCCCCACATTGGCACGTATGGCAGACTTAAGCGATGTTTAGATCAATTACTTTACTCATGGAAGCAAGATTTTTCCTATTTCTGACACAGTGCTTCCGAGATGTGTGCACACATCAGAGCAACGTTTACTTGGTAACAGTTTGGACGGATACGCAACCACTGACATCTGATTTTACTCACAGTGGTTTGCCTTTTTTACTCAGATGTACAAACTTTCCTGTTAAGGGTCAGTAACATTATTCACTGTGTGTATGTGTGTCAGCTGATACAGACAACAAAAAACCAACCTATCACCTCTATTGCTTTCTCTTTTTCTCTTTCCCCGATAGTTGATCAGGATCAGGATCTATTGTACCAGCAGCACAGAAGAGAATTTCGATTTGACCTTTCCCGTATTCCAAAGGGAGAGGCCGTCACAGCAGCAGAGTTTAGGATCTATAAAGATTTCATCCAGGAACGCTATGAGAATGAAACATTCAGAGTCAGTGTATACCAGGTCCTGCAGGAGTCTCCAAACAGGTATGGGTGTTTTCTTTCCTGCTCCTGCACATCTCAAATTTCAAATAATTCAAGATAAAACTTTATTGAACCCCAGAGAGAAAATTGTTTTAATTGCTGATTTTACTGTTGATATTTTTCTTTACCCTGTTTCATCAGCTCAGTCTTTTCAGTAGTGTTTCACATTTAGGAATCATTTCACTCAATTACCCTGCATTGTCTCTGGTTTATTTTGTTAGGGTTTTGAGATATCTGTCTGATTTCTGCCACCACCCCAATACAATGGAGGTGAATGTAAATTCATTGTGGTGCTCACAGCATAAAAATATAACATTTAAAGAAATCTCAGCTGTGCTGGCAGCTCTCTGAAGTTGCACTTTGCACCAGCGGTGCTAACATTCTCAATTTAATTGCGAGCACAGTCACAGCTATCACTCATGGCATTACACCCCCTTTTTATAGCATCAAATAACTAATTATAACCAAACTTATTAGAAAAATGAACACTTGAACATACATCATTATGATAAGAAACAAGTACCATCCTAGTTTAGCCCATGTCCCATCCATAGACAGTTAAAGAAATGGACCAACAGATCTCGTTGCTCTGGGCGGAAACCAGTGAAGGATATTAGAAGCACTTTTTTGGTGATAGCTGAGTGTTACTGCGCAGCCTCCAACTGAGCTTGACGACGTAGGCGTGACGTGGGCAACCTGTCTGAAAGTGGTAAGTCTTCTGGTAGCTGCTAATGTAAGTCAAAACTGTCTGCGAGCTTCTCCTGACAATACGGTGATTTGTCAACTATGTGACAGTAAGTCACATGGTTATGACACAGTTGTTAGCCTATTTTTATAAAAATGTCTGCTACGGAGCCATTACGTGAGCGGCGGGTGATGGCTTCGTAGCATTAAAATGGCGCCATAGGAGCTACGCTTATGGGGGTTTTCCACTGCGTGGTATCTAAGACTCGCCTCGACTCTACTCTTCTTTTTTGGTTTTCCATTACGAAAAAAGTACCTGGGACCTGCTACCAGGTACTTTTTTTAGTACTACCTCAGTCAAGGTTCCAAGCGAGCTGAAGCGATGCCAAAAGGTGACGTGGAAACCTGCAGACTACTGGTTGGTCGGATCACTGCGTTTTTAGCAAACAAGAGTGCGGAGTGTGTGTCCGGAACAAAAAAAAATCTAGCCAGACACCGACAGATTATCTACTCTCTGCACTATTCTCACTTTTCAACTGTTCAATATTAAGGGCTATTAGGGGCTTTTGCATGTTGTTTCCAATATTGCACACTGTTACTTTTAAAAAACAAGACAATATATGAAAGAATAGTTTTTATTTAGCTTTTCAAGTAGCGCATCAAACCGTCCCGTACATCACGGTCTTCTTCCTCTGCACCCTGTGACAGTGTCCCCCCCGGCTCTGCTGTCCCAGATGCATCCCAGTCATTGTCATAATCCATGACTCTCATAAAGATTATACGAAGCCCAGCAGGTCAGAACCAGAGATTTCACCCATCGGACATCAAACGCCCACCAGACGGTCTGCGCGGCGGCGGTTTTGCAAAGCGTGAATGCTCTGAAACACAAACGGTACACAGCAGACATATTTGGTGTGTTATCATGGTTGCTAAAGTTCATGTACTTTATATAGCGTATAGTAAATAGTGACCGGGGCCCCTAACACATGCAAATGTTAGCTAACGTTACCAGGAAACTTAACTTACCCTTTTGTGTCGGCGAACAAGAGTCATGTCGACGTCTGAACTCTGTCGGAATTCCCAAACTCCTGTTTTTTTCAGTGGTGATTTTTGTTGCTTCCTTCAGCTTCTTTTGAAACAAAAAATGTCTTCTGGCTGTGGCAAGTAGCCGACGTGCTGTTGTGAGTCGTGTTGAAAATTACATCATCACGCGTAGCTATGGTGACCAGCCACGCTAAGGCGTTACTCAATCTGCAATGGAAAACGGACGCAGAGTGCGTCGAGTAGAGACGAGGCAAGTCGAGCTGTTACCAGCAGTGGAAAAACGCTATTAGAGAGGAGAGGCCTACCCTCTTGGTCCCATCTGCTAACTAATGGAGGGGGGGGAATATACAACCTATACTGCAGCCAGCCACCAGGTGATCAAGATGTTTTGGCTTCACTTTTGGGGCGATGTCATTTTGTCCAGAGCCACACTGCTAGCGTAGCTAAAAATGTGACTTTTCACAAACAGTGTCTCTGTTTCTGGAAAATCCCCAGAAAACATTGTCAACAATTTTTATAGGAACTATTTCTTCAGTAAAATGAGTTCCTAATATGTAATTTTTCAGTACTGTAAGCACAGCGTGCTTTGCCAGATCTACCAGGTCTAGCTAGCCCACACAACATAAAAGAAAAATGTGCTCTGGTTTATTGGCATTTCTTTAATCCAATCACAATTGTTTTGGGCTAAGCGTCAGACTCAGTAACGGTGCCTATGCAAAATAGCCTCGGGAAAGAACCTGTTTTGGTGGTGTGTATGTTCAAAAGTTGTTTTAGTCGTGCAACAAATAACTCAGATTGGACCAATTTAACGTGCAGAGATCTGAGGCGCAGTTTACTATAGTCCTCATGAATCGAATGGAGTTTAGAATGCCAACACAAAGGAAGCGGAAGGTGTTGGACATTTTGTCGAAAATGAGTGACATCCGGGTGGAATTTCCGGCGGCACCTGAACAATCACCGAAATGAAACACTGTGAGCACTACCAATGAAATTCCATTTGCCTCTGTGGCGCTGTTGTGTTGACAGATACCTCAAAACCCGGATATACACAACCCAAATCTGCATGGCTAGAAAGCAAGATACGATTTTTTAAATTTAGGTGAACTGACCAAGCATTTTTAAAGTGCTACATACAGTATGTTCCTGGAGGCTGCTGTACGTGAACACACATCTGCCTGCTTTGGCCGTGTCTGTTTACATTTCCTCACAGGTTATTTCTGCTGATGTTAGTTTCAGCACCAAAGCTGTTTACACAGACATTAGTGTCAATTACAGAAACACAGTGGTTCTCTTCAGAGCAAGTTTACTCTCACACAGTCAGAACCGGACAGTCCACAGGAGACCTGCATTTATAACTCGCAGCTCCAACCACAAATAACACTCTCAATCCTCAAGATGTCAATTGACTTTCATTCTTTTACACAGGTGGTTATTCCTCTGTGTTTCTGTCTGTCAGCCTGCTGGCCTCTGTTACTCTGACACTGTTTTCTTGTTTCCAACCACACCTGAAATTGGCTAACAACATGACAGATTATCCGTTTGTAGAATAATCAGATCCCACACAACCCCCTTCTTTCACACAAATCAAAATTCTACCACCCACATTATGAGCTCTCAGCAGAAGGAATCATGTGCAGGCAGTAGATTCAAGCTCTTCACCGGTGACAGTGGGGCTGACGATGGTGTTAATAGCAACATCATTGTCATTCACAGGCCCACAAAGGCCACTCCACACAGACAGACGAGCAGGGGGCAGGACCAAAGGCAGACGTCTGCCTGAGGGTCTAAAAGTCTGTAAATAAAGCTATTGTCTGTGAAATCTGCCCTTAAGACGGCACATATCAGCATAGTTTTCTTCTATGATGTTGAGAGTGCTCCTTTGATCATGGCTGTTGGTCGTTGTGGGTAGATACATGTTTCAGGGTGTTACTTGATGACGGTAACTTGCCCTGGATGTTTAGGTTGCTACATATCATAAAAATCTTCTGTAATCTTGCATTTAAAATATTTATATCCATTTTTTGCTCCTATTTTTATCTGTAAGGCATCTCATACATGATCATGCATTAACAGCCTTATTGGACGATATAGTGCATAATTATTTGTTATTCTGATTTTCCCATTTATTTATCCTAATTTAGTGTATTTACAGTGCAGTCAGAAATAAGGACAGTGACACATTTTCTGTTGTGTTGGCTCTGTACTCCAGTACAAATTTGGTTTGAAAGAAAACAATGGCAAGGAGATTAAATAGTTGTGTCCCAGCTTGAATGTAAAGTTGTTTATAGCCACATCTGAACAATGTAGGAACTATTAGCTCCCTTTTTATATAATTCAACAGTTTTAGGTGACACAGCGTGATTTTCTGACTTGGCTAATCAGCACCATTCCACTGTTTGGCCATCAAACGTCTTAGTTGGGAAAAATACACAAAAGGTATTTTTTTCCTGTTGTAATATCCTAGAATTGAGGAATATGTATAAAAAAGATTACGATTCCCACACTGTTCCCAGAATATCAACATAAACACCTTCAAATACAGGGCCTCATAGTCATTGTTTTATTTGAATCCCAATGTGCTGCCATATTTTGCCAAAACAACATAAAACAAGTTATCCCAAGTTGTGCTAATACTTTTTTTTTACTTTTTTCTGTGCTTTTTTTCCCCATAGATCCTAAGCCATTGCTTACCGCTAATTTAAGGAATGAAAATCAATTTTCTAAAACAAGAGATATGTAACAAATCACAGTAGAGATTTCACCACCATAGAATTTTGCAAACAACATATTTTCAAGTAGTGATTTGAAAGTATTTGATGGTAAATCCGATTTGAAATATTTCAGTCTGCTGCCAAAACGAGAATACTGAAAACCTACTGTATGCTTTTAGCCTTGAAAGGCCTTCAATTTCATTACGTGCTGTCCTCTCCTCAGTGAAGTGGAGCTCTTGCTGCTGTACCGACGGGAAGTGTGGGCTGTTGAGGAGGGCTGGCTGGTCTTTGACCTGACCGACAGCAGTAATCTCTGGTTGGTCGACCCTGAGCAGAACTTTGGCCTGCACCTGGTCCTGGAAGACAGCCATGGTCAGTCACTGCCATACACTAACCAACACAGGGAGGGATCCATAACAGCAACAATAGCAAGAATACAGTCTTTGTCTGTAGTAATGCTTTAATGTTCTTTTAATTCTACGGGGAAAAGGACCACCACATAATGAGTAAATATGTGTAGAGGGTTCTTACAGAGTTCAAGTTATGATTGTGGTCATATTAGAACTGTGTACCACGATGAACAAATTATTGTTTAGTAGAGACTTAGATGTGAGTTATTGTCATCTTCAGTGGTTGGTTGAGATTTATTGTTTTTGTTCCCCCTTGTCTGCCTCTGTAGGCCAGAGGAGGAACCCTCGGCTGGCGGGGATGGTGACAGGCGGTGGACCTCAGGACAAGCAGCCCTTCATGGTTGCCTTTTTCAAAGCCAATGAGGTGCGCTTCCGCAGCATCCGCTCTGCCCACAAGGGGCGCCAGTCTAACCGCTCCAAACCCCAGAAGACTGTCCAAGATGCACTTAAGGCAGTGGAGGCTGCAACAGGTGCCCTAACCATTCAGAACCTTTCCATCATTGACCCTTGTCATGGTATTAATGTCTTTGACCAACTGGCCTTGTGTGTACTCATACTTGCATGTTTTCAATTTCAGATAACCTTGGCATCACCAAAGAGGGATGTAAAAAGCATGAGCTGTATGTCAGTTTCAGAGATTTGGGATGGCAGGTACTTAGGAACTTTAATTTTGATCTCATTTAACTTTAATTTCACTTCATTTTATGCCCAAAGGGACAATTAACTTACCAGTAGTTTTACTCTGACCAGGACTGGATTATAGCTCCAGAGGGCTATGCAGCATACTACTGCGAGGGAGAATGTGCCTTCCCTCTCAACTCCTACATGAATGCCACCAATCACGCTATCGTACAAACTCTGGTAAGTCCCAAGCGGCCTTTGATGACTGGCACCTTTATTACAACCTCCACTTTCTGTAAGGATTGATTTAAGCTTCTTCTACTTCCAGGTGCACTTTATCAACCCGGACACGGTGCCCAAGCCCTGCTGTGCCCCTACCCAGCTCCACGGCATCTCAGTGCTTTACTTTGATGACAGCTCCAATGTCATCCTCAAGAAGTACCGCAACATGGTGGTCAGAGCCTGTGGCTGCCACTGACCGCTCAAACCCACTCATGTGAATTCTGCAATGATGGAGGAACACTTGAGAAAGGCGGACGTGAAGGAACCAGAGACGAGAGACGATTGACTGGTTGGTCATCAAGGAGCTTCTGCCACAGGACGAGCTATGATCTGGCGTACTGTTTTCATGAGCAGCAACTGAGCCTCCCATGCAGTATTAACCACTACCACAAACCAAGTAGAACCATTGAACAAAGGGGTTTCTTAAGCTTTCTTTGACTTTGAGTACATAAAGTGCACTGAAAGGACTCCAAACAATGTTGAGATACCTGACATACTCAAATAAAACATTCAGTGCTAGAAACAGAAAGTAAAAAGTTACTACTGGTATTTTCCCTAATGTGCAACACATCTGCATTTGAATTCAGGCATTGACCATCAGGCATCAGAATATATAAAATATTGGCTGGGTTTAAATCTACATTTGGTAACTGATTTTACTGCTCAACACATTCTCCTTTTGAACCACTGCACCTGTTTTGGAACATCTCCATGAACTTATATCTGATGAGGACTTTTTTACTGGCGTTGAACTGGTTGTTTCAGCAGGTCATTTCAAACTGGTCAGGAGTAAAATATCTGGAAACTCACGTGTGCTGCTGATGTAGAGGAGCTCAGTGAAGAATAGCAGCTAAAACTGTTAGCAGGGTGGGACTGAAAGGCCTGCCTACAGTTTCCTGGCGCATACATATATCATCAGGCCTGTGAGAAACATGCGATCTGCAAGATGCCACTGAATCATCTCCATGAGTCAGGGTGTGCACCATCGCCCCGACTGCAGCTGCCTTCTGGTGTCAGACCAGAGCTGCAGGTGGGCAAAGGAAAGCTGTAATTTTATTTGGTCAGAATAAAGTAGTTGAATAAATGGAAACTATAAAACAAGAAGCAGGGGTGTGTTTTTTTTTTTTTTTTTTTTATTTGACCTTATTTGGCCTTAATAATGTTCGTTACAGTGGCAATGAACACACCTTTGGCTAGTTATTTGTTGTTTTTGTGAGTTATTAATGTGTTTTGGAGATTTATGTGAAAAAATATGCAAATAACTTAACACATTTATTTAACAGTGAGATAAGTTTTTCACATAGTAGAGACCCAGTCTGTGTGCACAGCACCTTATCTGCCTTAACTGTAACATCATAGTTGAGTCCACATGGTCTGCATTTTAATTGTGCACCATTTAATTGTTTGTTAAAATGTGGGCCATGTACAGTGGGGCTCGAAAGGTTGGGCACCCCAGTTAAAAAATGGTATTAACGTGCATAAAGAAGCCAAGAAAAGATGGAAAAATCTCTAAAAGGCATCAAATGACAGATTAGACATTTGTATAATATGTCACAAAAAGTTAATTTTATTTCCATCATTTACACTTTCAAAATAACAGAAAACAAAAAAATGGCGTCTGCAAAAGTTTGGGCCCCCTGCAGAGTTTATAGCATGCACCGCCCCCTTTGGAAAGCTGAGACCCAACAGTGTAATGGATTGTTCTCAATCATCGTCTGGAAAGACCAGGTGATGTCAATCTTAAGGTTTTAAATGCCCAGACTCATCTGACCTTACCCCAACAATCAGCACCATGGGTTCTTCTAAGCTGTTGTCTAGAAAACTGAAACTGAAAATAGTTATATTATACATATATTATAAAAGGCTATAAGAAGATAGCAAAGCGTTTTCAGATGCCAAAATCTTCTGTTCAGATTGTAATTAAGAAATGGCATTTGACTGCACGATCCATCCAGAAAGACCTGGCAGACACTAGAGTTGTGGTACACCATTCCACTATAAAGAGTTACTTACAATAATTGTTTTCATGGAAGAGTCATCAGAAAAAAACCTCTTCTATGTCCTCACCACAAAAATCAGCGTTTGAAGTTTGCAAATGAACATATAGACAAGCCTGATGCATTTGGGGAAACAAGTTCTGTGGACCAATGAGGTTAAAATAGAACTTTTTGGCCAGAATGAGCAAAGGTACGTTTGGAGAAGAAAGGGCACAGAATTTAATGAAAATAACCTCTGTCCAACTGTCCAAGCATGGGGGGGATCAATCATGCTTTGGGGTTGTATTGCAGCCACTGGCACAGGGAACATTTCACGAGTTGAAGGAAAAATGGATTCAATACAATTTCAGCAAATTTCGGACGCTAACTTGATGCCATTTGTGAAAAAGCTGAAGTTAAAGAGAGGATGGCTTCTACAAATGGATAATGATCCTAAACACACCTCAAAATCCACAGTGGATTATATCAAGAGGCGTAAACTGAAGGTTTTTCCATGGCCTTCACAATCTCCTGAACTGGAAGACTTTTGTAAGGAAGAATGGGCGAAGATACCTCAAACAAGAATTGAAAGACTCTTGGCTGGCTACAAGAAGCGTTTACAAGCTGTGAAACTTTCCAAAGGAGGCAGTACATGTTATTAACTCTGCAGGGTGCCCAAACTTTTGCAGACGCCATTTTTTGTTTTCTGTTATTTCGAAAGTGTAAATGACGGAAATAAAATCTAACTTTTTGTGACATATTATACGAATGTCTAACTTGTCATTTGATGCCTTTTGGAGATTTTTCTATCTTTTCTTGGCTTCTTTATGCACATTATTGCATATTTTTACCTGGGGTGCCCAAACATTTGAGCCCCACTGTATACTCAGGAGGAAACCACGTTTTGGTGCTGACATATAGCACTGTACACCAATCACATATTGTGCTTTTAAAGTACTTTAACGGGACAAGCATCTCCACTCTTGACAATGGAACAGACATTTTAAAAAGGATCTTCAGTACAAAAGCAAAGCAGCTATATACTGTAACAACCAGGCAAATAAAGGCATTCACACTGACATTCACCAAAAAGTACAATATTACAACACAGCCCACACACAAACACACCGATTATATATATCTGTCACCTTGAATATAAAATAGAGGTAGAAGCGTAAAACGTAATCTTACTGATGCAATCAAAAGTGGTCAATGTGAAAGTTCACGCTCAAACATTTCAAAAAAAGTTTCTGGCATTAAGGATATACAGTAATTTGGAATGAAAATTATCATTTTATAATCATAAAGAAGTCTTACATAATGCAGAAGAGCTATAACAATAAACAATATGATCAGCAGTAAAGGACCTGAGGGAGTATTTTTTCTGTGCTTTTCAAAGATCGTGGGCCGATTTTGTCAGAACTGCTTGAAAAAATGTGAACCCTTGCTTTAAAACTTCCCCAGATCTTCCTCAGATTCGCTGTCACAGAAGCAACTCCCTGTGGCAAATGTAATGTTCAACTCAACTCAAATAGTCAGTGTTTAATCCCTAACTTACCTTGACAAATATACAAATTTAAGTTTACCTCTGGGGGAATCCTGAGAGTTCATCCTGTCTATCCTCTTTTACTCCTTAGATAAAACTGAAAAAACAACAATCAAGCACAGAAATATAATTCAGGAGGTAGAAAGAAAGCAGATATAGGCTGACAATAGCAGAGCTTAAAAGCAATTGACATGCTTTCTGTCCTTATAACAGCAACCCTCCCCACTACATGCAGTTACTACTTGTGCCTCTCAACTCAGGGGCCGAATAGTGTCTCCTGCGGACTGCCCTTGCCTCCTTCTTCTGCCCCCCTGTTTGTCGCTGTGGCCCTAGGGGAATCTGGGGTTGTGGTGCCTTTAAAGACTCACACCCTCCCTCTGACTTACTGGGTGAAGTTTTTGGCTCCAAGTTCGCTGACGCTGGAGGCTGGGGGGCTGAGATAGGGGTTAGAGCCAGGCAGACGTCCCCCACACTGAGCTGGCGGCAATGCAGGCCACAGAGACGGGCAGTCCTCTGAGGACTGCAGGAGGACCAGCCTCTCCCACGCACAAAGAAGGGGTACTCCACATGGACATCCACCAACTCCTAGAGGAGGATGATACATATGTACAGGTAGATTATACACCAAAATGCAGCATACATACTTGTTCACCAGGGTGTGCTACTGTTCCAGTTTGAAGAACTTTAAAAAAAGAAGTATTTATATGAAGTGTGCATTAAATTCAGTAGAGACCTTTGATGAATGCAGGCTTGTATTATGAGCTATTTGCACAGTTAACATCATAACCCCTGACCTATAACTGAGTGGTTGATATCATTTTACCACATGCCAAACACAAAGATAGGTTAAGGTCCTGACATAATGATTAAATATAGCTATTTTGGTAATTTTATTTGAAATGAAAGCCCCTTTGAGTCAAATTGTTTTGATGTTATTATAAAACGTGTCAAATTACCTGTCTTGTTGATACTCTTATGATAAGCTTTGTTTGTAGAAAAATAAAACAATCCTAACGAAATCTGAGAGGTGGTATGCATTACTGTCTGTCACAGTTCTATTTTTATTTTTTTTTTAAATACTAACACTGTGGGCATCACCACTTTCATTTTTACCAAAGACAATCAACTTTGACAGGATCACAAACATATAGTTTCAGTTTTTCCAAAGGCTGCTTTATTTCCCAAAACAGCTGGCTGGATACTGTAGAATATTACTGAAACCAAACAAGGTGGTGCAGTTGGGGACTATTTTCAGCATTTTTTTACAAATTTTGCGTGCTAGTATTTTATGGCACCAATACGGTGTATGTGGGAGTGTCCATTTCATTGTCGTTTAGTTCAACGGTGTGGCAAATTTATATATTTTAATAGTTTTTGGCAATAGAGCTCTATAGCACAGAGCAGAGGAATAAGATACGTCAGGCTTTGGCTACACAGACAATACTTGTTAGTAGGATTCTTTGTTGATTTTGGTATTTTCATATTTTTATTTTTTTTACAATTGATAAATAAAACACATCACCGTTATTCTTTAACATGTTATAGTAAAGACTAAAGGCATTTTCTCATTAAGAGGATTTGAGAATTTTAGCAGTAGTATTAGTAAATGTCAAGTTCACGGGTTGTACTGCATCTCCAATATAATCTGAAGGCAACATTTGGTTGATATAATGCGTAAGAAAAAAAATGCCAGCTACATGTGAAGGGTCTGTTGTGAATGTGAATACTACAATGTGATTTTCCTTCACCTGGGACAGCTGGTCGTGAAGCAGGATAAGGAGCCGCGAAATGGAGGCGAAGGAGGCTGAAGGAGAGATGCTTTGCACCGTGCAGCAGCTCAGGCGCAGGTCTGGACAGGCCAGTGATCCCAGCAGGAAGTCTTCCGTCTGCAGGTGTTCCACCCTCCTCAGCCGCCCGTCTCTGAGCTCAATCAGAGAGCCTGCCACAAAGTGAGGGAGCAGCCAGGGAAAGTGGTTAGGAGAGGAAGAGGAGGAAGAAGCCTGCTCAGAAGAGGGCAGAGCAGGAGGTCTTGATGTGTCCTCCTTCATGGAGGTGTATGTGTTGCTTGAGCTGTCGTCAGGGGAAACCTTTATGAAGGAATGTCCAGAAGTGGGATGTTTGACACCCTTTGCTGATTTGTGCGACACATCATATTGCATTTTAAGGTCCTCATGCAAAGAGTGAGGTAGGAATGTGCTCAGTGATGGAGGACTTGCTTGTTCAACCCTGGGAAAATGCTCAGCTTTTATGTCTCTTCTCTTCACATATGGTCCTTTATTCCTCACATTGCTCTGCCTCTCTGCGTTTAAACTCTTGTCCCTTAATGTCCTGAGCTGCTCCGAGCTATACCCTCCACCCACCCTTTGGAAACCTTCTGTGACCAAGGAGACTGGGCTGAATCTAGAGGGATGGTATGGATGGCCCAGGCGGAGTGTGGGTGTGTCAGACAAGTGGCTGTGGTGCTGATAGTAGTGAGAAAAAGCCCATACAGGATGCAAGGGGTTGAACTCTCTCCACTCTGCCAGGCCATGATGATCCCTGAATGCAGAGAGGTTGTGAGGTTTGGACCTGGCAGATGAGTGAGTATGCATCCAGGGCTGGTACAGTGCAGGAACCTGTCTTGGTACGGGCTGGAAAGGGCCTGTGTGCTTTGTTTTAAACTCACTGTGGCCCTTGTAAGGATAGGGTGCCTTGAATGTTGCAGCATCACAGTGCTGCTGCTGCTGCTGTGGTGGTGAGCTCGGTCTTTGGTCCCTCTTGAGTGGGAGTCTGTCCCTGTCTGGGACTAGAGCTGGGTTTGGTGTGAAGCTCATTGGCTCACGCTGCCTGTTACTCAAAATGGCACTGCATGCCCTCCTGCAGAAGTTGAGGAGGTGTTGTGGTCATGTGACACAGACGGCAATCGCTGCGGAGAGTTAGGTCCAAGGTCTCACAATCTAAGAAGAAACACATATTGGTGCACTTAATATCCTTGCAAACAAGGCGTCAAGCGAGAGAAAATCAATTTAATTTTTGTTCTCTCTTTCTCTGTCTGTCACTTTCTCTCTCTTGATAAATGATATAACTTTCTCCACGCTAACCACCAACTGCCATACTGAAGGGATTTAGTTTGATGGACAACTCCTTTGTGAACAAAAAAAATTACTATGGTTACAAAGTGTGGCTGTGAAGAAACGGGCATATAACAATGCAACATTTGGGGGTGTTATATTAGAGGTTAGATTTTATCACAAGATTGATAGATGATATAATTTAATCCAGTTTTCATGGTGACATTTTCCAGTAGAAACAAATGCAAGTGTGTGTATTCAATGACTAAATACAATAAATAAATCAAGCTACCCCATTATCATCCTTATGTGCATGCACAATAGTAAATAACTTCATAAAGGGCGACTAATATAAGCACCTTGTGGCTACACACACACACACACACACACGCACGCATGCATGCACGCTGGCACGCAGGGACCGACGCATGCACACATGCACGCACGCACGCACACACAAACAGTTTCTGACCTATCCAATGACTGCAGACACATTACAGTATTTAAACAAAGTAATGCAGGGAAGTAAAGAGCATGCAGGAGTTTTACAGCCTGTCAATGCAAAGCTCATCTCAATGCCCTGTATTATGTCATCATCATAGCTGAGCACCGCCGCTGAATGGACCTCTTTCACTATGCCCAAAAGGCATGTCTCTGATATGAGCTGTTGTGTGTGTGCATGTGTGTGTGGGATCAGACAACACCCTCACACTGACATTCCTGTGCCAGCACTCAGCATTACACCATGACACATATATGGATAAGTATTTGTCAGCTAAGTGCCTGCAGTAAAAATGTAAATTCATTCAAAAGGCATCGAGGTTCGAAGGCTGCTTACTCACAGTAAACTGACACACAGGTGTGATTAAATCATAACGCAAACAGGCCATCACTGTAGTGTTATCCAGGCAGAAGAACCATATAGGGTGATCAGTTTGCTACAGTTCGCCATACAAAAATAAAATGTTTACACAGCAGTGTTTAACATGTTTTTTTTGGTGTCATCATGATAATGATAATCTGGAGGACAGGATAATTTGCATATCAGTAGTGACTATCAGTTTGATGTTTCTATCTATGGAGCAGTAGTGCAACACAACCAAATGTAACCTCTGGTGCTGAATCCCACAGACCACAAAGAGTTCCTCAAACATGCATTCAGAGTGAAACTAATGCTTATATTGGCTGGCTCTCTTGGCAGACTTAAAGACAAGAACATACTACAGACATTTAGACAAACTGGTTTTAAGAGAAGCTTCATGTTTGGATATTTACTTACTCGTTCCTCTATCCATCTATCCATCTCTCCTTCGGTTTGACCCATCGTCACAAAGCGTGTCCATCCAGGTTCACAGACGCTCCACATGCACTTGTGTGAGCAGAATGATCAGAAGCATCCAGACAAGCTCAACAGACTGTCTATCAGACACGCTCTCTCCTCCCTTTCTCTTCTCCCCTCTCTCTCTCTTCCCTCCTACTTGCTCTTACATTTTTACACTCCCACTCTACTCAGTCAGACCTGTTAACCTTTCTCAGACAAATTTGATGTCTCTCCCTCTCCCTCTCTTACTTTCTTTCTCTCTCTCTCAATCTCTCACATCTGAACTTGTCCACCCTGTGTTTGCTGCTGAGTAGCACTCTCCGCCTCTCTTCCTTTTGCAATCACACTTCTCTCCTTCCTCTCTCCAGTTTCCACACACTCTCTCCTTTGCTCCATAGCTCTCTGTTGTTGGGTGTATAATTAGACATGAGACTGCTGTGCAACTCCTCAGCTGATGGTAGGCGTATAAATGCCTGATGGCTTTGGCGCTTTGCCTGGTGTAGTGAAGGCGGGAAACCGTTGCTTTAGACTATAGCGTGGACACACACAAGAAAAGAAAAGGGGTGATTGCAGGACAGAAATCTTGCTTTCACATCTGGCACATTTAATAACATGTAGCCCTCACTGATAATTTCTCACCTCAGTGGGAAGACTAATAATGATTGAGACGCCAAACCGATGCCTGCTTTAAAATGGCCAGTAATTGCTTTTCAAGCAAAGTGTTCAAAGGTCAACATTAAGCACTAAAGCTAACCCGCTGCAGAAAAAGAAGTCCTTTTCTGGATGCGCAGACATAAACCAGCGACCCCCTCACCAACGCCCTGCTGCCTGCTTGCTTTCTATTCATGTTTCCTCTCTTTCTTCTAGCTTGCGATCCTTTTTTGTTATTGTGTAATTCCTATACTCCAGTAACAGTATTCCTCTACTCCACAGAATCTTAAACCACACTCATGCATGCTCATACTTTAACATATACATCTCCCCACACAGTTTGACACACAAACCCAAATCAGTTATCTGAACTGCCTGCGTTTCTTTTATTTCATTTTAAAACACAAGAAAAAGAGGACTTGGCTTTTGCGTGATAGCTGCTTTAGCAGCCCAATTCTCAACTATTGATTTTGCACGGCCTCAGCAGGTGAACCCCCAGTCATGAGAACGCCCACACGTAATCTAGTTTGAGGTGGAGAGGATTTCTCACTTTGAGTCACGTCGTGCTTTCTCTGCCCACTCTCTCTCTCTCTCTTTCTGTTTTCTCTCTTTTTTGTTCTCAGATGTGCACACACAAACACACACACACACACACACACACACACACACACACACAAACAGGAGAAAATTCACAGCATATAGGCTAAGCTACCACAACCACTGCCATTTGCAGAGTGTGTTTATATTGATAGAAATCGCCACTTCCCAACTGCTACAGTCTGTATTTGAAGTTTCACTTTTCTTGGCACAGATGGCAAGTGTGAGTTTCAGTAGTGAAAGTTTCCGTGCTTAGGCACCAGAGATGGCAAAAGTACTTACTTTCCGTACTTAAGTAGAAGTACAGATACTTGTGTTAAAAAATACTCTGGTAAAAGTGGAAGTACAGATTAAACGTATTTACTCAAGTAAAAGTAACAAAGTACAGGCTTGGAAATTTACTTAAAGTATAAAAGTAAAAGTAGGCCTAGCCTTGCGAATGACAATTTTTTACGCAAAGCTACCCGGAGCACACAAATGTTACTAGAGAGCACGCTGAGGAATATCAGTGGACATGGAGTCTTTATATGGCAATGGCTACATTTTAAATGGATGTCTGCCAATAGGCCTAAAACATAACATATATGATTATTATGACAGAAACTGTGACTCCAGGTTAATAAGATTCTGACTCATTAGCAAGATATTAAATCAGCTGTGATTCTGTGAGAATTCACAGATCCAGTTTCTATTTTTAATCTCCCCCTTAACATTTAAATGAATCTACATGTATGTGTGTGTGCTCAAATATGGCTTCTGGAAAGAAAATGAAGGATTAAAATATGAATGACTAAACAGACATTAATGAAGAAGTTCCCCAGCACATTGGCCAGGAGTCCTTCTTGATGCCTCCTATCTCAAACATCTCTCTCAGATTAGGCCGAGGATAATGGAAATGTCTTGCTTGCTTGTCCATTTTCTTTATTTTCAATCGTGTCGCCCTCCATACTACTATACATAGTTAACACATGTGCTAACGTTAGCGCCATCCATACTACTATGTGCTAACGTTAGCGCCATCAAGCCGCAATGATTTGCAGTGAATTAATGCAGAATGCTTGTTGAGTTGTCTTAGTCGTGCGTCAAATGCAAAGTACAGTAGCATTCCGATCCATTTAGATTGAATATGGTATTGATGACGTAAACAATAATAACGATAACTCCAGTGAAAGATGTTAAAGTTGAGGACTAGATTAGGACTGGATTAAAGCTGATTCTGGTTTCCAACTTTGCCCCAGATGTGTCTGTTAAAACACGGATGGAGACTACTTCTCTCTAGCTAAGTGTCCATCCACTTGTCAATTGAATTACAGTATCTGAAGTTCGGTTAAAAAAAAAAAAACTCATGCGAATAAAGCTGGTGAAACTGTTGATGCTTCATTAAGATCAACGTGCAACTCAGCTAACAGGTGAAGAACACACCAAAACCACAAGCTAACTTACTTTAAATGTGCAAGAACTATAGACCAATAACAGGCTTAAGTGAACTGACAACATGAGTTATACGATTTAGCTACAGTTCTCACACACACAATCTCAGCTGATTATCCTCGGGACAGCTTAGTCTCTTTCTTTTCTCTCACTTTTTTCTCCGTGTGGCGCGCGCACCCGCTCGCGGTGTGAGGCGCGTGTCCGCGCTATTCTCCGACAACCTCTTGTACAGAACTAAAGTAACGAGCCACTTTTGTAAAATGTAAGGAGTAGAAAGTACCGATATTTGTGTTAAAATGTAAGGAGTAGAAGTAAAAAGTCGCCACATAATAGTAAATATAAATAGTAAAGTAAAGTAAAAATATCTGAAAAATCTACTTGAGTAAGTATTTGTACTTCGTTAGGCCTACTTCCCATCTCTGTTAGGCACATAAGCAAATAAAGGTGTGTTAATAATTTGTTGCCTTATGTGAGGAACTATGGACCATGGTATTTGTAAAGTCTTATATAAATAAAGAAACATTTAATCTTAAGAAGAAATGATCAAATCTATAGCGGATGATGAACAACTTTGTTCACTTTGTGCTGATTCTTACACACAGATTCTAATAAGTAACACCAGAAGATGTTCCTGCCTGCAGTGGAGGCAAGGCGCCATTATTAAAAAGCCTGTCTCAATTGCAGATGCAGTGTTTTGGAAAAAAAGGCAATGATGTAATGATGCGTTGTAAAGCTTCTGCATGCAAACATTGTGTAATCAGCAAGTTTAGAAGAACTGGACTAGTCATCTGTTGTCCACTAGATGGTGTTGAGGACACACAGACTATCAGATATTATTCTGTGGTCTGACAGTACATTTTCATATAATGTAAATATAATCTATTTTTTCTCATCATTTTTGAGGAAAGTTTTCAACAACCAAATCTGAGTTTTGTTTGGTTGCTTTTAGTATTTTATTGATTTATCAATGATTCATTTTTTTATGACAGGAAATGGCCTTGCTAGCATGTCATTCTGCCTTCATTAGAATCATCAGAACCTTCAGAATGAATACTTTAACATTTTCCCAGAGGGAATCAATACAGTATTCTGATTCTGATTCTGATTCTGATGACTGGGGCTGTTGCAGTACACTATCAACACCTTAAACCTTGAGTTTCATTGGTTTAAACTATAGTTTGTTTAAACCAATGATAAGAAATGACTAATTAAGAAACACATATCAATTTCTACACTAAAGAAAATTATTACTGCCAAAAGTAACAGGAATGAGAAATGTGAAATTGGGCCAATGCCAATATTTTTTTAAATATAGATTCATCTGCTGATTATTTTCTCAATTAATTGATTATTGTTAGGTCTGTAAAAAAAAAAAAAAAAAAAAAAAAAAATGTGTCCGTCACAGATTCCCCATAGTCTAATGTGATATCTCTTAATGTCTTGTTTTGTTCAACCAACAACAGTAATTTACAGGGATATCAAACAGAGAAACTGGATCAAGCTGGAAACAGAGAATGTTTGGCCGATGTAGCTTCTCTCAGTTGACTGATGGATTCATTCCCAATGGTTTCAGCTCTAATGTGAAATGAATAGATCTTTCTTCAAATATGTTCTGTAGTATTACAAATTTGAGCTGCAGGCTCATACTTTTTGTTTCAAGGTGTTGCTTTTAAAGTTTGGATATACAATCTATTTTGATATTTGTTTCAACAGCTTGTCACACATTGTATCCCAAATATGAATTCATTCAGAATCTATTAATCTGCATGGAAAAAAAGGTTCTTTGTTAAGAGACCTTAAAAAGTCTTTAAATTGTTCAGGAGCAACGTTCCAATTATTAATTAAACAGTTACAATAATTTAAGGGATATGTGTTGTCTGTTAATGTTACATTTGTTGACATCGCTTGACCCTGACACAGAAGAGAGTGTTTTTGGGGAGATGGGAGACAGGAAACAAGAGACAGGGATGGAGGGGGTGGAAAAAGACCAATGTAACAAAAGCATGTGCCTGTCTCTCCTTGGTATTTTCCACTCTGTTACATAAAATCCCTCCTTCCCTCTTCTCCATCCCTTTCTCGGTCTCCCTCAGCTCCTCCCCCCTCAATGTCATTGGTCAGCTGGTCGGCTCCACAAAGCCACAAACTTATTCTCGTCTCATCCAAGTGGCTCCGAATCCACTAAGGCAAAGAGGGGAAGCGGGGAGGAGAGCAGCAGTGTGACAGCCAGCATCAGTCACATTGGAGCAGTCCGAGTGAGCAGAGGAGGTGGGAGATGATTGGCAGCCCCTCTGATGCTGAACTCTTCCTGATAATCTCTGATTGATTCTCTCTGTTCTCTACGACTCCTCAGCAACATGAACTCCTCATCAGCCAACCTTCACAGCAAATGCCTGCCCTGTGAGTCATTTTTAAAACTTCTAAAGCTTTTGCAGAAAATGTTCTTTTCAGTTTGGGGGGATATTTAGAGATGTAGCCGCTGGTTTGCTCCATTAACTCAGTCTTTATTTTTTAGATGTAGAGCAGGACTTTAGAGGGGAGTAAATGATTCTCCATATTTGGCTGTCAGAAGTTCAGCACACAGACACACACACACACACACACACACAGATTGATCATATAAGGCAAAGAAACAGAAAACAGAAACAGTTTTATGCTATTATGTAAGCCTTTTTACATTTCATATATATATAAAGAAAACATGTCTAATTGGTGTGAAAATTAATGGCAAGAAAATCAGGTTTTATTTATTTGTGTGTGTGTGTGTGTGTGTGTGTGTGTCAGTGTGTTAAATAGCTGCCGTTGTGTTGATGTTTCCTGACATGACTGGTCCAAGTGCTGCGTCAGCCAAAAAATCAGACAGGAATGTTGAATCATCACCCTGAGTAATGTCCTCTAATACCAACACTGTCTTTGCACTGGAACAGTGATGCATTCCATACACACACACGCAGATCTCATGAGGGTTGACTGCAGCTTGTTTCACAAACACAACAACCCACACAGAGCTGATATTGAATTAGTCCCAGTGAGATCAGTTTGTGATTTCATGAACCTAAAAAGGATCAGGGCTAAGGTTCCAGAGAAGACATCTTCCATCTGTTGCTGTTCCCATGGCCTCTGTGCCTCTATAGTCCGCTGTGTCATGTTTTGATTATTGTGGGAACGTGCCAGAGAGTGGCACATTGGTATGCTGTGATGTGGAGGACTGGCCAGCTGTTGAGACCATGTTACAGACAGCAGGCTTATGGGTGAAGAAGGAATTGTTTCTCCATGTATTCTTAGCTCAGTCCCCTTGGACATGGCCCAGATAGGACTGAGGAGTAGATTCTGTTTAATGAGCAAATTAGAGTGGTAAAAATCTGTCTGTATCTTTAACTGATCACACTCTGAGGGATACGTACAGCATGTATTCCTGCTCTGCAGCTCTGCCATGAAGTCATTGGAGCTTAAAGTCTGAGCTAGAGGGGATGATGAGAACATGCTGAAGAAGAGGAACCTGTGGGTGTTTTCTTTTACCTCCTTTACCTCCATCTCTTCTGAATTGGTTTCGCTTTGCCAGACCCTCCTCCAAAGCTCACTGAAGGAGGGTCTGGCTACTCTACATAGCAATCGGGGACTAGGAGTCTAGCTAGCTGTCTTAATTTGCCATACATAGATCTGAGGAACAGTCTCCATTAGTCCTCATAAATTCACCAAATCCAAAACTCCAATATAAAGAAAGCAGAAGAAAATGGAAAATACATGCTTCCGGGAATTTCCTGCAGCACCGGAGCAATCCTGGAAGTGGAACGCAAAGGATATAGACTACTTCTGAATTGATGCTGGATTCACACTCATTTTCCTGATTTGTTTCTCTTGAGCACCTGTGCATGGCTACAGCTACCATTAAAAATGATGATGTCATATTGAGGTAGTTTACATTCTATGTATAATCTTTTTGCCACTTAGGACAGCAAGACAAACTGCAAATACAATATTGATATAGTATCACCATTCAAAGTTGCTATGGTCAACTTGTAACAGGATATTCACACATCGAGCAGATACAGAGAAACATTTCTGGGAAAAAAACACTTATTGGGAGTCATGTTTGCGACCACTTGATGAATATATACCTCTATATCAAGTCCTGAGTAAAATAACTGGTTCTTTGGCAGCAAAATGCTCCGCTATGCTCACCTGGGTAGGAGTTTTTTTTTTTTGCTTAATTGTGAAGGTTTGTCACGAGGGACCCCTTTCACATTACATATAGTCATTTTAATCATTGTTATTAGAAAAATATATGAATTATTCAGTTCAATTCAATTTTATTTATAGTATCAATTCATAACAAGAGTTATCTCAAGACAATTTACAGGTAGAGTAGGTCTAGACCACACTCCAGAATTTACAAGGACCCAACAGTTCTAGTAGTTTCCTCCAGAATTATTGCAACTTTGAATATGACTACTTTTACAACCAACTAAAAAAACAAAGATTATTTGATTACATTATTTCAAAACTAAATGTTACTCCAGGCAGTGTGGATAAAGCTTCGAAACAGCTTTTAGAAATGAATAATTTTGAGACAATATAGTTGAACAGTAGTCTGGCTCTAAATCATTGAACATATCTCCAATTATTTCATCAATTGAAAGGTCTGGTGCTTAAGTGGGATCAATATAGAGACATCATCTTTCTACGAAAGAGCCAGAAAAAAGGTAACATAAAAATGAAGCGTGGATAAAATGAACACATCAGTAAAGGTTGTTGTAAGTTGATTTGATTTGTGTTGAACCAGGGGTGATTTCTCTCCCAATTAGTCAAGTGTAGATAAGGCTGGGTATGGTTCAAAAATATTTTATACCGGTACAAGTACCGATACCAATACTGTGACTTCAATACAGGTTCCCCAACAACACTTTTTTCGATACCAAATTTATAAAACAAAAGGGAATTACAACATAACACAGCTCCTACTACATGAGTCCCATCTTTGTGTGTAACGTAGAGTTTTTCCTGCATGTCTCTATGCCGTGTAACGTTAGACAGTCAATCACAAACATTTATAAATCTTGGTAGAAGCATGCTGCACGCTTATTGGCTCACTGACACTGATGAGATTTACTTCTTAGGTATTGAACTTGGGTATTGAATGACGAGGCATTTTTTGATACTTGATACTTTAGAGGCAATTTGGTCGGTGCCAATTCAATACTTAAAAGTATTGAATTCGGTACTCAGCCCTAAGTATAGATCATACTTTGTGTTAAAAAAATCTAACTTATACATACTGGCACTGTCAGACTGATATATTAACAGAAATGTTTATCTTTTTGGGGGGGCAATTCAGTCGCTGTTGGTAACACTTTGTTATGATCTGTCAGAAACCAGGAACACTAACAGCATCACTGCCTACAGTGACAAAAGCAGACATACACAGATTATTCTATTACAAACAATGCCTCTTGGCATGTTAGCACTTTCACTTAATTATATTGATGTGATTAGACTAAACAGCCTTGCGTGGATGTATAATATATAATAATAATAATAATAATAATATTATTAATGTATACTTTATTAATCCTGCAAGGGGAAATTACAATGTTTTCTCTCTGTTGTTATTACACACATTACACACAGGCCTGAACTACACACATGCTCAGTACCTATACATGCACTAAATGGAGAGATGTCAAAATGAGGGGGCTGCCCATGGAAAGGCCTCCGAGCAGTTGGGGGGTTCCATGCCTTGCTCAAGAGCACCTTGAGCAGTGCCCAGGAGGTGAACTGGGACCTCTCCAGCTACCAGTCCACCACCATACTTTGGTCCGAACCAGCGACCGTCCGGTTCCCAACCCAACTCCCTGAGCTACTACCATCCCATCAATCCAACAGCCTAAGCTCTGCAGGCCTCAGCTCTCACTAGTTCTCAACACATCCATCTACTCACTGTTCAGCTGAATCCTCCGTGTATAAACCGAGCTAATGCCTTGGGGCATACACTGAGTGTTACACAGAAAGATAGCAGCAATCTATCATGTGAGTACTCTTCCAAATGTGTGGACCTGGTAGAACAGATTCACCTGTTTGCTCAGTTAATGATTTGGAGTTTACTGAGGTGTTGCTGGAAGGAGAACAATTGTATTCATCTGACTAGCATAACTTAAAGTCAGAATTATTCTTGGAGCCACATTTACCAAATATGAGACCAAATATAATTCCACTGTATATGGTTTAAAAATGTATAAATCACACACGTTTTTTGGAATTGTGATACCATGAAGTAAAAAGTGTAATCCTTCTGTCCAGTCAGTTCTTCAATAAATCATAATAAAATAGTGTTTACTCTTTCATAGCCGGCGGCATTTGCAGGCCACCCTGCCTCAGCCTCTACAAACACAGGAGAGATGGCTGAGACACAGTGTTGCGTTTAGGAAAACATTCCTACAGTTCTTCCAGCTGAAGTGAATACAGCTTTAAACCTCCCTCACAAACACGGGCAGAGGCAGCTGTTGCAGGAAGAACAGGAACCGTGTGAATGTTGAAGTGATGGAAATGTGAGAAGTAAGCATGTGAGAATTCAATGGGGAAAAAATAGTTTCCCTCTTTGTCTCTTTCTCTTAGACAGAGAGAGCCCTAACCCTGTGTACTCAGTAAACCTTCACCAGATAATTTATTGTTTTCGAGTATGATTACAGATTTAATCATCAGTACCATCAGTATTGTTATCGGTCTGAAAGCCACTCCAGATGCACTTTGCTTTTACTGTATCAAGAGGAACAAACCCATTAACACAAATGTCTTTATTATAGGAATTTGTTACTTAAACCATGATAATTAATACTCCAGGTAGAGAGATTTAATTTGTTGCTTTTTTAGTATTGGTTGTCTGACCCCTACATAGATTTGAGCATTATTGGCTGTTTGAATTGCTTAAAAATATTCATAAATTTTATTCTACTGTCCATTAATACAGTAGTTATTCTGGATAAGAGGATTTGTAAATGTAGAGAAAAGTACTTTGTCAGCTGGAGAAGCCTATTGTGTTGAACAGACCTCATGACAGCCTGTTTGTGGGCTTCTGGAGGGCGGTGGGACAGGACACTGACCTACAAACAGTCCTATTGTCAGTCTGGGTGTAATCCAGGCAGGAGGGAAGGAAGGAGAGGGTTAACACTGATGTCATTGTTGTCCTGACGGACTGGGCTGATGGAGCTGGACACTGCTCAGACCCACAGAATGCAGCCCGATCTAATATGCAAATGATCACACACACACACACACACACACACACACACACACACACACACACACACACACACACACACACACACACACACACACACACATATAAATAATTTCCTGTCCTTGCAACTTGAGCCCAGTAAATGTTAATGATGCATTAGGATATTGAATTATATATATACAGAATATTTATACTGTATATATTTGCATCTCTGTTGTTGTTAAAGCAGGATAAAACGTCTACCTGTAGCCAAACATTCGGTCCACAATTCTTCACAACCACTTAGACAGCATTAATTACTGTAACAGCCCCGGCAAGGAGACTGATCATTAATTATCAGCTGTAGACTGTTACAGGTTGTTTTTTTTCGATCGCTTAAGCACTATTTTGAAGACAGGTACCGGTTACCATATGAGACACACACGTTTCATTTGACTTCATTCTGTTTGAACCATGCTGCTGTTGTTAACCTTAAAAGAGTGCAAATATACAATAAGTACACCAAAAGCTTGTCAAGACCAATGCTGCAGACTGAGGAAAATATAATTTATTTCTCTCCATAAATCAGTCAACATGGAGAATCACAACAAAACATGTCCCAATTTTCATGCTACAGTACTACAGTAGTCTGTATAACACTGTTAGCTCAGCAAACAACAGACACAATACTGTATCCAGTACAGGTTTCAATTACAGTAAAAACAACAAACAAATAAAAAAGATCTGAAAAAACTGAAAATACAGTACAGAAAATACTAGACTACTTGCTGCATTTTTATAGTGCTTAAACCTGATTGGTGTGTCTACAATTAAGCAATCATGTGTTTGCGTACCTGATGGCTGTGTTTCACAGGTTGGCTCATAGGTGTGGTCATTTGACAGTCAGTGCTTTGGAATTGCAAGGAAGTGACATCATGATATACTTACTGTGTCTAATGTTTGCTAAAGTGTCTAAAGTGTGTTTAGTGTTTTGCAAATCATTGTGTAATGTTTTGCAAAAAGTGTGAGGCTGACAGTGTGGTTATAGTGGTGCACATCTGGGCCAATGTTTGGCTTGAGTGTAAGGTTTTGATAATTGTGTAATACTTTTAATTTCAGTGTGTAAGCAAAATCTAACAGCCTGCTGCTGTTTATGTCAATGTTCAACGTATTCTCATGAACAGATTGGTATCATATCGTACGAAAACGGCAGGTCACATGACAGTTAAATTTAGTCTTTACAGTTAAATTTAGCCAACAAAAGGTGACTTTGAGCCGAGTACAGGTCACCGCAAGGTGACACCTGCTATGTTGTGCTGAATGTTACAGAAGATACTCTTAGTAAAGACATCCACTTTAACTAATGAGGGAGAGCAGAATTCCTTCTCTCCGTCCTCTCCATGCCTATAACCCACACCCTTGTGTTGACTCACGTTTGGCTGACCTCTCTCCCCTCATACTCCTCATAGATTTTTTTAAGGCATCCTCCTACGTTTTTTTAGCCTTTCTGCAAGTGTTCCTGTACTCCCTGATCTTTCCTCCATCATTATTCCTCCAGCCTTTCTGGGTTTACAGCCACTCCCTCCCTCATTTCTTTCTCTTTATTATATCTCTCTCTGTCTTGCCGCAGCTAAGAACCCATCTGTGTGAATTAAAATCTCTTTGCTCCCAAAGAAAGTGTCTGGGTGGAAAGGGCAGCCAGTCTATTCATAGTGGCCTCAGCCCAAACAAGTGTTACTTCAGTTTCCTGCCTGTTTAGGAGTGTTTAGGAGTCAGCGATGTCGGCTGGCTTATTGCCAGCAGGTGATCATGCCTCAACTATTCAATATACACCCACATAATGTGTTTGAGAGGGACAGAGAGGGAGAGGAAGAGCTACACTAGTACTCAGATATGGAAGACAAAAAAATTACTCATTCATCAACTAGAAGGGCACATCTAGTAATATCTTGCAATGTTGATGAAAGTGAGAAATTGTCTGTAATTCGGATTTGCTCCGATATTGAATGGATTCTTCCTTGGCACTTGCTTCATCTTTTCACAGAATTTGATTCAATTCAGATAGAGTAGTTCCAATGAGACATAACTGTCCCATTATGTCTCATTGGAACTACAGATCCCCTACCCAATCTGGCAAACTTGCATTGTGAGGTTACAGCCGGTAGAGAGCCGCAAAGCAAATGCATAAGTGACTGAAACGATTTTGGAACATTATTTTAAGTTACAAAAAGTTCTCGAGTGTTGCTTTAAATAGAGAAATAAATAGCAACGGGGAAAATGCCATTGATATTTATTATTTAATTCATTCATTGCCATATTTATTGATTAATTGATGCATTGGCTATATTTCAGAATTTAAGATGAATAAGTCATTTATTTTGTCCTCCATACGGAGGGTCTTACAGGGAACAGGAGAAAGGCCAATGCATTGCCTGATGCTTTGTCTTAGCAGTCTGGTATTAAATCTAATGGCTAAGAGGCAACACATGGAAGTGTGTAGCACCACCACAGCCATTTAAACGGGGAATGACCTCTTCCATTTGTACAAGGAAACTATACTTCTCAGAAAAAAAAGTCTTGGCTTGGATAAATAGACACAAAATGAGAGTCTTGCAAACTGCTCCATAATCAAAGCAGAGGAGGAAGTGATGGTTCCCACTGGGGCTTCTGTTTTAACCAGAGCTGCTCCTTCAGCCCGTGAGTGTAAAAACAACTGGATCATCTGGATAGCCAGTTTTCCCTGCTCTGTTCTCCTGTGACCTTCTCTTTACCCGTCACAGGGGAGTCTGCCAGTAAGCTCACATATTCACTTAGCACAGTGAGGGGCTAATGGCAGCCTGTGGAGGACATGGAGCCCTCCTCTCCCTTCATTAGCCTTCAGATCAATGTGTTGCCTCTGCTGTTTGTGCAGTTGGAAAGACACACAGTTAAGACAGTACAAGCTTAACACAGTAGAGCATTGAACAATCTTACTGTCACCATGTTAGTATCATATGATGCATTATATTTGCCATCAGCTGCCGGTCCGCTGAGAAGTCATGACACAGTTTTCCCAGAATTTTGATTAAAGCCAAACATTTTTTAAAAACTGAAGAAAATGATGAATTTAACAAACATGTCCCAGTTACTCTACTAAACAAATTAAAGGCTGAGTTTAGGTGTATTCACCTTCTGCTACATCCAAAATGATTTCCTGTAAATGGCACCATGTCTTTTAAAGGAGTACAGGCCAGTCCCGTTCCCTTACATCTGAGCCTTTGTCCGGCTCTGAATGGGCTCTTTCTTTCTCTGCCCCCTTAGCGGAGGATCTGGGTTTGTCTTTATGTGGGGAGGCAGAGTGGCAGGGATACATGTCCGGCCCGCTCTATCTGTCTCTATCTTTCTGTCTGTTCCAGTCATGCTGCATGGCCAGCTCTTCTGACCCCTGATCTATGACGTTTTCTTTAGTCCCTTAGTGCTAAGAGGAAGGAAGGAGGGGGAGACAGAGAGAGCAAGAGAGACTGGCAGGCAGAAAGAAAGAAAGTATGTTTAACAGAGAGGAGGATAAACAAAAGAGAGACAGACAGAAAGAAATACAGACAGAGACAAAAAAGAGAGAGACAGAGGGCAAAAAGAAACAGAAAGGATAGAAAGAGAGACAAAGAAAGACAAGACAGACACAAAGGGAAAGAAAAGAAAAAAGAGAGATAAGACACAAAGAGAGAGAAAGACAGAAAGACAAGACAGAAAAATGAAAGACAGAATAGATAGAGAACAGGCAGACTCAGAGAGAGAAAAAGAAAGAGAGAGAAAGGCAAAGAATAAAAAGACAGAAAAAGAAAATGAGAGAAAAATGATCATAAAGAGAGAGACAGAAAAGACAAAGAACAGACAGAAAGAGAGACAAAGAAAAAGAGCCTGAAAAAACTCAACAAAAAGATGGACAGACAGAAAGAGTGAGAGAGAGAGAAAAAGGACATAAAGGAAAAAAGAAAGAAAGAACACCAGGTCAAACTCATGCCTGCAGGTGATTTATCTCTTGAGCAGCCACAGGACCTTCAGACATCTCGTGGTATGAAACTAAAGACTTTGAATGTAGCAGACTGGACATGTGATCTCATCAGCAGTGGACACATTGGCCAGGCTTTTCTTCCCATGTGAGTGGTTGCACTAATCAGAGGTCACCGGAGTCACCAGGGAAGCCGTATTGATCGAGGTCATTCAATGGAAAAAAGAACTGGATAGGGAAGCAAAATCAATGCGAGGATATACACATCTGTAGCTAACCTTTAGCGCTCCACAGGCCTCAGCCTTTAAATAGAAACAAGCAATGCTGTGATCAATTTAATGGTTAACTGAGTGGGGAAAACCTCCAGGATAAGCAATTTATGTAGACCTGTAGCCCGCAATGAAATGGATATTTTTCTTGGTTGCAGCACAGACATGCTAGTTAAGTCCTGTCTGCTCTCCTTTTGATAGGAAATAAAAGATTCACCCAGTACAAATCCAGTGTTTTGACATGGCTGGTCACATTAAACAAGATGCTCTTTTCATTTAAGCACACATGTCAGACAGGCAGCTCCTTATTGTGACTGACATCTTGCTTTGTCAGCGCTGCTCTCTTTGTATTCAGAAGACAATAGTGTTCCTTATTGTGTAACGGGGCAAGAATTTAGAGAGCATTCCATAACATTACACATCTAGTCTACATAAAGACAGTAATGCTGCAAAGACATTAAGATGACTGGCATAAGATATCAACTTAATCATTGACCTCCCATCTCAGGATATCACTTTTCTTACGGAAGATTGCAACTACGGAAGAACAGATGTACCCTGTGATAGGCAACACTGTCAGACAAGGGCGAAGAATAAAAAAGACAATATCTGTGGTCCTCCTGCATCAATATTGATCCTTTTTTTCAGTCTTTTCAGTTCAGTTTCTTCTTTTAGTTAAAAAACTGTTCACCGTGATTTAAACAAAGTTACAGAAGTTCAATGCCAAACTGGAGTCTGCTTTTAAAGGTGGAGTCAGTGATTCTTATTCAATGAAAAATGTTATCAAATTTAGCAAACATCTTCTCACATTCCGCTAGCTGTCCATTCTGGGTGTGCTGGGAAAAGATCTGGTGTTCATACACTGCCCTGGCTTTCTAAATGGCAAATAAACAAACACAATTCCTGCTACTGTCCCTCTTCCACATCCTCACCCACAAGGAACAGTGCTACAATATGACTGTAATAAAACCTAAATAACATCAGAGATATTACCTTGGCAACTAGGTATAAAAATCTGTATTTGTTTGGGTATTGGGTGACAAATATCAATATCATAAAATCTTTTTCCAGCATCACTAACTCCACCTTCCAGCTTTCAGAAAAGACAATTAAGGAATCAATCATAATAGTTAAAGGAGAATGCTCAAAGTCTAAGAAAATCAGTCTGATGTCATTAGGATTATCTCATCTTGGTGTTTTTGGAGACTACAACTCTATAACAGAAAGCATGTTGTAGTAGTTGTAGACTATGTAGACTAACTGTGGAAAAAATATCAGAATTCACCAGCAAGGTAGTCTATATTCCCAACGAAGACTACCAGCAAGGAGACTCAAATGAAAATGCCTTTGAGTGGCATTATGGGAATCATTACCCATACCAGGAACTAAAATGGTAATAATGATTTGATATTTCAGTCTCTGCTCGACCAACTTTTCCACCAACCATTGTTATTTTCTTTATTTCTAGCAGGGTATCTGAAAGGTACCCCTTTAAAAAAAGATATGTCCTGCTCTTTAAGGAACTAAAATAAAAGACACACAGTAGACAGTATTTGTGTCCATGGCCCAGAAAATAAATATAGTGTTGCTAAGGGATAAAAAGGAGCCGTTCGGTGCACAAAAAGATCGGATCCTGTCTGTCAGGTCAGAGAACGCCATATTACAGTGGTTTATCAGATCATTTTATTTATTTTGCTTACTATAAGAAGACTAACCTGTCAGGTTAAAAACTAAAGAAGCTATTTATACACACTATTGATATCATGATCATTGACATGTGTCCATTGATGACAGGATCATACAAAATGTAATTATTATATAGAAGTAATAAAGCAGCAGTGTGAGCAAAACAAAACAAGACGTTGGGATGCTTTGTTGACTGTTTGTCTATTATTTCAGCTCCATAGCTTCAACAAAACACACATAGTGCCCATATGGTCACTGTGTCAAGGCAGATATTGTCAACTCATGACTTTTTTGCTGTCAGTATGCTTGTACATGTTTGTGTATTCAGTCTTTGGGGAATCCGTGTTCTGCACACATACTGTACACCCATAGGTGCTGTCAGGCGTCCCAGCCATGGGGTTTGAGTTGTCCTTCTCCCCTCCAAAGCTGTCTGCCTCTCTGATCCCAGAGCCAGAGAGGTCCCTGCACCATGGAGACAGGCTGTCAAACGGGGCGGGGCAGAGCCGCAGTGACAGGTGCGTGTCCTTCTGTCACCACTGATGTGTGCCTGGACACGACTCATGGGGAAAGACTGCGCTGACACAGCACTCTGAGGATGGCAACCTGTTGCTTTTTGGCAACATCTATATTTTTGGGATTTACAGTGTTTGCATTTTTACCCCTATGACAGCAGTTTTAACTTGGCTGTAGTTCATTATGAGATGGGTTGTCTCAATGGGAGTATCTTCAAATTGTCAAAGACAACAGAGAGTCCCTAGAATTCTTTCATTTCCTGGTACTGTAAAAATCCTAAGCGTTCTACTCTCCATCACCCAGTAGTGTATTTCACACTGCTACTGTGATTGCTGCTCTCAACACAGGCTAGATGATTGTCACATTATTTCCATGACTTAAAAGCCTTATCCAATTATCTTGATCCCTGCCCACAGGTTGTAATAGCTCCTCAAAACTCCAACATTACTCTAATGACTCATGCAACATATTGAGTAGAGGGGGAAATAGAATAGAATAGCACTTTATAATAAAAGGCAGCAAGAGTAGATGCTGAAAGATGTAACATTGATTTTTCTGTAACATTAATTGAAAGCAACAGTTGGCTTTCTTACTTCTCGAATATGTATCTGCAAGGTACGTATGAAGCTACAGCAAGGACACATTAGCTTAGCTTAGCACAAATACTGGAAAAAAGGAGGAAATGCTTGCTTGGCTCTATCCACCTACCAGAACTTCTAAAGCTCAGTAGGTAACACGTTATACTAGGGCTGGGCAATATGGAGAAAATCAGATATCAGGATATTCTTGACCAAATACCTCAATATTGATATAGTGAGACGATATTCCAGGTTTGACAATGGGTGCTTTGACAAAATATCTTCACACTTAGATTATCTATCAATAATCATCAATAATGTGCATATAATCACTAAGTGGTTAAAGGCAAATAATGGAACAGCCATAATGGAAAGCTCTATTGCAGTCCAGCCTTTACTTCCATGACAAACACACTTCATTTTAACACACGTTATAATGCTCGCCTAGCTGCTAGTTTGGCACACCCTCAAACCAAGTTAGTTAGAGCGGAGGCCCAAATACTAGCTACTGCGCATGTGCGACTCCCAACAAAGATGGAATAGAAATAAGATGCCTCACTAGGTAGCTAAAGCGGAAAGCTCAACAACAGGGTGTAAAGAGGAGCTGCAGCAATATGCAGTATGACAAATACACAGTGTTTTTCGAAAATGAAATACAATTATGAACCTAAAAAATTAGCATAATATGAACTCTTTAATATCAATTTATGGCAGCCCTATGCTATAACTCATGTACAATCGTACAAGTTGTTGAGTAGGGAGCTTTAGAGTTGTTGTTGAGCAGATTGTGTAACCAGTAGACAAAACCAGTCTTGCTGTTTCCCTTTCTATAAACTACAATGTACGTACACCGCTATATGTTGTTTTCCTTCAGTTTTGCAGATATTGTAGGCATTGAAATAGTCTCGTCAGTCTCAATTTAAGTGCTGTTTCCTTCTCAGTGGAAGGCCACAGCACTTAGTCTTATTTACAGTCGTGCATTTCCCCTCTCCTCATTGCTGCGGCAGTTCACCCCTCCACTCTTGCACATTGGACTTGCACTCAGCTTTATCACAATGATGCTGATGAGGAGGAAAATGGGATTGCATGGCATTTCAAACAGGATTAACTCAGTAAAGAACCTGCAGCTTGCTTTGCAAATCAATCTGCGGCTCTGTGGACATTTAGTAAATGTGCAACCCTGTACAGAATGGGTGTTTGGAGAGCTTGTTTCAGAGGTATTCTGATTAAAAACAGTTTTTTTTTATCAGAAAAAGCAGTGTGTCAGTGGAATAAATCATAATCCATAGGAATGAAAGTCAAGTGGAAAATGGAAACAGATGATCAACAATATCTTAACAATTGTGATATACAGTATGTGATTGACTTTTCATTACCTCTCCTTAAATCTATAACAAGGGGTTCCACATACTTATGTCTTTCACTCACAGCTCAATGTCTCCCCCTTCTGGCTACCAACATTTGCCCCATGTGACTGTAAAATGGATCTGGAACTATGTGTCACCCCTTAACACCCGTTAATATCACTGACTAGCACACCTACCTCAAGAGTAGAGGAACTAGTCTGTTAAATCTCCTTGTATTGTTTTTATATTCTGTATCAGGTATAAATCTTTACCTGAGCTGGTATCTAACTTTCTGTACTTCCTGTTTTTCTGATTGGCAGCAAAGACCCAGCGTAGCCAGAGGCTCCCAGATGTGGACGTGGCACAGCAGTTAAAGTTGAGAGAGAGACAGCGTTTCTTTGAGGAGGTCTTCCAGCATGATGTGGATGTCTACCTGTCCTCTGCACATCTTTGTATCCGAGACTATAAGAGACGTGAGTTGGACTAGTGGCAATTCTGTAAACCCATGCACAAATTCACATTCATATAGTCCTATTATTTTATTGCTTCCCCTCTCCTGCAGCTCCAATAGGCAGCGTCTCGTCCATGGAGGTGAATGTGGACTTGCTGGACCAGATGGAGCGGATTGACATCTCTGACCAGGAGGCCTTGGATGTATTCTTCAGCTCAGAGGGAGAAGAGGAGGTGCTGACCTCCCCACTGCCAGGTATGGGAAGCACAAAACAGAGCAGAGATTACAAGGGACACTGCACAGTTACATCCCTGACAATATTTTGTATCTGACTCACAGTGCACGAAAACAACAACAACGAGGAAGTTATCAGCAATGGACTCTTTCGACATGTCCTTGAGGGTCTTGATGCCAAGTCCCGCATGTCCTCCACATCTTCAAACTCCTCCTCTGACAGCCAAACCACCAACGCCAACGGAGGAGACACCCCGGTAGTCAGGTCAGATGAGGAAACACACACCAGCACAGTCAAGAGAAGAGCCATGCCTCCAGAGACAGAGATGGTGAAAAGTCAGACTTCATCATCGTCTTTGTAGGACACCCCCACTCCACAATAGATCTCCACAGGGGGTGAAAAGTGAACTGCCAGCTACTGAAAGAGGCCTCTCACCTGCAACTGTCTTCCACGCACTAGCTCATGTCACTGATTTGAACGTTTTCATTTGAATTATGATTTGTGGGTTGGGTTCTGTGTGTGTTTTCGAGGTGCATACCATGAACTGTAAACAGATTTCCTATATATTTGCATCTGTTTCCATTCATGTTTTGACAAATATGTGTTCCCATTTCTCACTACATCTGACTTTATGAATAATGAAGTTTGTACAGTATTAACACAACCCATGACAGTAAGGCAGGAATGATAAAGTGATGATTTGATGTCAATTTGACAATAGAAGGCTTCATACTGTTATATGGAATTATAATAACCATTTTTGAGAACACATTGTCCTGCCGGCGCAAATTTCTTTTCTAGTTCCAATTTTAAATGAATCTAACAAGATTGGTTTTAACAATAAAAAAAAGGAAGAGAGGAAAAAGAGTAATATGTTTCTAAAAGTCAAAAGATTACCTGGTTATTTTGTTTAAAAGAATGTAAAGTGCTTATCTGCCTTCATGGAGGCTAAAGGACGCTACAACCACAACCTGTTGTGCAGCAATTTCAATGTGCTGACATAAAATGTATGTTGAAGCACAAGAATCAAATATAGAAAAAGTGAAGAGACATTGTCAGTCTTTTTGCAAGATAGATTCTTCAGCAAATAAGGCATTTTGTTTCCCAGTAACTATAAATCCGTGTTTCAAAAGTCCCATCACTGCAATTATTTCTTAAGGGACATGTTGAGGGTAATGGTTTGAATGTTGGCAGAATGAACACACATTACAATATTAGGAAAAAGAAAAAAAACAAATTGTGTAATTATTTCGTTTTACAGTACTTGCCGGTCCACACAAAAGAGAGCGAGTGACTTTTGATTGATCCCAAGGGGAAACTGTCAAAACCGCTGAAGCACTGCCACAAAAGCTGCCTCTGGTGCTATAGTACCTCAGTTTTACTCCTGTGTGAGGGACTGATACATTATCAGTCGTTAGTTTCAGAGTATACTGTAATATGTACAATTTTGATAACTCACTGCAAGTTGAATTTTGTCATCTCCATCACGGTGACAGTTCTAATGGCAGTCATGACCCACCAAAAAAGTTGCCATTTGCAATCTACCACATATTCAGATCTGAACATTACGCAATGTTTAAGCAGTGAAAGGATAGTGGTTTTGAAACTGTACTAAGCTGTGTATAAAAGGTTGATGGATGCCAACAATTTATGAGATGAAAGCCATTTTGTTAATGTTATTTAATAGCAAATGTTACAAAGTCCTCCAGTTTTCATTTTAGAAGTGGAAAAAACTAAACAAAAAAAACTAAAGTACAGCTGTCCTCCAAAAGCAACTTGGAGTTAAAGTCAAAAGTTTAATACACTTAGAAAAAACGAAATTATGTGCTTGCTGGCCTTAATACCATTGCATTTTACCAATTAATAAATTTGCTTCTAGCATACAGCTGATTGATGCAAGAAATTACTCTCATTTCATATAATTAAGCTTCAAAGTACAGAATTCCCTGAATGCAAATTTGGGATGGAGAAAAAAAAAAAAAGTAGCTTCATATGGGGGAAAAGGGTACTTTTTAAATAAAGTAGAAGACTACAATATTTACAGAAAATGTTAACAAAAAGAAAAGCCTTCACACCCTCCCACTACCAACTTTTGGGAGGGGTCGCTGCTCAGTGGTGCTCTGCCCTCTGCGTCCTCTGCCCCGGAATCCTCTGCCTCTCAGGAAGCGGCCGGGCACTCCAAATGTTTCCATGTTCAGCTTTTTCTCCTCCGCCCAGGTTGTTCTCCTAGGGAAGCAAAAAATAAAACTCAAATTGTTGAGCATGACAAACTGCTGGAGTAACAAACTGCAAAAGTTACATAATTACCTGGGCTTAAGGTCTGATGAGATATTGTCAAAGAAGCATTTGGCTTTGTCGTAGTACTTATCTCCACGAGTGTCCTCCTCTTCCATACCCTGGCTGTCCTGGGCCTCCCTGGAATCCACCTTTTCAACTGTGGCAATTCACAAAACCCAAATGTATACATTTATACTTTGAAGAAGTGCGATATGATGTGCCCTGAAACCTAATTGACAGATATCCTTAGAAATAAACATACCCACAACCTCCTTCATGACATCATCTTTAAACTGAGCATGTGCAGTTTCAAAATCAAAATCAGACTCAAACTGCAAGGTTGTGGCCTTTGAGTCTTTCACAAGAAGTTGGCCTCTGCTTCGATTCCTGGACCTGCGACTACCTGCACCTGAGTACCAGAAATAGTTTAGACAAACACCAAACACTACTGTGAAACTGCTTTAGTAACCATTGAAAAACCATTTCATACAGTCACAAATATTTATATTTCTTACAGAAAGATGAGCAATGTGTTTACTATGACAAAACTCCTACAGTACTCAGATGTAGGAAACTGTCAAGGCAAAACAAATTCTATTATTTCAGTAAGAAAGCTTGGGTGCATTTCTAATTTTGATACCTTGTTTTTGCCTTTGTTTCTGGTTCTCTGTGGCTTGGCCTTGAACCTTTGCGGCACTTGGCTGAGATGGTCCTCGACCTAAATAAATAACCTGTTTTTAAGTTGTTTTCTTGAGCTGGATTAATAATAGAAGCAATGCAAGAAACGTATTAGTGCTTTCTCCTGTAAGTTATAAGCCACTGACTTTGCTTAGTGGTGGGTATGTTCTCCTTCTGAACCTGGCCTGAGCGCTGTGCTGGACGAACAGGCTGTCTGACCAGTGGCTGGGTTGTAGTCTTGCCCTTTTTCTGGGCAGCACCAGTCGAAGGCACGGTTTGGACAGCCTGCTCGACCATGGGAGCTCTTCTGGCTGGGATGCCGTGAAGTCCTGGTACAGAGAGAGCGGGAACAAACATGGTGGGGCTTGATCAACTGCAGATACAGGTGAGAAACAGCCACTGACATTCCATAGTCCTGAAAGAAAAAGAAAAAAGCCTACATCGTCACGGATACATAACAAATCAATTAGTACTGTACCTAGGCCCAGTGCTGCATTATACTGCTGGTTGAGTAGAGAAGTAGCAGCCAGCTGGTTGTAGGTGGGCATCATATCTCTGTATGAACTCCAGCGTGGGTGATAAGCAGCAGGGGAGCTGCCCAAGGATGACTAAAATAAAAAAGGCAAAACATATTGTGATTAAACTCTTGATTATTGCCAAATATATATTCACGTTATAATTCAGCCTACTTCAAAAAAATAAATTAAAAAGTAATTTTATCTCAGAACCACACACCTGCACAATAGCAGGGTCCCGAGGCAGTCCATGGTGTGGTTTTGGTGGCTCAGACACAGTGATGTCTTTGATGTCACTTCCTCTGAAGATTATAAATTCATAAATTTCATCTTTGGGGGACACTGGTCTATCGGTGTGTCGGTCCTCTGTCCCATAGGATTTGACTGTTGGGAAATAAAGTTAGATTTTGTTTACCTACATCCAGCGAACTGCAAGGTCCCTCTAGGCTACAGTAAGTGGTTCACAACTTGAGGTAAAATTGTAAAGAAAAAACACGTGTCACTAAGGCCACGCAACCTACCTTTGGCTAACGCAACTGTGGACCTGTCTGTGTCTACAGACGACAATATTCCCTCATACCGGATCTGCGCCTTTGATATCAAACTGATTTTACTGCCAATGTAAGGGGTCCCTCCTCCAGCACTCATGTTTACAGTGCAAATATGTTTTCAAATTGAAAAACGAAGCTAATTTACACAACTGCACTAAACTACGGCGCACACCAGACGTGAACTAATCAGCTAACGCCTAATTAGCGGGCACGTGTGCGTTTTATATGATTGCCAGTGACGCACCTCTTTGCTGCTGGCTCACCTGCGTGTTAAACAGGGTACGTTTCTTTAGCCAGTCGGCGTACACCGCAAATAAAAACACACGACCGGACAGGCCACACTGGTGGCTAGCCTATCTGAGGGGATTGAGGAAGACTAGTGGTGCATAGTTTAACGTTTACAAGCATTCTGGGTCTATCTGTCCTACGTAGGCTTCATTCCCACGTGTAACAAAACTATACTGAGTTTTAGCACTACAGCAATTTATAATTCAACATTTTTAGATATTCAATTCATTGTGTTGAAACTGTGTGCAGTAGAGCGAACTTCATCCAAAAATGGGAAAGAAAATGAAAATATATATATATAGTCCCCACCCTAGGCCTAATAATAAAGTCCTAAAATGAAACTAGATATTTTGCGAAATGGCAGTTTGAAAATGCCCTGAGCCATTTACTTTTTCACATTTTCATTTTCAAATTTCCATTTCACAATATCAATTATAAAGCCTATTCCTTTTTCAGTTCCTCTTTCCGTTTTAACATTTATGAATATTGTCTTAAGTAGGCTAGTAGTTTATTTACAAAATTAAAGTAAACATAGTCTACTTTATTTGTATTGTGCATTTATCTAAAAGTCAACGCAGTCCCATGGATGCTGACAGTTCTGTAGCCTACAATATTTCCTCTCTAAAAAAGGAGGGTGGGGCGCCCTCAAACGATTCTTTACAGAAGCAACTTCGCTGGTTGGCCAAAACGCTGCAGCCATCTTGCACAGCGCATCGAGAGTGAGTAAACTCAGAAATTTTGTGTGTTGGCTTATTGTAAACCACGTTATTATTCTACCAACAGTCACACGACACAATTCTGAAACGGAACAGCTATCGTGATGGCATAAAAAAGAAGCCGACAACGTAAAATATGATGAAGAGATTTTCGCCTCCGACACGGTGTTGTTCCGTCTCATGCATCCCCTGGAATGACAGCTGAAGCCATTGGTACCGCCTTTTACAATGAAGAACAGCCAATCATAACTCGCCGAAATCCCTGCACGGAGCCGTTTAGTCGTTGTGCGCACGCGCACGTCAGTTGGTAAGTCCCTCACTTCTCACAATCTCGCAAGAGTGTGAAGATGGCGGTTGTGTCCGGGCCGGTGGATGAGCCTTGTTTACACACAGAGGTGAATAAAGCGGTAGTTTGTCATCCTGTACAGTCTGTAAAGTCAAAACTTTCGTTCTTGTGTCAAAACAACCACTGGGGTAGGCACGAGGCAGTCGGTAATTACATGACTATAGTTCCGGGACAAGGGGGTAGCGCGAGCTAACGTCCAGCTGAGACTTGGTCAAGACGATTGCCAAAGCAGGTACGCTGTAACTAACGTTACTAATGCTGTTTTCCTCTTTGTCTCTCCGAGTTAAGAAGGCGCCGGAGGTGACCGAGAAACACGGTAGATGTGTCAGAGTCTTGGCCCATCACATTCAAGATTGTTTGTTCTCCTAACAAGTGGAAGTGCAGGAGGTCTCTATGGTTCAACTATGGATGCATCGACGGCCAGCACGGACTCCACTACGGGACACGACCCTGGCAAAACACTTGTTGTTAGTGGCGCTGTAACTCCTCTCCCTCATCACCAGGGGAAAGTAGCCTCATTCTCAGTGCAGACTTTAAATGGGAGCCAAATTATAAACTCTCACAATTCAGGAAGCGCTGCCCCTCTTGTGGGGGCGACGGTGACAAGTGTCACTGCTAACAGCACATCTGTCACAGCTGTCAGCAGTGAACCAGTGATGTCAAAAGGGCTGACCAGTGCACAAATGCACCCCTCGTCAAACAGTGTAATTCAGACTTCTCTCATGACCTCGCAGAGTGTTGTCGCTTCAGCTCAGTCTGTGAGCCAGGCAACAGGACCCACTGTGACACTTGTCAGGCCGCCTATGCAAACCGCGGGGTCGGGTACAAGTTTGAATGGGAACTATAATGTGAGCCATGCTGTGGTTTCCAATACAACAGGTCACACAGGTATTGACATACACACCCCGCTTGTTAATAACAGCCAGCCGTCCAACTCGTTGTCTGTCAGCTCATCACACATTATCAAAGCAGAGCCACCCACAACAATACAGTCACCACCACCACCACCACCAGCACCGCAGCCAGCGGTCACTCCTGGCGCCGTCAGCGCTCCCCGGATTCTCTCAACGGTAGCTGCCGGTCCAAGCGGGATACGAGCTCTGACGCCTCAGATGTTAGCCCCAAGACTCCCCCCAGACGTCCTCGGGACAGCCCAGTGTACATAACATCCAGCTCCCCCCGGGTGAGTGAAATCAGAACTTTTTACTGTTTGTGCACAGGCATTTATTTTCACTCTTGACTGAGTCACCACATTGGTTTTATTTCCATTTGCTTTTGATCAATGATCGTAAAAAATATTGAATGTTAGTTATCCAATTTAGAATATATGACCTATTAGACTCACTATGAGTAGTGCACGACATTCCTTAAATAACCCTTAACTTTTATGATTTATGTTTCAGGAATGGTACTTGTACGCAGTGAGAGCGGACAGCTGCTGATTCCTCAGCAGGCTCTGGCCCAGATGCAAGCCCAGGCTCAGGGAGGCATGGCACCACGGACTGCTACACCAACAAGTGTACCTCCTGGCCAGGTAAGATCACACGGTCTGCTTGTGAAGTACTTTATATATATATGTCTCACTTTAATGCCAAGGTCAGAATTATAGCCTGTTTTCAGCTTGCCTTCCTGCCTACAGCTCAGAGAAGCACCTGTTTAGTAGAACTGTTTAGGGGTGCAAGATATATTGATACCATTATTGCAATATCACCTTGCTCAATATTATATCTAGGGGTGCAGGATATATCAACTCAATATTGCTATCGCAATATATCGAAAGTGTCACAATAATTATGCAATATTTTGTTTGTTTTGTGGAGCCATGCGTCCCGTCCGTTGACTGTATGGCTTAGAGCCTGCTTGAAACACTTTAATGAGCGTCATTTCATTGGCCAGTTGCCGTGCCACTTGCATATGTTAGTGCACGTCAGCGCACGGGTCCACTGCGGGACAAACCCCATGGAGCGTACCACGTGCAAACCCATATTTCGACAGAGTGACAGTGTAAGTGAAGACATAGATACAAAACGGAAAAAATCAGAGAAGCAAAAGAAAAGTTGTTCTATTTATTTATTTTATACTGTACAACCAGTAAAACATGTTCTGTTCTGCAGACATGGTCGTTATTTATTTATTCATGTTGTACCAGTCCAATATGATCAATCAGTTGAAATAAACCTTGTGTTTAAAACTTGTTTTATTTGTTATGAATCTGTTTTGATGCGTTTTCTGGTAACTTTTGTAATTTGACATATGTTTAAAATATTGAAAATTATATCTATCGCAATATTCATGATTGATATAGCAATATCACATTTTGTCAATATCGTGCAACCCTAGAACCGTTCAATTAAAGCTCATGTGTAGGTATATAGAAAGTAGTGTGCTTGTATATTATTGTGTTGTATTATTAGTCTTCATTTATGCAAAATTATAAACATAGACATTTAGCTTTTTATTTATGTATTGAGATGTAATCAGTAGGTGCTTTTTTTCTGGTTTGATGAAACTGGGTGTTGCACATCATGTTATGCTCTGTGCCTTGTATCAGACTCCTGGAAATACCATCATTAGCAGACATGTGGCTCCCAGCACCGTTATCCGTCAAGGCTGTCCAGCCCCAACGTCATCTGCTGCGACCACCACTCTTCATAGACCTCCTATCCTTCAGGTAACCCTGTCTGTTGGTGTCAAATCATTTCTTGTTCATTTCATTGGGCTTGTTGCAGATTGTTTTGTCCATTGCTTGCACAAGCTGCTGACTGAAGGATGATACAAAGTGCCTCATTGTCACTGTTTGATATTATAGTACACCATAATATTTACAGTTTATGTTTCAAAGTGACACTATAAGGATCTTATGAGTGCACATTTTTTATGAAAAAAACGATGCAAACTTTCATTCTCTAGAACAGTGTTTCTCAAATGGCGGTGCTGTGTTGTACCTCTTTATGTAGACATTTTTTTTTCTACCCAAAATGTTTTGCGCTGATCAGGGGCTGCTTAGCTTAAAAAAAACAATTCGAAGGGGGAAGAATATTGAAAAAGTTTCAGAAACACTGCTCTAGAATATGTGTTTTGTGCATAGTGTGAATAAATGTTTTCCAATTGCCTGGGTTTATTAGTACTCCTGAACCTTGTTTCCTGGATTTACCATAGAAGCGTGGAGACCTAGACTATAAGGAATTTTACTTCTGTATAAAGAGTTGTGTTACACACGCTCAAATAGCAGATTTGGCAGTTATAAATATAACCATTACAAAATGATCAAGTCATATCACTGGAGTGCAGACTTTCTTATATGGAATGAGGACGAGTCTCCAACTGAAATTCAGTGGAGGAGTCTTAAGTTTGATACGCGTAATAAAGTTTGAAACAATTCTGAAACCCACACTCTCGTGTGATGACTTGCAAAGTGAGTTTTGAAATCTTTGGACAACCTAAATAACATGAAGGTGATGCCTTTCTTCCCAGAGCTCAGTTGGGGCTGCAGTACCAGGAATTACCCCCAGGACTGTCAGCCAAACAGCTGGGACCACAGTATCCTCAGTAACCGTGAGCAAAGTGAGTTATGCTAAGCCCAAGGGATCAGATAGAGCTGGCTGCTGTAGACAGTTACAGTATAATAAAAGAAGGCAAAGCGTGTAGAGATGTACAAAATGGTACTCACAAATGAGACTTGAATTTGTTAATAATCTGAATGTTCTGTGTTTTTGGCAGGAGACAATGGAGAATGTGAAGAAATGTAAGAACTTCCTGTCTACACTGATCAAGCTAGCCTCCACTGGGAAGCAATCTACAGAGACTGCAGCCTGTGTGAGAGAGTTGGTCAAGGACCTGCTGGTGAGTGAGTCGTGCATACAGGAGACAAACATGAACCTATCCACTGCTGTATTGTGTTTAACATTTGACAAGGATTTTGACAAATGAAAGCTCTAAAATATAATAGTTTATTAAAATGTAAAAGAAAATGCAGCTGTCCTTTTTAAAAGTGGAAAACCTTGTGCTAAGAGAATCCTCAACTGTACCAGAAAATATGACAGCTCTTTAATGCCCATATATTGTACTAGGAGGGCAGACTGGAAGCTGAAGAATTCACCAGCAGATTGTACAAAGAGCTCAATTCTTCACCCCAACCTTACCTTGTGCCTTTCCTCAAGGTAAGAAATCTTATATTATGTTGTCATTTTCACTGACATACCTTCCAGTAAAATGTGTATTGATGTTTTCTTGGACCACAGGAAACAATTGCCAAACGAGTCATCTTTGTGTCCATTTCTCTCTCTCTCTCTCTCTAAATACCTTTTGTCTTCTGTAGAGAAGCCTCCCAGCCTTGAGACAGCTCACCCCAGACTCTGTAGCCTTCATCCAGCAGAGTCAGCTCCCCCAGCCAGCCTCAGGTCCAGTCCCCTCCACCTCACCCATCCCCACCACGGTGGTCCTGGGCAGCCCAGCACCCCGCCTCACTGCCCCAGTCAGTAGGCCCCAGCTCCCACCAGGCATTAGCAAACCAGGACAGACCGGCGCACTGGTAAACTGAGTAATAAATATGTCAGCTCAACTCAAATAAAACTCTTAAATATTAATGACATAATCTGCATTTAGACCTTTACCCTTGCAGGTTATCCAGCTTCAGCAGCAGAGAGCAATGTTGAGACCTCAGGTAGCCTTACCGACAACCCCCATGGTGACTCTCAGAAATCAGGCTCCTGGCCGCATCATGCTGGGACAGCAACAGCTCCAGCTAAAAGAGCTGCAGCCACGTAAGGATGTCAATCTAATAACACCTCTGTCTTTGGAGGTGTGTGCCTTTCTTTGGGTGACCTATAGTATTTATTGTGATTTTGTGTCTCTTCTGTATGTGTGCCAGTTCCTGTGAAGCTGGAAGTGCCACATGTTTCTAAACAAGTGTCTGCTGCATCCTTGACCCAGGCTCAAAAGAACAAGCTGAAAGAGGCTGGTGGCACTTTCAAGTAAGAACAAAGATTATAGAGTTCAAATCAATTTAACCAATCCATTTTTAATACTATGTTTTAATATTAGCGTCACTTGTAGGGAGGAAATGTACTTTTTTGAACATTTTATAACTCGCTCAGTTTATTTAATTTTTTAATCTTATTGTCAGCATATCTTTTATAGCTTAAACATGTTATGTAGCTGGATAAAGAAATAACAGTTGATGGTGATTCATCCAACTTTCAATGCTACTTTTGCCCCGCCTACATTCATGTGTACAGAGATGATGACGACATCAACGACGTGGCCTCCATGGCTGGAGTGAACTTATTAGAGGAAAGCGCTAATATCCTAGCAACTAATTCTGGAATAGTGGGAGCGGTGACACATTCCTGTAAGGACGAGGCTTTCCTCTCCTATGCCATTCTACAGAGGAGAATGCAGGAGATAGGTGAGACAATTACAACTTTGTTGAAAACACAGTGAGGAAAATAAGTATTTGAACACCCTGCTATTTTGCAAGTTATTGTCATCGTAGGTGCATCCCCTGTGAGAGACATAATCTAAAAAAAAAAATCCAGAAATCACAATGTATGATTTTTTTAACTATTTATTTGTATGATACAGCTGCAAATAATAAGTATTTGAACACCTGTCTATCAGCTACAATTCTGACCCTCAAAGACTTGTTAGTCTGCCTTCAAAATGTCCACCTCCACTCCATTTATTATCCTAAATTAGATGCACCTGTTTAAGGTTGTTAGCTGCATAAAGACACCTGTCCACCCCATACAATCAGTAAGAATCCAACTACTAACATGGCCAAGACCAAAGAGTTGTCCAAAGACACTAGAGACAAAATTGTACACCTCCACAAGGCTGGAAAGGGCTACGGGGAAATTGCCAAGCAGCTTGGTGAAAAAAGGTCCACTGTTGGAGCAATCATTAGAAAATGGAAGAAGCTAAACATGACTGTCAATCTCCCTCGGACTGGGACTCCATGCAAGATCTCACCTCGTGGGGTCTCAATGATCCTAAGAAAGGTGAGAAATCAGCCCAGAACTACACGGGATGAGCTGGTCAATGACCTGAAAAGAGCTGGGACCACCGTTTCCAAGGTTACTGTTGGTAATACACTAAGACGTCATGGTTTGAAATCATGCATGGCACGGAAGGTTCCCCTGCTTAAACCAGCACATATCAAGGCCCGTCTTAAGTTTTCAAATGACCATTTGAATGATCCAGAGGAGTCATGGGAGAAAGTCATGTGGTCAGATGAGACCAAAATATAACTTTTGGTCATAATTCCACTAACCATGTTTGGAGGAAGAAGAATGATGAGTAGCATCCCAAGAACACCATCCCTACTGTGAAGCATGGGGGTGGGAGCATCATGCTTTGAGGGTGTTTTTCTGCACATGGGACAGGGCAACTGCACTGTATTAAGGAGAGGAGGATGACCGGGGCCATGTATTGCAAGATTTTGGGGAACAACCTCCTTCCCTCAGTCAGAGCATTGAAGATGGCCGAAGCACACAGCCAGGATAAACAAGGAGTGGCTCTGTAAGAAGCATATCAAGGTTCTGGCGTGGCCTAGCCAGTCTCCAGACCTAAACCCAATAGAGAATCTTTGGAGGGAGCTCAAACTCTGTGTTTCTCAGCGACAGCCCAGAAACCTGACTGATCTAGAGAAGATCTGTGTGGAGGAGTGGGCCAAAATCCCTTCTGGAGTGTGTGCACACCTGGTGAAAAACTACAGGAAACGTTTGACCTCTGGAATTGCAAAGAAAGGCTACTGTACCAAATATTAACATTGATTTTCTCAGGTGTTCAAATACTTATTTGCAGCTGTATCATACAAATAAATAGTTAAAAAAGCATACATTGTGATTTCTGGATTTTTTTTTTAGATTATGTCTCTCACAGTGGACATGCACCTACGATGACAATTTCAGACCCCTCCATGATTTCTAAGTGGGAGAACTTGCAAAATAGCAGGGTGTTCAAATACTTATTTTCCTCACTGTACAGCATATATCCATCCACCTCCTAAAGCCCCAGGATGCTTCTGTTTCTTCTCCAGGTAGTAGGTATGGTGTGACAGACCTGGGTGCGGAAGTGGTGAGCCTTGTCTCCCACGCTACTCAGCAGCGGCTTCAGATCCTGCTGGAGAAAGTTTCTGAAGTGGCTCAGCAGAAAAACGGAAATTTCAAGGTTTGTTTATGGCGTCATTATAGAGAGTCTTGTATAAATGTCCCCCCCCCCCCCACATGGTTTAGATTAAGCCTTAACTAGCTGGTGCTGTATTTACAATGCTGTTTTAGCATTCAAATGCCACATACTCTCATAATGCTGTGAGTCTACATATATGCAATAAAGTCTCCTGTAATCTTTTAGTCTTCTCTGGGATAACATTGTGGCATTGCTGTCTGTTGGCAGGAGGATGACAAATATGAGCAGAGCAGTGATGTTCGTGCTCAGCTCAAGTTCTTTGAGCAGCTGGACCAGCTAGAAAAACAACGGAAGGAGGAGCAGGAGAGAGAGATCCTCCTAAAGGCAGCTAAGGTACAGCACCACTGGCAGACATCAAAATGATATGTCCAAAGGCTATAACTGAAGTAAAAGCTAAAGAAAAATCTGTGGATTCAGATACCTGGTGTCAAACAGAGTGTAAATAAAGAGAGCCCCATAAGAGATTTTTTTTTTCCACAAATAAATGTCTTTTTATAATAAATACCTAGTAAAAATATCCTTTTGGGAGATTGAACCATCTCATGCAGCCATCAAAAAATGCACTTTGTTGCTGTGATAGATTGCATTAAGCAGACAAGAAGATCTTTTAGGTTTAAATAGACTGTCAGCAGTTTTAAGCATCCCGTTTTAAAAAAGCCCATACTGTTACTTCTTAATGTTTACATGAAATCAACCCATTTATTAATAATAGCAGGTGTGTATAAATGCTGTTTTGTTTAGCGTACATCAAGTGTTTTGGTATGCCACAGCTATTCTCTTCTCCAGAGGCACATTAAAAGTGCTGTACTGCATATTCAGAAGATTAATTTAGCAGTAAATAACTATTTGTTATGTAAAGATATAGTGGAGTAATGGCGTCCTGAGCAGAGAATGAAGTCACACTCATTATGTGTGTGCTTTAATATTCTCTGTTCTTTGTTTTGAACAAACCAGAAGTTCGTCTGCTTTTCAAACTCAAAAGAACACCTGCATATTTTGAATTATCTCTATTCCCATACACCCTGGGCTTTGGTTTTTCTTCTGCCAACATCAGTTATTAATGTATCTTGCTTTTGGCCTTGCAGTCTCGAGCTCGGCAAGAGGACCCAGAGCAGCTGCGTCTGAAACAGAAGGCAAAAGAGGTAGGACAAGAGGAGCAGGACAGTCCACTAGTGTCTGTTTCTGTGTGTTTTAAGCACCGAATGCTTGATTTTCATGTTGCTATGTGTGCGTTATCCAGATGCAGCAGCAGGAGCTGGCTCAGATGAGACAGAGGGAGGCCAACCTGACTGCTTTGGCAGCCATCGGTCCCAGGAAGAAGAGGAAGATTCTGGACTCTCAGTCTTCCTCTGCTGCAGCTGAGGTAACACTAAGCATAGTACATATACCACAGGGTTGTGTGTCCTGGGCTAGCTGTCAAGTATAGCCCCCTTATAAAGGCACCATATACTGTACCTTTGTCCATCTGACATTATCTTTCACAATCTTTTTCATCTTCACCCCGCAGAGAACATCTCTTACACCTTTACATTACTTAAAGGTGCCCTGCCACATGTATTTCATGTTTGTCTGAAGTTCTAACTTGGACTCTGCTTTTTATGTGGAAAAAATACCTTGGTTAACTTGTTTCAAGCCTTTCTAGTGTGGTATAGAAAGCCTGCAAGAAGACTCGATTTGTGTCAGTTTTCATTAATATTCAATGAGCTAAGCTGGTTGACTCTGATTGTTGGCTAACAGCTAGCCAATGAGAGCCTGGCAATCAGTATCTTTTACCCAGCACAACTGGGCGAGCTCATGAATAGTATTAAGCTCAGGAAACGTCGTCAGACTGACCACCTTTTGTAATTGGCCTGATTTCTCCGCTTATTTCTTTTCAGTGTCTAGAGCTGACAGAGGAGGTAGCAGTTAATTTTTTCACATAACACAAACACACACGACCTAACATATTTCAAAACACAGGTTTGTGTGGCAGGGCACCTTAAGTGAAAATTCGCCACCCTCTTAATGTACTGTTTTCAAGAAATAAATTCCCCAATGTGTGCTATATTAACCGAGAAAGTGAGTTCTTCTGCTTACATAGCTGTGGCAGTTGTGCCTAGATGTACAAGGATGCAATGCACACGAGCGGTGACTTCGCTTAGCTCTCTTAGCGTTTTAGTTAACAAAACAAACCTACAAAATGTCAAGAAAGGAAATATCCTTACACTCAAGTTGGTCACTTTCATGAACCAAGACTAAATTAATTCACTGTTAACTTATCATAAACACACAGAAAAAATTATAAAACTCACCGAATTCGTCTTAGTTAAATCTTTCCACTGTTCCAACAACCAGCAACTCTGTTTTAGTCTAAGTAAATCCATCATTTCACTAATTAAGATATGAAAAGAATCCTGCTCCAAGGGCCGTTTCCCCCCCCTAGTCTCTTTCAGCCGTCCCGAGGAACAGAGGCTCATTGGCGGCTCTCACTTTTTCTTTGAAGGCAGACCATTACATTTACAAAATACAGTGACAAAAACAGCCCCAAATTTGCCCTGTTGGCCTTGGTTGTCTTTTTCAGTTTATCATAAGGATCCTGAAGGTCACCAGTGCACCTCTGTCTAAGCAAACATGCAGAAATGCACAATACAGTCCCGCAAGAGCTGTCCATCCGCGAGAGTATCCAGTGGAATCATCATTGCAGAAGAATGATTCAGCTTCTGTTCGAAGGGCAATGTGAGCGAAGGCCTCTAGCGGGTGTATGCTCTTGGCAGCTCAACTACTTAAGATTTCCTGCCACAGTCAGTCAGCCTCCCTCAACCTCTGTCCGGCTTAATATGAATACGGCAAAATATCAGTCGGTCACAACACTGTATATAATATCTACACTGTAAAAGAAATCTTGTCACTTGCTTGCACTGCCCTCTGGTGCTCTGAAACGGACCTTACAGGAGATAAAAGCATCCGTGCTTGGGAAGTTAGTCAACATTACATGCAGCAAATAATGTTAGCCTATTTTTAGCTAGTAGCTGGCACAAACATGGTTAAAATGCTTAAAGCTACACTCAAAAGGATTCCAACACCGGGACGTCATCAGTAAAATACAGTGTAGCCTAGCTGCACGATTTGAGACACATTTTGAGGTCACTGCCACAGTCGGAGATATCAGAAAAATAACAGCAACACAACTTAATAGGGCATTCAATTGCCCCTTGTAAACTTAATAGTGCATTCAAGTGCACTTCAAGAGTTCTCTTCTGTCATCTAGCGGTTCTTCTATTTGTTGTCTAACAGTAGTTGACTGGTGAAATAAATTAGTTATTACATTCTAAACAAATCATTTAAATTTGACCATATGGCCTTGGCGATAAACAAGCTGTTCTTTAATGTTGCCGACTGTCAGTTCAGGCAACGTTTAGGCACAGACACCATTTTAAAAGTATCATTTTAGCCCTGGTATCAGAAGAAACCCATACAGGAGGGTAAAAAGCTGCTTTCTTTGTCAGTATAAAACACTGGTTTTAGAAATAACTTTAGTAAATATATCAGCCAAACAAAGTTGACTTGGTGACAAGCTGTCCTTTACAGCCCCCGCTACCCTGACAGAAACCTGCTCTCAGTCATATGTGTTCTTCACATACCTGGAGAAAATAATATAATGAAGCCCCATTCTGGCAGAGCACACTACTTGTGCACATTGTCAGCTGAGTTTTGTAATTACAGATGCCATTTAAACAAGTCACCAGTCACATTCATTTATTACAATAAGACGTCTTGCTAATGTGACACACCTGTACTTGCAGTGCAGGTTTGTGCTGCAGCTGCTGCTTATGCTTGGTCCGACGCGCTACACATTCTTATTGGTTTAGTTATATATAATATATAATGTTTATTAAAAATTACTAGAGAAAAATGGAATTCACAAACAAAACACTATTGCACTTTTCTATAAGCAACGGAGGCCATGACTGCAGAGCTATTTAAAGTTCTATTCAAACCTTTTATCCATAGATATCTCTTTAAACCAATACTTTTAGCCAAACCTCTCTGCTGGCTTCCTAGTTTTAATGCAATCTCAGTAGCAACATGAAGTGTGGATATATCTTTTTTAAATGAAATTGTACATTTCAATTTTTTTATATTAATTAATCTAATCCACAATCTTTTAATAACACCCCTCGCAACTGCAGAAGTAGGGCTACGTCCTGGGGTACTAGTACCCCTGGTTGAAAATCACTGACCTACAAAATAAAAAAATCTTGTGTTTATGTTTTGCAATTTGTGAAAATATAAAATATATGTGGATAAAGGTGCATGAAGGCCCAAACCCTTCCAAATTATTCCTTGGGTTGACTCATCACACACTTCACACATAAATCCGAATATCACATATCCACTGCCTTACTCTAAACCTCTCTTTCTCTCTCCTATCTGTTTTTCATCTTGCAGGGATCAGGAACAGGTCCCTCTCTGTCTGGTGGGGCTGCTGGGTCTGGCTCCAGACCCACACGGCAGCGCATCACACGTGTCAATCTCAGGGACCTGCTCTTCTGTTTGGAGAACGAGAGATTTACCAGTCACTCCCATTTCCTCTACAAAGGCTTCCTCAAATAGGCTTGATGTCAGAGGGGAGAGGAGGGAAATGTGTGTGGAGAGACCAACCACTCCCACCACAGAGAAAGCATAAGAAACTTTTATAAATAAAGAGGAGAGCAGCGTATGCGCACATTTCAAGGTTTTTCAGATATACCAGATAACCTGAAGTACAGTAGTAGCCACATTGGATGGCCTCTCTACCTCTCTCCTCAAATAATGCCTACTTTGCTTCCGAGCATTACTGGACTAATGCTACTATTTACCCCGTACAATGTTTCAATCAAGTGCAAAAATGGATTATATTTGTTAAGCACTGTCACACAGTACAGTCTATTTTCACATTATTTTTATGTGCATTACACACATGCAATTGAAATCATAACATTTGTTTTATTAGACCACAGACTAATTTTACTGATTTATCTGAATGAGTTTAAACTCCTGCTGAGTTGCCTTCCTAACTATGAATAAGCCATATAGCCATCCCGAAGCAATTATCCCTGTTGTAACTCATGAAGCAGTAGTGCGCTCTTTATGTTTTAGCATATTTATTTACTAAACTTAAGCTTGAATTAATGTTTAGTTATTTATTTGATTTCATGTCACACATCAGTTGTTTCATGTAGCTTACATTCAAAACACAATGCATTTAATTGCATATGATATGTTTTAAAATCAGTTTAGACATTTTGTTGGGTTTATAGATTTCAGTGCGTGAAGAGAGATTTGTTTTTGTTTTTAAATCTTTTAAATTGTTCTTTTTAAAATGAGTTTGACATGTTTTGGTTTCTAAAACTTGAATAGGTTTCAGAAGGCTTTTAACCCGTATTGCTATACCAAACCTACATCTACCTGAAAGTGATTTCTATTTTTCTAGCTACCCACCAACACACATTTTTACTTTCTTACAATAGTGACTGACCGTGTCCTCCCACTCAAGTGGAGTTTCTTCCTGTATATTTGTAAATGTTACACCTAGTTTTACACATGGTTTTGTATAGAATTTACCCAAACAGCATAAACACATTTTCTCTATTGAAAAGTTTGAATAAATAATGGTTTTACAGTAACTGGTTTGGTTTGATGTTTAACCCTTGTGTTGTCTTCCCGTCAAAATTGAAAAGCACTTTTGACACTTTTTATTGATGTTTTTAACTTTTCTTACGTTTTTGTCCCTTTTTCTCAACACTTTTGATGCTTTTTTTTCAATGTTTGTCACTTTTTGAACATTTAACACTACGTATAACTAACTTATTAACTCTAGTTTTACAGTTATTTTTGGAATTTATGGTCAATAAACCTCATTCATAGGAAATAATACCTAATGTTTGAGTTATAAAAGCAGAAATTAGGAATTATGTTGACTAAAATTAAAGGAATGTAGGTTAATGGATAATCACAGACTGGAATAATTCAATACTATTTCGCAACCTCTTACATTTTTTTGTTACTGTGTGTGAGTGTTCATCTGATGAGCAGGTGGTACCTTGTACGGCAGCCATGGCCACACTGTATGAATGTGTGTGAATGGTGAATGGTTCCTGTACTATGTAAAAGCGCTTTGAGTAGTTGTTAAGACTAGAAAAGCGCCATTTAAATACAGCCCATGTTATGTTGGGTAATTACAATTGGGTAGTTAAAAAGAACATTGATATAGGAAAATGGGTCAATTTGACCCGAGGACAACATGAGGGCTAAAGAGATTTCAGTTTTCTGTTTGAATTTCATTGTATTACACTAGGGGGCAGCATTGCATTATTATAACGTCTGGATGTGTACGGTGTTTGGTGTTTTTTGCCCCCAACATCTCCTTCCAGACAGCGTGGCAATTGTTATGTTTAGAGTTAAGGTTAGGGTTAACACCATTGAGTGATGTGTACTGCATGTAGCACTGAGGATATTGCACAGGGGCTTTGTACATGAATGAGCTGAATGCCTTTAATTCTTCCTTACGCTACCTGTTCACAGATAATTCCACTTAATCCTCTAACATCTGTGATACCACATGTAGTACACAGTTTGTGTCCCCTGGGTCTATAAAGACATCTACTGAGTACAACTCCCATGAGCAGAACACACATCCCTCAACCTAGAATGAAAACACGCTTACACACGCAGTCTGCAACCAGTCTGTGCTGTGCTTTGTTTGGCTTTCTTGTTTGAGTCCATCTCCATTATCAGCCCTACACAATGCATTGGCAACAGCTGCAACATCAGCTGCTAACATTCACCACAACCATGGGCTGGAAATAATTAGGCCATTCTGCCACTGGGACTGATGTTACAATGATTGGGAACAGCTTGTGTATCGGTGTTGACCAAAGAGGAACAATAAGTGTATATTTGGAGCCATCAGTGGTGATGAGCCACAATTTCATTTTCTATAACCAAAGTACATCTGAGAGCCACTAGGTGGCAATTTTACCCCATTACAAGGATTCTCCTGTAGCTAAGTGAACTAAAACATCAGGTTCTTATAGTCAATATTACCTTGTTACATTAGGGTGAGTTTAGCGTTCATATGTTCATGCTTTGCTCTGCTGGACACGCACATTACAGACTACTTGGCCAACCTGTCAGGCGCTCCCAAAAAGCATAATATTATGGACAAAGAGAGACAGAAACAGTCTGGACTGAAAATAATACCACAGCATGTGTGCTGCTGAAAGTAGAGCTGGATAAAAGCCAGGCATTCAGTTGTGAATACTGAAGTGGCGTGGCCTGACAGTCCCTTGTGGCGTCCGTCTTGTGATGGCGGTGACTCAGGTAAGGCCTCGACCCTTGTGGCTCTGCCCAATCCAATATTTTTCCTGGTAATCCATCCACTCCTCAACACTGCTGCTCTTTCAGAGTTAAGTCCACATAAGCTCCCACTTGAGTGCCAGAGGCAAAGCAACAACAGGGATGGTGCTGTTGCCTAGCGACGTCTCAGTCACTGCACCTGAGGGTGTTGGGTAAACACCCTGAGCCAGCCAGAGGGAAGAAAAAGAAGTAACATCTCCATTTCCTTCCATGACATTTATTAAAGGGAGCTGTTATTAATTTGTTACATTCATTGTTGTCATTTTTGTTTTTACCCTAGGGGGAGATTATATAACAAACCATACTTAAAGTTTTTGTGTATGTGTGGGTGTGCAGGCACACCCTGTGCCTCTGACTGTTTGTCTGTTCTTAGCTATGGGTGCTTTTGTCTGATTTCAAGATGGGATTAGACTGCTCTGATAGTACTTCTCAGCAGGGTGTGTCTCTTGCACTTTCATGATGAATCGCCAGCCTGAAATTCTTGAAATGCTTGTTTGTGCTCACAGAGTGGCTCGGTTTTAATGATGGTTAGAGGCTGATGAAAACTCCCCCTGCCCCCATTACTCATATGAATCACATGGTTATGAAAATATGTATTAATAAGACCCTAGAAAGATGAATAAGAAGGTTGTGATATTTTCTTATTGACATTATTTTGCAAACCAGTGAATTCAAAATTACATTCGTAATCCCACCATATTCATGCTGTAAGACAAATACAATACTAAAAGTCAGTTAATTAATTTGATCCTTTTCAACGCCTCCTTGCATATTGTTGATTAAGCTTTGAGCTTATGAATAAAACTCTGAGGAGGAACATGAGAATGTGATTTAGATGAACTGATGTGGCACAGTGAGATCCATTCGCCGCACTTTATCACTCATTAAGATGCACAAATCCAGGAGCCTATAACCAGTTTTATCCTGAAATGAAAAAGAAGGCTTTTCAGCTCTTTCCTGAATAATCACACCTTGAACTATATCATGCAACAACAGTTCATTAGTTTTACCTCCTTGCAAGTCCATTTCCTCTGTGCCTTAACCCTTGTTCCACCCAGGTTAATGTTGTCTTTAGGACACTTTTGTAATGGGGTCGACCAGGGCAGTCTGCTTTAACCCGGAGATACTATAATAAGGCCAATGTTTATGACTGCTGCTGAAATGGGTTTGTAAGCACAGCTAAACTTGTGAGATATTGACGCAAAGGTTAATAGCCTGTTGGCCTCTTTAATGGAGCTGAATCAGGTCAAGCAGCAAGCATTGTCAGCCCACAGGAGAAGAGCATCACCATTTACAAAGTCATCTCCTGCATGAGGTAGGACAGGCACCAAAATGTGTTGAGCGTACACACCTTTGGTTTACACAGAGAAATGTGTGACACGCATTTACACACACACACACACACACAGGAACAAACAAGCTAGGTGCCAGACTCTACATGACATAGGCTGATGTAAAAGTCAAAACGGCTTTTTGCATTTTAACCCACTGATCTCAATAAATGCAGTCAACAATCAGTGAGTTGATCTTACTATTATCCTCTAAGCTTTTTAACAACTTGCTTGACTAATGTAAGTGTCCAGTGTGGTAGTAAGTAGTCTACACTGTGGAGGGCAGACATTGAAAAGCAGTCTACAGCCATGTGTCTTTGTGAGGCTGTACTTAGGCACAGCAGTACATTGAGCTAAATGCTAACTCTGCGAACAATGCTATAATGCTGATGTTAAAGGTGTTTTAAGCGATGTCACATGTGTTTAAGGCTAGAACATTTATTGTCACATACAGCAAAGATCTCCTCACTGTCCGCGCGAGCTGCCTGTCCTCAGAACACTGTAAAAAAAAAACGTGGTCTCTGTAGACAGCCCAGGGTCTACAAATGGCAACAAACAACAAACTGTGCCCACCTGCACCATGAAGCATACACAAACAGTGTTCCAGCGTTCCAGCCAATAACCAACAAGAAGGATTGGGGGAGGGGATGGGAGGAGGATGAGGAGGAGGGACGGGCAAGCTAGTCTAGTTTTATTTGAAAATACTTCTAATGTCAACCAGAAGTAACGTCACCCAACATCGCTTAGAGCACCTTTAAGCAGGTACCATCTTAGCTTAGCGTGTTAACATGATAACATTTACCAGGGGGGAGACTGCGTGTAGTGGGAATCCATTCAGTAGCAGTTGAGGTATTTCTCAGGATAAATGAAAATCTGTACCAAAACTCATAAGGAATGTAGTTGGTAAGACATTAAGACATTAAAAAAAACAAAAATGTCAACCTCATGGTGGCTCTAGAGTAAAAAGCAAGAGGATAACTAGAAACGTCTGTACAAAATGTCATGGTAATCCATTCAAATAGTTTTCCCTTTTATATTGTTTGCTTGCTTGTTCTTATGTCTTATTTATTAGCTTTGTACTATTTTTAGTTATTATTATTATGTTTATATTTATTTTAGTTTGTGCTCATATACTATATATTTGCAAAGCTATATGTAAGACTAATGATGAGAAAGGTCTATGATGTAAAAACAAGGATGTTTTTTATTTTTCTTGATAAAAAGTATTAGTGAGAAAAGAAAGAATAAACAAACTAACAAAAGAACGTTAAAAAGGAATATAAATGACCAGCCTTGAGCCAATTCACCTCACAAATGAAAGTGATGCTCTTAAAATGGAGACAGGAGTTTATATACATACGGTGTCCATTCTGTGAGAAACAAAGTCATCAAGCTACAGCTAATCAGATTACATTGGGCACATGGCCAGATAACATAGGTTGTTGTTCCTCCCCGCCATGTTATTGTATTATCATCATTACATTTACAAGATTAATTCTGTTACACACGTGTGGCGGTCAATTATTTATTTATACTAATGAGTGTCCTATATATCCATTATTCATGGTAAGCTTTGGTCTGAATTCCTGAAGTGATGCTGACAGAGGGAAATGGAGGGGCAGATGGGAATGAAAGCTTGATTGCACCCTAAAGGACACCAGAGACTGACTTGGCTGCGAAGGAATCATCTCCTAACATTTAGACATGTAGCCAGTGTCCCGGGGAAGGCACTTAACCTGTGGCTAAGGTGAAGAATTACATCCAGTTGATTAGAGCAGCCGCTCTGCTCGAGGATGCAGCTTAAATTTACAACTGCACTCCAGCATGTAATCACACACTGAAAGTCGATCCTGAAAGAGCTTTAGCAGCAGCACCACAGGTTTCATGGACTTGTGTTTAGGATCTCAACAAATAACACAAGGGCAATCCCGTGATGCATAACTAATAGTGATTATATCACAGATGTTCCTGTATATGACAAGTATGTTGAAGCAGTTGTGTGAGCATAGTTTTACACCTCATAATTAGAGGGTTCAGTTGTCAGCAGTGGAAGTCATTTACATAAGTACAAGTATATATCACAATGGGAAAATTATCTATAAAAAGTACAAGTCCAAGATTAATATTGCACCTCCGTACAGCTGGGGGGTTTCACAAAAATAAAATGGCAGACGCCGAGAAAGCCCGACTTTGTGTCCTCCAAAAACACTCTACTACATTTCCCATTATACAACACAATAGTGTCTTTCACTAGGCTGAATTCCATGAGTAAAGTAGGTGGAGTGCCCCCTGAACAATTTTACTGAAGAACAACTACATAAGTATAAGCAGCAAAATGTACTTATCCAAGTGAAAGCACTCATACATCCTGTCTCAGTGTTATAAATTATTAATACATTAACTGGTAAGCAGCTCAGTTATTTGCCCAGTGATGCAGAATTTAACCAGTCCTTCCATGCTGGAATAATAGTGCCGTGTGTCAGCAACTGCGTGGTCATTTGTTTAAAAAAGGTTAATTTAGGAATATGAAATGTGAGAGTGAAATAGACCTTTGTCCCGGCAGCCATTTTGACACATTCTGTCAGAGTAGAACAGGCACAAGCATTTTTTAACTGGTTATGAAACAGTCTCAATTTAATACTGATGCCTCTATATGACCTACATAGAGAGACCTTTAGCGAGAATATTGCATATTTCTATATATCACTCTGATTCCCCAAGAAATCAGACAAAAGGATTTAGGTCACCCAGAGCATTTTCCTAGGCAAAGTTTCGCAGTGAGCAGTCATGAGCCAGTTAAAAGGAAGCAGGAGGAGATTTTTGTTGTAACATTTTGTGGTTATTATGGCTGATACTAGGGCAGGATCAACAAAGAGAAAAAGCAAAGAATTGACCGATTGAAGAACAAAAAAAGGCAAAAGGGACAGAGATGGAGCGCGGCCGAGAACACAAGTCAACCTTGGTCAATCATTCAACAGATCCTGAATTGGCCCTCTTACTCCTAGGCAGGTATGTAATAAGTCTATTTCATTTATAAAACACATTGCAAAACCTACATCAATATAATAATTTATGTTGGTGGCGAAAACAAAGTTGTACTTTGTTTCATCAGGGTCATATTCCAGTTATTTATCTTACATATCCCAAAATAGACACATTACTTCATCGCTATGCATACCTGCTTGACCCAGCTGATAATCCAGTCTTTCCACTATAATACTACTACGAACTACATATACTAAATATAATAGTTACTTCACTGAGTGCATTTATTTCACTGACAGTAACAATAGCTGTCAAATGAATGGAGGAGAGTATAAAGGACTTTTATTGATAAGATACTCCACAAAAAAGCAATTATGATTTAAAGGAAATTCCCTTTTCAAATTCTGTTTGTTAATGCACAGACAGTGTTTCATCCCTGACGGATGTAAGCACCCTGTCTTGGCAACAGCAAAGTGTCTCCGCTGGACCAGCAATTCATATCATAAATGGCTGGTCGTTAAACAGTAGATATTCTCTCCCCCACTTGCAGCACGAACATCAAATTTAATCTGCTGCTTTGATCTCGTTTTAGACCGAGCCCTGAAATAGCAGGATGCTGAGAGTACTGTCAGCAGAAAAGCAGCCAGCAGAGCCAGCCTGTCCTGGGCGGTGCCTTCGCTGAATAGCAACATCAACACTAAACTAGGAACAGTTGATCACACAGCCGGCATCAGAACCAACATCCGGTGGGGTTTTTCCCAGCACCGACCCAAGAGACTCACTGGCTATATAAAGAGGAAATTAAAAGAGCCAGACTTGGACATGTTTGAAGAAAAGAACTTTATTTACAACACACAAGGCACTGGCTGAAAGCCAGCAGCAAAGCTCTCCGTACATACTCCATTTATCAAGAGGGCAACTTGAGTTTGCTTTCTTGATTCACTACGCCTGTCTGCCACAGGGAAAGCCAGTGCCCATCAAAGGAACCTTATCTGAAGTTAATCTCTTTATCTGCCGACTGGGTATGACCAAGACGACCTTTAAGTAACTTGATTATTGTTTCAGAGCGGTGGAGCCCACCTCTAATGAGTCTCTTATTAACATAGGTCTGCAATTCTGCCATGGTAAATAGCAAAATCACTATTCACTACAGCAAAAGTGAACTTAGGTTTATTACCGCATGTTCTCATTACTGGGACATTCTAGTGTAGATGAGTAATAAAAGACCTCCCATTAACTAGTCCACTATGCCCATCAGCTCTGTTCACCTCTACTGTCTTCTCTCCCCCTCCATTGCCAACTCCTGTAATTTCTGGCCACAATGGACAACACACGATTAAGTATCACTCTATTTCATTACCTCATTTGTAACCTTTTTTTCCCCAAACCATTTTCTAAATGTTATGCATTGTCCCTGCTGTGCTCAAATCCCCCCCCTTTGCTGACCCTCTCTTCCATCCTTGTAATCACCTCTCCACACGGCCTACCTGAATCTTGCCACCGCCTCATTTTTCCTCCCTCTCACTTACCGCCTGCCTTACTGCTTTCTCTCCGGGTGTCTCATTAAAAGCGCTCTATCTAATGAGATTAAGCCGTGGGGATTAATGGTGTGGCTAATTGATAGACACACAGCTGGAGAGGATTATATCCCTTTAAGTCCCCAGTGGATTTTTTGGTGCTTCAGCTGACTAATTGAAATCAAAGGAATGGACACAACTATATATCCTGACCTCTCCTACTCAGTCTTCTGAGATGCAATAAAAGGATGAATCGTGGGTGTTTTATTAGAAAACAAAGCCATACCCAAACAATAGGGTCAAAGTTTAACTGCGTGATTCCAAAGGGAACACTTAAAATAACATTATTCGACTGCATAATATAAAGAAGGTGCAATCAGTCCGAGTGCAAATACAAACCAATCATTTCATGAACCAAAAAGGAGGGAAAGCGGTGAATTTAAAGCCATTATGTGTGGAACTTTTATGATATTTTCACTAACTATTCTGATGGCATTTTGCAGAAAAATTACACAATATGGGCGAAAACTGATGCAGTCTCTGTGTTCCTTTCAGATCATTCATCATCAGTATTTCCTGGTTAATCCATGTGGTGGGGTATCTTTTTTAATGCTAACACTTCATGATAACATTTAACATCAGAAATGTTAAATTTCCACACATAGTGGCTTTAAGTCTACGCTAATAGAGATAAAGCTATATTAAGTAATGATTTTCAAAACAAGACCACAGAGGCCCACTATTATTTTAAAGCTTTGAGTGACATTATAAATTCATTGACACACAAATACATCAGCATACACCTGAAGATAATGAATGTAGGGAATATTCCAAAAAAAGATGGCACATTTTCAAAACATGTTTTGTTTATTTTCTGAAGCACACATCCAGTATCTAGATGAATGAATAAAATAATCCCAGGACACTGAATAATAGAACAACTATCAGCAGGCATGGCTAATGAACCTTCCACTGTCCCGAGGCCAGAGGCCAACAGAAGGAACACGTCTGTCAGAGACATTACAGAGTGAAAAGAGTTGGACTGTGTTTTCACATATAAAAGGAGTATAACAAAGCATTTTTAAGAACACAATCTCATAAGAAGAGAAGAATAGCAAAACTGAAACAAAACATGTATAAGCAGGCGTCTTAAAAAATGGAATTATGCTTCAACAGAAGACAAAGAAACAAAAATATCCACATATTAAAAGTGAATGGGCCAAAAAATCCCCTAAGCCCAATGACGAGCTAGAGAAAGAGCAGCAACTTTTATGTCATCAATACTTCAAAAATAGGTATCTTACAGTTTTTTTATTTTCTCAGTGTCTTTATACAGAGTATATTTATATAGTTTCCGCTGACTATTTTCACATTCTCACCACATAGTAACAAGTGCTTTGAGTAAAACATTTTGAGGAAAAAAAAATCATGCACCTTTAAATAGTTTTGTTGGCCTATAAAAAATGGGAATGTTCAAGGCGACAAAAAAATTCTTTCTTAGATGCCTTTGTTCCAAGTCATTTCAAGTTCCACTTTCTTACACTGTCTGACTAATCAGATCATGCCATAAGCTTTACACTGTGGAGAAAGCAACACAAAACCATACAGGGCAGGCAAGCATCTCAACATAAAGGCTCCTAATTGCATGAGTCCACAGAGGAAAGGCAGGCATTTTCCACTAAATTAGAAAACCCCCACATGTATAAAATGGTCTCACACAATGTCAGTGTGTCGACAGGTGATGCTTGTGTATGTCAAACTGAGCAGGTCCTTGGAGAAGAGTGTTATCTTCCCCACAACAACAACTGTTAAACTGTTATTGGCTTCTTTTAGGCCATAATTCATTGGGTTATGATGTCCGTAAGTCCGCCCTGGATGTGTCCTTCTCTCCTGGGACTGCCTGCTGGGGTTTGTAATCTGCACCACTATAAAGGGGAGAGGAGATTGACAGGCAGGGCTGGTTTGAGGAGCGCAGGGTGGCGACAAGAGAACGCCTCCACTGCACTGCACGAATGGCAACCGATCCTGAGATAGCAGGAGTCTGATACAAAAACACACCACAAAAGGCACTTTATAAAAAGACAGTGCTTCTGTTCTAAGGAAATTCAAGTTAACAGAGTGAAAGAGAGAGTCAGAGAGCGTCTTCCCATAAACATTCTCTTCAGTGTGAGACTAAAGCAAGAGATGGTTTCGTTTTGAAAATCAATCAAAGCACAACTTCACTACACGTGTCTCTCACGACCGCCTTGATTCATCCCCAGAGAGCGCCGGGTCCAGCACGGTGAGACAACAAAACAAAAAAAAGAATACACTACAAACTCGCCACAAAATACAAAGCCAGAATACAGTTGCGTTGCAGTGGAAATTCATCTTTGAGGGCTCGGTCCCTGTGAGCAAACTAACACAGCCCGTGTAAGGGTCTGTTCCTCACACGTGTACCATGGAGACTATGTCATGTTCTTGGCCCCTGCCAGTGGTTTCTAGGAGCATCCATCCAACCGACCCCGCTTCTACCAACCCCTGCTGCAGCCCCACCCAGCCCCCTGCTCCGCTCTCAGTCATCGTCCCCTCCCCCGTAGAGGTCGGCCAGCTTCTTGAAGCGAGGGCCCCAGTCGTTGAGGTAGTCATAGTCCTGGTCCCCTGAGCTGGTGGAGTTGAGTGAGCTGACGGAGCCGGCGGTTGAACCACTGCCCTCGTAGTCAAACACCAGCAGGGAGTCGTAGGGAGGAGCTGTGGGGTCATTGTCTGCTGCCCTCAGACCCTGGAGACGCAATGACAGACAGATGAAATTCTTTTTAAAAAAGATATTCAACCTCTCTACAGTATTTCCTGTTCCGTGTGGTTATACCTATAAATTGTATCAGGATGGTCTTTTAGCAACACTGGATTTAGGCCAGTCATTGTTCACCAACAATAAAATGGAGATGAGGATTTTTCACAGCATAAAACGTTTAGTTGGCCAGACCGTAAAAGTTGCAATAAACCCCTTCTCATCTTGCTCAGCCACCCATTAGGGTTTTAATGTTTCATCATGGTCTGGCTGCTGTTTCAGAGCCAGGCACTGAGCTGTGTACAGAGGACAAATATTTCTAGCAGTATCCCAGCCGATGGGAACACAGTTCTGGAAGGAAAAAAAGGGAAATCTCTTCATGTGGTGTAAACCCTTGTATGAGTCATGCCAATGAGGCCTGTGGACATCGCTATACTGTCCAGCTTATAAACAGAAACCGTTAAGGAACCAATGCTTCACCAAAACATATTTTCCTTCTTTTTTGAACTTACATCATTAATGAAGTCTCCAATATCTCCAGGATGGGGCAGACTGGGTCTGACGGGATACTGTGACTCAGCAATCACAGGTCTCTCGTCCACCCTGCGCACCCCCGCCGGCTTATTGATGATGTGGTCTAAAGACTCAGGCTGCTGCAGCTGGCTCAGATCATAGTCCTAGATGAAGACCACAGAGGGAAATGTTAGTTCAAGCTCGTTTTCTGCTCCTTTTAATTGGTAATTCACTACCTTATCTACTTTTGCTAAATCTACATATTGTTTTTATGATTTATTGACTACGGCTTCTTTGATAAAATGTCTTTTTTTCACAAAAGCATTCAATAGGGTCACTTAGCAAAGGTCATTAACCCTTTTCTAATATAGGGATTCTTTAAATACAGTAGTGCAAATGGATTGTGTTTTGAATCAAGCTCAGTTTCCAAGTTGGTACATTAACTTTGGCCTGGTCTGATTGTCCGCCCTCATAGACTCACAGACTCACAGACTTTGATGTGCATTCCTGTTAAGTCTGTGAGGGCTCAGGGCTGACCTGCAGAGACATCTGTGCTACAGGGCTTTCTAACGAACCTTTAAGCCTGTTGTAAATCTGCAGTGCTGCAGTCTTTGCCTGAGGGAATTACCCACAATTCATAGAGGTCTAATGTTAGAAACAAGTTCCGAGGCTCTGCACAGATCTGACACCCACCCGCTCTTAACCCCCGGCTCTCTGGAGCTGTGCGTCGCGGTTGAGCAGCAGGCTGATCCTCTATGTAGTGGTTAAAGGAGCGGTTGTAAAACGGTAAATAAACATTTAATTTCCCATAAATTCTTCACAATAAAATCCCTGTTTTAGATATCTGAAAGTATAAACAGTGATGCAGACTAAACTTCTAATCACAGAGATTTAGTTAGAAGCTACAAAAGTACTGAGAGCTGGACACACAGAGGCTTTTAAAACCTCTCTGGACTCCAGCAAAGAGATGAGTTAGGTTGGGTCTCGCAACTTTGAGGAGGAGAAGGAGGGGTCATCGCGTGTTGGCCGCAGTTACTGCAACCTGCTTAGATATGTGTGCTTTTGCCCAACTCAGAGAAAAAAAACATCTCGGGCACAGCTCTGCGTGCTAAATCTGGTAAACGAAATGCAAATCAGCGTGGCCTGGTTTAACTCAGCCAAAATTACCAATGGTAAAACCCCAAGGATCTTATAATAAATCCTCAGACAAGTATTTTAGAGAGAAATGATCCATACATGTATAAACACGGCAGCCATCTGATATTAGCATGTGTTTATGAGCTACAGTAGATAACGCATCTGGTGTGTGTGGGTGTTGGTAAATAGCAAGTATTAAAGATGGCATGATTAAAAATACATTTCTGAATTAATCAAAGTTAAACAATGTTGAAGATTTTCATTTAGAAAATAATATCAGATAAGGAGAGGTGGTGGGCCAAGCAGTATTTTCAGCCCCAGCACGTTTGTACGGCAGAGAGCTGATTGCACCCTGAAATTTCTTTTTTAAGTCTAACTCCCTTTTTAAAAAGTATATTTCGTTCTCTACAGACTCTGTCCACGGTCCAGCTGTACAAGGCTTTTCCAATCTTCATAGTTATTGATTATGTATCTTTAAGGCATACTGATTCTGCCTTGCAGGCTCTACCTGTAAAGCACTTTAGGTCAGCTGTTGTTTGTTTAAATGTGCTATTCAAATAAAATGACTTGACTTGACTATTTACAATTGTGGTAGATGAACTAATGTTCTGTACTTACTCAATTTCAGTGAATATCATTTTCATAAGAAGTTAAGTGTTTTCAGATGTAAACTTTGAATTGAATTGAATATTTTGGGGTTTTGGACTGATGGTCAAATAAACAAGGCTTCTGCAGGTTTCAACAAGTAACATTTAAGACTTTTTAAGACCTCTAGGAATGAATTTTAAGACCTATATCACGACGTACAAGTACAACAGAATGCAGAGTCACAAAAGTACTTGCAAAGTAAATAAATGTATTCAAATTGAATAAAAGTGACACAGAGTGATAATGATCTGTACATTTACAGCAAATTATATTTGGAATATCCCAAAAGAGACCTAAAACACCTCAATGAGAATTAGAGGTTCAATTTAAGAAATTATTTAAGACCTAGAACACAATAATTTTGTGAAATTAAGACTTTTTAAGGCCTACAATTTAGATTTTATAATTTTTTGACTTTTTTAGACTTTTTAAGACCCTGCGGAAACCATGAATAAAACAACCATCTGTAGGCCCAGTGTCACTATTTTTGTCTCACTGTAGAGACATGTCATAAATAAAACAATGAATCAACAATAATCGGCAGATTCATTAATAATTAAAATAATCATTAGTTGCAGCCATGATGATAATCGATTTGATTAACTACATTGTTTTTTTGGTTTTTTTTTGTGGCTATGTTGGCTCTTGAACTACTATGTCCCCTTAGAATATGTGTTAGTTTTGCTTTTTTTGTTTCCTGGCATTGTGCATGGGTGACCAAACTAGTTTCCCTAATGGAGATTAATAAAGTTATCTAATAGCATTATATCCCTGACCTTCCATGAGAGACTATAAATACCATCTGTAAACACAAGATGTGTGTTTGTCTTTAAACCAATAGTCTATTTCAAAGATGCCAACAGCTTTTTATGATTTTTATCAATTATGTATATACTGTATGTATGATCGTCAAATGATACCTGGTCCTCCTCTCCTCCTCCCTCCTCATCATACTTGAGGATGTTGTCTCTGACGTCGTCCTCAGGGTCAATCAGTAAGGGCTTTGCCTGCCGCTCCTTCTCTCTGCGCTTCATCCACACCACAAACAGCAGAACCATACCTGTGAAAGACAGAATCAGTAGCTGCTGTCATAAAGAAAGGGTGTTCATTGTAGTCTTAACAGTGTTGTAGTCAAGACCACCTAAACCAAGGCCTAGTCATCACCAAGACTTTGAAGAGTTGAGACTGAGTCAAGACCAAGACTAGACCAGTGCCAGACAGCCACAGCTTCTCCTGTCTGCCACATTCACTTTTTCTGGAGTGCATGTTAAAGGGGGAGCGGGAAGAGGAGATTAACAGTAACAGATTTCAAATTAGAAATGAATCAAGTTATTGGTTGCATTTGAAGCAGGAAGTTTTGCATCCAGTCATAGTAATGATGTTAGCGCATAAAATTAGACATTGCAAAAGCCATGTAGTGATATGCCTGCAGCTGGGGTTTTGACCAGTCTTGAAATAAAATCCAGATTCCTCTTTATCAGAGACTGAGACCAGACCAGACCTTCAAAAAGTGGTCTTGAGACTGGTCTAAAGACCAAGACCGGTCTCGAATACTACAAGACTGAGACACAACCACATCTTGTCATTTTCATGATAGAATACAAACTGATATAATAACCCAATAGTGTTTAAGTTTCATCGTTCTACTGTGTTGTACTCACTGAGCAGTATGATGATGCAGATGAGTATCGCAATGATGGCCCCGGTGCCGAGGCCGGCGGCAGCCACAGCCCCTGTGGCGCTGCAGTCCCCGTTATTGTCACAGGGACAAACTTTGACTCTAATCACAGAGCGGTTGGACAGAGGAGGGTTACCCGAATCGGAAACGATGATGGGGATCTCGTACACACTCGCCTCCAGGTAAGGAATCCTTAGCCTCAGCTGAGCATAGTCACCTGAAGAGTGGGAGTGAGATAGTGTTAATGATGGAGAGAAAACAGTGGAAAGGAAAACATTAAGAGATGAGTAGGAGGAGAAGGAGAAGAAGAAGAAGAAGGGGGAAATAAGATTAGAGAAATTGAATTTTGTTTACTGCAGAATATAATGTCATCATGTACGTAGGGACGAGAGAATGACATACCAAATAAAAGCTGCAACCAAACAAACTGCACAGCAATCATTCTGACGTGTATGTACGAGAGGAGGCATTAAAAGTAAAAAACACAAACAATGTATAACCTTCAGCATCTGCCACTCAGTCAAGCTAGGAAAAAGCAGGGCCTCAGTGGGAGAAGTATCCAGGTATGTGATCAGATTTGTCCTCAAGACAACTGCTGTGATACATCCATCTGGGTGGATTTGGTGACAGATCGGCTGCTCAGGGGACGGAGAGATGAATGGATCTCATTTGTCACAAACGATAGATCGTACGTCAACACTGGATAGCACCCGCGTCTCTCACTGTGAGCTTTGTGAGACATTTTGTTAAACTTGGACTTCTCTTGCAGCTTACAGCAATCCCTGGTTCCCTGATTGATGTCGCCAGTTATTCTGCACAGGGTTTTTGCATCCCATCTGTTACCTTTATGGTTTAATTCAGCTGGGGATGCTGAATATATCATTCCCACACACTGTTCTTCATTCATTTTACATCACAAGGGTAGGTCAAATATTTGCAATATGAATTGTAGCTACAGTTAAGACAATGAACAGCATTTAATTACCGCTGAGTCGGGAGATAGTCCAGTTGCGGCGAACGAACGCTTGCAGGAAAAGAAGGCAGCTCGAAGACAAAGGGCCCTACGTTGGGGTCGGCGTCGGCGTCTGAGGCTGTAATGTTGACTCTGGAGGTGGGGCGTGCACGCTCGCACACCTGGGCCTCCCGGGGTATCAGCACCGGCGCATTGTCGTTCACGTCGATCAGGTAGATCTGGAGAGTTCCTGTCCCGCTGGCTTGAGGCGAGCCTGTGGGGAGGTGAGAGGAAAGAGATCAAAGGAGGAGATGGTGAGATAATAACGTTGCGATCGAGAGAGGATTGAACGGCAGAGGAGTAAAGATGAAATGATTGGAGATAGAGCAAAAAGCAGTGAAGTGGAGTTGAGAGAGAGCAAAACAATCCTTCCATTTCAATTACATTGTTTCCAGCTGATGTGTGTGTGGAGGTGAGAAAATGAGGCGGGCAGCCAAAGAAACAACTGGGAAGAAATCTGTTTTGTTTACTAAGATGCTGAAAGAGGAGGGGAACTGCTGTATACATTTGTTCAGAGCACCCAAACAAAACTGCCAGAACAAATGAAAGGACACATACATTTTTAGGCCTTGTGTTTAGAACCGGCTGCTTTCTGAAAAGGCTGAGGCAAAACTCATATTGGAGGGGACAACACTTACATAAAGATTGTGGTTATCTGCACTCTCCAAAGCCCACTGGGAAATGACTCAAACGCTAACCCTCCACTACACCCAGCAACTCAAGCTCATCATAACTTATTCAGGGATTTTCACTACTGCGAGAACAGAACAGAACAGAACCATCAAGTTGAGAGACACATTGATGTTTTATGCATTAACAGCAAATGTGCTTTGATTACAGCACATGACTGAGTAAGAAATGCTTTTCTGCCACACTGTTTCTCTTGCTCTTGGTGCTGCATGACATGGTGCTGGGAATAAGCGCCTCGTTAGTTTTTCAGTGCGCTGCTTGCTGTCATTATGCTGTTCTGTCTAAAGCTGTGCAACGCAAAAACAGTGAGAACATTTGTAATAAGGTTAAACACTCAAGTATTGGGATTAAAGTGCTATGGTAAGAATAACATTTGAAAAATGGCAAACATCAGGTTATAAGGTCTTCACACATCAATGCATCTAATTGTTTTTGTTAAAATGGAAATTGTAAGAGCCCTGAAAACTCATTTTCTCAATCAGCTTGTTACTTTGAGCGATGGTGTCCTACATAAACACAAGACTGTCTAAAGGTTTTGGTTATTTCACATGTCAGATAGTCTCTGCTAATGTATATGTGCTCATGGATTCTATGCACCAATGAGGATTTAGCAACATTTGAATCCAAACATGACAGTTATAAGGTTGTTTAATTATGCAGCCAGCCTACTCTCAATCATTTCTAAAGATTATTTTTTAGGGGCATTTGCTACTTTTATTTTGATAGGACATCTGAAGACATGAAAGGGGAAAGAGGGGAAATGACATGCAGCAAAGGTCCCCAGGTTGGAGTTGAACCTGGGCTGAGAAGTAAACCTTTATATATGGGTACCTGCTGTACCAACTGAGCTATCCGGGCGCCCACTCTCAAACAATTCTGATCAAAGCACACACAAACGGTCCAATCAGGCTGATTAGAAAAGCTCCACTTTGTTTGTTTCTTATTTAGTCATTAATATTTAATGTAATAAGGAAATAATTAAACTGGCAATCCTTAAGATTTCAGTACTGGTTTGAGTGAAAACATTATGCTGAAAGTTCAGCCGTCTGGAGCATAGAAAGAGAGTGAATCTCATTCTATTTCTATGGTCTGGAGTCTTGTTGTCGGTACATGAGCTTCAAGCTAATGTATGCAAAATTACGAATCAAATAAGAAAACTGACGTAAAGAACTGTGCCCCACTGTTATGCATTACACCTGACAAGCCTCCTTACACATGCAAATCAAGGACTTCAGTAACTAATTTGGAAGCGTATAATTAAAATTTGCTCAAAATCGTTAACTCAGTCTTGTAACTGAAAGTTGATAAAGGCTAATATTGAAGTCCTTTTTAAGTAATAACCAGTAATAATTTGCCAATTATAAAATTATACCATTCTAAAAAGAGTCATTTAGCATATTACGTAGCGTAGACCAACGGTGTTCTGTTTACTTTTTGCCCTTCAGCGCACCTCAGTATGCACTCCTCTGTTGATAAGAGCCAACGAGCATGTTTGTGCGCTCCTTCTCCGGGGGAATATTCATTGACTGATTTTCACTTTGATTGATTTTGTGGGACCTATAGTTTTTGAAAAAAGTTGGGAAAAGTAATGCCTCCGCCTTTGACTTGTAAGTCCAAAAACACAACAGTGAAAACAGGCGACCGGCAGTGTTCGCATCAACAACGCAAATTAATTAATCTGTTAAAGAATGAAAATTCAAAAATACTCAATTGACGTAATCAACATTAACCATTTATTTAGATTATTATTTTGGCTTCTCCACCTTTAGTTGATAGGACAGTTGGGTGAGAAAGGGAGGAAGAAGAGATGCAGGAAATTGTCACAGGTTGGATTCAAACCCTGGACCTCTGCGTCGAGGCATAAAGCTCTCAGTACATGCGCGCCAACTCTACCCAATGTACCAACCCGGCCACTTGACCCTCTATTTAATAAAACTTCTGTAACATTTACACTGCGCGCAGGATGACAAGCAAACAGACTTCTGCTCTGGCTTCACTAGGACAGTGAGGCCAAGCGGTCATCGCCTGGTATTAATGTTAAAAATGACCATTTCAAAGCATATATTCAACAAAAGGTGATATTTGACAGCTTATAATAACGCAATAATCATTTCATACAAATACAGTAATGTGAGAAGCATAAATTAAGTCAAAATGTACATTTTCACTGCCCTAGTCATCTCCCCTCTGAAGCTGGAGTTTGAACCTCTGTTTCCAGAGCAGTGTAAATGTGAGGTGTAAACATAGCAAAAGAAATTTGTTTTTAAACCAAAACGTAGTGATGTAAATGTAGCCTACGTTACTAATTTTTTTAATACTTACTACAGTTTGCTGATTTATTGAACTTGTACTTACTTACTGTACTTCTGAATGCAGGTAGCTAAGGAACTCATTATTTCTTCCATTATCATTCTTCATCGATACCACTTCTGATCATACCATTACAGCCCCAAAGTACAGATGAAGAAAGTATGTGCACTGCTCTGTTGAACAGACTGCAGTGATATATTGAGGCCTTGATATTCAGTTGACAAACCCCTGTACACAGACTGTCAGCAAGCCTAACAAAACTCCTGACGCAATGTAGCATAGATAGAGTTTACCCCAGTAGTTCATCAGTGTTGTGTTTCAACTTTTTCCTTGTCAGACAGTAACTTGGTGCATCAACTATGTAAAGGTCTGTTGCCTCAGGCCCCAAGGCCCATTGACGGTCTGTCTTTTATGATTGGCTGGGTGCTTTGTTGCTTTTTTCGCTTCGCTTGAGTAGAATAAGTAAAGAGAATTTCAATCAAAGTGGAATATATCCCCTTGTTGACACTGGGCTACAGAATCAATAGCAAGTCAACACTTACGTTGGTGTGCTTCAGTGCAACCAATCCCCTCATTTCTCACTGAAGTAAAAACACCTGGGTCCCTCCTACGCACACAGAGACCAAACACCTCTATTTGTAGTGTTTTATTTATTAAGCTTAATGTGGCAGCTTAGGCTGATATTTAAGACTTTCATCAACAGTTCCTATCTTTAATCCTTTTTTAGACCCAGGGAAATGAAGGTTGGTGCATATTTATGTACAGTACACTTAAAATGGTACAGTATATGAATATTACATTACACTCATTTACAGTTCACACATACTATAGGGTATTTGGCAGGAAAGTAACAAGGGTGTGACATATTTAACACATTAAACTGTTTACTCTGCGTTTGTGTAGCTTTGGTTAAATATGAAATACAAAATTTTATATTAAATAAAATGTGAAGTCTTACTCAGTTTTATCATAATGAGTTTAGTGGAGCTAACCGTTGACAGCCACTACATTCACACCCAGCACTTTCATTCTGATGATGAAAAAAGACAACAAACTTCATCTGATTGAAAAGCTTCCTTTTCAATCAGATGATGATTGATGTGTTGTTATTGGCATTAAAATAAAGCTGATGCAATTTTTTCACAGTGAAAAAAATGACAAAATAAACAAGATCATGATATTGTTTATTTAGCTCAAACACCGCTATGTGTGTTAAAATCAGCATGTTAAAATGCTCACAATGACAATGCTAACATGTTGATGTTTAGCAGATGCAATTTCTTCTTGGTTGTGTATGCTTGTTGACATAATAATAGCATAATACTGAATACAACGTACCACTAAGGCTGATGGAATGCTTTTAGTAATACATGTATTTTGTCATTAACAAAAGTATTGGACAAAGTAGAATTGTGACCCGGTGATGGCACAATATGTTATAAGTTATAACAATTCATCCTCAGGCTGACCAAATTTCACAGCAATCCATCCAATATTTTTGAGATCTTTTCACCAGAGTCTAAAGGATGAATGTTCTGGGGACCATAGATATCTGTACCAGACATTCATGGTGATCCAATAGATGTAGAGATTTTTTGTTAGACCAAATTGGTGGACCGACGGACATGTGGCTAAAAAAGTGCCTATATTGTGCTGTATGTGCCATTCTGTTGATCAAATACTCCCGACACACGCAGTCCTTCTGACTTACCGGACTTACCATTGTCGAATGCCAGGAATGTGGCTTCGTACACGTTGTTTTTGACGTACATGGACTCTCGGTCCAGCAGGGACATGGTAGTGATCTGACCATTGGTCCTGTTGATCTTCAGCCAGTTAGCCGGGTCGGACAGCTTGGAGTACCTGTGCACAGAGACATCCACAGAGATAGAAAGACAGATAATTAATCCAAACAGAAATATATGGTAACATATCCCACATATTAACTTTTGCAGCCAACTGTTACATGAATTCCAGCAGCTCTGAATCTTTGATTTGTGGATCCAAAGTACCCATTATCAGGTTGAATGTTCATTACCATAATAAGCAATACCAGCCAAGCACCTTTGAAATATTACAGTGACATGGAGAGCAGAACATATGTTCACCAAGCTTATCATAGTAGCGGCTCATTAGCATGAAGACCGATGAAAACCTGAACCCGTGTGCACAACAGCCAAGCAGTGCTCCTAACAACTTCTCTTCTCTTTATACCCACACAGTCGCCACAGCAACTTCCATTTCTATCACTAATCAATATGTCAATGGAGTGGAAAGTGACAGCTGCAATTAAAATCTATAAATCACATGACTACTGTGACAAGTCTTAACAACTGCCTGAATGGAGAAAGCGCTTCACTCTGAGGTCTAATGAGAAAGAGTTAGGGTTTATTTTGAGTATAGTCTCACTGGTAGGTAGATAGTCAGTGACACCACCACAATGACAGGAGGTGGAGGTGAAAGACACAAGCAGACAGAGAGAAAAAGTGAAAGGGAACAAAGGAGTGTTTCTAAATGTAAGCATGGTCAGTAGAAATTGCCATGACGAGGAAACAGGGCTTAATTAAAGCAATGCGTTGGAGGCTGACACCAGTTTGCCAGAGCCTCGCAGGCATGGAGAAAACTAATTCCACCTTCTAGGCTGCTACACACTTAGCAGACAGACAGACATTTTCTTCTTATATAAAACAGATGAAAATAAATCTAATTTCAAGTGAAAAAAGGTTGTCATACAGTGTTAGTCAGGATTTGATGTTAGCCTGCAGGTTAGATTCTGGTGTTTGCGTGTCATGCCTGGCACTCTGATCTCCATCCTGTGCCAATAAGTTGTCTCCTCCTCCTGTCTTCATGTGCAGCTGGCAGACCAAAGTGTCTAACCATACTGACAACTGCTGTAGACCATAACCCCTAACGTTCTGTCCGGGGTCTTGGAGATTCTGTGTCCTCTTTAACAGCTCAAAAACATTCATTTTTGTTTAATCAGCTTTGATACTTCACGACTTTACCAAAATCTATAAGAATTGCTCAAACATGATGTTGAACAGATGACAAAAGTCCTCTTGGAAATAATTACATTCATTGGTTTAGGCGTCTCAGAGACCAGAACTGTAAAATATGGTTGGATTGATTTTGAATTGTCTATATCTGTGATTGGTAGTATTTCTTATTTAGCATTCCCCCTCCCAAATTTCAAATATTACTTACGTTATTGAAGTTTTTGAACAGTTTGTTACCAACAAATTGAGTCGGGTTTGTGGCAGAGAAACAGGGTAACAACTCCAGTCATTTTCTTTGCACATTGGGCCTTTACTAAGATCAGAAGAAAAGATAAAACATGTGATATACTGTATGTAATAAAAATGTGATGGAAATGTTTAAACATGTTTTTGCTGGTATTGTTAGGTAGTATCTGTGGGACCTCAAACAATGAGGAAGTAAAGCTAATATACAAAACATAAGGGTCAATCCAAACCCTAATTAACATGACTCTTAATATCTTGAACTCAATAGTAATTATACCCTTAAAGGGCCCTCCATTGATTCGAACACAAGTCTACAAACCGCATCCCGTGTAGACACAGATGAGGACCAAAGCTGGTGCTGCTGCTCTACCAATGTGCTTCTTCTGCTCCAAGGGCTGCGTAGACATTGTGTAAATGTTTTTGACTATTCTTTTTTTATCATTTCTGAGTCTCCCAACTTCATGGAATTGCAATTTTAAATTGCCAGAGTTCCCCTTTTAATCCTAAACACAAGCCCTAAACTAAGACTTTTAGAAGTTACTGTAGGTCCAACCAACATGACATCACATCACAAAATTGTCCTCACTCTGCAGGGCTATCATTCTAATACTAACAAAGACAAAAAACACACATATATTAGCTCATGCTGTCACTTAAATTACATCAAACAGTAAAATCAGCTGGCACAAAAACTCAGGCTCACATACCTACCCATTCTTTGGAAAAGAAAAAAGAGAGAAAAAAGAAAGAAATTCAGAAATATATATATATTATTTATATATAAAATAAAAAAAAAAAAAAAAACTCAAGTTGGCTCCTTGCTCATCCACTGCTCACGCACATGGCTTTCACTCATCCTCTGTGGGTGCTTGTGTGCATGTTTGTGTGTGTTTGTGAGTCTACGGCTCTGCATTTATGTCTTTTGTGTGAGCTCCAGCAAGGGTTCAAGAGAGGTCACCTAAAGGGAATACAGCAGCAGCAGCAGAGATGGGGCTGTCTGAGCCTGAGCTCAATGTCTGCTGGCAAGTTGCTTTGGAGAAGAAAACAGCAGCTCTGAGCTCCCATCAATAACAGACACACAGAGTGACGGAGAAGAAAGTGACAGGGTCAGTAGGAGCAGGGGGGAGGGAGAGATGAGAGAAAAGAGAATAAAAGAGGAGTTACTTCTCTCAAAGGGCAGAGGAGCTCAGCCCACTTAGTTTGCATGACATGTCTTTTTAGGGAAAGTACACTTTATATATGAGTACATATCCCACTCCCACCCTCACCATCAATTCAGTAACATTTCCACTCAGTGGAAAAGTCTGTCTTCCTGACATTAAAAAAAATCAATCTCTCTTGTTGGAACTGGCTTTGTAGTGGAACGGTGCCGCTGGACCTTAGTGGGCATGTGGGAGTTTCTGTCACACAGGGTCGATGCCTGGATGGCACAATGCTTGCCATGTGTCACCCCAGTTAGGAAGGATGGAGGGTGAAATCAATGTGGAGGAAGAGAAGAAGATAAGGAATCTAAGGAGGGCAGACAGACAGTGTCCAACTCATTACAGGATGACCTCTTCACATCAGTCGCCTGGCAACGAGGAGGTAACTGGAGCTCGGTCTGTGGGCGGAGGGTTGGTTGAAAATGTCACAGGGAAGGGAGAAACTGCGGAGAAACTACTCACCACTGATTTAACACTGGTGACACACAGATTGAAAGAATGATACATAGTAGTACTCAGACTATAGTCTTACTATACAGTGTCTGACTTTGGTGTCTTTGTCCTTTTTTGTTTTAGTTCTTTGTTGGCACACTGTAATGTGAGTCTTTAACTGCAAATATATCCAAGAATCTTCATTTTCATTTAAATTAATGAGGATTAATGATATGGTGTTTTGGACTAAACACGTCGTAATGTTGTGTGTTTCCTGACATTTCTAATTTCCTTATTAAATGTCTACACACATTAAATGTGGGTAGAAATAAAATGTTTCCCTTTTACTTTATTATTTAAGTCACTTAATGTAATTTGTTTCCTTGAGTATTCCTTGTATGCATATACATATGCATATCATTTGTATAAAGATACCTGGAAACTAGATAAGAAAACATTTGAAGTGTTCAAATGTATTGCACAGTACAAAATATAACTGATTGCATGTAAGTGAAAGGGGTTTCTCTTTAAGACAAACCTACAGAAAAACATCACCCGACTGCAGTTCCTCTAACCTCCTGTAGTGAGCTTAATAGGTGTTTCGACTAGCTAACGTAGTACAGCTAAAGATAATTTAAATAAAATGTTGGCATTTTAGGTTAAGCTGCTGTCAAAATGAAGCTGTCAAGATCTATAAATGATGTTGTGGAAGACAATAACTGTAACCTATGAGGCTACTTGCGCTACAACACAACAGGACGTCACACAAATGGGCCGTTTCAGTGACACTCCCACCACCGCACTACCCTGTGGAAAATTGCCAGATTGCTTTTTTTTGGTCTGAACGGGGCCTTTGAGTCAGCATATAATAAATATGGTGTGCCTAAAGTACCTGACAATCTGGTGGATGAAGTGGTCAGGGTCCTGAGCAGCAAACACTGTAAGAGTGGTCCCTGCTGGCACACCTTCCTCAAAGCGGATCATCTTGGGGTTGACGGGGAAGACGGGCGGCTCGTTCACATCCTGAATCGAAATGGTGACTCCTGCTGTGGACTGAGGAGAGGACAGGATACCACTGGCCAGGTGGGCCTGGTTAGAAACCACCACGGTCAGCATGAAGGCACGATTCATCTCAAAATCCACCGGCTAGAAAATAACCAAGGATGTGGGAGAGAGGAGAGAGAGAGAGAGAGAGAGAGAGAAAACAAGATGGGAGGGAAATGAGTGTAGCTGATTGCAAGATTAGTTCTAACTGTGTTCCAATTTGAGAAATGACATATAATTCAATGAAAACAATGAGGGACCAAAGTACTCAGTTATCAACATCTGGCACTTCAGAGCAGGTGGAAAAATACAAGAGGCAGTGTTGAATAATAATGGAGAACAAAGCTAAAAAGCAGACATCAGAGCTGCTGGAACAGGCTGTTTGGTTGCGAACACCATTATCAACCACCTGATGTACGCAGATGATCTGGTGATTCTTAGTCCATATAGTGCTGGCCTTAAGGGTATGCTCTCAATATGGCTCAGATTTTACATTAAGTATAATTCTAATACTCAAATAGTCAAATACTTAGGGCACTATATAACTGTTGACCTGTCTGATGATAGGGACATTCACAGACAGTATTGTATGATGTATGTACAAGCTAATATGCTGAATTGCAAATTTAGTATGTGTTCATTGTCTGTGAAGACCAAACTTTTTAAATCTTTTTGCGCCCAATGTATACTGTCCACTTGTGACGGTGCTATAAGAAAGCAGTATGCAGAAACTCAATGTGGCAAACAATGATGGCATGAGGCTGCTGCTTAAAATGCCACGATGGAGCAGTGGAAGCCAAATGTTTCTAAGTGTTGATGTATACACCTGTCCTGCTGTACTCAGAAATCTCATGTACAGATGTATGTGTAGATTAACTGAATCATTTTTGTATCCAGAATAAAGACTATGATGATGTAGTATAGAGAAGCCAAATACGCAGCTTCATTTTTACCTTGACCACTGTCAGCATGCCATCATTGGTGATGGGGTTGGTGCGGATGGTGAAGTGTCCAGAGGGGTCTCCACTGACGATGCGGTAGACGGCGTTCCAGTTGGGACTGTGGGGCTGATCCCTGTCCAGCACCGTGAGGTTGGTCACCACCAAATTCACCTTGTTCTCTGGCAACTCCCCTGAAAACTACAGGAGGGAGGGAGGGAGGGGAGGTGAAAGTAGGGAGGATAGGACAGATAACATTATGCTGATGTTGCTCCAGCACTCGGCTAATGCATGTTAATAAAGTTGATTTATTGAGATCCTTAATATTTGCTTGTGTCATCATCAATCTTTTAGCATTTCTCATAACTGTAATTATAAAAACAAACTGCTTTTAGGCTCAGGCCAATAATGCTCATTACATTGAAAGTGGTATCAAAACATATGGGGGAGAAATTAGAAAGATAGGCGAGGGAGACAGGAGGAGACATTTGTTTAAATGTGGATAATAGAGAATCATATCTTTCATTATGTTGATGATGTCCCTTATTCCACGCCATGTCTGCTTATATGAAACTCTTATTTAAACTAATGGATTTGTTCAATTAAGTGTTTACCCATTTAATTTGCATTCCCCCGAATCTTAATAAGCAATTAGATAAGTACTGTAATTAAGGCAGCGGTAGAAATAATCTTTGGCTAATGATCGTCATTATTTTGCATTCTGAAACAACTCCCCTCTGAACTAACTCTGGAGGAAACTTGGTTACAGCTGCAGAGTCTTTAGGGATATACACACACATGCTAATATCTAAACACTCTTTCTGTGCATTGTGGAACTCTGGCTGATATAGTCATTTCTTATTGTATGTGTTTGTCTTGTATTTTATCTTTAGGGATATACACACACACACACACACACGCACGCACACACACACGCTTTCATTGTCAGACAATAATCCGTGTTTCCTCTTGTAAAGTGTTAACTTGTTTATTGGGTGTGTCTGCCAGCTGCTGTTCATTTTAATGGCTTCATCATCGTGGGATTGAAGCAGTGTCCAAACCGCCTGATTCCTCTCTTCCTCTTCTTCTTCCCCTCCCTCCTCCCTCCTTGCCCCTTTTCTCCTTTCCCCTGCAGTATGACCACACTGATAAGCACAGAACAAATTAAATATGCACTCTCAGGCTCTTGTGTGTGGGCTCCACCATTTCATTTTTACCCAGAGCTTTAGCAACAAACCCCACCACAACCTCCCAGGCTTGTTGGGCTGCGTTGTCAGACGGCCAAAATGAATATGCTTTCTCAGAGGCATACACAATGGTGCTGACTGTAGGAGAGGACACTTCCAAAATGGCCACTCTCACTAAAATGCAATGTGGACCCATTAGTAAGCCACTAAAGACACATACTTCCAGTTCCTGATGATTTTGTAGTTATAAAGAGACGGAAAAAGGAGCAGGACAAATACAATTCAGTTGTAAGTGATGGTTAAATGGGACCTCAGCCTTCTTTGCATGTGTCTATAAAATAAAAACATCATCATTAGGTCAATCTTTTTTATGAAAGTCAGCACTAAACAAAACCCATCGGACACAAAGTCATTTAGATCAGATCACTTCTAATTATTTATTGTCATGTTTTAAACTGTCTATAAACATGACTAGCCTGAGCTGTCATCTGAGCTGCAGTCCAGCCAGGGGAAATCAGTGGGACATGCAGTGCTGTACACACCCCAAATCATTCTAGAAAATAAATCTGCATCAAGGTGTACTGCCCAGCAGGGGAAATCTACTACAAATGAATTGAAAACTGGATCTGAAATTAAAAATGTTCCAATTCAGATGACAGAGCTACAACTCAAAAAGACCAAACAAGCTCTTCCTTTTCCTTCATGGAAAAACACTAAATGATAACGACATGTCCCAAAATAGACTCTACTAATATCAGACTGCAACCAGCCCACTTAAGATGGTTGTAATGTCTTCACTATAATAAAGATATATAATAAAGCTATAATAAAGATATAGCTACTGGCAACAGGCATCTACCCTCACTCCTTTTTCTTGTGGTGCGTAATCTCTGGCGCTCCAACTCTTTCTTTTTCTTTCAGCTCTACAGGTGAATCACAAATAGCACTTCATTCAAATCTGTAAGCTTGTGTCTGGGAGTTCAAGCATTCCACCCCACAAGTCTTCTAAACTACTCCCCTGCTCCTCATCATTGTTCTGTGAATGAAAAACCCCTGGGTACACTTTAGCAGGGATGTGATACACAATATTACATAGGTTGTGGCAAGTACCATTGTCTTTTGTTTATCACATAATGACAAATATCAGTCGCATTGCAATTTCAGGCCCATGTGGTGAAATGAATAAAACATTTTGTTTTTTTTCAAATTAGATGCTATATATCAGCTTGGTTTACACCCCTGCAAGCAATTTCACATAATTAGTGTGCTTATGTTTTCTCTATACCTCCCGTAGAGAGTAATGAATTCTTCTCACAGCTGTCATACACAAATAATTACTGATCCGCTCTAAGTCTAGTTGCTTGTGTGGGAAGCAAAACAAAAAAAGTAGAGATCAACAAAGCAGCGGAAATGGCATCTGGTTTCTGTGCCGTGGATGTTCATGCATAACTATGTCGCTGTTTGTGTCTAAGTGAAGGACATGCAACAACAGCCAGAACATTTTATTAATTTCTACTCATTACCACCTCTGAGTCCCACACCTAAATACAGCCAACTGCTCCTTTACTAACAAGCTCAGGCTAATCTACAGTTATTTCCTCTGGAAGGAAAGTAATGTGGCCCATAAATGACACACATTTATCACAGTGTATGTGAGCATTGATCAATGTGTATACTAACTATATATATGTAGATGACAATGTACAATGTGTTTTTCTGTTTCATCATGTCCATTTTCTGGCCAGCGAGAGGACTCTGGTCTAGAACCACAACTCTGGTCTAGAACCATATACAAATCTGGCCTAGAACCACACACACACACACACACACACACACACACACACACACACACACACACACACACACACAGTAGCATGACCAGAGATTTGCTCCCATTCGTTCTTCTTCAGCAACAAGCAGTTTAAAGACTTTGAAGAACAGCGTTGTCCACCGTGTACCGACCACCGACCGACTACATTCTGCTGCTTAGCACTGGAGGAACTGAAGCGGCAGACAATGACAGCTGAGCAGACAGTCAAGTAAGGTAAGGATACCAGCTGCGGCGACAACCAGACAGCCGGAAAGGGGACCTCTTTGGCAGGCACGAGATCGCTGTCTCAATCACCCGAAAACGGTTCCCTTGCCGGCTCTCCTTCCTCCCCGTTGGGAGGACTAGAGCTTGTAACGGCAGAGGACTACGGAGTCCCGCTACGGTGGGAGGGTGGAAATGGCCAGTTTCTCCTCTTCCCCACATAAACTGCCTGGAGCTGTCCACAGCACTGAAAGTGTTGCAACATTTTGCCCAAATGGTGGCAGGGAAGCATCTCATCATCAGAATGGACAACACGACTGTGGCGGGCCTCAGCGTGGCGTGCGCTCGGCTCGGCTCGGAGATAGCCAGCAGCCTTCTACTGTGGACACACAGACAGCTGCTGTCACTCAGAGCTGTGTACATCGTGGTGGTTTTGAACCGCGCTGCAGAGCTAAGGTCGAGGGGGGTCCACCTTACAGTGAATGGAAATTTAATCCACTCTCGTGCAGAGTCTATGGAGCAAGTTTGGGAGAACACAGGTGGATCTGTTCACCTCACGAGAAAATACACAGTGCACACAGAGGTTTTTCTATGAACACACAGGACAACCCACCTCGGGGTCAACGCCTTTTCTCACCGACCATGGCCCAGGGCTCTCCTATACGCTTTTACCCCAGTCTCTCTGATTCCTCGCCTCCTGGAAGAGGGGGAGAGCCTATTGGTCATTATGGTGGCACTGGGACGTACACGCGCATCCTGGTTCCCAGACCCTGGTTCAACTACTGGCGGGGTCCCCATGGCAACTGGCAAGAAGACCCACTGTTGCTGTTGAACGGTGCAATATTTCACCCCCCGGTGATATGCTAGCGGCTATGGGCCTGGCCGCTGAGCGAGAGCTTTTGGAGAGACTAGGCTTGCCCCCTGCCATTGTGCGTTCCACTACTCCGTGTTACGTGGTGGTGGGTCCATTTTTCCAGAGCTGGTGTGTGGAGAAAGGTGCAGTTTCCTCTGCCCCTAATGTTAACTACCTCCAAATGTTAATGATTTGGCTCCATCTAAAATTAAAGCCTATGTGGCTGCAATTCGTCCTGCCGTGAAGGCTATGGAGAAAGGTACATTTTTACGCACCCACTGGTAAAACGTTTTTTTGAAGGGGATCAGACGACAGAAACCTGCTGTGTGTTTTAGCCTTGGTGCTCTGAGCTCTGGGGAATTCTCTTTTCGAGCCTCTGGCACAAGCACCTCTCAAGATGCTGTCACTAAAAACAGCACTCCTCCTCGCATTGACGACGGCTAAGAGGGGGGGAGATTTATGTGTTCTGGCGGTTTCATCGTCCCGCCTATTCATTTAAGGGAATGGGAGCGCGGCCACTTTACAGGCAAATCCATCATAACACCGAACATTTTAACAATCCCTTTCAGGCTAGGGAGTTTTTCCATCCGCGTCATAATAACAATATGGAGGAGGCGCCTCACCGACTAGCCTGGTGTACATGTTTTTCCAGTACGTTTTATGCACGGTAGGCATTAGATGAACACTGCAGTTGTTCGTTCACTACAGAGAACGCTCACAGGGTGCGGCTCTTCGGAGCAGCGTCTGTCTCATTGACTCTGTGAAGCTATCACCCAGGTCTATAGCACAGAGGGGTGGAACCCCCTTCAGGACATTCAGGCGCACTCAACGAGAGTGCGGTGCCAGCGTTACGCGGCCTCCTCAGATGCATGATGGTGCCCAACGTTTGTGCAGCGACTTCCTGGGCATTCCCTGCTTGACAGTAGTTGATGCATGTTGGATTTTGCTGCTGTCTCCATCCCCCTGCACTTGAGTGGCTTGGAGGAATACAGGGATTTTGCAGTTATTAATTGTGATATACATTGTTCGTCACTATAAGACATTTTCACAATCCACATAACATGGCCCTCACAATCAGTAGTAGGCCTACTCATGATGGTGACAGGGTTTTCTTATCAAAATAATGTGTGTTTTGAATCATTAACCTTGTTCAATATAGGAATAGGAAGACAAATTAGTCTATTTTCTGCTTGTGGACCTTGTGTCGCAGGTGGCATTGACTAAATCAGCTTTGCCCTTAACCCAATAGCGATAGCTCTTAGAGGGCAAATCCTATACAAAATAGAACAATAGTTATGTATTGTAGCTCTAGATTCTATGAGTATAAGCACAGGCCCTCTAAGATTCGGGCCACCTGCTTCACAAACATTGGCTGAAGAAAAACGCTGATGTTTGGGAGCAGATCTCTGGTCACGCCACTGTAATATACAGTATCTGCAGACATAAAAGAGGCAGGTGCGGGGCACAGAGCGTGAAAGAAAACTTCCTGACTGCGCATCCACGAAGGGATTGACCCAATGACAATAGCTTTTAGAAGGCGGTGCCTAAACTCATAAAATCTAGAGCTACAATACGTAACTATTGGCATGCATGCTGAGGACGGCCCCACCAAGGAGACAGGGATCACGACGTGTGACGCTGACACGCTGCTCACTCTGCCTCTGAGCTCGGCTGCAGTATCTGTCTCTCTCTGTAATCTCAGAGCAGGTGTAGGTCTGTCAGGCGGCGGTCAGCATTTCATTCTGTTCCATGACGAGGCCGAGAGCAGAGAATACAAGCTAAATATGGGGGAAAAAGCTTTTGCTTCCAGTTGCTGTTTCCTCATGAACAACCTTCCATATAGTAATCCCCACTCTTGGACAAATCCCTACCTATCCACACACACTGCCATAGAAAAGTGGGCCAGCGTGGCTTTCTGTCGGACCAATGTGGAGGTATCAGGGACCAGGGCCAGATGCCTGCAGACAAACCCTGGCCACCAGAAGCCCCGTTGGCATAAAACACAGAGAGAAAACTGATCTCGATCTCACTTTCAGTCACAGTACCTTGTTGTTCTATGGGTTCCTTTATATATCACTGTGTTGTTTTAAATTGAATGAATGAATGAATGAATTAATTTATTGTAACCAAAGGGTAGGATCAGAACTTTCATCTTATATCAGGCCCCCCCTTCTCACACTTTTAAAAGTAACAAACACATTGTCAAGGAAAAAGGATTTCAAGACAAGAAAGATCAAATAAACTATACAAAAACTAAAGAACATATACACTTACCCAGATAACTTTCTACATACATGCATACATACAGTGTCTTTGTATGTTAGGAAGAAATATATTATTTTGAGCATCATACAGAACTAATGCAGTTTTCTGGTTCACCAGGTCCATGAATTTCAGTGTTTTTGACTTAAGAAATAATTAATTAGTACGATCATTGAAGCCAACATTATTTACAATTCGTATTGCTCTTTTCTGAACTGTGCACATTGTCGGTAGAATGATTTTACAGACATTACCCTAAATCTCAACACAGTACATTCAATAAGGTAGAATCAGCGTGCTGTAGAGTGTTCATAGATCCGTGGTTAAGAAAAGGTCTGACTTTGCTCAACACCCCAATGCTTCTAGAAATTTTGGATCTTACATGTTTTACGTGGTTTCCAACTGAGTTTGTGGTCTATTATTACCCCTAAAAAGGTATTTTTATATACTCTCTAAACTCAACAGTTTCTATCCTTAAGCTTAACCTGAGATGTTAAATGTGTTTGCGATGTTTTGCAATTTCCAAAAATCGTAAACTTAGTTTTTTCAAATTTAAAGATAACTTGTTTACATCAAACCACAGTTTCAATTTACCTACTTCTACTGTTACTGTTAGCTGTTGTCCATTAGCTTTTTGTAAACAGTCGTCTTTACAAATAAAAATGTTGTCATCTGAAAATGACATATTTCAATATATTGGACACTTACTGTACTATACTGTACATAATGAATAATTTTGGTCCACCTAATAAACCCTGTGGCACGCCACACGTGATGTTAACTAGCTTGGACATGGCATTGCCCACTTGTACATGCTACTACTATTTTTGATATAGCTCTTTAGCCATTCCAGACCTACACCTCTGATTCCAAACTTTTCCAGTGGAATAACTTCTGCCGTTCCGGCCCAATTGGAATGATAGGTTACAGATGCATGACAGAGGCAATACAATGGCTGAAGTGACTTCCTTAACTATCATGTCTATCCCAAACCAGTCTATGGATTTTTTTGTTTTTCAATTTTTTCAATTATCTCATTCTCTCCCACTTTCTCAGAAACATTGATTCCGAATTTCTGGCTCTATAAAATTGTTCTACACTGCCCTCATCAGGAGATATAATTTCTCCTGCCAGATTGGGGCTTACTGACAAATAACTTATTAAAACCTTCTTCCACAGCATTCATGTCATCGACAACTTTTTCATGGAGTAGGTGGTACCGGTTGATTTATTACTGGTAATTGTATTTAATATATCCCATGTTCCCTTAATGTTGTTTTTATTTATTTCAAGTTTATTGTCAATATAGTCCTTGTTATTTTTTCTTATTATGTCTGTTAGTTTGTTTTTGTATCTTTTGTATTTGATTTATTTTTCTTTGGATCTATATTTAATAAATTCTTTGTACATACTATTCTTTTTCTTGCATGCGTTCAATATACCCCTGGTGAGCCAAGGCTTATCCGTATTTTTGTTTTTCCATTTGCTTTTGTTGTAAATTGCTAGGAAGGAGTCAAAAATGTATTGTAAGTGGTGTTTATGTTGTTGGCCTGTAAGACATCACTCCAATCGGGGGACATGAGCTCGGCTCTGAAGGCATTCACAGCTTCTCCTCCATTGATTTATGATTACAGTCATTCATGGACAAGACTGGTAGATGGTCCGTAATGTCCTTCACAAGAAGCCCGCTTTATTGTCCATAATATTTACAAATATATTGTCTATAATTGTGGCTGAATGTGATGTAATTGTAATTTGTTTTGTCCATCCATCCATCTTCATCCGCTTATCCGGAGTCGGGTCGCGGGGGCAGCAGCTCCAGCAGGGGACCCCAAACTTCCCTTTCCCGAGCCACATCAACCAGCTCCGACTGGGGGATCCCGAGGCGTTCCCAGGCCAGGTTGGAGATATAATCTCTCCACCTAGTCCTGGGTCTTCCCCGAGGCCTCCTCCCAGCTGGACGTGCCTGGAACACCTCCCTAGGGAGGCGCCCAGGAGGCATCCTTACCAGATGCCCGAACCACCTCAACTGGCTCCTTTCGACGCGAAGGAGCAGCGGCTCTACTCCGAGCTCCTCTCGGATGACTGAGCTTCTCACCCTATCTCTAAGGGAGACGCCAGCCACCCTCCTGAGGAAACCCATTTCGGCCGCTTGTACCCTGGATCTCGTTCTTTCGGTCATGACCCAGCCTTCATGACCATAGGTGAGGGAGGAACGAAAATTGCCCGGTAGATCGAGAGCTTTGCCTTCTGGCTCAGCTCTCTTTTCGTCACAACGGTGCGATACACAGAATGTAATACCGCACCGGCTGCTCCGATTCTCCGACCAATCTCACGCTCCATAGTCCCCTCACTCGCGAACAAGACCCCAAGGTACTTAAACTCCTTCACTTGGGGTAAGGACTCAATCCCCACCTGAAGAAAGCACTCCATCGGTTTCCTGCTGAGAACCATGGCCTCAGATTTAGAGGTGCTGATCCTCATCCCAGCCGCTTCACACTCGGCGGCGAACCGATCCAGTGAGTGCTGAAGGTCACAGACCGATGATGCCATCAGGACCACATCATCTGCAAAAAGCAGCGACGAGATCCCGAGCCCACCGAACTGCAACCCCTCCCCGCCCCGACTACGCCTCGATATCCTGTCCATAAATATTACAAACAGGATTGGTGACAAAGCGCAGCCCTGGCGGAGGCCAACCCTCACCTGGAACGAGTCCGACTTACTGCCGAGAACCCGGACACAGCTCTCGCTTTGGTCATACAGAGATTGGATGGCCCTGAGAAGGGACCCCCTCACCCCATACTCCCGCAGCACCTCCCACAATTTCTCCCGGGGGACCCGGTCATACGCCTTCTTCAGATCCACAAAACACATGCAGACTGGTTGGGCATACTCCCAGGCCCCCTCCAAGATCCTTGCGAGAGTGAAGATCTGATCCGTTGTTCCACGGCCAGGACGGAATCCGCATTGTTCCTCTTCAATCCGAGGTTCGACTATCGGCCGAACCCTCCTTTCCAGTACCTTGGAGTAGACTTTACCAGGGAGGCTGAGAAGTGTGATACCCCTATAATTGGCACACACCCTCTGGTCCCCCCTTTTTTAAAGAGGGGAACCACCACCCCGGTCTGCCACTCCTTAGGCACTGTCCCAGACTTCCACGCAATGTTGAAGAGGCGTGTCAACCAAGACATCCCCTCCACACCCAGAGCTTTCAGCATTTCTGGACGGGATCTCATCAATCCCTGGGGCTTTGCCGCTGTGGAGTTGTTTTACTACCTCAGCGACTTCCACCAGGGAAATTGACGACAATCCCCCATCATCTTCCAGCTCTGCCTCTACCACAGAGGGCGTGCCAGCTGGATTTAGGAGTTCCTCAAAGTGCTCCTTCCACCGCTCTATTACCTCCCCAGTTGAGGTCAACAACGTCCCATCCTTGCTGTAAACAGCTTGGATGATTCCTCGCTTCCCCCTCCTGAGGTGGCGAACGGTTTTCCAGAAGCACCTTGGTGCCGACCGAAAGTCCTTCTCCATGTCTTCTCCGAACTTCTCCCACACCCGCTGCTTTGCCTCTGTCACGGTAGAGGCTGCAGCCCTTCGGGCCCGTCGGTACCTTGCAACTGCCTCCGGAGTCCTCCGGGATAACATATCTCGGAAGGACTCCTTCTTCAGTCGGACGGCTTCCCTGACCACCGGTGTCCACCAGGGTGTTCGTGGGTTACCGCCCCTTGAGGCACCTAAGACCCTAAGACCACAGCTCGCCGCCGCAGCTTCAGCAATGGAAACTTTGAACATTGTCCACTCAGGTTCAATGCCCCCAGCCTCCACAGGGATGCACGAAAAGCTCCGCCGGAGGTGTGAGTTGAAAGTCCGTCGGACAGGGGCCTCCTCCAGACGTTCCCAGTTTACCCGCACTACCCGTTTGGGCTTACCAGGTCTGTCCAGAGTCCTCCCCCATCCCCTGACCCAGCTCACCACCAGATGGTGATCAGTTGACAGCTCTGCCCCTCTCTTCACCCGAGTGTCCAAAACATACGGCCTCAGATCAGATGAAACGATTATAAAATCGATCATTGACCTTTGGCCTAGGGTGCTCTGGTACCACGTACACTTATGAGCATCCCTATGTTCGAACATGGTGTTTGTTATGGACAATCCATGACTAGCACAGAAGTCCAACAACAAACAACCACTCTGGTTCAGATCAGGGAGGCCGTTCCTCCCAATCACGCCTCTCCAAGTATCTCCATCATTGCCCACGTGTGCGTTGAAGTCCCCCAGCAGAACTATGGAGTCCCCTACTGGAGCCCCATACAGGACTCCATTCAAGGTCTCCAAGAAGGCCGAATACTCCGAACTCCTGTTTGGTGCATATGCACAAACAACAGTCAGAGTTTTCCCCCCCATCACCCGCAGGCGTAGGGAGGCGACCCTCTCGTCCACCGGGGTAAACTCCAACGCAGCGGCGCTCAGCCGGGGGCTTGTGAGTATCCCCACACCCGCCCGGCGCCTCACACCCTGGGCAACTCCGGAGTAGGACAGAGTCCAACCCCTATCCAGGAGTACGGTTCCAGAACCGAGACTGTGCGTAGAAGTAAGCCCCACCAGATCTAACTGGTAGCGCTCCACCTCCCGCACAATAATTTGTTTTGTGATTGTGGAATATAGACTCATTGCATAAATGGTTTCCTTGAAATCATATCGCTGATTGCTTGTTTGGGTTAAGTAGGTCTATGTTAAAGTCACCACAAATAAACATGACATTCTGTTCAGTCATTGCATACATTTTTTCCATTTAATCCTTGAACATAGTTATGTCATAACTTGGGGCCCAGTAAACACAGCTTATCATGATATTTCTGTTCCTGCTCATGCATTATGCATTCACAAACATTCTCCATGGCCACTGTCAACCTGTCTGCTACACTATAATTTAATCTTCTATCTACATACAGCGCTGTTACTCCTCCTGCTTTTTTCGTATCCTGGAATTCCATATTCCTCCCCTGCCATCCCCAATCCAAGTTTCATAAATTGCTATAACAAAGGCCTCATAAATTCACTTAGGTAATCAACTATGTCCTAGAAGTTCTTGTTGAGACTACGACTATTGAAATGAATAAACTATTGAAATGAATAATTTCAATAGTCTATTCTTCACATACATGCCCTTATGCTACGTCTTTCTCAGCTGTTGTATTTGTATTCCATTCATATCAATGTTCTCTGAAAGCAGATTTCAGTTAAGCTACTGTTGCATGATCGTTGTCATTGACAGGGACCATATTTTCTAATAATATATAAGAGCAGTCTTTCCCTTGGAGAGCATTGTAACTGCCTAAGAATAATATACCCTCATGTGCTATATGTAGCATAATGGCTTTATGGGACAGTGGGGTAGCATAGCGATTAAACAAGCAATTGTTAAAATGACAGATACAGGGTCAAGCTCTTAGGTGATGTTGTTTGGTGGAGTCTGACCTCCCTGTTTAGATATATAGGCATTACATTCTTTATTGGGACCGTATGAAGAGTACTGGGATGAGGAGGGTGGCTGAATCTTATATTTCATTCTAACCTTTTTTGACGGCTCTTAGGCCACACAAGCACTATTAAGTCCTTTTGCTGGGATCTGGGGATTGGCTAATAAGGACTGATGACTGACACCTGAATGAACTGATTGCTCACATATCCATAAATTGTTTCAATTATTTGAGTATCTAGTTTGCTATATGTGTTAATTTGTCTAATGTGTAAATATGTCTAATATTGTGGAAAATGTCAGTCAGAGTTCCTCTACTGAGTTGCTGGAGCAATGTAATAAAGAACAGTTGAAGAAGATTGCTCAGCACAACTCTACTGATGTTGCACACAAAGGAAACCTTGAAGTGTATCATAATGACCAACTTGCAGGAAGAGGGAGTGCTGGGGGACAAGGGAGGTAAAAGTGGTGTAAGCAATTCTACCGCTGCTTTAACAACAGAAACAAGAACTAATATTGGTTTTGAAAATGGAACATGAACAAGAAATAGAAAAAATCAAATTCAAAAAGTAACTCAACCCAAAGTCCAAACAAACCAAGAAGCTTTGAGGAGGGATAGAGGAAGAGTGACTGCCCAGGCACTCCTATTTATGGACATGTGAGCAATCAGTTCACCCAGGTGTCAATCATCAGTCCTTATTAGCCAATCACCAGATCCAAGCAACCAAAAGGACTAAAAGGTCTTAAGGCTTAGGAGCTGTCACACCCCCTACTCCTGGGGGTAGGGGGTGTGACCCCTGACTGCAAGGTCATAGAAGACATAGAAAACACTGCAATATCCTCCTTCAAATATGATGAAAATAAAGGCATTCTCTAGTTGTTTAGTAGGGAGCTGGTAAATAAATGGTTATCACCAAAAGAGTAAACCAGGAAGAGGCTGCAGATTTTGATGAGGAAAAACAAAGTTTAGGACTCACCGTTCTGACTTTCAGTTCTGGGGGATTGTCATTGATGTCGGTAATGCTGATAAGAGCTGTGGCTGTGTTGGACAAGCCAAAGTTCAAGTTGCCTTCCATGTCAGTGGCCTGGACAATGATGATATACTGGGACACTTTCTGTAAAACAAAAAGCAGAAAACTAACTCAGGGATTCTTATATCAAATGCTGCAACCACGTTTTGCCATGTGACAATGACACAGTGAGTGAATAAGTGAATACATTAATGAAAATCCCCTCAACTCACATCTTCCCCTCTTTGTACTCACTCATTGAAGTCTGTTAGAGCAATCCTCCTTTGTCCAATAAACAGCACGTGCGCCACACACACACACACACACACACACACACACACACACTCACACAAAGTTGTAGGAAGGGAGAACTGTATTGGTAAAAGGCCCATCCATTATTGCCTAAAAGTCTTGGCTTTCCGCTGTGGGAACAGACCAGGATCATCACTCATTTTAATGGAGGCGCCGACACTTTAAGATGCGCCACAGTGCTGCAGATAATACCAGGAGGTGAATGGGCCTTTTTTAGTCCAGTTACAGTGAGGGAGAGTCACCCCAGAGTGCAATGCAGTTCACTCTGCAATATTACAGTGCCATGACGAGAAACACCATCAAACATTAGGCTTGGTTGAGACACAACCACAAAACAAAGAGGCAGAAAGATCCATTTGAAAAATTGTGACACTGTCCATGGTGCTGAAAGTTCAGTCCGTCCCCAAACTCACCACTGGAAAGAAGACTCTGTGTGTGAGTGCATGTGTGTGTGCGTGTGTGTGTGTGTGTGTGACAGTATAAGCCTCTCTGCTTTGTGGCCTCTTTCTATTCCTATTAATCCATTTGGCTCAAACCTCAATTGTGTCAGAGCAAAGAGAGGGAGAGAGAGAGAGAGAGAAAGAGAGAGAGAGAGAGAGAATGGACGTCAAGGACAGGCCAGTGTTCGGCACACAGGGCCTGCTACTTTGTTGAGCACCCACAATGGGTCCTATCAATGGTCTAATGTTCGTTTGGTTGCTAGGCTAGTTTCGCCATATTCACCCAGGGGTCTTGCTTTCTAACAACTTGACAGCCAGTGGCACTGATGTCAGGGACTGCCTGGAGGAACCAGAACAAACTCAGGCATAGGTCTTGCCAGTATAAATGGGGGAGTTATTGCTCTCTGCTCAGAAGGCTGCTTCTCAGTTTTTTTATTTCTGTGTCGTGGCTTTTTCATTTTTTTCTCTCCTCTGGTTTGTTCTGTTCTCTTTGTTAACTCACATTCTGTGCTTATATTGATCTATCCCTATCTTTCTGTATGCATCATGGTTACTCAGTGTTCTGTGCCTGTCTGTTCTCTATCTGTCTATCTTTATGGCTGTCTGTCTTTCTGTCCCACTCTGTGTAGCTCTCTATCTCCTTTATCCCACTCTTTTTTTCAGTCGTGAAGGATGCAATTCATTGTTAGATCAGTCAAACCGTTGAGGCCAGTTAAAACACCCGGCAGGAGTCATTTAGCACCTCTCCAAGTCATTATGAACACCGCAGACATGTTAATCTGCACCAGACCAGCCCTATTAATGAAAACTCAATACTGACTGCCCTTTATTAGACTTATGATGAAATATCAATACCATCTCCTCTCATAGAGCCTCCAATGAATGTGTCTCTCTGCAGACTCATATAGATCCGGTCACATACAACAATTTAGAAATAGCACCAGATGGTGTGTTGGAAGCTAATAGGCTTAAGATTTGATGGACGCCTTTTTCTTTCATCAGGTGAAGAGAAATGACTGGAGCTGAGCCAGCAGGTGGAGCTCTCACACAGTATGAGATGTGACTGATGTGTCCTATCCTGCAGGGTTACATTACTCATCTGAGAGTAGTTGTGAGTTTATGGCCCTTCTAGTCCACACATACACATCCGCTAACGCTCCAGTGAGTGGGAACAGGTGGGACACTCAGACTCTTACATTGGGTATACACATGCACACCACACACACAGTGCCAATCGCATTCTGCTGTCCAAAAGTGGCTGCCCGAACAAGCCAGTAAAGGGCTCTCTAATGAGTCCTACAGAAGTGCTGGACAGAAAATCTTTCTGTTAGATTAGAGTCCAGCGCTGGCAGGAAATATAGCTTCTTGTATCACGATCAACAGCAACAGCCCAGACTCCCCCACAGGACTTGAGCCTTACAGACTTAATCTGCAGGAGCTGAAAGCCATCAGGGGCCACAGAAACACCTGTACAAAGAGCTCCGCCAACAATAAAACCCAATCCCTTTTTTTCCACAGGTACCAAATTAGGTCGTTTACCATCCAGGAGACTGAAGAAAGAAATAGGAAAACGGCTTCAGGCTATCAATATAAGCTACTCAACAAGTCAAGCCAAGCAGCAGACAGGACAGATGGAAACACCTGGTTGCTAATGGGTGGTAAGCAAATGGACTTGTGCTCAAGTGAGACAAAGTAGGGAAATAATGGTCTGAACATGTAACCCCTGATTTTCCAACAACTGCGGAACAGCGGTGGAGTGAGTGTGTATTTTCACTGACTGCAGAACAGCCGCAGCAATTCATAACACAGAAACAAAATAAAACATCCAGTTAATTTTCAAAATAAAATACACTGCTCACCGTGGATCATATTTCCCTACACTACACCTTGAAAAGGTCATAATGGGCAGAGACAGGCCTGAAGTCAACAGGTCAGGTTTTGTGGTTTATAGTTTATTTAAACTACATCCTGTTATAGGCAAGATAATAAGTAAAGCTGTCAGTCATGGCCGCAGCCGCTCCACAACAAATCTGGACCTGGTGGGTATTGAAGGACGGTGGAGCACAGAGCCAACACATTGCACAGCCGATCCGCAGTTGGTGGAAATCCAGAGTAAGGCGATCTCAAACAAGAGAATCCAGAGGACTGGTTTTCTGCCAAAACATGAGCTGAATGTGAATTTTCACTAGGCGTCCCGTAAAGGACCACTCAACGAGCGTAAAGAGGGAGAGGCGAGAAGTGAGTGAGAGACTTGCTCTTACTTGTGTCGTTTGTGGATTGAGTTCCGGCCTGCCAGGCTCAGAGTGGCCACAGTCATTAGCTTGTCACTTACAATCTGTCTCAAATTACCCAGTACTGGTGGCTAAAACTGTCAAGACAAACTCCCTTCTTTCCTTTGACTCTCTCTCTACCTTAGTGACCCTCAGAGTCAGTGACCGCCACTACAATTTCAGTTCAGTTCAGCTGAGATCACTTCAATTAAGTTAACTTAATTTCATTTGATGTAATTCAACTCCATGTCATCATATTAGAATTTAGTTCAGTATATTTCAGTTCAGTTCCACAAACACATTGCCAATGAAAAATTGTAAAGTATAATACACATCTACACAGTTATTCTCTATGTTCACATTGTTTCCCAGTTAGTACCAAAAGTATGCAGAGAAGTCTGTTTTCTCTCCATCTTCATCATTCAGCCCTCTCTTCAACCCTTGCAGGAATGTCTCTCAGGTTGTGTTGAGGACACAAACAGCTCAATGCTAGTTTGAAGAGAACACAAGCCAACGCACTGTTCTCTGAAAGCTTTCCTCTGAATCCCATTGTAGAGATATGTAGGTACTGTAAATCTGCGATATAAACTCAGAATCCCCTTGATTAGATACGCCTCCACATTTACACAAACATCTCAGAGTAAGTACTGGGCTGTGAGTCACATTTGAATAAAGCTGCTAGAATAAAAACATGCAGACTGGGCAAGAAGTTTGGTTAATCATCCAACTGAGCATCAAAATACAATAGACAGGACAAATCCTAAGCAAATCTGACCATGATTAACATTCTGTTGCCAGACTTGCTGGCCCAAATGAAAGTAAAGGGAAGTATTAGTCAGGAGAACGCTTTGCAAGCAAGATTGCACTCAAATTACATCTTAGAGAGAAGAAAGAGAAGCAGCAATCACATGTAAATCTCCAAAAATGGGTTATGTGGAAAGTTAAACTAAAAATAAACTTTAAACTAAATGTTAACGTGCTGATGTTAAGGTATAATGTTTACCATGTTCACATCTTAGTTTTCCATCTTAGTAAATACAAATGAAGGACTGATGGCGATGATAGAAAAAAAGTCATTGGATTAACAACAACATTGCAATGACAATATCCTCAGGGGGAAATGAAAGTGTGAACCACATTTTCAACAATCCATCCAATAGCTGTTCAGACATTTCACTAAACCTCATGGTGATGCTAGAAGAAGGGCATCATCGAGAATATCTCCAAGGATAATATTTCCAGTAATTAGGATACATTTTCTGGTGACCATGTCTGCAGCAAATGCTGTGCCAAATCTTAAAATAAATATAGAGATTTATTTTCACACGATACGTGCAAAACCTGTCCAGCAAGAAGAAATGTCACCAAAATCTTTAAGATTCATCCTCTGGGGACCATATGTCTACAAAGTCCAAAGTGGTGACCTGACTGACTGTCAAACATTGCCATCCCTAGAGCCTTGCCACTAGCTTGGCTAAAAACTTTCCTTTTTTCAGCCTTTTTTTGGCAATTTAAGGACATAAAGAATGTATATAATCCAATGAGCTTGAAATGGAGGATATTTGAACTTCCGATTAATCAGTATTAATCATCTTGCTGACAAAATGACAAAAGCTATCCTGTCTAGATACAGAAAGAGAGGGAAAGGGAGAGATCCTGAATAAAGCTGTGAAAGGGTTTGGCACAACTGCTTCTCCAGTAATACCTGACATAGTGTTAAAAATCTCTTTCCAGTGGTTACTGTAGGGTGTTGTTCATAGTCAAAATATGTGTATAACTTCTACAGCGAAATTACTGACATTAATCACATGTAAGACTAAATGTTGTCGGTGTATAGTAATAGCCACGGCATCATGTTCATTTGTATAAGTGAATGTCTTGGACAATTGGAAAATATTTGACCGAGATCATTTGGTATTACCTCCCTCAAATCATCCTCCCACAGGGTCTATTCTAATTCTATTGTCAATGCATTAAATCAAGCTTCTTTTAAGAATAGTCTGGTGTCACAAAGTCATCACAGGATTGCCCATAGGAAAGACAAAATAATAGACTTGCAAATATCTGTTTTTCTTTTAATATTAAAGTTTTGCTTTAGTAGTGAATATTAATCCGAGAGGAGGTACTAGCCAGACAGTTAACATAACTCAGGGTCTCTGAGACATTAAAGCCTCACACCCATTTAGGATGCCTGCTCTCAAGCTGTATCCCCAGTCAGGCTCTGCAGATCCTAATAGAGCCAGGCTGTGGGCACTCATGTCCTTGAGGCAGTCCAGGCAATGTCCTAATCATCAGCGAGACAGTCCAACATAGAGCTGGCTTCAGCCTGGTGGACAGTCTGGCACCGGGCCACACCATGCCATGCCAGAACGTTCCAATCCAGGGCTTGTGGGAGATGAAGACAGCCTGGGGTAATCTAAGACAACAGCTCTGCCTGCCAGTGGAACCGGGCCATGGAAAGAGGGCACAAAGGAAAAACATCCATGCCAGCTGGGGCACCCTGACATCTCCCACTCTGCTACCTGCTATACCAGAGTTTTACTTCATTAGAAAAGTATTTCCACATATAATGACTGATAGACGAGTGTATTTTCAGTACAGCATTTAAACATACACAAAACAGTTTAAACCCTAAACTAAACTAAACCACCACATCAACACACCACTGCAATCTTAAATCTGTCCAACAGCCCCTTAAATGCAGTATTTAGGCTACATAGCAATGTATACTTTAGGATGTATGGAGTCAAACACACATGTAGCAGTATATGACTTAGCCCAGCTTGTTAGCTTGTGGGCAGAAGCACGTGGGAGCAGGTGAGGTCAGAGGAGGAGAGGGGTTGCAGGTGGTTAGGGAGAATAATTGGTATTCAGCAGTGTCAGAGGTAAGTGATACCAGGCTAACCTCCGTGTACCCCCTGGTCTCCTCGACACGAGAGAACCTGCTTCACCCCTTAATTAGCACATGAATATTCTAATTAGACCCTGGCATGGGGGCCGAGGATGAGCTAAAGTGTGAGAGAGTTGGGAGAGGAGACGGATTATATAAAGTGTGTGCTGCAAAGGTGTTTTATAGGCATCCATACAATGTGTTTGTGTAGCAGCAAGTGTATACACCACTCTGGTTGCATGGATCTAAATCATCATATCTGCTGCTACTCCTCACAATATGGGAGCCTTACTGCAGCTAAACAACAAACAGAACTGCATGGAAGCGTATATGCGAACACGTGCCCATGTGTCTGAGCGTGTTTGTGTGTTTCTGTTGATGACCCTGACAGCAGGTGAGTGAACTCCCAGGTGTGTCCCAGTTTTAGTGGGAGGATCAGAGGCAGGTGGAACTGAGCCTGGTTTGATGTGTCCAGATTAATGAGCTTTCTCTCACTCACATCAGCTGTTACTGCTGCCGCCTGGGCCAAGCTGGAAACAGGGACACCGAGCTGGCTCACATTCACTAGACTCATTTATATTGTTCCACAAATGTATGACACTATCATGCCATGCCAGTTCAGTAAAGAATTTGGATAAAGAATGAGCATTGATGTATTATATTCTTCTGTAATCAAAAGCTGGTTTTGTTCTTGATAGTTTAACTGTAATTATTCTCCAAATGCGCTAGCCCTACTGTTGGTAAAATCCAGTTTTAATTTCCAAAGTGTTGCCTGGCCAGGTTTAGTGCCGAGCGGGAGTAGTGGGACTTCTCAGAATATAAACATTATGAGACACACTCAACGATGCTTTACTGTCGGTAGTAAAATCAGCCAACTAAATTACGAGGATGAGATTATCCTCATAATGGCGGCATATGAATTTGAATGTTTCCATGATTTTGCCAGTTGTATTTTTTGTTTTTTAACCTTGCAAAGGTGCTGAATTTGCCTGGCTATTCTATCCGCCCTGCTCTACGTCATTTATAGTTCTATACAATAAGAAAACAAGCAAATTACTGAAACAAATGAATTCATTTTGTGCCTGGTTTGTTTAATTTGACATGTTTGATAGAACTGCTGCTAAAAATGATCCTGATTTAATGTTTAGTTACATCCAGGGATAAAGCTGGGACTTAGGATGCAGGAAGCCCTGGAATTTCATAGTATTGTGCATTCAGAAAAAGCAAGTTGATGGTAAATGGATGTTGGAAAAAATACCTTTTTTAATAGGATTTTTAGTTAATTATTTAAAAAAACTTAGGAAAATAAAGGATGTATTTGGATAATTGTAATTAACTTATAATCAGATATTTTTGGGTTAACCAATGGCCAAAATAGGCAGACCAGATAAATACATTGAAACCAAGACTTGGAAAGCATCTGTTATGGTAAATGACCTGTATTGGTGCAAATCCGCATTTGATTGACTTTGCTTTCATTTACACAGATGAATGAAGTTAGTCCAAAATAGAGTAACTATGAGCAGTTAGATAAGAGATTGATATAACTGTCATAATGGTCCGTTCAGTATAATGCTGGAGCCAGAAAAAAATTGGCTTAGCTTAGCGCAAAGACTGAAAACTGGGGAGAACAGTTAGCTACGCTCTTTTCAAAGGTAAAAAAAATCTTTCTACCAGCAGCTTTGTTGCATAGGCTACTTCTTTTTATCTCCTCATTTCCTGCCTCTATATAATTAACCACAGCCTAAGAAAAATAGCATAGACAATGCATTTCATTTTGGTGATTGGCATTTCCTGTCTGTTACCCATCCTGTTGAAGCTGAGCTTCAATTTGGACTGACAGGTTGGCACTGGCCTACTTTAACCCCTGGATGTATTAACCAAACCGCTGAAGAGAAGAGAATAATAATACAAGATCACTGGATTGTATCTTATGGCTTGGTAGACACAAATGAGATGCAAATTGATAAAATGATGAGAGAGCAGGGGAGCAATGCAAACATCTGACACTGACCTCTCTGTCCAGGCCGGCTGCCACTGTTACTATGTCTCCAGTCTCGCTGTTGATGGTGAACATGTTAGGGATGGGGCTGTGGGGAGTCTGTGAGAGGATGCGGTAGCGCACCATGCCATTAGCTGTGGTGGAGTCGTCTGAGTCGGTGGCTGTCACCTGCATCACAGACGAGCCTGTGGAGAGAAAGTTAGTTAGCTAGGGAGACCAATAGGCCTTTTAGACCAAAGTGGTTTGTGCTGCGCTTGCCACTAGGTTCAGCTCACATCTACAGTGCGCTGTGCAAGCTCACTCAAGTTGAATAATCTGAAAAGTAGATGATGTACACCAGTACAGCACTAGAAGAGGTCAAGTTGGGGAAAAAAGTAAAAAAAATCAGCAGGCCCCATTTACTGAAACACAAAGATGTGCTTTGTACACATACATTTTAAAATACATATGGTATTACTAAGTTCTCCCAATACTGTTATACGTGTATGTAGAAAAATACATACTAAGAAGAGAGAGAGAAGAGGGCTCAGAGAAAATTCAGAAGACAACAAAACCCACTCATAAACTAGAAACAAGTCAATCAGACTTTGTAAATTGCTTTGACATTCTCTTTTCTTTGGCAAGCAACTTTTAGAGTGAAGTCATTACTGAGCAGAGTACAAAACACAACCTAAATCTGTTAAATAAGCCCCTTTTTAAGCTTTGTTGTTTTGTCATCTGTATATAGCAAGCTAGTGTGGCAAAGTTTCCATGTCTACAGAGTCCATTTAGTAATGAGCAGCACTGGGTCTTATGCCATTTCCACCATCCATTATTTCAGCCTTCAGCAGCACTGTGGCTGCCCTTAATGCTCCGATGCTCTCTCCCTATTTGTCTTAGAATCATGGATAAACACTGCCATTTAAGGCATAAAGCACCGTGGTGAGGCGGAGGGAGTGTGTGTGTGGGTAAAGAGCGTATGTATGTCTGCGTTTACTTACAGGTCCATCTGTGCATCTGTATGCATGTGAGTGTGTGTGAGTGTGTATGTGTGTATGCGTGTGTGTGTGTGTGTGTGTGTGTGTCTTCACAGCACGTATCAGGGTGAGAGACCCTGTGTCCCTGCATCTTACCCGAGCAGAATTATTGATTTGCACAAGTTTGTCAGCTCGGCTCAGAAATGCGACCAGGCAATTAGGAGCATTTTGTGCTGGAAAGAGAAGAGATCACCTCGCCTCTCTCACAGGGTTCTGTGAAAATGTCACTTTCCATCAGGCAGCCATTTACAGGCTGCTGCAGCTGCTGCTGCAGACATAAAAAGACTTTCAGCTCGCAGGAGGGGGACAGCAGAGAGAAGAGACAGCTGGAGCACTAACATGCTTGAATGAGAAGACAACATAAGTAGAGAAAAACTTAAAAGTATGGAACAAGGACATAGGAGCTGAAGTAAAAAAAGCCAATGGGGAAACAGAGAACAGAAAGAGTGGTAATTATAACGCCTACATTCTGTAATTTCAATAACATTTTGTATGTTTTTTTTTTTTAAATAGTCAGTGGGCTCCAAAAAGCTTCTCAGCAGCTAATGCATAAGTACTTTTTCCCTCAGTGGGCATGACATACGGGCGGGTGGGTGGATGAGCAGACACTAAATCAACGTTGAATTATCACATCAAAAGCAAACAAAATTAGTCATCCCAAAACACAGCGTGTATGTTTTAGTGTACAGCAGAAGTAAGTTTTGCTTTATAAATATAAATGTCTCAGCTGAAGCAGAAGAGCTGCTGGACTCGTGGCAGATTCGGCAGTCCCTTGTGGATCTGAGAAGTTACAGGTGTTTCCATTCCCATGATTGTGTCTAGATGGCACCATCATTCCAGTGACAGTCTTTATGGACAGGATAATTGTAGCCTTAAATTCTATTTCAAACATCATTAAGTTTCAAAGCTGGATTTTACACTTTTTCCAGCAAGGAAAATCAAAGAGTCCAGGGAAAGACAAGAAGAAGAAAAACAATTACAGCTATTCCACAGAGAACAGCGTCAAAACATAATCAACCTTTCCAGTCCCGTAGGGAGGGAGAGGACATGAAGTTAAATCACATGTCGGTGGTGCTGCCTTTCATTTCAATGAGGAGGATTTAGTGATATGATGATGGTGCGCTTTTAGATCCAAAGAGGGGTGCCCATGCCTAAAAGGGTTAATCTTTGAGCCTGTTTAATTCCTATTTAATTTGAACACTAATTCCAAATCCTAATTGCTTTTTGGGCAAAATCACTGGAGCTGAAAATTTAACTGGTGGCAGGCGCACATATTGTTGGTCATTTTGCTCACGTGACTTGAGATCACCGGTGAGGTCTATGGGCTGCTGAAACATTAGTCAGCCAGAGTCAACATCTGCCTCCCAATTAGAGGTAAGATAGAGAAAAAATGTAAGGTAGATAGAGACAGAGAGCAGTAACAGGGTGATAGACAAACACAGATGCAAAGATTTGAAGCAGAGAAGGATATTGCAAAGCTGAAAAAGAAAGTGAAGATGTGAAAAGAGGTGAGAGGGTTTATGAAGACCACTAAAAGCAAAAGTATAAGGGGAAGTCAGGGAGCAAAAGGGCCGGCGATGGAAGTGTAAGAGGATAATAACTCTCATCAGTGCAGGGAAGATCAAAAACACAGAAGATAGAAAAGTGAGAAGGAGAAGTAGAGGTTGAGAGGTAAGGCAAGAGAAGAGGTTGAAACCTGGTGAATCTTGGGGCAAATGATGAAGAGGAAACACAGTGTTCCCACAATAGCCTCTAATCAAGCCCTATACTCTCCGAGTACACAAGGGCACAATCTAACCAGTCAAAAAAAACTACTACGAATAAGGTGAGAACTACAGCCTCACAGTTATGCCTCTGCCAACCAGTAAGTTACTTTGAAGGAATTTAATAAAAGGTATTAAGTGTTTTTGTTGGTAAAACGTGGATTCTTTACACACATTTTCAGCACGGCAGCAATATCTTTACAATCACCACAGTTTTAAGGTTGGCGGCCAAGATTAGTTTCACCAACTCAATCTCTGACCAAATGTGAAATACGGTCACAATCTCCCCTTCTTTTCATGAGTTATGGCCGGTTACGGCGCTAAATAATGGCCAAAAAAGCACTTCTGTAGAAAATGATGTTGCCAATTTGCAACTGTTAGCAAACTCTTCAGGAGAGCAAGAGAGTAAAACACAGCGCCCCTGTCCTCCCATTGGGAGGGCAAACTGACTGCAAGACAAGGCACTCAGCTGCTGGTTTTGGATCTTGCACTTGTCATTTATGAAGGCCTTTTAGAGGAAGACGGTCCATAAAAGAGAACAACTTGCTGTCAGAGTTGAGGAGAAGGGGAAGGGATGGAGAAGGATAGAACATCAGGGCAGATGTTCTGAGTACACTGCAGCCTTAGAACGTGAAAGCTTTCTAAAGAGGTCATGCCATGTCAGCAAATCTTTATCTGAAGCCACATTGTCTATATCCACGATGTTCCGCGGGATTGTTCCTTTGCCGCCGAGAAATACCGCCAGATGTCACTCTTTTCTTTGTGTTGGAATTTTAAATTCCGGTCAATTTGTGAGGACTATGCTTAACTGCTCCTCAGATCTCTGCAGGGTAAAGCCAGACAGCTAGCTAGACTGTCCAATCTGCTGCACAACTAAAACAACCTTTGAACGTACACACGTTCCACTAAAACAAGTTCTTTCCTGAAGGTATTTTGCAGACGGCACCGTGGCGCCGCTCTGCGCTTAGCACTGCCCAAGACAATTGTGATTAGTTTAAAGAAACGCCAATAAACCACAGCTTTGCTTTTTTCTCCCATCTCGGAATGCTGTGTGGACACGCCAGACCCTCCTTCGCAGCGCTGTGGAGGAAGGTCTGGCAAAGTGAGACTAGTAGCCACTGAGGACTGTTCATTTATTTAAAAAAAAACGGAAGAGTTTTGGGATCATTAGTCAATATAGACTTTGCCAGCAAAACATTTTTTTATGACCCTCCAAAATGATTGGGAAAAGAGGCATGACCCTCCCTAACAATTTATTGATGCCTTCTGCTGTGGTTTGCGCTTGGCAAAGATGTACAAATAGCCTCTGTTTTTTTACAATCATCACATACATAACTTAACACATCCCACTCCACTATTATGGCGGCTGTTTCAGTAGATGTTATCACTAACATTGTTAAGCATGGAAACTAAATGCACACTTCCAGCAATACTTCAAATACTAAGTTACTCCTCTAGTAAACTAGTGTTCAACCAGCACGGTGACCCAATGGTTAGCATTGTGGCCTCACAGCAAGAATGTAACAGGTTCGTACCCTGGTCATCCCGGGTCTTTGTGTGTGGAGTTTGCATGTTCTCTCCCCTTGTGTGTGGGTTTTCTTCCATTTTGTGAATCTCTGTGCTTTCATAAGAGCTTAAATAGCTCGTTGTTCACAATAAGCCTACCTGTGATCATGTGGTTAGGCTCAAGTGTGGTGCATCATGGCGGTGGGGGATGGTGCGATTTTTGTTGGGTCAAACCCATCTGCTAGTGATGGGGGGGGGGCAGAGACTGAGAGCTACATGGAAAAACATGCACCAAACAAGCCACTTTGAAATTTTGCTGTTTTCATAAATACAAAAGTTGGGTGGACCCCAACCCCCCCGAGACTAAAAAACATTGGCTGACCTTTCTCTCAACAAAGAAAAAAAATATATATTTTCCGCCGGGTGTCGATTCCATAAATACCTAACAGTCCCTTAATGCAATGCAAGGACTGTCTAATGTCAAAGTCTTCTGGATTTAAAAAACTTCAGATCATTTTGGGGACGTTGGAAAAGTATTTTTTCAACGTATGTGTATGTAGTGAATGTTAGCCTGAGCTTATAGCTCTTAATCCGCAAAAACATTATTTTTAATGATACTAAATGAGAACTATCCAAAACATCCTATTTGCACACATTTAACAGGTTTAGAAGGTTCTCTGGGATAATCCTTGAATCCTATTTATTCCTCATTAACAAGAGCTGAATGTGATCAGATAGCTCATTTTGGCATGTACTGTTTTGCTACGTTTGATTACCTGCACAAATTAAATTCTATTAGCCACAGGTTCATATGGTGCTTAGCGGGGACCTGGTGCCAGAAAGTGACAAATTAAGCCGTTTCAGACTGATCCTTGCTGACGGCTTGATCGGATCTCTCCCTATGTAACATCTGGTGACGGTGATAAGGGCGGTTCCCTGTAGGTCTCCCTCTTTGTTTGCTTTCACACAGCGCTTCATGTAAAGATGTGTGGTAATGCTTCAGAGATCCTTTGATATCTGGGTCTGTAGAAACAGAATGTGATACTACTGCAACTTTACACATATCCCCCCTTTGCTTTGTATTTAGAAAAAAAACATCGGCCAAGGATTTATCCATAATAAAGGGTTGCTGCTTTTTTACATATTTAAAAAGATATTACTAATATTACATTACTTTACATTACATGTCATTTTTACATGACACTTTTATCCAAAGTGACCTCCAGTTAAGGGCTTTCAATCTTGAAACAAGATCTGGACAGCAACAGTGCAAGTAAATTAGCTTTAAACAAGCCAAACTACAAAGAGTTATATAAAAGTGCAACTGTAAGTTTTCTTTTAAACAGTTGAAATGTTTATATACACTATGTACATAGACAGTGGTGATTAATATGACTTATGAGCATTAGCTGCAAGCCATCAGTACATTTATTTGAATTATTTTATAAGTTTTGTATATATATATATAGAGAGAGAGAGAGCAGAGCGCCTAAAAATTAAAGCATATCAGTGCAAACAGATGTTGACGACGTTGACAGCAGCAAAAAAGGTCAAAGAACATGTGAGAAACTTCCTATGCAGAATTATCCAAGTGTTCTGTATTTGTGGGCTTATTGTAATTATTATTACATTATTATTGCAAATAACTATTGCCGAATAAAGCATTCCACGATTATCTTCCTGTGAAGAAATTTCTTCACCCTGAACCCTGGGTTGGAAACCACAGCCTTAATACTTAATACTTGTTAGGGTTACTTAACACACAAGCTCAATAACAAAGCTTGCATTGTGACTAGAAAAGACGTGAAAAGGAAATGGTGCTACATTTTGTTATTGGAGGACGATATGAGCTCAAACTGCACTTTTTGTTCAGTTTTGAATGACTGAATCATAATGGAAGCCATAAAATGCCTATAAATACAAATACAGAATCATAGTAACAATTCACATGAATGCACAGAAGATGCAATAATCTTAAGGCTGTGCAATTTAGACTGATAAATGAATAGCTAAAAGGTTTTATTGTATTGGTTTAAAATACTAAGAACTGCGAGAAGGAAATGACTGTCTTGCACCGCCTCTTGTTGCTTAATGATCCTGTTTACCTCCTGTCTACTTCAGTCAGTTTGACCAATCAGATGCGGTTTTCTCTCTTTTCCTTCTTCAGAGGGCCCTTCAGAAAACCTTAATGTTTCAATCTTGCTTACAGTATCCTTGTAAAAGCTTGGACTTACAGCCGACCAACATTTTGAGGTTTGGATTTGCCTTTGCTCTTTGAAGTATTTGGGTTGGTTCAGATGAGGGCGAGTTCATGAGATATTTCTGTCACAGTATCTTAGCTAGATGCATCATTATCAGATTCTGCAGAGCATGGAGAGATGTAGACATTTGTGATATATATATATATATATACTTTATAAATATATATATATATGTATATATATATATTTGTATTCATTTATTTAAAAAAAATAAAAAGGGCAAAACGTGCACTGCTCAAGGCCCCTTGATGTCTATGTGTGCATGTTCCTGTGTATTAATTAATGCACATTACGCACACATTATTCATATCTTAAAGTTGGCCGTAAATCCCGAAAACGACACACTTGAGGTTTAAGCTCAGTCCATTATTAGTGAGTAAACAATTTAACTGACAGAGGATATATTAAAGCTTAAATGGGACAGAAAAGTATAATACGTCTCCATGAACCGACACTGTAGATAAATCCCAGTCATTCCTTGTTTTCTTCATCTAAACAGGCAATTAGGCCAACATGGCTTTGCACCTTACTATACTATTAAAATTCATCAAGTCATAGACCAATGACTGAGCAAAGGAAGCCTCACACAAAGGAAGCTCCACACACATGCTTTTTTGACACAACTCTCAACACCTGATATTGTGTGCTCAACAAAGAAATGTCACTTGGCAATGATTGCTTAATGAATAGCACAGCATTTACACTGTACACAGTGTAATGTTTTTCTAGTTTATTAGTATCACAGATTAGCTTATGTTCAAAAGAAATCTTTATTCAAAAGACTTTTGTCGCTGCTTGCTCTCTTTTAAAACTAAACAGAGATTATCAGAGTGAAAAACAAAGACAGTAGCTTTTGGAATGTCTGGTTGCCCTTACTAATTAGGAGCTCTGTATATGGACTCACGCTCCACTGAGGGGTAACCAGTGTTACACACACACACACACACACACACACACACACACACACACTTCCTATATTGTTTACAAATTCCCCTGAGAATAAACTTTGCAAAAGAACAATATCTGTAAACTGTGAAGACAAACATGAGTCCTCAGGGTCTGATTGTTAGAACAAGAGTTCTTCCAGTCGAGACATGAAAGCTACTTGCACATTCTCCTCTTCACATCTCTGGCTTTGCCCTGACCAAAGCTCGGTTCCCTGATTCTGAGGGAAGGTCTACATCTCTCCATGCTCTGCAGAATTTGATAATGATGCATCTAGCTAAGATACTGTGACAGAAATATCTCATGAACTCGCCCTCGTCTGAACCAACCCAAATACTTCAAAGAGCAAAGGAAAATCCAAACCTCAAAATGTTGGTCGGCCGTAAGTCCAAGCTTTTACAAGGAAACTGTAAACAAGATTGAAACATTAAGGTTTTCTGAAGGGCCCTCTGAAGAAGGAAAAGAGAGAAAACCGCATCTGATTGGTCAAACTGACTGAAGTAGAGTCACAGACATAAACAGGATCATTAAGCAACAAGAGGCGGTGCAAGACAGTCTTTTCCTTCTCGCAGTTCTTAGTATTTTAAACCAATACAATAAAACCTTTTAGCTATTCATTTATCAGTCTAAATTGCACAGCCTTAAGATTATTGCATCTTCTGTGCATTCATGTGAATTGTTACTATGATTCTGTATTTGTATTTATAGGCATTTTATGGCTTCCATTATGATTCAGTCATTCAAAACTGAACAAAAAGTGCAGTTTGAGCTCATATCGTCCTCCAATAACAAAATGCAACAGCACTTCCTTTTCATGTCTTCTCTAGTCCCAATGCGAGCTTTGTTATTGAGCTTTTGTGTTAAGTAACCCTAAATTTGATCGGTGCAAACATGAAACTGTTGCATATACCAAACTCTATAAACAAATCCCCACAAGTATTAAGTATTAAGGCTGTGGTTTCCAACCCAGGGGTCAGGATCCCTAAAACAGACCATAAAGATAAATCTGAGGGTTGCAAAATGAGTAACAAGAAAGGAAAAAAGAAGAACCTGTGAAGAGGGGTTGCAAATGGACACTGCTTCATTTCATGAACCCAAACTATTATTATTGCTTATTCTTCTTTCAGACTCACAGTGTCCACCAATGGCATCAATTCAGTTTTACTTTCTTTCTCTTTCACCTTTGTAAATATAAAAATGATAGAAACACTATCCAAGTATTGTGCGTATAGTTTGCTGTGTATTTATTTTGCCTAAATGAATTATCTTGATGTTAGCTGTCCACAAAAATAAACAAAAATCTTGTTAAAGTAACCATGTGGAACTTTTAAATGTTTCTTAAACTTTTTAATTATCCATCTGATGATCATAAATGACCTGTAACAGCAAAAAAGACATAACAGTGAAAAGAATGCTATCTTTATATGATTTTTATTAATGCCTCTGCCCGACTCACAAAATGATTTACGGCAGGCACACCTGCTCTACAGTAACACATTCTGACAGGTAACAGATTTCAGTGTAACACCAGAAAAGGCTATGTTTGAGTATCCAGCCAGGTAAAAGGTAGCACGAGACTTTATTTTATATAGGCCGAATTGTATTTTAATTTTAGAAGTTAGCTGTCAGTTATGGCTGATACTGGGGCAGGGCCATCACATAAAGGACTACAGCACCATAAAGAAAAGATATTTACGACAGCAGCCGTGGTAAAAACACTACAGTTTTTGTCCAAATTGCCGCTAGAATCAACACAAACTGAAAGTTACTTTAAAGAAAGGAATGTGACAACAATTTGGAATAATACAGTACTAATACTATTTTAGAGAGCTGCCGCCTCCATTTAAGATGGATCTGCTCACAGTTGATTTGTAGTTTATAACAAAGCACATTTAGAGTTTATTGTGACCAAAGCCTGGCCTTCTCTGCAAGGGCTGTTTGTTCAGATCAATCCAGTACATACAACTAAATAAAAGTATTGACTTTGCAACTAAGCTGCTAACCAATTAACTAGATTCACTGCTGAAACAGATCATTTAATGATGTTGTTCTTGCAACACCATGTGGTTTGTCATTTACTGCACAGTATTACATGCAGCAGTGTCTGTGAAGAATAGAAGTAAGCCTCACCTGGTTTGGACCCTTCAGCCACAGAGCCGTTGTATACCTGGTTCTGAAACTCAGGTCTGTTGTCGTTCATGTCGATCACATAAATGTATAGATCGATTGGGTTCTCCACCTGGTTACCATTCATGTCCACTGCATGAGCTCGCAGCTGTGAATACACATAAGAAACAAGTGATCATCTGCATTCAACGCTGAATATGAGCTTGAAAAAATATTCCAAATGTAGCTCGACTGACAACAGGACCCTGGCTTGATTGATATGAAACTGTCCAGACTGTCTGGACTGAAACACACTCCGCACACAACTTTGACTTTATTAATTGGCAACTACATTTAACTGGCAAATGTTGTTTCTTGTCTGCCAACTGTGTATAAGTAGCCTGTTGTTATTTTGGTATGGACCCCAACAACACAGACAGGGGCAAAGTAGTGAAATGTTCCAGACACACAAACAGCACCTATTTTGTTGTTAGCAAGAAATATCAGAGAAGTGTTTCTGCTCAAGCTGTGGCTTCTTTTTGTTTGCGCTTTGTGTTTGTTTTGACAAAGGAAGCCATTTGGATTGATGTCTTGATGACTGATGAGCATTTCTATGAAAATTCACACATAAGTCAATGTAAAAAATAGAGCGAGCAAAAATGAAAAGAATGAAGAAAAAAGCAGAGCAGGGAAAAAGCGAATGAGATGGGAAGGAGAGTGACTGAGCCTTGTGCAAGTAAATGAGAGATAGAAACACAAAGAGGCAGTGTTGGGTTGTGGGGGCTTGAACAGGGAGGACTGACAAAAGCAATCATCATCTATAGTGGGATGTCTTAATCTCCACCGCTGCTGTTACACACCCTCCACTCCCCACCAATCCTCACTAATGATATCTAACGTTACGCACAGCTTTGTAATAGCCCTGGAACTAAACCAGCACTGTTCACTGTGACTTACATTACTCTTATTCAATTGCCTAGATATCCATATCCTCCTGCAGAAATGTTATTCAATCACTGCTTGGCTTGGTAAGAGGTGAAGGGCTCTCATTCTGGCTAAAACTGACACACTGGCAACAAAATATTGTCTGCCACAACACAGGTCAGGAGGATCTGCCTGCCAGCCTATTTACAGGAAGGTGTGATGTATTGTGGGGAGACATGAAAGATTAAATGGCGCCATGTGCCTTCACTGAAAAACATCTAATCATGTTGGCTTTTGTGCCTGCTTGACAAGGATGTTTCAAAACATACCCTAACATGCGTCCGCTTGAGCATTCACACATGCATCCAAACACCAATTCAGACACATGTTTACGCATTTAAACATAAAAAAGTGTAGCTGGGGAGACACACACAGCCAATCAAAAGAGCCCTCTTTAGCCATTTAATGATCCTCAAGATGCTAGTTTTCAATTGGCTGAAGCACAGCAAACACACATGGAGAGGAGACCCAACAAACAAACAAGCCCAATCTGTTTTCTCAGCTGTGAACACACCACACTGAGTGATGTACGTCTGCGATACGTGTGACTGCTTCAGTTTGTGTGTGTGTGTGTGTGTGTCTGTCAATGTGCGATTATGAGTGTGCTTTTTTGTTTGTGTTAAACTGTGATTTTGTGTGTGTATGTTTTGTCATTACTGGCTGTGGATTTGTTTCTCTCATATTTCTATATTTGTTTATATCTCTATATTTGCGTCTTCCCGAGTGTGTGTGTGTGTGTGTGTGTGTGTGTGTGTGTGTGTGTGTGTGTGTGTGTGTGTGCATGCACTGGAGTCTGTTTTTTCTGTGTCTGTGTTTGTGTACTCAATGGAGGAATTGGAAATGTGAGCTAAGGGCCTGGAGGAGTGTGTGCGTCTTGCAGACTGCAAATGTGTGTGAACCAACATCAGTATTCTGCAGGGTGAGCTTTAGTATGACTGGACCAACCACAGAGGAGAAATACAGTTTGTGTTTGGTCCATTGGTCCCCTTACTCAATATGTAACAGTACTAAAGAAATCCTTGACAATTCTGAACTGTATGTTGCACTTTGCAAAAACTCTTGTAGCTATTGCTGCTTATGCCACCTACCTACCTATGTATAACAATGGACATTTCCCAAACAAATTGCTGTTACAAATCTCTATTTCTTATGATACACTCATTGAGGGGTTTTAGGGTGTTAAATGTATAAACCAGACAGGCCACTATAACTGTTATTATATTATAAAGAAGCTAGCAGTCGTTGCTCTAGGGATGGCAATGTTGTCTGTCAGTTAATAAGCCCACCTCCATTTGGTTGGTCCACACTGGAATGTGTTAACAATGATTGGACCGATTTCCATACAATTTAAGACATTCAAGGTCAAGACAAATTGTAAAGGCTCTCATGATTTAATGACTTTTCTCAGATCTTTATTCTAGCACAACCAGAAGGTTGAAGGTTTCACTTATTCAGTGAAATACCTCTTTTTTTTTTTTTTTACCTCACATTTTTGTTTCAGAGGAAAGGACGTCACATCCCTCTAAAACTCGTTTCCTCTCTCCTCCCATGATTTCCTCCGTCCCTCCCATGCTTCCTCGGTCGGACGGACTAAGACGCGAGGAACGGGAGGCAAGGGGAAGAGCCGGGGATGCAATTTAAGGGAAGTAAGATCCACTTATTTCATAATTAATAAAAAAGAATGAATATTATTATGTTTAATATATATATATATATATATATATATATATATATATATATTAAACATAATATATTCATTCTTTTTATATATATGAAGAATATATATATGATATATTAAACATAATAATATTCATTCTTTTTATTTTATATATATATATATATAAACAGAAAATGTGGAGGATGTAGCACAATTTTGAGGTGCCATAAACAGAAAAGGACGTAAACAACGCAACCTCCTCTCGAAATTAACACATATTTCCTAACAGCACTCTCAGCTGATCTTGACACACATACAAACATTGTACACTAAAGTACATGCATTCTTGCAAACAAAAATGCAGACAATCTCATGTTTGCCCAATTCTCCATGCCCAGCTGACTCAGAAGTTCGGGCTTTCACCCACTCTCCTCACCCAGCAGATCACTTCCCCCTGGTGCTAGTCTGTCAAAAACAGCAGCCTCGTTTCTCTTTTCACTTGAACCCAAAACTAACAAGCAAAGTTTGGCCTGTGAGAGCGCAGCAGTACTGGGAACTTCCTGTCAAGTTGAAAGAAAGTAAGCAATGGACTAAATTTCCCCTGAGGCAAACTCTGGCTATATTCTCCTACACTAAATCATATATCACATCACAAGCAGCATGGGTCCATGGGAACCTAAATAGGAGCCGCATTCAACTTGAAGTGCCCTCAACCTAACATGCTGTTTTTACTACAGGCAGTGTCAAATATGAACTGTTTACTGAGAGGCTGTCCTTTCCCAGGGACCAATAACCTGGCTGCTTTATTGATCCCAATTTGCTGGTTAAGTGTAAGAGCAGGTATGGAAAGACTACAAACATACAGTACACACAGCAATGTCTAGGGCCTGAACGTCCCAAGTAAGGTAATAGGAGGCTCATCTAAAAGTAAATGCAACATAAGAGACAAAGCAATCAAGAAGCCAATCATCTAGAGCTTTGTGTTTGTTTGTAGTCATCGCACATCCTGTGTGCGTGCGCATTGGTGTTTATAATGTGTGCATACTGCTCTGAGTATGTGCTGACAGAGACACTGAAGAGATCCAGTCTCTTTTATTCTATTCTTCCTCTGAGACAGCGGCATGCTTTCGAATTAGCTCTATCAGCAGCGCAGCCATCTATCATGCTGACAGGCACGCGGGTGTTTGCGACTGACACCAGCGCTAACCTCAAGTGGAGGTGTTAGTCTTTGCTGATATAAACTGAAACCTGTAATGTGTGTATATAAACCAATGGCCTAGAGTTAACACAAGTCTCATGTGGTCTGTATATTTAATTCACACATTCGGGAAGCTGTTTAACCCGAGGTTCCACAGGGGCCACTCATGAACTCAAATCTCCAGCCTACTGTGTGTGTGGACGTTAGTGTGTATGTGTCATTGTGTGTGTGGCGTGGAATCCTATGGGCCCTATCCAAGCAAAATTTAAAGCTATCAGCCCGGCATTATTATGGATCCCACAAAACTTCTAGGCAAGTCCAGCCCTATGAAGCAGCTCGATTGGTTGGAGTTAGGCATTGACCATGAGTGGTTAAGGTTAGGATAGCCAATTGGTCAGGGGATAGGACCTGAACAAATTGGGTTACATTACCATGGGTAGTGTGTAATAGTGTGTGAATGCTATTGAAGGGCGGGTCTTGCCTCGAAGTGGGTTCCATAGTAACGCGTCAGCCTGCATCTTTGAACAGCACAACGACGAACAGATGAGGGTGCTGAAGGGAAACAGGGCAGCCGTACAAGACAGAAAAGTGGAAAGCATATAGGGGTGTGCGATATGACAATATTAGATTGTTCACGATTACAATGTCTCCATGATCTGCCTTTATAGAGAGATTGTTAGTATTGTGCTACAGTGTACGTTCTGTCAGTTGCAGTTCTATGGCTCCAGTGTTTCCCCTGCATACAGCAGCGAAGCTGCTAAATTGATAGCCTCCACCTGGGTTCCGTCTCTTTCCCCCCTGTTCTATCCATCTTGCGCTCCTCTGTGCAGTTAAACATCAATATAAAAGCAAGCTGAAATGGCTGTGTTTTGTCAAGGCATTTCTCCTTTTATTGCTGGCTTCGGCATTAATCAGAACCTGGAGATGTTGGTGTGAAGATACCGTACAGTTCTCTGAATGTGCTCCAAGTTGTGGTTTTGTTTAGGCAGGCAACATTAGTGTTAGAAGGAAAGGTAGATGGTGAAGAGAACAGGCGAGGCACATTTCCACAGGGATAATTAGGAGCTAATGAGACATTCGGAAATGGAGCTAGAAGGGAAAACAGAAACAGACAAGACAGATGCATTTCTTCTTACATGGAAGGAGGCTCTCTCCTCTCTGTCCAGGGGTTGCGTGACAAACATGTTGCCGCTGATGGGGTCTATGTTGTAGATCCCACTCGGGGGCTGATCAGCGCCTGCTCCTGTGATGCTGTAGCGGATGCCAACAGCTTTGTCCTGGTCTGAGCGGATCTGAGAACAGAACCAGAGAAACAAGTTTAACAGAGGGGAACATTTTTTTTAAAGTCCTTTTCCTGCACTTGCAACAGAAAGCACAAAAGGATCAGAGCATAGAGACATACAGTACAGTAAATTGTTCCCAAAAAAGGTTTGAGAGAAGAGTGAGAGAACATGGGATGTTTGATAGATACATTGATGATATCATTTCCAATGCCATCTTTCTTTTGTGCTAACGCTTTGAACCTACAGCCTGAAGGTAAAAGTTTTAAATTGAACAACTTGCAGTGAGGGAAATAGAGCCACTGTCAGATGATTTTGTCTGACCGTTTTTGTTGAGTTTACTTACCTTCATGGCAGCTTTTTTAGCAAACCTTGAAGAAGTGTAAAAGGATTGAAAAAGACCTTACTGGCAGCTATGATGGTATTTCTGACAGCTACCTGTCTGGATGATGTGAAAATGACTCATGTCTGACTGGCGACACACTACAGATACAAAGGCTGTATTTCTTCTAGTCTTTCAGACTAGTGCAAAGAAAACAACCAAAGTACACATTTAGGTGTTTATTTTACTAAACTTTGTCTTATTTGTGTCTGAAGAGTTTTCCTAAATTCACCAAAAAGTTAGCTTTAGATAATGCTTCATTTGCATAATTGAAACATAACATTTCAGAAGGTTTTAAAGTTTTTATTGTCTTAATGTAAGTAGGAAAATTTCATGGTGATATTTATAAGTTCGTCTTTTTAACCCTATCCACCAGTAGTGTCAAAATGTATTGAATGTTACAATCCATATTTTTAAAGGCGGTTTCCTACAATTGTCTTTTTTTTCTCAAACTCTGAGCCACTTCGGCAACACCTACATACACCAAACTTTCCAGTTTTATTTCTATTTACATTGTGAAGGTTCGTACAGAGGGGTTTGCGCATATATCATAGCCTGATATTTATAAAACAATGGATATGGAAAATGTATTTTCTTTATGGCCATTTTCAGTATGTATACATATAATACAGTATTGTCTGATTTGTGCAATGATAAAAAGATTTTTTATCGGAAAAATGACTTTCCTGGTTTTCCTGATGGCGCACAGCTGAGCTAACGTTACTTTGCTAGTAGACTGTGATGGGTGGTCTGTACACCCAACCTTATAAGAGAAAAAGTCAAACACAAAGCAGCCTCAGACTTCAGTTTATTGGTTCTCAAACCACCCGTATGCCTAACTTGAAAAACCTCTCCTCAACGTGTAACAAGCACTTTGTAAACAAGAACGAAGTGCTCATTACAAACACTAGCATCATGCCTAACTGGAGAAGTCTCTCATTTGTAATTAAGAGGTAAAGCATGACAAAGGAAATCTCTCCTTGGTTTTTTGACTTTATAAAATGTACTACTGCATCCAGGGGCAATAAAAGTACATATAAAGTGGCCCATTGCATCGCTTCTTAGTTTGAGTTCCTAATTATTATTAGGACCCAGGATGACATTTATGATGACATTATTGTTTGAATATGAGTGAAAGTGTGTTTATGTATTTCCCTGTAAGTGTCTCTGTGTCTATTTGAGTGGCTGCTGCCACTTGCCAGGACACTCTTTTAAAAGAGATTTTTAATCTCAATGAATTTTTTTATCCTGGTTAAATAAAGGTTTGGATGAAAATGATCCATTTAGTCAGTGCTTGTCGGAGCTGTCACTAGTTAATTTGGACTTCCAAACCAACCAACCTCAAGACGTCACAGGCTACACTAGGACAAGATGGTGCTACTCTTGTTTAAAAAATATAATAATATATTATCATGGATTACTTATTATTGTGTTAACACAGTGTTAAACCTATACTATTTTGGGAATCCATCTTGTAAATTATGCTAACTACATCTAGTGTTTCATTTCCACTTTAATGTCCCAATGTGCCTGTTCCACACACTGTTAACACCAGCTGTTATTTCTCACACAATTCAAAATGTGACATTTAAAGAGCTGCTACAGTAATAACACATATCAATACTTTGCTCAGCACCTTGCAGACTTTAAATAAGACAAAAAGAGCTAGAATTGAAGCATTTCTCTCCGTGGCATTGATTTTCAATGGGCTCCAAGGATTCTACAATGCCACCACCTATGGTCACCACACAATGCATCATTGTGACATGACTTAAATTTGTTGGTCTGAAATGTATTATTATGTAATTTATTTAATCATTCAGATTTAACAAATTTGTTATTTCCCAGAAAACTATTCCTTTAACTTCTAAATCATATACAGTAACATAGTGTTGTGTTGTCGTGCATACTTATGGCCATAGTTTAGCACAAATGATTACGAGGGGGCTCGGTCATCTGAGGACAAACTGTGACCCTCAAGACCCTCAAGTTAAAAAGATCACTTCATTCTAGTCCAAATCATTTGAATTTTGTTATTTCCATCATCTGAAGGAGCTGGAGACTCTTCAATAACACACAAAATAATAGCATGCTATATTTTGTTTCATGTAATGCATACTTATTGATTCAGTCAGTAATTACTATACAGTATATTTAGGAAACAATGCTTAAAAACAGCCACTTTCGACATAATTGTAAAAATAAAAAAATTACATGAAATGAAGATCTCATATAAGACTTCATAAGACTTTATTTTCTTTTTTGCTTGTGACCACTTAATAGTCAATGAAATGAATCAGTCTATGAGTTGTGAGCACTTCAGTTCAGTCGGGATTTTCCATCCTCACTGTTTACTGTTTAGGGATCTGAAGCAGAATAATAATTATCACAATAAATGCATTTGAGTAAAGTCTGACAAATTAAGAGGAATTTGTAAGGCAGAATGTTCTTTTTTTGTGACCACAGTGATTCATCTTGACCCTTTGTGGTTGGGAATCACTATCTTCAACAAATTCAGTACAATACAACCCAGTATACGTAGATGTAATCTGATTACTGTGTTCATGTTAAGTAATGAGATTCACAGGAATAATTTAATCAGATTACTAGTGGCCAATGACTCTTAAAACCCAGTACTATGGATTGATGTTATAGATTGATGGATGATAGACAAGTGCTTTATCTTCATATCATCTTTCCTCCAAACTCGACTTCAGATTCTGAACACTTCTTTATTGGGACTGAACCATCACTATGGTTACAAGTCAGTGGGAATAATCACAGTCTCTCTTTGCTCTCTATCTTACTCTTCCCCTCCTATGCAATTTGCCTAGTCTGTGGGGCTGCAGATCATGCATGAAAATGAAATTACTTCATACATTCAGCAGTGACAGCAGCTTCTGCATAAAACATCTCTCTGTTTGAACATGATACCCTCTCTCTTAATTTCCAACGTGGTCCTGCCACACTCACAGTGTAGCACTCCAGATCCATGTGTGGACCCTGCAGATTCAGGTGTGTTGTACAGTGTTACATTCCTCCATCAATCAGGCTATTCTACTTGGTGTACATGCAATCACTTTAGCACGAAAAAATGCTACTGTAAGATGCCCACCATCTGCCAATCAAAGCAGGATGATATGATGGCATAAATAATAACATAATTTGATCATTCACTCTCATCATCAGTGTCATTAGACAAGTAATGCGGTGCAGAACAGACAGATTATACATTTCGGTAATGAGAACATGCCTGCAAAATTCTCTCTATGTGACAAACATCTTAAGGCCTCACTGTCCAATGCAACAAGGAATTAACTGAGGCACACCACAAAGAGTCCCATCTCCTCGAGTTGCGGAAAAATGCGGAAAAATAAAAATACATTAAAAATCCACTACCTTGCATCTATTTCTGCATGTAAGTATTTCTTGGCTGCATTAGAGGCAGCTTGTAGCTTGTATATACATACGTGTGTGAACTGAAGTGTTTGACAGGTAAGATATTCTCTGTGTGCACACCAAAGCAAGGATCAAAAGGACCCACTCAGTTCAATAATTAACAAGGCTGTCATGTGGGAAACGTGAAAATGTCACTTTCCACGGATCTGTGCTTCTGCAGCCGGATGTGTGTGTGTTTGCGTGTCTGATTGTGTGTGTGAACTTGCGTGCGATCCGTCTTTTCATTGGAACTTCAAAGCAGACCGCGTGTAGAGGGCACACTGTTGGAATAGCCCCAAGAGAAGACAAAACTTACACATTGTGTGGCCTCTGCTTCCACGCCTGCTTAAAATTCCACATCAAGACCACCTGAGACCAGATGTCACATTTGCTGGTGTGTCTTAATGAAGAGTCTTTATATCAATAAATTGCATAAATGAAGAAGCACGGCTTCCTGGAGTCCTGGGAATCCCATGAGTGACAACTGCTCAATTGAGCCATTTGAATGGAATGCTAATGATAAAAGCTAGGATTCCTGTCCTTCTCTCTCTCTCTCTCTCTCTCTCTCTCTCTCCCACACACACTATCGTTATCTTTCATTCTCCCTCTAATTTCAGTACCTTCTGGCAGATAGAGTGGCTACTAATCACGCTAAAGATAGCAGAGAAAGGCAGATGCAAAGAAACTTAACTGGCTGTCTGTCTTTGTCAGATCAGACCAGCATCAGATGAGTGACCTATTTGCAGCTCTCTGAGTGATTCCCTTGATTACTGGGATCCTGTGGGACAGCCTATCAGCGTGAGAAGAAAGATGGAGAGAGATGGAGGCAGAGAGACACAGGGATGGAAAGCAATGGGGAGTTGAGAAAATTAGATGAAGAATTAGTGTTCTGTTAAACTCCTCGGGGTGACACAAAACACATAAACAGATAGAGGGAAAAGAAGGGAAAGGAATACATTTCCATTTATTTATAGCGGATGGCTGCCTAATTAACGCAGTTTAGACTGTCCAAATTTATAATTTATTTATTATAATACTATACCATGTATACTAATTCACTGTTTTTGTATTTGATGGTACTCTGCATTTCATCTGTTCACTCCATGTCTGACATATGTCTAGCGATATTGCAAAATGAACAAAGCAAAGGACAAGCAGTGGAGCTGCTGTTCTCTTTCCCTGGCAGTATTTTGCTTTCAGGAAACAACAATTATCCAACCAGGAAGTCATTAAAGGACAGTGTGCTGCGGGCACCCATGGGATGATTAAGGGTTACTGTGTGCTATAGGCTAATGTCACACAATAATGGGAATCTGTAGTTTACACACTTTGATGGCCTCTTTTATGTCTCTTCCGCGCATATTGGTTAAGGCCTGTGTTGTAGGCTTTTGGCTTCTCTCCCTTTCCCTCTCTGTCTCTCTCTTTCTCTTTCTCTCTCTCTCTATTTTATAGCTCATAATGGGCTCAGACACCTCACTTTGCCTTTCAGGCACATCAAACACCCCCCACAGACTACATCGGCTTGAGAGCCACACCAGGAAACATTCAATACCACAGATCTATCCAACACAGTATACATTTACAAACACTCAGCCACTATATTATCAAGAGGACAATGCTGCATGTTGATGCCACATTTTTGCCACTGTAAGTGGTATGTGTACACGTCACACACATGCATGCACAATGGGGGCAGTTTGTCTCTTAATGTCTGGATATAGCCAATTCAACCAGGTCATGTCTCTGAAAATAAATGGTTACTTTGTCTCGGAACACCTGCTGAATAAGTTTGAAAAGGCTTCAGAGGCAAAATATGTAGTATTATGTAGTATATAGTAAGTAATATGTAGTAGCAATGCAAGCCCCCTATTCTGCTAGAACATTGCACACGTTTTTTTTTCTACTAACTTTGCTACTATTTCACTAGCCTATACATATGCTAAATTGACAGTGAGACCGATCCTCACACATAGACAAATCAGCATGTGCAGATAAATAGGCAGGTAGCTACAATAGCTAATCCTAAATGTTAAAACAGGACTTACTGTTACATTTAGAAACAGGCATTTGAAATGATTTATTGTCTGTTAAATTGAAGTTTATAGCTTCAAAAGGCTTGTATTGCTTGGCCCAGTCTATGTTGTTTTGCAGTGTCTACGTTTTTTTGAATCCTTATAATGGGGGTGGCAAATGCAAGACAATGCAAAAGGCGCGGTAAACTTCCCTTTCCCTTGACCCAGACACAATTATGAAAAAATAAATTACAAAAGACTCAGGCAGAAAAATACTAAAATGTACATGTAATGTATACAGTGCATCTCATATTACAGAATATAGTAGATGTGTAGGGATGGTTTAAATGTACTGTAAATTATATACAGATGATTTGTTTTCTTCTCTCTTCACTTGTTTTCTTTCATCTATCCTAGGGTTACATTTAATCTAATATGAAATTGATGATTTTTTAGCTTGTGCTTTATTAATTGTCTTCTTCTTGTCTCTAACTCAATAAGGGTATGTTACATACAGTACAATACTGTTATATTTGTATAACAGAGTAAATAATGGGAGATAAGCGACATAAACCTAGCTATTAATATTAATGTGTGGCACAGTAAATGTCACTGATGTGCCATTAGCCAAATACGGAAAACGCCTACTGCACAGAAGTTACAGTTAGGAATGAGGGATATAAGTATGTAAGTTTGAGAGATGGTTAATATGTAGTAAAGTCAAATTAATGGCATTTCCGTGGTGAGGTGCATTGTGGGAGGACGTGATGCCAAACAGTCAGGGCACAGACAGGCTACAACTGAGCCCTTCTGGGGGCCTTAGTCACGCTTTAGCTGTCATAGCTGTCAACCATAATTAAGAACGCGTCTGCCAAATATCTGGATGCTTTTAATAGAGACTACTAAGTAACTGGATGCTTCATATACTCTATACTATACTATTTTAGACTCTCTCAGTCTCCCACTCTGAACCGCTTTTTAAATTGGGACACACCAACGTAAGACATAATCATATGGTTATTAAATATGGATGAAAGCATGATTCTGACTTTATATTGTCCAACATTTAAAATATAGGGCAACTTGTTTAGAGTCAGGATTAGCTTAAGGTATTCTGTTTAAGTACCTGATGGTCGGTTCATCATGTGGATTCCATTTAAGCAGAAAAAAAATCTGAAGATTTTTGACATTTTTAAACAGGGTTTCAGAGATAACCAAATCTAATTTGCTCTCTGATGCTCTTCTTCCAGTAATGTCAGCTGCAAGCTCATATTTCTAATTTCTATTTGCTTTACTGCTCCTTTTTACATTGCTGCCTTTCGACTTGGGGAATTGCTGGCAAGCTACAAAATGGTTTTAAAATATGCTTCGAGTTGTTGTATGTTTCCATTGCAAATTCACAGCAGGTCTAGCACCTTAGTGAGTGGTTTTAAAGAGAATAAAATTGACACTGTCATGCTGGAAAAGACTTCTGATGTTCCTATCTTTTAACAGTGCGACTTCAATGTCACCACTGGGTTTAAAATATTCAGCTCAAACTCTTTGCATTTGTGTTAATGCTGGAACAGCTGCTTACATGAGTCACTGCAAATGGGTGAACTGTTATGTTAAACAGCGTTCAAAAGCCTCTATGCATCTGCAAACTACACAGACATCCTTGAAAATCGCTGTGTTTGATAATGTCTCATCTTTCTCTGCTGTTATACAGTACCTGTTTTCTCTTTGTTGTACATGTGGGAAATGGCAAAACTACATGCTTTTTAACTTTCTCTTAAATTTCAGTTTTGCATTGCTTTGATCCCTCCTGCTGTGTGCTTGTAACTCTTCAAAGCTGATGTGCCCTGCTTTTGATGGGGAAGAGGAATTCAAATAATCTGATAGGCCATCCACACAAACATCCAACAAAATGACAGAGGAGGAAATACGAGGCAGAGGATGAAAGAACGAGAGAGAGAGATAGGCTGACAAAATGGAAACAAAATTTCCAATTATGGAAAATGTGGGACCTCAAGTTTGTGCCAGCCTTCAAACTTTCCTTCATACAAAATACAATAACAACCTAACACACGAGAATGTGGTGATAAAGAGGGGTAAAACCTGTCATTTAGTGGCGTCATGAGAAGGGAGTAGTGTGGATGGCTTTAAAAAAAACCTCATAGCAGGTCTGTGAGAGAGAGAAGCTGCAGACAGCTCAGGTTCAATATCTCTCAAGTGAGAGCCCCTGACAGCCACACAGTTATTCCTGATACTCATACCGAACAGCCGCGTCCGGGCCTCGGCACAGCCATAGTCCATAATGGATCGGAAACTGAATGGGAAATGAACCAAGCTCCATGCAGCTCAGAAATATTAGTTTTTGCCGTTTACAGCTTCTTTTCATTTGGTGTGCTCACCCATTATGTCTGTGTTTGTGTCGCCATATGAGTTTGTCTATCTCTTTCTGTCTCTTCTCCACTCCATCCTCCCAATGCTCCCAGTGGGAGGGAAGCAGCGAGACTCCCATCAATACAAATGAGCAAGAGTCGTTTTGTCTGCTCCTTTGGTTCTGACATTGATAGTCAGCAATTCTTCTCCACTTTCAAAGACGGTCAATTGAATTGAATCCTTTGAATTCCTAAAGTTTCCTAAGGTAGTGCTTGGTTGAAGTGGATTTGGATTTACAGATAATAGAGTGAGACTTTTTTTTTCTTGACAATTTAAGGAAACAAAGCTGAAACCTTTTGGGGAAGATATTTTTCTACCTCCAAAGGAGCTGTTTTAATGTGATGTATAAGAAGAAAAGACAATCCAGTTATAGGTGAGTGTGAAAAGAGGGAAGAAGCTTAAAAGGCAACACCTGAGAAAGCAGAGACATCGTCAAGAAATATCTCTTTTAATGAACACCAGAAAGCATTCTGAATGCCGGCAGCATATTCAATAAATAACCTATAAATGAAAGTCTTTAGACGAAAATAAAAAAAAAATTCTCACATTTTGTATCTGCTCAAAAACAGATTAGATGCTTTCTCAAGCATACGTACACGTTACTGCCTTTACCGCAGACCATTAACAAGACGGAGGAATGAAATGTAGGATCAGAAAAAAAAGGGCAATTAGAAGGAGAACAAATATTAATGGAAGTTAAGAAGTGACTCGCAAACCCAATTACAGCATTAGCCAGGCAATTTAGATGAGCTCTGCAAGAGGCGAAAATCCTGTTGAAATGTACCAGCGGTCTCTCTGCATTAACAATGGCATTAATTCCCCTGATTACTGCAAGGAGAGAAGAATAGAAGCATATACAGCCATTCTGTCTCCTTTATAACAAGAGCTGCAATTCTGCAATAGGAATGGGAGAGGCAGAGGCTGCCATTCTTGTCTTACCCGCCCCCCCAACAGACCGCAGATCCCTGGAGAGTTTCAACTTGTTAAATAGCATCATTCTCCTGCTCTACCCAAGGCTTCCAAATAAATGGACAATAGGTAAACCACAGGTGTTCCATGTACAGAGAAACGTCCCACAAGATAATTACTGTGAAGACATGGTTGGCTGCTGGAAGGTTAACTAAAGGGAAAGACAGTGGCATAAAGAGATAGATATAGATAGATAGATAGAGTTATAGATGGAGGGAGGGGGCAGCGTGGAGCTTTCTGCTGCTCTTGCACTTTTCCTCTCCACCGACAGCCATTGTCAAATTGCATCCTTAGGCCGAAGCTGCTGCCACATGCTCTCATAAGGGACATGCGGCCCCAACAGCCTGGCCAATCAGCAGCACCCTGAGGCCAGTTGAAAGCCCTTTGGCATGCCTTAGGATAGTGGGGTCCAACCAATCAGATAGAGGCCAGGCTTGAAAGGAGGGTCATGCTTGGCTCAGGGAGCTGCAAAGGCTGCCAATGAGAGTCCAGAGGGGGGTTTGAGTGGCTCAGAGGGAGGCTGCCAGAGAGGTCAGAGTGGACGAGGGCAGACTGACAGTTATTTAGTGAGAGGCTGAGCTCTGTGTCACTCACAACAGCACTCAGCCTTTGTACTACTGGGCCGGCTCTAATGGGACTGTCACCTTCTAATTGTCCGACTGGGGATGCAGAGAATGACAAACGGATACATACGCTCAAATACACAGACAATACAAAGAGACACACACAAATACACAGATAAACACCTGCACCCTCACAGATACAACTAGCAAACAAATCCTTTATGCACAAATGTTTACACTGTTTTTATGCTGAAAGAGATTTGTGTTTATGGGAAATTCTCACAAGGTATGTAAGACTGCACCAATCTGCACAACCATTAACAGCAAAGGCCTCGGGCTAATTTATATAATACACCTGTGTTACATTATATGTGTATGACATCTGAATATATTTGCTAACCACCAATTGCTACCCACCATGTTCACCCTGGTTGCTAACCTTGGCTGACAGGTTTTTGGTGCTGGGCAGGTAGTGTAGTGTTTTTTTTTTTGCTGAAGGCTGCCGGCTGCTGCTGGAAGGGAAGTTATTGAGAGAAAGGTAACAGTGAAAATCTGTCAAAAAAACAAAACAAAGCGCTATACAAGTCTAAAATGTTCTGTAGAACTGAGGGGAAAAGCAGAGTTGGGTTATGATTCTCTGTTTGTTTGTCACTATTACAATGATTTATTCCATTTTTAAAGCTGGGGGAAGGCAGGTAGTTTGTTTTGGCATTGTTGGAAAAAAAATCCATAATAATCTTTCAGCATATTGTAATTTAAGGGGTCTGAGAGGAAACGACTGTTTCTGTATCTCTTCCTTGGCTCTGTTTTCAGGCTTTAGTAAATCTATCCTGTGACAGGAGACTTTGACCAATCACCGGTCAATTCAGAGAGAGAAGAGAGTGTTACAGTCTTGAGGCTCTAACATCATCAGCTAGAGCTGAAAACTGCATTGTGCTTTCTGGACCACTCCAACAAGAGGACATGTACTCTAGAATATAGATGGAGTCAGGTTTAGTATTTGGAAGATCTGTTCTGCGGGAGGCAGGTTAGACAGTACTTTGTCATCAAAATCAAATATGTTGAACCAGAATAAAGGGAACTTTATTCCTGGAGACCTTGTTTTTGTGGATAATTCAGCAAGAAGAAACTCCTGGATTCTAGGATGCGCTCTGAGGATCAGATGCAAGAGGTGTTAGAGAAAAAGGGAGTGAGGGGTGTACGGATTAAAACCGAACATGTCAACAAACTCTTTTCTAAACTGACTCTGATTTTCTATCACAGACACTGTACATATATTTGTAATGAACCAGGTGTATGAACCAATGCTGATTGGTATTATCTGCTATGTAATAAAGAATTAGAGACTGAACTATCAGAGTTATCTTGAGGTATTGAAATGGTTATGGTTAATTACATGACAATCTACCCCTGCTATCAATAGATCATGGAAATGACTATGTTCAAATCATACAGCTAAGTCATTAGGATTGGTGTAGTCTAGTACAAAGCAGTTTGTGACCTCACCTTTACATACAGTATATAATGTTGTGTTTGCTGTTTGATTCAATTGTCACTCAATTATACAATATGTGATATAGCCCACTGCTGTGGGATAGCAATTTGGACAGAAAATATGACACATCACCAAGGAACAGCTACCGAAGAGGAAGAGGTGGCGCTCTGTTAGAGTACAGAAACTACTGTACCACACAATCGACCCACTGAAGCATTTAAAGAGCTTGAACCCAATTAAACTCCCACATTTTTGCTGTAGCAGAGTCAAACTCATCATGTTTTGAGATTTCCACACCTTTGGGAAAACACGCAAATATCTTGTAAGTTCTGACATTAATGTCAAAATGTTGCCATGTTTGAGACTTTCCCATTGGAGAGAATAAAGTCCTGAGTAACCTGGGGTGAGCTGACAACTCACATTAGCACTTTCCTTATAGAGAGTTCTACCAGTCAAATCTGTTAAAGTAACTGAGTTAGAGAATGAACATTTTATTAAAGCCTTTGGCTCCACAACTACTGAAACTCAGAGTAGCCAATGAATGAGTTACAACTTCCTGCCAATCAATTACGTGGTATTGACCATTGTAACGGTGTCCCTACAGTTCTCCCTAAAAAATCAATCAGACAGTAGCAGTTGATTTAGAATGTTAGCGCCAATACCAAGAAAGTGGATTACATCACTCCAGTTCTGAAGTCTTTACACTGGCTTCCTCTGCCTCAAAGAGTTGATATCAAAATACTTCTACTGGTTTATAAATCCCTAAATGGCTTAGGGCCAAAATATATTCCCACCCATATATGAACCACCCAGACCTCTCAGGTCAACTGGGACAGGTCTGCTTATTGTCCCCAGAATCAGAACTAAACAGCGGCAAGCAGCATTTAGTTTTTATGCTCCACATATTTGGAAGAAACTTCCAGAAAACTGCAGGTCCGCCACAGAACTTTCTTTTGATGTTGCCTTTCCTTAATTTTTTAAACTGAACTGTGAATTTTATTATTGCATTTTATCTCATATTAATTTTTATACTCAATTGAGAATCATTTTTTTTATGTCGTATTAAATTGGTATTCTTTTTTTTCTTTTTTGCTTTTTGCTTCTTAATGTTTTATGTAAAAAACTTGAGTTGAGTTGCCCTGTGCTGAAATGTGCTATAAAATAAAATTGCCTTGCCTTTGCTTGCCTAGACATGAGACGAGGAAGTAGTAATAGTTCAGTAAGACTACATGTGCTTAGGATGCTGAGTGACTATAAGTTCATTTTGCTGCTGCCTGTACTGAGTACACTATCCCTCACTGCCTGGAAACTCGGCTGGGGGAAAAAGCAATTGATGGGAAAATCTTTTTTTTTGGTGAGAATTACGGCAAGTGTTAAATTTAGATAAATTCAGTCTTGAATTATGTAATATAATGGCACTGATTTTTGTCCTACTACCTCGCGAACCCATAGGTTGATAAAAACACACACATGCGCACTAACCCACACAAACTAACTAGACACAATGGGCACAATGCATTTCTATACACAAGGGTGCTACCCTCATAAATAGCAGACAAAACAAGCGGATCCAAAAACAATATTATGAGCTCATTATAAACTTTAATGAAATACACTGTGCATTATGAGGTTGTAAATAAACCACCATGTTTTCATTTTTAATACTGAACAAACAGCAGTATAGACATTACAATATTGAGCTAACTTGCTCCCACGCAAACACAAACACACGCACACACACGCACACACACACACACACACAGTGTCAAGTTTTTTTCTGTGTGGAAAGTTAACTTGAGTGGTGGGCGAACTTAAAAAATTGTTTTAGTTGGTGTGCTTCCGTTTGCTTGCTGCTGATAGCAACTCTCTCTAAATGAGGAGTCATTCTAACTGTAACATGACATTTAACACTACACTGTACCTTATTATATTACCCATAAGCACTACCATAATGGGCTATTCAAAATAATGAGGTAAACCAAATCATACTGAGATGCACTTTAATATGCCGGATCACTTATTCACCTTAAGACCTTTATTTTTACACAAGAATGTGAATGTCTGATACCACAATTTGACTTAGCTCCATGGAAATGACATGGAGTCTTTGTTTTTTCCCTTGGCTATGAAATCAAAAAATGTAAATGTCTAGAATGTGCTCTTGAATTTATTTCCTGCTCATATTATTTGTTTTCCTTGTCCGTGAGTCAAAGAGGGAGCCAGTGTTTGAGACCTGGTTAAATGAAAGGCGGGTCTTTTGGTTCCCATATTCAGACTGCTTTCCATCAGTTTTGCCTCATTGACCCTAGTGTAGGTGCTGCAGGAGACGGTTTAGATGAGATGCCACAAATGGCCTGAAACTAATGTTGGCCTCCCTCACCCTGCAGTTTTTTTTTTCAATCGGAGCCTGTCCCCCCTTTACCATGTCCCACCCTTACTGCTTTTCAGTTTCTCAAAAGGAGTAGTTCTCACCATCTACTTCAGTATCTATATAACTGTTGCTGTTTTTCCACTTCTCCATTTCCATTGCACCTACATCCGTCATGTCAAATAATTTTTCAGCGTGCTCAGAAGCATTTTCCATCTGAGCACAATAGTAAATCAATGGAATCAAAGCTGCACCATGTCAAGGTGAAAATGACCAGCAGTGGAATGGCACAATGGCACTCTTTTAAACTGTTGGTGTCTGTGTGTATATGTGTATGTGTCTGTGTGTGTGTGTGTGTGTGTGTGTGTGTGTGTGTGTGAGAAAATTTTCTCTTTGTTTCAAAGTAAGTGAAAGTAGCTTTCAGAAGCTGATCCAGAATATTTCCATCTGATGGTGTGATGATGACGGTGGTAACATCAGAATGCACTGGAACATAACCTCAATAGCACCATAAATATTACACAATGACAATAAAGGAATAAATGGAAGATTATGCTCATATAAATCATTATTTACAATTAAATCAGCAAGGCTTTCTTGTGGATATGGAATTGGATTTGCATGGGGTTAATACAATGTTAATACAGCAGCCACATCAGCCTCTCAATGTACTTAGTAGGCTTTCAATTTTAACTTAATCGGGGATCAGGGACCGCGGCTAAGGGACGATGCTGCAGGTTGAGGCCGCTCTGGCGGGTTACCTCTCTCCTCAGCTGACTTCATCTTTTCTGCTGCCGACTGGCCCGTGTCGGGTGACTTCCACGCTGGTGGGTACAGCTTATCTGACGGCGGGCCAGGCTGGAGAGAGCCTGCACACCATGGCGGTTTTTCGAGCCTGCCAGGCAGATTTGCTGCTGGAGATGGACCAGAGAGGGAGCCCCTCTGAGGAGGTGCACAAAACCGGCTCCCACCGGCGGACCCAGGGGTGGCGTGTGGCTTCTTGTGGTCCCCCTCGAGCGGCTTGGGATGCAGGCCAACACTCCCGCGCTCCCCTCCCCGGCAGGTCGGGCCTGAGAGCCGTCATCCAGTCACGGCGGGGCAAGGCCAAGAGGCTGTGTGTTATGCCCCCGGAGGCCGACTGAGGTCCCCTCCAGGACGGCCGCTAGCGTTGTTGTCCCGCCGCCGTGGCGCCCGCCTGATACGGGTTACGCACAAATGTCTTTGTGTCCTGTCAGTGTAGTAGACACCTTGGTTCCTGTCCCAAGGACCCGGGCTGGGGGCGCCCTGTCGCCGTGTGATCGTTTCGACAGTCGCTTCCCTCACCGAGTGGGGCACGGTCATGGACGACCGCTCTGCAAGGGGTGTTTGGCAGGAGCATTACTCGTCATGGCACATCAATTGCCTCGAGATGCTGGCCGTGTTCGGGGCTCTGTGGAGCTTCCTGCCTGCACTCCTGGGTTGCCACGTGCTTGTCAGGTCCAACAATACGGCAGTGGTGGCCTATCTGAATCATCAGGGGGGTCTGTGCTCGCGCCCTCTCTGCAGACTGGCGCATTGGATCCTCCTGTGGTCCCTGCGGAGACTGCTCCCTCTCAGGGCGATGTTTCTCCCTGGGCTTCAGAATCAGGGTGCGGACCTGCTGTCAAGACGGGCTGAGGCCCGGGGAATGGCGGCTCCACCCCGAGGTGGTGGAGTCCTTGTGCGGAAGGTTTGGACCTGTAGCCGTGGACTTGTTTGCGTCTCAAGAGACTACGGACTGTCCTCTATGGTTCTCCCTGACGCCCCCGGCCCCGCTAGGGCTAGACGCCATGGTGCAGAAGTGGCCGAGGCTAAGTCTGTGCGCTTTTTCCCCCAGTTGCTCTGCTCCCGGGGATCCTGGAGACGGGCCGTCAGGAGGGCATCCGCCTGCTTCTTGTTGTAGCGGCCGACCCGAGTATGGTTGTTGGACCTGATGGCGCACCTGGTCGTTCCCAGGTAGAGGGCCGGGTTCTTCACCTTTGCCCTGCCCTGTGGCGGCTAGGGGTCTGGCCCTTGAGGGGGCCCAGTGCCTGGAGGCGGGCCTGATGGCAAGAGCGGTCGAGACTCTCCTTAGCTCCAGGGCCCCGTCTACACGGAGGATGTATGGCCTGAAGTGGAGCGTCTTCTCTGCCTGGTGCAGAGGACGCATGCTGGACCCAGTTACCTGCCCGGTGGTTCAGGTGCTGGAGTTTCTGCAGGACCACTTCTCTGGTATGGCCTTTCCCCATCCACCCTCAAGGTTTACGTGGCAGCCATTTCGGCTTTCCATGCCCCTTCGAGGGATGTGTCTCTTGGGTGGCTTCCCCTGGTCGTGCGGTTCCTCCGTGGGACCCGGAGGTTGTGACCTGCGACTCGCCCTAGGATTCTCAAAAGCTTTGGCTGTGGCCCCCTTAGAACCCATGGAGTCTGCTGAGGCCGTGTACCTGACCCTGAAGATGGCCTTCCTCCTCACCTGGTGGTGGGGGACCTCCTGGCTCTTTCGGTTACTCCCCGATGCCTGGAGTTTGCCCCGGGTAACGTGAGGGCCATCCTGCACCCCGTTCCGGGCTACATTCTCGAGGTGCAGTCCACTGTAATGGGGCCCATGGTATTGCAGGCGTTTCATCCTCCACCTCATGTGACGGCGGAGGACGGGAGGCTCCTTTTGATCTGCCCTGTCAGGGTACTGAGTGTCTTCACTCTGAGGTCCTCCTGGTGGAGGTCGACAGACCAGTTGCTGGTGTGTTTCGGGTCCGCCAGGGCTGGGCTCCCCGCTTCCGTATATACTATCAGCAACTGGATCGTTCAGACTATCTCCCTGGCTTATCAGGTGCGCGGTTTGCCTTCACCTATGGCTGTACGGCCTCCACGGCTCTACTCTCTGGAGCGTCTCTCCAGGGGGTTGTAATGCGGCTGGCTAGGCCACTCCTCACACCTTCTTCAGGTTCTAGAGTCTGGACCTTCCCTCCGCACCCGGCACCCGGGTGCTCTCCTCCTAGTTGTGCCCACAGGTTGCTTGCAAGCTAGGGCAGGCGGGGCTCCGGCGCGGGTTAGTGGGTATCTCGTTCCCATAGTGTCGTAACCCCTCGAAGGGGAACGTCTCGAGTTACGTATGTAACCCTTGTTCCCCGAGCTAGGGGAACGAGACACTGCGTCAGTTCGCCGCCCCTCGCCCCACCTGGAGTGCCTTGCTTTATAGAAAGAGCTAATGAGCTATGTGCCGGTGTGCTTATATGCCCCTACGGTTATGCCGTCACATGCTACCGTTCTCACTAGGACCAATAGGATTGGAGTAGTTTTCATTCGCATTCAGCCCTGTCATGCCTAAAGGCGTTCCCATAGTGTCGTAACCGACGCAGTGTCTCGTTCCCTATCTCGGGGAACAAGGGTTACATACGTAACCCAAGACGTGATTCATATACAATTTAGCTGGTAGATTTCCCTCACTCACTCACTCACACACACACACACACACACACACTAAGGCAACTTCAACACTCACATGGCCCCACACGCACAAAGGAAGCCCTTGAGATTTAATCCAACCATCTAACACCCAACATGAGAAAAAAGGGATAAAGAGTGTCCATTTCTCCAGCAGGGGAGAACATTTGGTTCCACCTCTGACACTCCACAGCTTTGCTGTGTGTGTTTTCTGTGAGGGTGACTGTTTTCTTTGCTTTGGTGGAAAGAAATCTGCCCTTTTGCCGACACATTGGTGAAAGGCGATTTCCGTAATCTGGGAGTGTAAGCCACCCTGTACAAATGGGCGTAAGGGATTTACGTGTGTGTGTGTGTGTGTGTGTGTATATATATATATATATATATATATATATATATATATATATATGTGTGTGGGTGTGTATGTGCGTGCGTTTGTGTAGTTGTGTCAGAAATGCCAGCAGAAAGCTGCATGTCTGTCCGGGTGTCTGATAAAAAGTATCTAGTGACAAGACAGAGCTTAGAGTACGATGCCAACATGGGAAACTTGCTTTTGATTTCCCTTATTTCTAAATGTGTTGTAAACAACTGGTTGTAGTCAAGAACTGGTTAAGTAAATATTCATTAAATGTGTATTGATTTATTGTGAGAACAACAGAACTGTGAATAGCAGCTGAGCTGCAGGGCAAAAATAAATCCTTTTGCTTCCTGGGGCCATGTATGTATAAATGTATGTAATGTATAAACAATGCATACGCAGAGAAACCCTGCTCACCTTCAAAACTATTAATAACTATGAAATACTAATTACTTGATTACTTATAATTACTTAGCTTATTACTATTGAATTACTATTATTTAATTTTGATTGAATATTAAAGCTCTAGTGCGTAACTTTTTGATATTAATAAACATCTGTTACATTCAAGCCATTGCCAAATGAGTTGCTACAAAGTTAATTAAGACTATCACTGACAGCCTTTTATACACTATCAGCTCCACACAACTCTCTCTGTATTTCTCAGTCTGGCTGTGTTCAGAAGATTGTGTTGTCCGGTGTCTTTCCCGTGCAGAAGCTCGAGTGAAGATGATGACCTCTTCTGAAGAATCCATCATCTTTTTGTAATCCTCCGTGTCCTCCTTAACTACGAGTAACTGCGTGGAGGAGGGGTGATGGAGCATACGCAATCATGGAAGGCTTGTATCATGTGGATGCACCGATAGTGTTGCTGTCATTACTTAGAATTCCTCATGGGGGAGACAGAAACTACGCACTATTGTTTTGTTTTTTTATCTCCAAAAGTGACAGAACAAAACGGTCGTCATGATCACCCATCAATTAGGATGTGCCTTAATTTACAAAGCTACGTATTGTGATGTCTAAAACAGTTCACTAGCTATACTAACAGCTGTAGGAACACTACTGAGAGAGAATGCTCCTGAGTAATCCTTAGAACTATTCTTCTGAGACCAAGCATGAAGAGCATATTTGTGTGCTTTCCAAGCAAAGATTATTTTCTCCGTCTGCGTGTCTGTGGCGCCCAGAGGCACAGCAGACAAATCACCTGGCATCATGACTTAAATCGGAGACAAGAGCAGTGCTTTTCGCCTGCTGGGTGTGATTGATAGAAAAATTCCAGAATGTTGTGCCTCTTGGCCTCGTGGTGATCGTAAAAGATATTACTCTGTATATTCCGCACTCTTCTTTCCTGCCTGACCCGAGTAAGTACTAAAACAATATATAGGTTGTCTACCTATCTTAGCTTTCTCTGCAAAGTTTTGTGGTGCAGAGACGTGATGAAAACATTCCACATCCTGTGTGCTATTTGCTGAAATGATACAAAACTGTCACTTACTCTGACAAGCATGTGGGGGAAGGGTCCTCTGGAGTTTTCAGGTACATTGATAGGCGGGATGACCCAGTCTCTCTTCTGTCGCCTTAGTGCATTGGCAGAGGAGCTCCTCTGATGTTTTCGAGGAAACTTGATAACTCTGAGTTGAGAGTCCCAGACTCTTGACAGCATTTCTTCAATGCCACCCTGAAAGAAAAAGCCAAACATATTATATTGTGCCAGATATCACATTGTATAACTTGTGCATGATATCATTTGACAAATGCAATTTTGCCACGACAGGTTGGAAGAAATCTATCAAGTGTTTTCTCCTGGAATTGAATTGAAACTAAAATACTGGTTGTCACGCTGACAATAAGCCAATTTTGGAAGAGTGACAGTGCGGAGGAAATATAAATATTATTCTTAATGCTGCCGCATCACATTTTATTAGGCCCTTGGCAAACACACTTCACCTGCCCAAGCCCTCGGCTAAGAAAGTGAGACCTCTTCCTGAAGTGTTGTGCTTTGTTTGCATGCCTGCACAGATTTTTCAAGCAGACATTATTTCTGTCCGTCCCTGTCCTCTCTGTCCCTGCTGAAGATGGAAAACGATGCACCACTTTGCCCTGACAGAAGCCTATCATCAGATAAAACAGGTAATGATGACATTCCATTGTAATGACAAGGGGAGAAAAACAGTAAACCACACTGCAGATTTGTCCTCGCAGCAAAAACACTTAGAAGACTCAAAGCAAAACACACAATTAAACAGCTAATTTTTTTCCTTAGTAATGCTAAAAACACAATGTGTAGTTCTTGTAGATTATAGTTGAATTGTTCAGTCCAGAATGTGTGTTTCACTTCATATTTTTGATGTTGAGCTAACGTTCACTACATTCTACATCATACAGGACCACGGTATTAGGGGCAACTCCTTTGTAGGAGTGTAAGGGTGCATATACACCCTCTGCAATGATTCCCTTCAGCTGCAACTGCAAAGAGAAGATTGTGTTCTTACCTATCTTGCCTGGTGAAATGAGGGTTAGAAGAGTGTGTTAAAGACAGTTTTTTCCCCAATCCTCCATGGTGTCCTCCTGTGTAAAATGGTTGTATTGCTGTAATCCACCTAATCCCTATTGTTGTCTCTGCGCCATGTGTACACACACACACACACACACACACACACTCTGTCACTGCTGCTGTCACCTGAAGCACATTGGAAATCTGTCTGCTCATCCCACCAGGAACACACACAGTGCAGTCACAAAGGCAACGTTATGCACACGAGAAAGCACGGACACGTTACCAAGGCAAGCACAGGCCAGCAGTTCATCATATCATTATACACCTGCTTTGCCTGTGAGAGATTCAAACTGTAAGCTGCACCTGAGCAAACACAGCATATATTTCCATCTTTTGTTTCAACTCTTCACACATTCACAGGAGCAATGGGGATCAAGCGCAGACCTCTGGGCAACCGGGGATGAGGGTTTATCCCAGTAGGACCACGGCGTAGGACAGAAAGAGGAACGAGGGGACCATGTGTTTCCCAGATAAGATAACTCTCGTTCCGACTCCACTCATCCAAAACACTCACAGGTACCAACTGGCACGGTGGAGGCAGGGTGCTGCCAGCCCCCTCCATGGGCGGCAGATGGAATTAATCTCTGTCTCTAAATGTGTTTCTTGCAGATGCTCATTTGAAACAAACCAGGGAAAACAAACATCATGTTGCAAAAAACTAACTTGTAAGAGAGCATAAACAACACTCTGTGGCAGATGATGAAAAATCATCAGGACTGTCTCTATGCATATGGACAGTTATAACATTTATATAATAAATGATACCACAACACTGCTCCTCTTCAACTATGCTCAGTCCAGTGTGCTGCTACCATGATATATAACGTATCTGCCTTTCCCTGCTATCTGCAGAAAAAACATAATAAATGAATAGTTGCAGTATATAGCATACAGTATACACCAATCAGCCCAATGACGTAGGTAGCACATCAGGCCTTTTGATAACAAGGTTAAAGCATCCGATTGGTCAGGCCCCAACATTCCTTTGGAAATGTTGCCAAAAGATAAATGAAGAAGAGAGACGGTCAGGAAGAGAGACAGGCACGGAGAGAGACAATGAAAGGGAGACGTCCTTTATTGTAAGTCTGTTTGTGGATGATATCAGCGGCTGCATGTGACTGTCACTTTCAAAGAGCATCGCAGATGACAGGCTGTTGGCACTGTGACAATACCAGAATTACAAAGGAAAGAAAGAAAACTGGAAAAAGCTGTGTATGGGCTGCCAGGAAGCCTTGTGCTTATTAGGATTTGGGGATTTTTGGGGAGATATTTGTCTGAATGTGTGTCTATGAATACAATATGTGCATGTTAGTGTGTTCAGTCATGCATGTGCACACGTATGTGAAATCATTGATGCAGGTGTGTGTGCACACATACAAATGAGTACAAATAATGCATGAACATATGTGCGGTTGTAGTTGTCTGTGTGTGTATGTGCATGAACACATGACAAGTCAGTTAGTGTGTCCCTGATACGCCTGGGGCTCCTGAAACCCAGAGGCAGCCAGGGCCAGCTGGCAGCTCCTTGCTCCCAGGCAGGCTGCACATTGCTCGGGCATTCTTTAGGCCCGAAGCCCCCGAGCCCTGGAGCTGACATCTGGAGGTTATCAGTCTGACAAACGGCAGAACAATGCAATAAGAGTGTGTGCTCATTTCTCCATTTCTGTTCAGTGTGGCTCTAAAAACATTTGATTCAGGTCTTTTGATGTTATTTTTTAATATCTTTAGTGCTGCAGTTCCCTTTGCTGGTTCGCTATGATAAAAAAAGAGATCACAGTGCTAGTCTTCAGTAAGGAGAATGTTCTCTCATGAGATCCTCTCTCAAAAACTAAAGGAAAGAAAAAAACATTTAAATCTAACTTACGTATATTAAAAAAGTATTGAACTTCTCATAGCTGATATTTCCCTGTAGAGACTTGCAGCTTCCAAGTGTAGATTGTCAACATTATCAGGCTATAATCACAAAGTGAAAGCACACATCAAAAGCGCAACCATCCAACCCTGCCGGTACTGCTTTTTATCAACCAGTGGACCCCAGGGTCCTACGTTTCACCCTGCTGCCAGCCGTATATGTAATCTACCTTGAACAGGTGAGGCTGGCTCTGGAGAGTGTGGTAAAAATGCAAATCAAATAAGCACTAAAATCCACTCCGGGAAACCAGTCGACTCAAATCCAGTGGTGCATAACTGATGTGCTCTAAGCTGATGGAGAAGGCAAACCAACATGCCATGAAATCAGTATGAGTTGGAGAGCACTCAACGAGGGGCCCTACCTGTGTGAGGCGCGATAGCCTGAGTACATAGACACAGTGGAAAGGGCTCTCAGGCCAAACATGCGCTATACTTCAAATGCTGTTATATTGTACACTGGAAAACACATGAGCTGGTTGATTATGGAGCAAAATCCAAATATGCTAATTTTCGCTGCTAAAACAGCAAAGTGAGAAACTAAACCAGTTGTTAAAAGCAAATCAATGCACTCTCACTGGTGCTATACAACAAAGCTAACATAGCAAGATAAAAAAGTCATAGTTTATTCTATGTTGAAGCCAATTATTCAGAGTATACATGAACCAAGCATACAGTTTGTTACACTACAATACCTCTCTCCACACATTATCTTTCTCTACATAAAAAGAGCTGGTATTTGAGATGTCTGTTTATTAGTGAGAAGAAGAGGATCTCCTGAACTGTTTATATCCTCTGTTGCCATGTTGATAACGCAGAGATCGGTTGTGGTTAGGTGATGCGATTATGATAACCTCTTCTCTAAAATAACTATTTTAGACTTTCAGAACAAAGATATTGGCTCAGATATCATCTACTTACCTCTGTGTCTGTTTGCCGAACTGGAAAAGGAATAATTTAATTCCAAGAAATCATGTCATTGCATTAAACTGCACACACCACCCTCTTGTTACCTGTCTTACTGCATTTACTACTTTATAATGCCATATATCAAAGGAGAACACCTATGTGAGCGTTTAGTTTTCTAACTCACTGCTGTTTTCAGTAATAACAACAAATAACAAGATATTTTGCACAGACATTCATGGTCTCCAGCAGTGTTGTAATACTCAAGACTGGTCTGGTCTCGGTCTCAGATAACGAGGAATCTGGATTTATGTCAAAACCGGACAAGACCACAGCTCCAGGGATATCACTACATTGTCTTTGCATTGTCTAATTTTGTGTGTCAACATTATTACCATGACTGGATGTAAATCTTCTTGCTTCAAATGCAACCAATAACTTGACTCATTCCCAATTTGAAATCTGTTACTGTTATTCTCCTCTTCACTTTTCATTGAGATATATTTCTCAGACAAAGTAAGACACCTTGTCACTTGGGTCATAATAGTGTAATTATGTTTCTCTTTCACTTTTAGTGTTTTTTCTCTCAATTATAAAAATGGTCAAACTGAAGAAGCGAGACAGGGAAGGCAGCAGGGAACAGGAGCCCAGATGGACTGAACAACATGACCTCGCCCACGGAGTCAGAGCTTTGTCTGCAGGGCTGTTTGACATTATAGCAGGTCACAGATTCAAACCAGAATCTGCTTCTATATACAGACTGACCTTCTGCTTATTCCATGTCAAATGAAGGGAAAGCTGCCTTTCAATAAATGTTACATTCTGGAGTGTTTAAAATGTAATAAATAAATTAGTCAAACAGCTAAACTGTGATCACTTAGAAATGCCATCCTTCCCTCTCAAGTCATAAATAGTAGATGTGATTGAGGACAAAATGTTTAAAAGGGTGATTTATTTAGTCTTGTGGAGGTTGTCACTCAATGTTTCACTCAGTTTGAACGCAGGTCCGTCAGAAATGGTAGTACTGGAATGTACAGTATGTAACAAGCAAAAAATTAAATTTAATCAACCACAAACTAGAGCTTATTTCTGGTTCCTCAAATCTCCTTCACTCATGCTCCTGTTTCACATTATCCTGTAGCACAGACTGTATTACAATAATTACATTTTTTAATTAATAATCTTAATAATCTTAATGAAACAGGTATTCATTTTTATTTCTCCTCAGGCCATATCAGGAGATTGGAACTAAATTTGACTGCAGCACTAGCACGTATTTATATCATCTGAGTGACAAGAACATATGTAAACATTGTTCTTGCAGAAATGCATATTGTACATATAAAAGCTGGTTTTCAAATCCCCATGTGATTAGAGGAAACATATTTATTTCTTGTTCAATTATTGACTATTTCTCCAGCTCCATGATGTGGGGAACATAATTAAACATGGAAACTACATCACCTGGTCCTCGCAGACTCCGGTAGAGTAGAACATTAGCTCAATCAATGTCAATTATTTCCCAGTCTCCATTATTGCACTGCCAGCAGTGGGCAGAATTTTAATCCCCACTCTCAAATTGCTTTAGCTACATGAGTCTCAGGCTTTTTGTCATGATTAGAAACATGACTGAACATTAAGCCCAATGGCGTTCAACAAGCAGTGCAGGAAAAATGATAATGGGTTTGTCGCTCAACAAAGTGCAGCCCGGTGGTGTAAGTCAGTAACAGTGGCTTTACCTTCGGCCCTGTGTAGTTTTACAGTCTCTGTAAGCTAATAGAGCCTTGGCAGCAAATAGGGCCATGTCTCTTCTTATCACATACAAGTAGAGAGACAGCTTAGAGACACAAAGATTGTGAACATTGTGTGTACATGCAGGGTCGGAGAGACACAGATTCTCAAAAAAGTGTTCTTACTGTAAATGTTAAAAGAAGGACTCTGAAAAACAGACGGCATTAATGGTCTTGATCAGTGCCTTTCTAGAAGCTAACAACCTAGGATTCAGCTTTAATGGGATTTTATTGAATCCAAATGCAGTTTCAAATCATCTAATCAAATCCAAATCTTTTTTTGAATATTTTCATCAAATTTAATTAGGTTTAGCTTTCAACACTTGCAAGTAACTAAAGCTAAATAAAACAAAAATCTGTAATAATCACCATTTGATGATTAGGCCGACAGAGTTTCCAATATTGTATTCAATGTTAAAGTGCTAATATTATGCTCATTTTCAGGTTCATAACTGTATTTAGAGGTTGTACCAGAATAGGTTTTTGTGGTTTCATTTTCAGAAAACACTATATTTTTGTTGTACTGCACATTGCTGCAGTTCATCTTTCACCCTGTGTGTGCATCTCACTTCTGTTCCATCTGTGTTGGGAGTCGCACATGCGCAGTAGCTAGGTAAGGACTACTAGCCAGTCAGTAGCAGAGTATGAGGGCGTGCAACGCTAGCAGCTAGGCGAGCATTTGTGTTACAAAGTGATGCGTTCGGCACGGAAGTAAAGGCTGGACTACAATAGAGCTGTTTGGAGCAGTTTGTGAACAGTGTTTTCTGTTTGAGATGGTAAGTCCCTTTGGGAGGGACTTTGGGCTTTTTCACTTTATAAACCTATAACGTGCACAAGAAAAAGATATATTACACAATTAAGGAAAGGGAAAAAGCCAAAAGGCATTCTATGAGCACCTTAATTAAATGTATCTGATACATTTAAATACTTACCTACTTCTACAACCTATTTTTCTCTAGCTTGCTCTGAATACTAGAGTTCCCAATTCAAAACTATTAAGTTTCCAAGGTTAAAATATTGATATGAGATAAAATTCTCCTGAAAGACCCGGCCAGCTACATCCCTTCCACTCTGTCTTGCTGAATTACAAAAACACACAGTCTACTCTCGGTCACTGAGTGCTGTTACATAGTGATGTTACCGTCACAAACTATTTTTGACTGAGTGTAACCAGGCAACAGCAAATTTTTTTGCTAATGAAAATAAAAACTTTGTGAAGCAATTTGCATTTGCAATTGTGTTTATGCGTTCCTGAATGTGTTTATGCATTCCTGAATGTGTTTTTCTTCATTACCTTTGTAAGGGCTAAAGGATGAGGATGTCCAGCCATGGCTAGCTTAACGGTGGTCTCCCAGATGTGTGGATCATGGAGCCCTCGGGCCGTCACCATGAACTGCACAGGCTCTGACAGGTTGGCCAGGTCCTGCTCGGCGTACACCGACCCATCGGACCTCACACTGAAGTTGGGGTCGCTGCTGACAAAGCCCACCTCTCTGCTGCGCTGGCAATCCTCAAACTTCACTGCAGAAACAGACATAAAGAGGAGAGGGGGTTATAGAATTAGAGAGCAGCACAGTGAGATTTACTTGGCGAGGTGTTCGAAAATCCCTTACACATCTGGCAGGTTAAAGATTAACCTGCATCCATCAAGACGTATCTTGAAATATCTCATCCCTTCTGCTGTCACTTTTGATTCCCCGCAAAACAAACTGCTTATCTGTTCCTGAACCGGAATACACAGGGAGCAACCTAATTCTTTTTCATATCATTCTTTTTCCAAACTAGACCGATAGCGATGTCAAAACAGCATTCCCTCAGCTTCTCCAGGGAAAGCATGAAGAGAAGGTCTAAAGCACGGTAGGCTGACCGGACCGATTGTGCTCTATGCTTTGCTGCCAGGCACATGGAGCACAGTCTTGAATGACATTTGAAGGGTTCTGCTCAACTAAGACCAAAGAAAGGGAATGTGAGGACTTTCATGTTTGCGCGAGCTCACACACACACACACACACACGCACGCACACACACAAACATCTGTTCTTGTTTCAAGAGTAATGTCTCATGTGTGTCTGTATGACCAGTATAGAAGGATGGTTTAGGTATAGGGGGTGTTTGCAGTCTTTCCACTTCATATGAGTGAAGGGTCATAGATAGAGACAGACAGAGCGATGGTGTTGGACTGTTGAGTGCATCAGTGCAGATTCTCCAGTGACAGATGACAAGAGTCTGCCATTACATTACACAAAACACAGGAGAAAACAACAGTCTCAGAAACAAGTATTTGGAAAATCCTTTCTTCCAATATCCCAAATTTAATCAACACTCAATGCATAATTATCCCACGATGTACAACATGATGCAAGGGTGTGAATGCTAAGAATGACTGATTTGTTGTTTTCAACATGTCTATTATGTTAACACACACACACACACACCATGCGCCTCACTCTACCCCCAAGTTGAAATGCATGTGCTCGGATCTTATCTCACAAACTCTGGCTGCTGATAACAAGACAAATTGATTTCATAAATCACCCAGGGAACAGATCACCTTTTATGAGCTATGGCAGCGTAATTTTTCAAAAATCCAACGTGAAAAAATCCGTAGCAAGCTTTTTATCAAGCCATCTATTTAATTTATCGCCCCGCTTCCTGTCAAAAGCAGCTCCAAAACAACAGGCTAATAAAGCATGAGAACTCCTTGGCCACTGCAGCTTAGCTTCACACAAACGAGGCTGCTTGTTTTGCTACGTTGGAGTAATTGCATGCGTAATGGGACGGATGGTAAACACAATTTAGACAGTTTGTCCGCATCTGTTCTGCAATCCATATTTTTTATTAAAAACATACAGCCCAGTAGAGAACAATGGTTATGTGAGTAATACGCTTTGTGTAAATTGATTGCCTTACTTTGGGGATCATTTATCAAGGCGGGAGGACAATATGACACAAACCTGCTTGAATTGTCCACAGATGAATTGTGATGGCAGGAATGTATTATGTAAATGACTTCAATTAGCATGAACTGAGCAGGCTAATTGTTGTCACTTAGAAAGGTCCCTTGTGGGGCAGCTGGAGAAGCGAGACTTAAGGACACAGCAAAGCGCTGCTTATGAATGCCTGCCTGTGTGTGAATACGAGTATGAGTGAATTCAAATGACAGGTAGTTTGAGAAAATCTATCCTCAGCTGTTGCACATATTTATTTGGATGTTAATTCTACAATAAAACCAGCGGGGTGTCCGAGGGTGGGTCTGTTGCCTTGTGTGCTGTGGTCGTGCCAGTTGGCATGGGAACACATGTGTGGTCTGTGAGGTAATGCCATTGTGCTGCATTTTTAGAGGATTGTTTGCGATTTTCTGTTAGGGCACCGGGCCATTTCTCAGTTTACCATTCAGCCCCTACTGGTTAATAGCTGCGAGGGGCTGGGACCATGACCCTGATTCTTAACACATCTACTTAGTGTGAAGATAAATGCTTTGCTATTCATTAGAAAACCTGTTCACAAATATGTTCAAATCAGGTGGTGGAATCTGATCAGCCACAGCGTTGAATGGAGATGAAAAAGACAACGCTAAGACGAGATACTGATAAAGACACTATGCATGTGTGTGTGTGTGTGTGTATGTGAGACTAATAGAGAGAGAGAGAGAGATATGGTATGATAAAAGGAAAGGCGGGAGGACCAGATACTGTAGCACAAGAGCTGTAACACTGGAGAAATTTATGAATGTAATTGAGAAACTATATCAAACAAAACCATAATTGGAACAATTTTCTCAACCTTCTGAAAAAAACTCCTTAGTTTAAAGTACCATTTCAAGACAAGAGAAGGTTATAATCAAGCAAAGCAATGCAGATTATTCATTGCTGTCACATCATAATGGAAACAGAACCAGTGAGTGAAGACTAACGCTGCTGATAACTAATCTGTGCTTATTTGTTATTGTTCTCCAGTGCATGACATTTGTTTTGCCACGTTACGCTTGGCAATCTACGGCCTCCCTTTATAAGAAAAATTGAACTTGAAATGAATAAACGAAAGCGTGTCTTCCAGCTGACGGCCCTGAAGGTCAGTAAACCCGCAGTCCATCAATTAAAAGACAAAACACATCCATAGTCCACTGTGTGCTGTGTGGTTGTCAGTAGGCTTGAAAAGTCCTCAACATATTAATTTAACAACTCATTCAACATGTCTTTAAGGATCAAGAACATATCTAATTGGAGACATCATGATACCACATTTCAAGCCACTGGGTGGCCTTGTTTGCCCAGCATGCCGCTCTCTGTCAGGGCAACTCACTGTGTTCAATGAAGTTTGAACGAGTTTCTGAACATATTGCAGAAACAGCATGGACTAAAAGGTGAATTATTGTGATGAAAATCTTTTCGTACGTATACATGGCTGATAATGAAATATGCGGGCCATAGACTGTATAATATTATTGTTGATTTTAAAATCGATAAAGCAGGGGCTGTTTTAGGGTGTGGCTATGATGTGATTGCCAGTGAAAGTGTGCTTACACTCTACAAAACGTAGAGTGTAAGCAGCTCCTCCCTCACTCCTCCCTCTCGTCTAAAAGCGTCACATCTGCAACCAGGATGGCTGTGCCTGTAATGGCAAACACAACGACTCACAGCAGATCTCCACAAACCAATGGGTGACGTCACACATGCTTTGTCCATTAATATTATATAGTCTACGGTGCGGACATGGCTAATGCACTATATGGGAAGGCTGAAAGTGTTGCTTCAAACCGCCCTCTCAGCAGTTCAGAATCAGCAAACAGTGTAAGCTGTATAAAATAAGGCTCAATTTTGTGCCTTGCTGGTTATGGTTGTGGTGTTTTTATGTTAATTGCCTTATTTGTCTATGAGTGTATGAATGTGTGTCCCTGTGCTTTCCATTGGTTGAGGAGGAAAACATCAAGGGTATTAAACCACCAGCTCAAGTGTGTGTGTAAGTGTGTGTTTGCATTTGGGTCTTCTATTTTGTAGCCTAGATAAGTGCAAATGTGTGTGTGTTTTGCTGCATCTGTGTCCCTGTGTGAGCTTCTCTGGGTGTATTTTGTCAGTGTGTGCATGCTCCGTGTGTGTGTGCGTGTGCGTGTGTGTGTCAGAGTGTGTTCTGTATATTTTAGTGTGTCCTGCCATGCAACGCGGTGTTTGGCAGGCTGCTGAGGCTGGTGTCATTCTGCTCGGCTGCTCTTCTCTGGGCTCGTACTGCAGTGAACATGCTGTCCAACGGAGCGGTTAGCGCAACAAAGACGCGGCTAAAACAGAGCAGGCAAGCAGCCGTGACTGGCGGCGACCACCAAGTTCTCCAAAAACACACACACACACAAACACAGAGACACGTTTATGCACTTTGTCTCTTCCTGCCTGTAGATCCACAACAATACCCTAGAGGAGGCCAAAGTCGCTCTTGTGTGGAAGCAATACATGTGCATAATGTAGATGACAGGTAGTAACTCTGCACAGCCTGCTTTGTGCATCCATACAGAGCATGCCTCCCTCATCCATCTGTTTCCGCCTACACCATGTTCACCTGTCGACCATGCACGCCTCCTCTCTCCCATTCTCTCTGTTTCCTGTCACTGTCTCTTCCCTGTCTCCTCCACTTCCCTTTCTCCAGTGTTACAGCTCTTTGTCCTTCTTACGTCTTACTGTCCCTATTTCCTCCCTGTTTGACCCCCCACCTGTCCTCCTCCTTCTTTTTCTCCATTCGATTGTATTCCCTGCAGACTGATGCACTTTCTCCCTGATGCAAACTAGGAGAGTCTCAACACCCTGGTGGGTAAGTTATTACCATTGTTAAAGTGAGATGAAGGCATTGCACAAAAAACCTAAAAGAGGTGCAAAAAAAAGGCAACACAAAAAGGTCAAGATTTTACAGGCATTTATACACCTGTTAGCTGGTTTTAGAAGGGATTATTTGATTTTGCAGATCATTTTTAAGACTAGATGGATCTTTTTATAGACCTGTTTTATGTAAAAACCTTTATTACTGTCTTAGCATCCCTTTTATGTTTTTTTGCTTTTATCCTGCATGTCTCACCTTGTATGTATTGCTTCTACTGCTCATTTGATCTGTTTTTAATAAAGTTGTTTGTTTATTTGTGATTTGAAAGGTGTATAAATAATGTGATTATTCACATCATCTACAACAGCTAAAAATAGACGTTAAAAAGTAACACACTTCACATAAATGGGTTGATGTTGGACATGAAGGAGCCCTCTTTCTGTAGTTGGCACAGCGGTAAAGAGAAGTGAAAGTTAAAAGTCTCACTGTGGCATACTTGTTAGGGAGTCAGGTAACTAGGTCCAGACTGAGCATATGGAGCTGCTTTTGTTAAGGTGCTGTTTATCGCAGTTGTGGGACAATGTTAAGTAAACATTCCCTCTGGCACCCTACTGCTTTCCTCTAGCCAACGGGAAAATCAACGCCACCCACTCAATTTGCAAATAACAGTATTTTTGCCAGGCTGAGGCTTTGATAGACGGCAGCATGGAGCCCGCTGACGAGAAAAAGAACAGGGCTAAAATACACAACATGCTGTATGCAAGGAGCTGTGAAGTGCCTCTGTGTATTATACGGCTTTGTTCTGTGCCTTTGGTCAATTACAGAATTTTACTGTCTGTTATTTCTGAATAGCAGACCACTGCCTAGTGACGCAGTTCTGGACATGGACTCTAGAGGACCATTAAAAATCAATAACATCTCTGTTATATTAATATTGTAGTTAAATTATTTATTTATTTAGTAATTAGTAATAACTAGCGAATTCTGTCATGTGGAAACGGGAATGTTGGACCTAGGGCTGTAGTCAAGACCACCTTTGTCGAGTCCAAGACAAGTCCAAGACCAGGACTAGTCGAGTCTGAGTTAAGACCGAGTCCAAAGAGGTTTGAGTCCGAGTCAAGACCGAGTCCAAAGAGGTTTGAGTCCAAGTCAAGACCGAGTCCAGGACAGAAAAAAAGGTCTTATGCATGACAGTATCAAGACATCAATTTGGGTTATTTGTTGATTTAAAAGCAAAAACAGGGTCAGAACACCCAGGATATATGAGTATAGCCATTCCCCTTGATATCATATGGTCATAACTCATAATAGCTACATAGACAATACTGCTAAAGTAGGTACTAGTACTGAGCATTAGAACTGCTACAGTAGGTACTAGTACTGAGCATTAGAACTGCTACTGCTACAGTAGGTACTAGTACTGAGCATTTGAACAACTAAATGACAACATAGCTTTACTCCAGATGTAGTGTAGAAATTAAGTGAGCAGTATTACAGAGTGTAGCCCTATGGTTGGTTTATGGCTTCCCTAAAAAATATTGTATTCTATTGTTATTTGGACGTGGGTTAATAGGAAATACATGTATTTATACATGTTTTTATACATGTATAAATACATGTATTTTCAGAACACATTAAAGTTTGGTTAAACAACAATGAACAGAGTGTAATTTAACATATGTTCGTTTTATTTGAGACAAATTGCAGAATTTTAAAATAAATCCATCAGGAAGAAGTTGTTTAGGAAACACACACACACACAGACACACACAGACACACACACACACACACACACACACACACACACACACACACACACACAGACAGCTGGCTCGGCAACGTTAGCTGATGTCCGCTAGCATACAAACGGGCTAACTATAGCCAGTTAGCTTTTTTATAACGTAACAAAACCCACCCATGACGGCTCAAAAGGAGCACTAACGCCACAGGTCTTATGTTGACAACGTGGACGCAGATATAAGAAATTAGGAATATTTACCTAGTAAGCTAACTAGACTAACGCTGGTGCGCTAATGTTAGCAAACATTGGTGTAGCGTTAGCTAGCTGTCTCGAGTACTACAGCCCTGGTTGGACCCAAATGCAGAGATGGCAGACACATTAGCTCAAGGATTTATTTTCATGAAAAAATCACAATACACAAAGAAGTCCTGGATCCAAATCCACTAAATAACAAACATATACTGATCTGAACATGACAAAGACAACACAGAGACTAAATACACAGGGTAAAGAGGTAAAACAAGGAAGAGGTGACACAAAGGATGGAAACAGGTGAAAGACACACACACAATCACGAAGGCGGGAAAACCAAAAGACAGGAAGTAAAACAAGACAAGACAAGAAAGAAAAACAGACTACAAAAATAAAACAGGAAACAAACACACACACACACACACAACCATAACAAATTCAACCCCTTCCAGGTTGATTAAAGACCGTCCTGTATCAGCGTGTTGAGGTTTAATTCATAGTAATGCTATGACCTGCTTGCTCTACATTATCCCTTACGTAACTTCAGTGTAGTTAGAAGTTTGTATGCATGTTGCATGTTGCTTTTTTCTGATTTATTAAAAAAGAAAAATCTTATTTCCCCAGTATTAGAAATTCTAACTGAACAGTTAATGGCATGCTAGGATGCTCAAGCATTTAGTTTTTAAATAGTTTGATAAGCAGTGTCACTCACAATAAGCTGAATTATTGTTTTAATGATAAACTGAATCAAATGTCGCTCTGTGAAAGAAATCAACAAAACTTACTTTGCAAACTAAGAGATAATGTCCTTGACTTCCATATGAGAACCCACTGATCATACCTGTACAGTAGCAATGAACTTAAAAAAGTCTGGGTCCTGAGAAACATTCTGTGCTTTACCCAACATGTCAGCTTTTTAGGACCAAACAGAAACCGCCTTTTCAGTTTGACTGCCAAGCCTTTTTAAATGTTCTCTTTGGGGAAGTCGAGTGTTTTAAAAGTAAAATGACCCAGAAAAGTGCATGTGATCCTCCAGTACCTGAACATGAAGAAAGACTAATCATACAAGGCTTTAACCTAAAAGCTACTATAGAGACATTTGAGTCTAAGGATAATCTTTCCACCTACAAGAGGCAAAAGAAATGAGAAAATGTTATACCTTTCAGTGGGCGGTGGATTAAGTGCAGTGGAGCTGGGGTGATTGGCAAGTAAAGATGTCACATCTATTTTCTGACTTTGTGATTTATCATGCTGTCCATCCACAATGCTATGGAAATCCAGCCTACTATGCCCCCACAGGAATGCTTATAACTAACTCAATTTACGTGCTGCTGTTTTTAAAACACTGCAGGTACAATGTGACTTTTGTGAAAGACTTCTTTTTTTGCCGCAGTTGGAAATAAATTTCTCTGCCTCTGCAGTTCCCTGTTTTAACAAAAGCCCACACAGTTCTCTCTGACAGCTCGCTCTCACAAAAGGAAACCACTGTGACTCGTGTGTGTGTGTGTGTGTGTGTGTGTTGCTGTCTGCGCAGCTATCTGTGCTTATGCGTGCAAGGGACCCAGAGTGAAAGAAATACAGAGACGGAGAGGGAGAGGAGAGAGACATTGGAGTGGGAGTGTGTGACACTAGCTCTTTGCATATACGATTATTGTGTAGTTGACGCATAAATGGGTATGGGTGTCATTGACTCCCTGCGTTCTCAGTTGTGTGTGTGTGTGTGCGCAACCCGGTCTCAAGCCAGTTCATGAAATGGTCATGTTATTTTGATTTATTGATTTCTGTACATGTCACAATTTTCCCGGGTGAAAGTCCTGTGCTGTTTGGCCCATCCACCAACCCGACCAACCACCCTGCGTGGATTTTTGCTGTCAACCTGCAGTTGTGAGTGTCAGTGTTCATGCTTTATTTTTTTAACACCATGCGCTTATTATCTGGTGCACTTATGGCGCTAAAACAAAATCTTGCCATCTTGGTAGTGCTCTGTTATGTATATGGTCAACATCTGCCCACCACCCCCACCCCATCACACCTTTTGTTTTCCTTCCATCACCTTGTTCTGCAGGTATGGGGGAACAGCTGTAAAAACACAAGAATATAAAAAGGCTCTTCAAGCCTGTCCAGATACACAGATAGTCTTTACACTGCAGATCTGTCTGTAATGTATCCATACACATTCAGGATGTTGTGTGGGCCACATTCTCCGTGGCTTTTTTTCAACGGTTGTCACAGTATTTTATGTATTATAAATATTTCCTCAAAAATATTTGTTTTTTCTGCACACCACCTCACATCATCTCATTCTACAGTGAAGCTTTGCGCTACATTATAGCTGGAATCTCAGCGTTTGTTGCTTCAATGCTGCTGTATTCGCCATCCTGTGAGCAATTGGTTTTTTTGCACATCCCTCTTATCTCTGCATTAGCCTCCTCTCATGGGTATGGGCATGAGGAGGCTTAAGGAATGAGTAAGGGGAAAGAGGCAAGATAAAGAGGGAGAGCTGGAGCAAAGCAGAGCGGATGCAATTAAAAGACTGGGTCACAGATCGCAGTGCCAGGCGTCATTGTGATTAATACACCACTATTCAGCCCAGGAGCTTTTCTCTTCTCAGTGTGGATATTCGTGTGTAGTGTGTATGTGGGGTTTTGTTCGGGAATCTGATATCTTCCAAGTAAAGCGCAGCTAGAGGGCACCAGTGTGTCTCAATACGTGCTACCCTCAGGTGCGCCAGGATTAACTAAGGTCAGGAGTCCTGATGACCTAGAAATGATCTGTCCCTGTCTGACCTATTACTACTAGCCTGATGTTGTCTTACTCAGTTTGTTCTAAAATCAAAAAATGAGTCTGATACTGCTCCATTGGGCTGTGATTATGAGGTGTTCTTCAACCGAACCAGGAAAGAAAATGCCTCTGCACTCAATTGGATAGACCTACAACCAATCAGAGCAACAAAAGTCAACTCAACTGTCAACAGAACTCAACACCAATGAGACGAGAAGGTGTATCATCTCCATAGCAACCATTTGCACTTTGGTCCTAACTTCCGACTTTTAGACTTGTTTATAGCTGGATATTTAATTTGTTTAGTGTAAATATGAATTTGGATAACGTTAGTGATAATGAGATGCTTGTTGCATTTCTAGTGATAAATCAGCAAAAACATGTTTTATTTCTCTGATTCACGGCTTTTTTCTAACGCCGCTAGGGTTGGGCGCTCCCTCTCTTCAGTCATTATCTATCTCTATCCACCTTATATCGTTACCGTGCTTTCAGGCGGTCGTTGAGGCTCCGTCTAAAACTCTACCATTTCTACCAACTGTTTGTAACAAAAATAAAATGGATTATTCTCGCTGTCAATATCTTCTATAACAGACGCAATGGCAAAATCTACACTCAAAAACATCCAAATTAAGAAACTTTTTTATATTCTGTCTATTACAACAAGTGAAAGCATAAGAGTAAGGGATATTTTCAAATGACCAAACACTGGCTTTAAAACTTTTAAAGAAGAATAATTCATAACTAGACTTCAAATACGGCAAACAAATGTTGTTAAACTTCACAGGTTCACACTTTTGTGAACTTTAACAAACACCCACTATCCATACTTGTTTTTTTGCATGCTGTTTGGCTGACCATCTCATCAGCAGCTTCCCACTAATTTCAGACCATGCCAAGTCAGTGAAATCTGGCTCCCAATCAATCCACCGTCTGTGGAAAACTGGCATCAAGGCAGGAAACAAGCCTTGACAATTCCCCCAACTGAGCTGGTGGCCCCAGCCACAGCCTTATGATAATGAGAAATATTCCTGTTTTGAAACACAGCAAGCCGCACAAACATATCAACCAATTCTTTGTTTTATTTCTTTCATCTGGCTCCCACTCACCAGACCATGCCTTCAAGGTTTCCCCTTTGATTTTGCGTGAGCAGAGAAGGAGCTACGTTTTATCATAGCAATATCTCTTTTAAGGAGGTGAAGTGAAGAAACTGCCTCAAGGCTATACAGTGTCTGTTATCTCCCAGTACAAGATAATAATTTCACATAGTCCAAAGCAAGTGGTAGGACCTCAGCTGGGCCACGGTGACAAAGAGGGGAATGTGAGCAAACTAGGGGCAAGGATCAGGGGACACAGGGGACTTGGATCCGTGACTTTTACTCAACCGTGTAATGACTGTAATAAAAACCTTTAATTCTCAAGTAAGAATTTTTTTCAGTGTGAATAACATTTCCCCTACTGCACCCATTGCAAAATGTAGAGAAGAAATTTCAAGTTTAAGATAAGGGTACACTTTTATCTTATAAACCGACACGGTGCAGAGATGTTATGACCAGGTGAGTAAATAAGTCCGGTTACAGTACATAAGGCAGTGCCTAGTCTGTGTCCAGTGTTTATGACTGCAGCACCCATTCAGCTGGTTATTTTTAGCTGGTCTTGATTACCCTGGAGACTGGCCTTAATAACGTAACTATAAACAGGCTTCCTCCCATCCTCAGAGAAACCAAAGACTCACTCACAAGGTAATCAATTTTTAAATCAGTTTTTATTTTCTCCCCCCTTCCTGTTACGTTCTCTTATTTTCTCTCTCACCCTCTCACTCTACATCACCCACTCACTGCGCACACCTGCATCCCTTTATTCTCTCAGCTCTTTTTATTCTTCTCTACGTTTTTGCCTCTTCTTGTGTTATTTGCATAAAAGTGTCTGCATCCATCCCTGGTGATTGTTTAGCTGCTGTGTTCAGCATCTTGATGTGATTCCCTACAATTGGCCTAATTAGCATTACAAATATACATTTAGCAAGAAACAGAAATATTTGTTATGCCTGACAGACTAATTTAAGGGAATGGAGGCCAGAGGAAAAGGCAACGCTGAGTGATAAAAGGTGTATCACTGCGTCTTAGTAATGATCCAGGTTTGCTGAAACTACACTCTCACTACATTTATGTAAACCAGTGAAAGGCGTGTTTGCTATAGCTGAGTAAAAACAGCACTCATCGGCTGACAACTTATTGGATGATCAATCGTGATAAAAGCTGTAATCACAACAAGAAACATTCCTCTTATCTTCTCTCACTCCCTCTCTGCAGCCCAGATCATGACTTCTAAAGCCAATGATTAGACTTAAGACAGATCTCCTTCATTATCCATTGCTCTCATCCATTTCTCTCTAATCCTGTCTCTACTCCGAAGACCCCTGGGGCTAGCGATAGGCCAGGGCCAGCCATTAGTCTCATGGCTCCGAGACCAGGGACAAAACCCAGATATATTTTCTCTAGGAGGAGATCAAGCCCATATCATAGGTCAGATACACCGACTCCTTTCACATACCCGTAATTGCACGCTGATTTCTGCCATCTGAAGCTGCAAAGGTCATTCTACTAATCAATAAGCCAAGCAATTGATGAAAGTAATTGGTCTCATTATTGTCAACTAGCACACAAAAGTTGGTTTCAAAAGTTTCAAAGATAATTACTTCTCAAACTAGCAGCTTGAGCCGTAAGGTGCGGTGAGAAAGTCAAAACAGGAATCAATGCATACTACTTCAGGTCTGAACAGGAAACATTTACATTGAGTGTCAAGCCCACTGAAGTACAGTTAGAGGAACAGTGTTTGTGTAAAATACTTCAATGAAATGGAAAAAAAAGTAAACCTTATATCAATAAGTAAAGAATCAACATTGTCCAAGCTGCATTATTAATTAAACTAGCTCATATGAAGTAGAATTAGTGACTGTAACAGTTGTTAATTTACACATTCAGCAGACACAGAGCAACACTAGCATCCAGTTCCTGGCCACTCTTAATTTAACACTGTTTTAGTCTTCATCAACGCCTGAGGAAAATATTGTATCAGGCTATTAAGCTGCTAAATGCTCCATTATGTTCACCAGCTGACACACAATAAACGTTTAAAATAGGCATACATACTTGAATAAAGAAATAAAAAAGAGGCTTTCAGAGTGCAGCCCTCTCTTCAAAGCAACAAACCTGAGTTTCTTTCAGCAGCTATTTGCTTTGAAGTCACTCTGTCCTAGAAAATCAATTAAAAACATGACTAATACATTTGCACCGAACATTTTCCACTTTTCTTCTTTAGAGTGTTTGATGTCCCCTGCTGCCTAACACTGCGTAATGCTGAGATCACAGAGATAGTGACAGGAGGATTTCAACAAGGACCCTTTCACACTTATTCGCTGATTCAAGTGAAGCTCCAACCTAAAATGAAACGAAATCAGTGGACTCCTACTGTGCTGTTATGCATACAACACTCAACAGAGAAATCCAGCACAGCTCAAAAGCCTCATAAGACAAATGGTACAATATTATGCCCTGTTAATGTCCTCTTTTGTATTTCAGGCCTGCAAAGACGTTTTCCTATCAAGGTGACTTGTAAATAATCAAATACCTGTCTTTCTTCATCCACCACTTTGCCCCTCCAAACATTTTCATATACAGTGGGTACGGAAAGTATTCAGACCCCTTTAAATTTTTCACTCTTTGTTTCATTGCAGCCTTTTTCCAAAAATCAAAAAAAAGTTCATTTTATTTCTCAGAAATGTACACTCAGCAACCCATCTTGACAGAAAAAAACAGAAATTTAGAAATTTTTGCATATTTATTAAAAAACAAAAACTGAAATATCACATGGTCATATGTATTCAGACCCTTTGCCGTGACCCTCATATGTAACTCAGGTGCTGTCTATTTCTTCTGATCATCCTTGAGATGGTTCTACACCTTCATTGGAGTCCAGCTGTGTTTGATTATACTGATTGGACTTGATTAGGAAAGCCACACACCTGTCTATATAAGACCTTACAGCTCACAGTGCATGTCAGAGCAAATGACAATCATGAGGTCAAAGGAACTGCCTGAAGAGCTCAGAGACAGAATTGTGGCAAGGCACAGATCTGGTCAAGGTTACAAAAAAATTTCTGCTGCCCTTAAGGTTCCTAAGAGCACAGTGGCCTCCATAATCCTCAAATGGAAGACGTTTGGGACGACCAGAACCCTTCCTAGAGCTGGCCGTCCGGCCAAACTGAGCTATCGGGGGAGAAGAGCCTTGGTGAGAGAGGCAAAGAAGAACCCAATGGTCACTGTGGCTAAGCTCCAGAGATGCAGTCGGGAGATGGGAGAAAGTTGTAGTAAGTCAACCATCACTGCAGCAATCCACCAGTCGGGGCTTTATGGCAGAGTGGCCCGAAGGAAGCCTCTCCTCAGTGCAAGACACATGAAAGCCCGCATGGAGTTTGCTAAAAAACACCTGAAGGACTCCAAGATGGTGATAAATAAAATCCTCTGGTCTGATGAGACCAAGATAGAACTTTTTGGCCTTAATTCTAAGCGGTATGTGTGGAGAAAACCAGGCACTGCTCATCACCTGTCCAATACAGTCTCAACAGTGAAGCATGGTGGTGGCAGCATCATGCTGTGGGGGTGTTTTTCAGCTGCAGGGACAGGACGACTGGTTGCAATCGAGGGAAAGATGAATGCGGCCAAGTACAGGGATATCCTGGACGAAAACCTTTTCCAGAGTGCTCTGGACCTCAGACTGGGCCGAAGGTTTACCTTCCAACAAGACAATGACCCTAAGCACACCACTAAAATAACGAAGGAGTGGCTTCACAACAACTCTGTGGCTGTTCTTGAATGGCCCAGCCAGAGCCCTGACTTAAACCCAATTGAGCATCTCTGGAGAGACCTGAAAATGACTGTCCACCAACGTTTACCATCCAACCTGACAGAACTGGAGAGGATCTGCAAGGAGGAATGGCAGAGGATACCCAAATCCAGATGTGAGAAACTTGTTGCATCTTTCCCAAAACGACTCATGGCTGTATTAGATCAAAAGGGTGCTTCTACTAAATACTGAACAAAGGGTCTGAATACTTATGACCATGTGATATTTCAGTTTTTGTTTTTTAATAAATATGCAAAAATTTCTAAATTTCTGTTTTTTTCTGTCAAGATGGGTTGCTGAGTGTACATTACTGAGAAATAAAATGAACTTTTTTGATTTTTGGAAAAAGGCTGCAATGAAACAAAGAGTGAAAAATTTAAAGGGGTCTGAATACTTTCCGTACCCACTGTATGAGTCGCCTAGTGACAGTTATCAGAGAGATCTGCCGGTGGTCCTTAATACGTGCATACTGCCATACTGCTGTCCCTTAAGTGGCCAGTACAAAGACTCATTGTCTGGTATAAATGTAGGAAGCACAATAGGATAGGCAGAATCTCTCTGCTCAACTATCTACAGGGAGGGATGGGAGGTCGGTCTCCCCGGGCCATGGCGCCAAAACCATTATTCTTATCACTGCAGGACAACTCGCCGCAGGGCACAAAAAACCCTTCTGAAAGGTCAAATGAGTGTGTATCTTAGTGTGTGTGTGTATTTACCCCCTCCTCGCCTCTCTCACACCACACATTTCTGTATTTCTCATTAACTGATAATGCATCACTCATGACCTTGTGATAAAAATACATTATCTGGAGACAAGTCATTAATCTATAAAGAATCCGGGGTGTTATCAGGTTATTAGGTTATCAGGTGAGAATGGGTGTATGTTTTATCGCACAAGTAATGGAAATAGGCTTAATTGCCCTTCTTAAGCGAGTCACTATATGTAGAGGAAGTGGTTTATGTGTTGTCTTTGGGAGCAAAGTTGAATCCATGACGTTTAGCTGTCATCGAGCAATGTGGTTTAGCATTGGTCAGTATATGTACACTTGACTGTTTCCACCGCTCAACGTTTGTATGTTCGGTGCGCTTGACAATTGTGCAGTGTGAACACTTACCAAAATAACAATATCGCAACTTCACCCCCAAATCGCAGAGTCTACCAAACTATTGGCGTGAAAGAGATTGCAGTGATGCAGTGGTGTGATGCAGTTTTATGATTAATAGGGTTTGATAGTAAAACTGGATTTACTTGACTCAAGTATAAACAAATACCTACAGCGTGTTTGGATTTAAAGTTCAGTGTCAGATTTCCCCAACTGAAAGCACCAAGGCATAGCATAGACAAACGCATTGTTTGCCAGTGGTCTGCATTTATGCCTTATTCACACTGTTTTCCCACAGTTACTGATTTAAAATTATTTAAATGACTTTGTAATATAAACTATACCAAAGACACATCCAGGTAACTAGTATTACACTGTGTCTCATAAGGGAATAACAGACTACCTATTGTACTTTTTGAGCTCGCCATAGTTACACCCCACTGTAAATCCAGTAATTCCAGTCATCACCATTTTGTTGCTTTAAGCCCTATTGACCACCACTTTACCTGTGTTAAAGGAATCCCTCAATGTAACTTCACCTCCAGTGTACGGGCTTTATCTTCTACCTACTACAAGCAAGCAAGAGTGTTGTTATAAACAACAAGAACCAACTCTGAAGATAAACTGTCAGCCTCACAAGACAGTACCCATCTTTGGACAACTCAATTTGAACAAAAAAGACACATAAGTTTTATCCAAACTTGGCAGGCAAAGCAGAACCAGCTAACAGAAGAGGGCAGAAGGAAGGAGGGCTCTGTAACAAGTGAAAATTGTTTACTGTATTTTCCAAAACAAAAGAATATTTTTTTATTATATAAACCATAACACCCAAACTGACAACTGTGGGTGTTGGTGGTGGCGGTTTAATTTTAACTTTCCCTACTAGATATATTTCTGTGTGTGTGTGTGTTTGTGTGTGTGTGTGTCTGTGCGCGTGTGTGCATGCATGTGTGTTGTGTGTGTGTGTGTGTGTGTGTGTGTGTGTGTGTGTGTGTGTGTAACACTAAAGACAGCAAGAGAAGTTTGTATTGAATAAAATATGACTCATTCTTGGTATAATTTTTCATGAATTAAATATAGCCCATAATCACACAGAACCATTTTCACTCCCACAACAAACAATTAAAAATCACTATCCCTTCTGTCGATATGGCAACCAAAAAATGATGTCTGGTTGCCAGCCTAGCAAGCTGCTTCTAAAATTAAATTTATTCTGGGGCCCTGGAGAGGTTTGCTAAATTTTGTTTTCACTCGAGGCAAAGCTTGAGTATCTAAGACCCAACCAGAAATAGCTATACAAAATACAGAACACAAAAGCACACCAAGGGTCTGTCTCCCAAAGCACGATTATTAAATTAGCAGTTTAACAGGACCGAATAAAAGGCGGAGTAGCTATTTTACTTCAGTCTTTGGTGAGGTTTTGTGGTTCTTGGTTCTACTCTATTCAACTAACATGATTATTCTGCTTCTAGAGACAGGCCCCAACTGGATAAAAAAAGCAAAAACACTTTTCCTATGTGTGCAGAATGAAAATCAGGCTTAAAACAAAGATTCAATGCAAACGGTTCTAAAAGCAACAATGTTGACTAAACAGATATACAGTATGTGAAAGATGTGGCATGTGTGTGCAATGCACAAGTGAATCTAGAGCAAATACACCAATGCTGGCATACGCACAAAGATGTCAGTCTTGAAACAGTTTTTCACTCTCCAATAAAGTTTTCAGTACTTAGCAGGAAGTCTACCCACTTTATCACAGTCACCTTGGTGAACATGTAATAACCTGCTTGATTATTGTCTCATTTACTAAGTGTTAGACTATTTAGAAACACATTTCACATGCTCACACACCTTTAGGGCAAAAATGCATATCGCACTAATAAAATAAAAAATAAAAAATAAAAACAGGCAATGAACTGGAGTGTGAAAAGTATATTTAAACCTGCAAATCCCCATGTAAACAAAGTCTGTGATGGAAGGGTCAGCTGTGCTGCGATAATAGCTTCAGGATTCACGCCAAATGAATTGCTAAGCTTTATTTTCATGGCAAATCCATGGCTGAGGTTGACTTTTTTGCCAGCATTAATTTGTCAGTGTAGGTGTTATACTTTCAGGGAATGTTTCAGGCACTGAACACTATCTCAGCTAGCCAACAGTATTGCTTGTGTCATGCGCTGAAGCTCGCTAACCTATAACGTATGCTTGGACTTGAGCTGTCTGCTTTGCATAAATCTCTGTCCCGCCACAGGCAGAGAGGTGACAGAGAGGCAGATGAGGACATCCAGTGCAGTATGAAGGATGGTGGCAGCCATTCCCCCCAGGCCACGGTGATGGCACTACATCGATCCAGCCACTCCGGAGCCTGAAGTGCAGAGCCTTTTGGCTTTGTCAGCACTGTTCAGCTCAGCTTTGCTCCAACTCCCCTGATCACTGTCAAAAACCCAGGAGGAAAAAGCCAGAGAATAGGAGGAGAAAATGCTGATGTATCTGGAGCCAGACAGGAGGCACAGGATTGGCTAAATAACTGCTATCTATTCACTGAGCACGTATTTATAATTTCTAGCTGATTTGAGATTCAGGCAAATTAATGTTTACTGTCAGGTAAGGAAAATGCAGAAAAAAGAGGGGTGTTTTGGAGCTATTCCTCCTTCATCTACCTCTGTGTGCTGGCACCACTGAAGGTATACACTTATGCACTTGTCTTCAAGTGGCCAGTGTTCATCTTCTTAGATGATTCACTATGTACACTGGTTTCTATACATGACATTAATCTCTCTTGTCACTTTAGATGTACCCAGAGACGTGATGCTCTCTCTCATTTCTCCGCTTACTGAATAGACTCCATACGAGCCAGACCTTGGACTTTAAGCTTCATGTTTTACTGTTATCTACTGTTATCTAAGTTTATGTTTCCTCTCGATCTGAGTCTTTCAACATGCCAATAGAAAATCTGCAGAATCTAAACGCACAGGCCTTGGGACTGAAGAGCCCTTGATGTGCTCAGACGGAAAGATTGAATTTGGTTACAAACCTCATGTCCTGGGGTTGGTCTGGGGCATTTTGAATATGGAAGCCAAGGTTGGGCAAGACCTCCCTCCACAGCACTGCGGAAGAGGGTCTGCATACTACACACAGCATTCCAGGATGGGAGAAAAATGTTTTATCTGGTTTATTGGCATTTCTTTAAACCAATCCCAATTATCTTGGGCAATGCTAAGCAACGGGAATGCCGCAACATGTGTGGAACATGTGTACGTTCAAAGGTTGTTTTAGTCGTGCCAACAAAAACTCGGACTGGACAGATAGTCTAGCTAGCTGTCTGGATTTACCCTGCAGAGGAGCAGTTAACCATAGTCCTCATAAATCTTTTTGAAGTTTAGAATGCCACGCCACACAAATCTCCGGCCTAAATGAGTGAACTCCGGTGGTAATCAAAAACGGAGTAATCACGGAAGTGGAATGTCAAGGATATAGACAAGGCATAGACTTAAGCAATTTGAACATGAACATTTCAGAATAACCCCATGCTCAAAAATACAGACATACAGACAAACAAAGATAAAGACAAAGATAAAATGTTGTGACTTGATGATGTTACCATTAGGTCCAGATACACCAGGATATCTGAAGCAGCGCAAAGCAGTGGGTCATATTTGACACACCCATGCTCACTTCCAAACAGTCAGCATAAAAAACATTTATCTGTAGAAAACAAACTCCAATCATTCTGGCGGGACTTGTAAAACTGAACTTAGTATTTTCTGCTGTGCACATGAAAAAAAGCTTTCATTTAGCCCATAACTATTTGTTTGCTCAGCAATAACGATGCAGTAAAATCCATTAGACACAATTGCTATGTTGGCATGGGTACCGTTTAGGTGGGATAAGCAGATTCCTGCACACACTGGAAAATGTGCAGTGTTGTCAGATGGCGAGAGACAAAAAATATCCATCTCTGCATATAAATGATTTTTTTTTAACTTCCTTCTCATTTTTCAGTTTAAAACAATAAGCCTAGAAAGTGCTCTACCTAATACGGCTTACATTCAGGTTGAGTTTCTTGCGTGGGAAAGAAAATGGCGACGCAAGTGGCTACTGATAAGCCAAAGGTGGCTAAAAAATTCTCAACTGGCTGCTAAATACCGGACTGAGCAATACCCCAACAACTACTATGAGTCTGGACAACAGTTGTTTTTTAAGTTTTGTCAACATACAATTAACTGGACCCTAAAGCTAAATCCACAAAATCCCTACAGGTTACTATTGAGGCAACGACAAAATGCAAAGAGATTGTGTGCTGAAGCTGACATAATGCTAGAGAAAATGAAGAGGATATGTCCATTTTTGTTAAACATTGCAAGAAGGGAGGTACACTTCCAGAAAACGAAAGCAGCCTCTGGCAGATCCACCTGCCGAGGGTCTTTGACCAGAACATGCAAAAAGTGCTACAAGAGATCTGTGGAAAGAAAATTTTCGTTGTTCAGATTACAGTGTTCTCAACATTGTTATAGGTGAGCATCGAATTAGCGTTTATTTAGTTAGGCTAACACACCCTAATCCCCCGTATCAAATTTGATAACGCTCATACAAGACGAGACAACAAAGTTGTCATAATTAACTCTGACTGTGGTGATATCAACATTCAATTTGGTTGACGAAAAGACAAAAGTAAAATGCTCTCTTTCTCACTCTATCTTTTTCTCTCTCTCTCTTCCTGGGGGTTGATGAGCGCAGATATGTGCTGATTAGCTCTCATAACGGGCCAGGTGGGAAGCACACTGCACACACAACAAACAGCACCATGATTAAGTGATGTCTTATCTCTTGCAAAAATTCTGTCCCAACGCACAACTTTTTAATGCGTTGTTTTTATAACAGCTCTAATTGGAGGCCTGAATGTGCTGAGAAACTTCTAGTTTCTGAGTTCAACTCCCGGGAGTCCTTAGTTTCTAGGTAGTGTGGGGCACTTGTATGCTAACAAATTATTATAGGGGCCCCTAACACATTTGTTGGCCACATGGAAGTACCCAAGCTCCAAAAAATACATTTACTGGAGAAAGTAATTAGTATAAGAATTGAGAACAAATTGTAAAAAAATAGCCATTTCTGCTTCAGTGTATGAAACAAAAAAGTAGTAGTATTATTGTGTAAATACCTGAACATATAACCATAATTAATATTTGAGGCCAATGCTTTGTTTGTGTAGGATAGAATTTTTTTTAATTAAGTTTAGGTTTTTTTTTAAGTAAAGGTAACGGACGCTTGCAAAACCCCTTGGTAAAATGCAGGGTTTGTTCTCACTGAGCCTGGCTCTTTACCCCCAAATTCCATAGGATGCGTAACGGCTGCGGATCCGCTCCGGAAACGGCGTCGGAGTAATTTGATTTCCTTTAAGGTCAAGGAGTGTACTTCCACAGGCTGTGGAATGTCTGCGTCCCAACTGTGTGCCAGCTCCGGCGATCCGCAGCCCTCCGCAGCAGATACGTAGAGCTTCTATTTTTGCTGGACGCCAGAGAGCTCCGCAGCAATTCAGAACACGGCAGAAAGAAATAAAACATCCGGTTAATTTAAAAAATAAAATCGAACGTGCTCACAGCGGATCATATTTCCCTGCACTGAACTGTTGATGTTTTTGTGGTTGTATTCTATGTGAATTTGCAAGAGCTTATGTGTTCTTGTGACTTCAGCTGTCAGCCATGGCCGCAGCCGTTCCGCAATAGATTTGGACCTGGTGGGTGTTGACGGACGGCGGAGCACGGAGCCTTCACGCAACGGAGCTGATCCGCAGCTGTTCTGCATCCTGTGGAATTTGGGGGTTAGGCAAGCCGAAGAAAAACAATTTTCCCTCACACCCAAAGATATATTTTCTACAAGACATGGTTCCACCGAAGTGCTAACACTACAAATTGAAAAGAGGACAGCAGACACAGCGGCGAGCGCAGCGTTGAATGGGTGACGGTGGGGCAGGGACAGCTCAGAGCTGAAATTCAAAGACCCCACTGAGACACAAGCTGTCTGCAGGGCTCATGTCTAAATACATTTAGCTAATTATTTGACACTGTGGCATTGTTTCACATTACTTCACAACATTATAACAACAATATATACAGTAGGTCAGAAAAGAGGACAAAGTGTAATAGGTCCTCTTAAAGGTTAGGCATGTTAGGCTAGGAAATCAAGGAAGACAAGCATAGTGAAAAGTTTCCGGTGGTTGATTAATGCAGACATGTGCTGTTTAGCTCTCATAACGTGCTGGGTGGGTAGTTTTGTGATGAAATTCTGAACGTTCTCTGTCAGGGAAATATAGTAGTACAATGTCTTTCTCTGATGTAGAAGAAATAGGCTATACAGTGGAGTTGCATATTAAGTGGTGTGGGGTCCTTCTGTAAGTTATTTTGGGGTACAATTTGGTTTTACAAGCAGCAATACTACAGGCCAAGCAATCAGCCCAATGGGCACTATACTAGTTATCTAAAATACCTTTAAGTATTTTTTGATCAATGACAATGAGTAAAAAAGTAAAGAGTTTAATCCAGATAGTGTAAACCTAAACACTACATGAATGGTTCACAACAGAAAGACATAGCAGAACAACGCTGCTTGTTCAGGGTTAAGGGTTCAGGGTTCACTATTTAACGTGACAAGACGTTTTTAACCGGTAATGAAACTGTCTCAATTTAATACTGATGCCGTCAGACAGCTGCATGGACAGGCGCCCGTCGGCTTCTTGCTGCGCAGCTGCTCCCCCAGAGCAGCATGATCACTGGGAGGGTCCGGTACAGCCTGCAAAACGGGATCTCCGACGTGCTTGATGTTGACTGAACGTCCCAATTTGAGTAATGACTGGGTCGGTCGAGCCATGTAGGGACCAAATGCTTAATATTTATTATTATTATTAATATAATAATTATTATTGTAGCAATAGTGAAATCATGCAAATGCTAAAAATCCGTCATGTGCACTGTCGGTCTGTAAAGACAATTTATTTGTATATTTTTACAAAAATCTGACCGGCCCACATTTAAAGAAATGCCAATCTGCCCCTGTGTGCAGCTGTAATATACAGTAACTGAAGCCCGTGCAGTGCACAAGGGCGCGAAAGAAATCTTCACAACTGTACATGCGCGAGAGATAAACCCAACAGCAACAGCTCTTAGAGGGCTATGGCTATTTACCCTTTGCACGTGACGTCACGCTCTACTAGCGCAAAATATGAACACCATGACGGACAGCGGAAGAGCTATGCTGTAGACAGACGGCAAGCCAAACACATACGTGTTTGTTCATGTAATAAAATGGTTATTTCTTGTTGCGCGGTGGGTTGTGTCAATAGACAGGGTAAAGCCAATATATATTTTTATTGGATACCGCTTGATGGGGAGTCAAGGCAGCGATGGGTTGCTGGCTAAGATAACAGGCTAACGGCTAGGAGTAGTATAAGCAAGCAAAGCTGGCCAATTGGCTAACGTCTCCCTGCCAAGGTCTGTCTCTCCCCTTTTCCACGTATTCTTCCCCTTCAGTCCATTTATATTGTCTGATTAAAATCAATTTTAATACTTTGTGGTGTCAAACTGTTATTGTTTACTGCTGCAGTGCAACCATGATGCCTATTGTGAATACATATTAATTACTATGTTGTCAAATTTTAACATAGGCTACAGCAAATATAATCACAGATAAGACGATGGCGTCATGGCGTCCCCACGTGGTTGTGGTCACATGTTTGCAAAGGGTGAATACTCATAGAATCTAGAGTTACAACTCGTAACTATCGTTTATAGACATCCCACAATGAAATAATGGAACGACATGGCATTTCCCTCTGTTGAACTAGGAAAAGAAGAAAAACAATTCTGAAATGTCAAGCCAGCTGTCAGTAAAAATGCGGTGATCTTTTAAAGCAGTGATTTCATCTCTCCCAACAGAGGCCCTAATCTCTGATGCTCCCCAGCAGACAGAAGCCAGACAGCTTAACTCAATTACTCTTTTACTTGAGTGAATGAAGGATACAATACATTTCTCATTTCTAAATTTAATCACGTGCAGCGGAGGAGGAATATTGCAGGTGTAAGGAAAGGCACAGTTGGGGGGGTGTGTGAGGCTTGCAAATGAATTTTGAGGTAGCCAGCATGTTTGCTCACCTTTTTTCATGCTCTCTCTTAACTACAGTCAGAGAGCAGCAGAGTGAGAGAGACAGCAGGCAGGAAGATGGAGAGAGGGAAATAGACAAATGATGGATGATGGAGAGACAGACAAGAAGAGAGGATGAGAAATGAGAGCGACAGAATAGGGTTTACAGCTCCAATATGTCAGAGTTAGTTTGCAGGCTGCAGCAGCAAAATATCAACCAATTTCCACAGTGCTGACACACCCAAACTAATACTCTGCATGGGGCATTACAGTCAGCCTTGTGTATGAAACATGGTGTGACACATGTGGCTTCTGTATTGTCTGCAGCATCTGTTGCAGGGGCACAGATGGCAATGGCCATCCTCACCACCGCTCTGCCTCATGGGAGATGTGGTCTGTGACGTTTTACTGACAGTGTGGGCCATCTGTCAACACATGACTGCCTGTTTTCAACCTCCTTTTTTTCTCTCATAAACGTTGATCCAGAAACACAGGGGTAGGTCGTGGAAAAGTGGTCAACATGTGAAGGATGGATATTAGTACAGTTTGCATGAAAAGGTCAGAGCTGGGCACTTACTGCGACAGCAATATCAGTGAAACCCTGGAGCAGCAACAGCGGTGAAACCTGGATCCTCAACAAAGCTCTGTCAGAGTGCAAGAGAAAGCTGTCGGTGCAGACTCCTAAACCTTTACCGCCCTTCCTTCTCCGTCACACTCACTCTTGCCTCGCTCTGACTCATTGTGTCAGCTCTTCAAACTCTCTCCATTCTCTCCTGCCTTAAGCTAGATGCAGCGAGCAAAAGAAAGAATAAGTCCATCGCTGCTGTAAACAGAAGCGAACACTCTTTGTGGTATTTGAATTTTCTCTCCCCTGTCTGTGTGCCACATCAAACCTCTCTCTGCGCCATACATGCAAGAGGGAATTCTCATTTTCCTCATTTACTGGTCCTTTGGTTATTCACAGATAAAAATAAATTGAAGGACGGGGAGATAATGAAGATATGATGAGGACAAGGCAGAGACAGTGATCCAGGAATATTTAAATTGACTTGAGCGACTCGACCGCTTTCTCCTTTCCCTCGTTTAGAATGGTGATACGGGCTCATTAAAAATGCATCACTCTACTGTGAAAAGAGTGGACGTCTGCATTTTGGCTGGACAGAGAGACAGCCAGCAATGTCTGGAATATCTGTGGCTTTGGTGTGTACAATCATATCTGGTTCTGCAACAATTGACGTTTGGGATTCAGGTCCGTATAACAATGTAAAGGATTACTTCATCATTCAAAGAAATGTAAACCAAAAATACAGTATATAAACCAAGAGTATGAGCCTACAGCCATAGTCCGGACTTTACAATGCTAACATGCTGATGTTTAGCATTTAAAATGTTTAACATAAAATGTTTGCATGCTAATATTAATGATAGTTAATTAGTTAGTTAAAATTTCAAAGGTACTGTATACTCAGAAATATGCTGAAAGTATAATATTGCAAACTCAAGTCCATCAAGCAAAACAAGCCGGGCATTTTGACCTGAGTCTAACATTACTTTATAAAACACAATGTAGTGTCCCACTCTACACTTGTAAAGGTTAACTAAATGTCCCATTTTTTAAGCGGCTCAACACAAAACAATGGACCTTGTGCATTACAGCAAGCTTTTTAACCACATGTGGGAAAATTAAGGCTTTCAAAAACAACCCTTTCTACTAAGTGGGATCAAAACAGGATGAAACAAAAATTGAATTAAAACAAAAATAAATAAAGTGTGAGAGAATCTGTCATGGCTCGGTGGAGGCATATGTTTGAACAGGAGTTTCCCGGCCGCTGCAATCATGTTGCATCAGTAGTCAGTAAGTTCAATGTCCCACTGTCATGTACTTTCAGAAAGTGCTCAATGCAGACGTCGGCGAAATGCCTCTCTCCTATATTCATAACAGTCATGCATGCGATCAAAGTCCCCACTGTGTGCGCGTCATGAATTGTGGGTCAAAAGGAATTTGCGTTAACTCGTTATTATTGCAATTAATTTTGACAGCCCTAGACATTACAAATCATAATGTTATTGTTTGTTAACATTAAATTCACTATTAACTTAAGTTTGATTCCCTATAAAAATGTACCATATATTAGTGATGGTTATTATGAAGTGTATCTGCTCATTTTTAAATTTCAGGGATAGTTGTCTTGTCTTCTTTTCCACTGATACAAATTTTAAATGTTATTTTGGTGACTGCTTTTAACTCCACATGAATTATTGTTTTTATGTAACAATGTTTTTTCTTTAGGTCCTTCCACTCCATCCATCCTTCCACATCCTCTTCCACACCTAGGTCTGAGTTGTAGTGAAGGACATCCTTCTACCCAGCCCGTCCTCCAGCTCCTCCAGGGGGATCCCCAGGAGTTCCCAGACCAAATGGGATGTATAATCCCTCCCAACAGTTGTGTGGGTCTGCCCCTGGGTCTCCTCCCAGTTGAATGTGCCCAGAATACCTCCACAGAGCGAGCCATATGGAAGCCCAAAAAATTACTGCAAAACATTACTTTGACTGGCTTTCTTTAGTGAGCTGATTCTGGATATTTGAGCTTTTCAGCCGGGCCTAAGGGTGAGCCCAGACACCCAATGAGGGAAACTCATTTTGGCTACTTCTACCCATGCCGTCAATCTTTCAGTCACTAATCAAGGATATAGCAGAGGGCTGGAAGGTAAATCCACTAGTAAATTGAGAGCTTTGTGTACAGGTGTAGTTCCGGAAGGTAAAAAATAAACATCTGGGCCCATATTTACTAAGCATATCAGGATCACTTCAAGGACTCAGATTAGAACCTGACAATAAGTTATGCACTAAAGCTAGAAGATTTGTTATTTGTGAAAAAAAACATTGTTATTATACAACTAAAACCACAAGATAAATTTGTTGATTTTTTTTCAGCATTGCAGACACATTCAAAGAAATGACAGGAGGATCTAGACTATTTAAAGCAGGGTTTCATATACTGTTCAATACCAGGGAGTAGCACCATCTGTGGGTCTACGCTACTTATACACATAAACTAAAGGTTAAAAATTGATTTTGGTCAAAACTAATAAAATTGCCTATATATAAATTGCATTTAATTAGCTTCTTTGTAAATGGCCTCCAGCAGTAGGGTTAAATCAAGCACTACGTCCCGCAATAGTTTGCATAAAATGAACATGAATATTACTTTGCTACAGAAATATGAGATGCGAGGTGTTGCCACTGCTTTGATCTGCTCGATTTATTCTGCACATAGACACGCCCAAACAAACTATAACATGAAAGATCATGCCTGCAGGCTGATTTTTGTTGAAACTACTATTGATTTACTTGAAGAGGGTTCTCATATGTACTCAAAGCTATGATATTATGTCAGCTATAATGACCTTCGCAAATACAAGTTAGCAACCAATTGACATAAAATTGTCAAACATTACGTTATTTGGCTGATAAAATATTGAAAATGCTAAAATTGGAGCAATGAGTTTAAATATATCCATGTCCAGTACATTAAGTTCACTGTTCACCAAATAAAGTCTTGTTGGCGTTGTTGGAGCTGAGCTTCAATGTATAGTCTTGATTTGCCAGACCGTCCTCCATAGCGCTGCGGAGGTGCTGCTGGCTAGTCCCCACAGCCTTCCGGGATGGAAGAAAAACGTGCTCTGGTTTATTGGCATTTCTTTCAACCAATCCCAATCGCCATGGGTGGCGCTAAGCACCAATGTAGAATCCCAATCGCCATGGATGGTGCTATGCACCCATGTAGCCTCTGCAAAATAGCCTCAGGAAGGAACTTGTTTTGGTGGATTGTGTATGTTCAAAAGTTGTTAAAGTCATACAACAGAAAACTCAGACACATAAGGGGTGGCAGTAGCTAAGTCCGTAGGGAGTTGGGTTGGAAACTGGAAGGTCACTGGTTCAAGTCCCCATGTGGACCAAGGCAGGAGAGATGCCACTTCACCTCCTCGGCACTGCCAGGTGCTTTTGAGCAAGGCACCTTACCCCCCCAACCGCTCGGGGTGCACATTTCTCCATTAGTGCATGTATAGGTCCTAAGCATGTGTGTGATTACTAACAAAGTGTGTACGCAGAGTGTAAATTGTAATTTCCCCACTATAATAATAAACAAATTAAAATAAAATTAGTCTAGCTTTTTAGGAGCAGTTAACCATAGTCCTCATAAATTTACCGGAGTTCCAACACAAAGAAAGCGGAAAGGTAACAGATATCCTGCTGAAAAGAGTGAATTCCATCGGCAACAAAGCAATCCCGGAAGTGGAACATTGTAGATATAGAGTATTTAATGTATAATGATAGCAAAGCCATCTTCAGTGTCTGAATACTGCACGGATTGTAGCCCTGTAGCGGGTGGACACGGACATGACACGGGTTAAATATGCTCTGTGGAATTCTATTGTAAACATTCTATTCTATTGCGTGTTTCTTTGAGCTCTAACAAACATACTGATGTCCTTCCTCATGGAACATTTGCAAAGCAGGAAAGTGAGTGACCTCATGTGTGTGCACAATGCAAACAAAACTGGGACCCTGCTTGTAAAAATATTGCTCAATAGCACTACTAGTGGTCAGCAAACACCACAAGGTATCATTAATTATAATGTAGTTTATGAAAAGCCAAAGCCTAAATATAAGTTAAAATACCAAATATATCTAGAGAACTTTAGGCAACTGACCTGCTCTTCAGACTAGATGGCCATTTCATTGCCACTCAGTCTTGCATTGCTTGCCATTCGTGATGAGAGGATTACATTTTGCCCTGACCAATCACTAGTAACTGGCCGACAAGTCATTTTCAGTCAACTGAAACATGGAAACAAGTGTCCAGATAAGCAAGTTTACAGAGAATAGGAGTAGAAATACCTTTGTATTATTGATTTAAACAGAATAACATGAATGAATGTGTTAAAAAGGTAGCTGCTGCTGTGAATAGAATACTATAGAAAAAACGCACCTGCATGTGGAAATCAATTAAGTGTGTGTTGTGGCAGGAAAGTTACCAGCGGCAACACTGCTCATTTGCAAGTTATGTTAAAAATAAAATAAACATGTCCTTTTTTAATTTGAATACTATGTTTTTCAGGATTTAATGTTAAATCTAAAACAATGTGATCACTACAAATAACCTGAAAATAAAGGCAAATTTACTAGGATTGTTTGAGCTGTTTTACCTTCCTAGTGTTGTGAAGCAATTAATATTATTAGCAATTAAACTAATTATTATCTATCTATCCATTTATCTGAGAGGGACATGACAGCAGAATGAAAGCAGATACAATAAATACACTTGCCAGACATAATTATCTAATGTCGACAAATGTGTTCATCCTTTTCCTTCCCATCATTGTTTTATCATTGCTATAACCTTTTAAGAAAGAGATATTGGGGACCGTACAAAGTAGTATTAGTTAGGGAAATAAAGAGAAAGGTGACATGAGAGAGAGTGAGTGAGAGAGAGAGAGAGAGAGAGAGAGAGAGAGAGAGAGAGTTGTATAGTGAGGGAGGCGAACACATTGAGAGTGATCATGTATAATTTAAGGACAAGTGGTTCTCCCATGAGACATCTCTGTCAGTTAATAGGTCACAGTTCTCAACGCAAGAAGTCATTGCAGCCTGCATGGTGGTTCACAGCGTTTTGGAGGCAACAATAAAAAGGCAGATGAAAAGCAAAGAGGACATAGAAAGACGGGGGAGGATTAAGTAAAAGAGATGTGAGGAAGATAAAAAGGAACAGGGAGAGAAAGAAGATAAAAGGAGAAAGCATGAGAATTAGCGAGGGCACTGGGGAGCTTGTGATCAGATAAGAATAGACAGAAAGAAAGAGGGATGAAGAGGCGAGTCATGTTCATGGTGAAATGTGCACTTCAAGACCTAAATAGTTCTGGTCTAGTGGCTACTAATGTTCCTATGTACCACTGAATAAAATGGCATGCATTATGCAAGCACTAACGAAAATGAGTATTACAATATAAAAATGATACAACTGTTTAAATAATCTTAATTTGTATTTATCTAAATTTATTTCCGAGAATTTTACCAGAGGTAGAAAGTAACAAAATACATTTACTCTTGTTACTGTATGGAGTTATGTTGTGTATTTTGTATTTTTTTCAAGTAGTTTTTAAAATCGGTATTTTAAAATGTGCTTGATTACGTTTTGAGTAAAGTATTGTATTTCGCTACATTACAAATCCTATCCGTTACTGACAAAAAAAAAAAAACTTTAAAAAACAAGCAGTCCCTTTGTAACCAATCTTTCCTGCTGAACAAAAACTGTATATGGTACCTTCTCCCCAGAGGTTTGTTCAAAAAAATGGGTGGTGTAGAGTTTGTCCTTAAATGTGATATTCAGATTGAAAAATTGCCAATCATACTATCTTCATTTCACAACAGGTACTATTATGCTGGAAACTCATGTACACGCAGTTTCACCCCACATCAAACGCCCAACTGGAATAACAGATACATGCTGTAACCACAGATCTCTCTACTTACAGCATTGGATGGATAAAAATATCTGGTCAGTTACCCATTTTATTAACAACTAGGGATGCTGGCTAACTTATGACAACTTCTGCTCAAAATACAACATGATATTGATGGCAATTTTTTTCATCCATACCTCCAAAGAGATGTTAACATCATGTTTTCTGTACCTTTATAATGTACATTAATTTTCTCAATGAAAAAATTAAAAAAAGGATTGAAAGGGTGGCTGCTTTAGTGACTTTAGAGTGGAAAGACTTTGATGTTAAATCTATACAAGTTGGCAGGACGGTCTGAAATGTTTTGCAGGGTCATTCACTGTACATTTTGTTGGTAAATGTGAGATGTTCGAGCCAGATTCATATCAGAAACAAGGAAATGAATTTGCTGACGTACGTGTGACATCAACCCGTTCTCACTCCTGCTTGGTCATTGGCTCTCAGAGTCACAAACTGATCCAAAGTCTGGCACGTGGGACTGCTGGGATTGGTTGAAGTCGCGGGAAACTCTGGTTATTGGTCAAATTTGCAAAAAACTTGCAGTGATTGGTTAAATTTGAGTGAATTGTTGCAATTGGAACATCGTAAAATCCTGGATGGACTGACTTCAGACCTGGTTCAGGTGTGAAGTGTGTTCTAACAAAAATTTAATTTCCCCCCTGGGGATAAATAAATTAAGTATAAATTCATTAAATTATGATATGTCAGAGAATGAGAAGGAAGTCGGCGAGCCACTCTATTGTCACTGTCCTCTGTATTGCTCACTCGTAATGATACACAATTATTCATTGTCGTTTGCTGAGCGTTTTGATGGCCCAGCTGTCCTTGTAAAGCACAAACGGTGATGGTTGGTTGTTGGTATGACCAGGGACAACAGCACTGGGCAACCCCAAGATTGAATTTTCCACTTAACATTAGCTACAGTAGCTGTATAGGCAGTCAACTCATCTAATGCTAAGTGAGCAAGTTACGTTAGTTAACTTTACTTGTAGCCATTTTATTAGGATGAAATGACATAACGTGAATAAACATGACTAAATGTAACATGAATAAAACTTTAATACATTAACTTGTGCCTCAGTCACGCCAGATAGATTTTCATCGACAATGGTAGGTGTATAACAGTGAAGACAACAACTCCCATGATCATACTCATTCACGCTTCACGCCATGTCATAAAAGTGCGTCTTTTGTAATTGTTTTGATTGAGAGGCCCGTAGCAGCAGAAATTGCATACTTGAGCAGAGGACTTTTCCCATTTTTCAGTGACAGATGGTTTTAGTTACACAAATCTGGATGCATGATACAGAGATAAATCACTGAGATAAATACAGTCAGATACACACACACAATTTAAAATACAAAAACACAAACATTCATCCTACAGAATAAGATGAAGTGTGCATTCTCTCTCTCACACACACACACACACACACACACACACACAGGCAGGCATAATTGTTGTGTGTACAGTACATGAGAACCTTTGTAGCATCAACTAATCCCCAGTATTCATGCTCACACACAAAATAAACTGTTTATTATGATTTAATCACATTTTATTGCATATCTAGGTGCTCAAAGCTGCTCAACACTAACATAGGCTAATTGTGCTGTAGCTTTATGATGATGCTTTATTTGGGTGATGCACGTTGTTTATAGAGACAGTGACCTCCACAGAAAGGAGGGAGAGAGGCTATAATACTATATAATTATAATACTATGCTACTTATGTCTACCATTTATATTATTTCTTATCTCTTTCTGTTTTTCACTACTGCAGACGTATGTATGAGTACACTGAATGTAACTTTTTTATCATAGCTTGTGGGTGAGCTGTGTGTGCTGTAGGTACTGTATGTGTTATGTGTATATACTGTATATGTATGTAATTTGTCTTGGACTCAAATGCTGCACACATTACCCACCGTCTTATATAATATGATGTTATAATGTCTGCTTCATATACTGTAGCTCCATAGGTGGCTATATGATACATGTATGTCTAGATGTATAGTGTGTCTGGCCATGGTTATCCATTTACATCCATTAAAGTGTCTAAGAAAGGTTATATACAGTATCTGGTCTTTTTATAGGTCTGTCATATTTAGTGTTTTGTTTTAGAACTTTTAGTCACTGCTGCATTGCTGATTGTATGTCTACATCAATATTTTATCACAAAAAACTGTGTGTGCACGTTCTTTAACGTATTGTAGCTCATGCGCATATGCACAACCATGCAATTTTTGTTGACATGGTATAATCATAAATTCATATCAGAATCTTGAAGTGCTCAGTCAAACATTTTCAGTCAGCCAAATATTTCACTCGTCTTCTGGGTCCCTACAGGCTGTCAGACCTCTCAGCAAACACTGAGTGTCCTGAAAATACTGTATGTAACTTGTCGGTAATGAGATCATCAGCTGCTGCAGTCTCTGGCTAATCTCTCGGTCATCAAAGCAGTATAGAACAGTATGGTCTTTTCTTGTATATGAACTGTGTGTGCAGTGTGCAGTGTTGAGCTAATCATTTAACAGGTCCACTGAGGGAGCATGCGTGCTAAATGAGAGGCAAGCGAGTGTGTGTGTGTGTGTGTGTGTGTGTGTGTGTGAACTAAGGATGACTGAAGGGTTTTGGCAGAACGAGGTCACTCTGTTCTACCAGGTGAATTTGTGTGGGGGTGGACAGGATGAGGAGCTGTGTTTGTGTGTGCATCTCTGTGTGAGGAAGTGTATGTGATGTCTGAAAATGCCCTGCCAAAATGTTTTCATTATTGTAATTTTGCAATTTTAATGACAAAAAAGCATGGCTATTATGATAATCATTGAGGAGCGATGGTTACTTTTCACGGAAAATTGAAAATTTCTGAACTAATTACAGAAGGGTATGCTGTTGAGAATATGTTATCAACATCAGCAAAGACACTTGTCCACTAAAAGAGAAATATATTGTTGGTCCAATTTAATCAGTCAAAATGGAGTCTGTGGACCCTATTTTAACGATCTAGAGGTGCATTTAGGGCGTGTCCAAATCCACTTTTGCTAGTTTGACGGTAGAAAAAAGGGTCCCTGAACTGGGCGCATGGTTCAAAAGGGTTGTACCTAGTGTCTTCATTAATTCATAGGCGTAACATGCAATATGCGTTATTGACTTGACCAGGTTTATGTTTGTCAATGGTGCGATCACTTTCTGCTGCCGCAAAATAGCAATAAGCTAAGAATTCACCTGAACACACCTCCCTGTAAGACTAGCATGCCCATGGCCACAAAGATGCATTTGCTATTTAAACAACATGGGCACGGAACGGGAAATTAACAACTCCGTCAGTCTTAAAATAGCAAAGGCACTTGTGTCGGGCTTTGCGCCGTGCTGCGGCGGGTGCAAGATAGGACCCTGTAAGGTTGTAGCTGATTCAGTTTTGATTACTATTTAATCCTATACTAGATCAGAGCCCTCAATGGTGCGACAGTGCTTTTTGTATTTTTTTTTACGTGACTAGTAAGGCATCTGCTTTTGAGCCCCTCAAGGCAAATGCGTGCATGTGCATGCAATGAAATATAAATAAGCGGCTAATGTAGCCCTCTGTGGACCCAGGCAGTGATGTGATGGGATGTGAACACTGTGCTGGTTAATGAGTGTCTCAGGAGAAGGAAGGTACATGTCTTCTGTCCCTCCAGCCACACTAGAGCAGTGCCCTGCTCTCTCAGCATCATTAACTCCTATAGTAATGATGACAAAAACCAAACATTTAATGAGGTTGAGTGACATTTTCACGAGTTAAGACTACAATGAATGTGAAGATACATAATGTGTCAACACAAAGACATCATACTGAAGTTTATTGGTTGAGAAAACTCATGACAAAAATGTTTTTACAAATTGTCAGCAGGATTTGTAAAAAGTGTTAATGAAGGTGCACTGAAGAAAAGGCATTGCACCAAACTGCACACATCTTGGAAGGTGATGTTTTGGTACTTAATCATATTGTTAATGAGTGACTAATGAGTAACTAGAGGAGTTGTTTTCATAAATGGCCATACAGACTGGGTCTCACGAGAGCACCTTTTACTGTTTGATTAATCCAGTTCAACATGTCTAGGAGTCCTGTTTTTATTTGTTGCCCTACAGGGTGCATTTTATTTTCTGCTTCAAACAAACAGCTTTTCATTTATCACATCCTGGCCTGAAAAGGCACCTGTCCCATAGCTGGCACCAGAGACAGAAAGGAAAGGAGAGCCTGGGGGGAAACTAATGTTCAGTGTGCTTCATCCTAAATATTAACCAGGCGCTTCCTGCTCTAAACCTGCTGATGGTAGCTACTTCTAGATAGACGGAGGGAGGATGCGCCCCAATCCTCCACGGACAACACTGCCCTACTTGTGCGGAGGTGACCCCCGTGTGTTCTACACGGCCCGAACATTCACCATTGTTATTTATGAGCTTGCAAAGGTGTCCTATTGCATTGAGACTATGTGCCACCTGTTTCAGCAGTAAGTCAAAGTACAGTGCAATGTGTTCTGCAAAGGTGAAACTGGAAGTGCCTTAGTGGAGCTAACCTACTCGGCAAGTTTTAAACTAGGCTGCAAGTTGTTAGACTCCAACAGCAAATTTATTGGACTCATTTTGAGGTGCTACGGGGAGGCTCATTCAAATACCAAAATTTGTTGTCAAATTGTTGTTGTTGCCTTTATTGACCGGACAGCTTGAATACAGGAAAAGGGAGAGAGAGGGGGGGGGGACATGCAGTAAAGGGCTGTGGGCCGCAGCTGCTACCGCAGCCTACATGGGGCGCACACTCTACAGGGTGAGCTAGAAGTTTCCCCGGGATAGTGATAATTGATATAATAAAAACTATAATAAAAACTACAGAGTATATGCTCAACATAATTGTTTCCATGAGACTGGCCATGGACTGGTACCCACTGTTGCAAAAAGTGTTTGCTTTAAACTTAGAATAGTTCAACATTTTAGGGAAAATATTCATATTTGCTTCCTTGCCAAGGGTTTGATGAGAAAATCAATACCACTCTAATGTCTGTACACTAAATATGGAGCTGGAGCCAACAGCCAGTTAGCTTAGTTTAGCATAAGATTAGAAACAGAAGAAAAAGCGGGGCTCTCTCAAAAGGTAACATAATCCACCTACCGGCACCTCTTAAGCTCACTAATTACTCCTTATATATCTTGTATGTCTAATCCACACACAAAAAAAGTTGAAAAAGGGCAATCTGTCATTTCACAGGGGTTGTGTTGACTTTTTCTTGGCCAAGCAATATTGTTGCCTTTGCAGAGCCAGACTAGTTTTTTACTGTAACAATACTATTACCTTCGCATTTAATCTAGTATGTGCCACATAAGGTTTCACACATAGTGTAAGGGTGTCCAAACAAACATGATAAGGATTTGAGATTCATTTTGGAAAATGCACACAGTCTTCTCACTCTTCATCTCTTTTTCTCTCTTCAGGGATGATGTACAAAATATTGTGCAAAAGGCGGTAGGCACCTCTGGCTTCATGAAACCAGCTGGGCTTTTAGCATGTGATCCAGTTGCAGTAAAGAACTGAGACCTTTTGAGACAACTTGATCAATCCCTTATGGCTGATTCTTTATTTTCATTCTCTGAAGGAAGGTTTCCATTTAGGCTAGCAGTCAAGCAGAGAATTAAGGATGTAATCAGAACTGAAGATAGCCATCTGGACTGTATTTGTGATTAAATGTAGAGGACATAGGTTGGCAATTTCCTTATTAAGTGCTTTTGTGCTGAATAAGGGCCCTTGGGGTTTATTATCAGTTCTTTAAAATTCATGACATTGAGGAGAACTACAACAAAGACCTACTGTACATCAGTCAGCAGGCGCAGAAGCTCTGTGTGGCCAAGAATGCACAGGGTTTGAGGCTATTACTGAGCAGCTTTCTGCTAGGAACTATTCCCCTTTCTTCCTCCCAATTTAATGACATTGAAAGGCATTTATTTAAGCAATGTCTTTATTATGCTTTTAGTCCAGAGGTACATACAAAAGCAGACATGGTCAATGGACTCTGAGTTAACCTTTGCACCACTTAAAAGCATCAAGGTTGAGCAGAGGACTTTGCTTCCTACAATGAAGAGGAGATAGTTAATCTAGCATTAACGCATGGTTTCCCATGAGGAAACACCATAGTTCAGGGAGGGGTAAAGGGGTTGTCAGTATGAATGAAGGCAGACATTCTTTCTCTCTCTCTTGCTCTCTCTCTTGCTGCCCCTCCATTTACATCCCTTCTTCATGGTGATACAGACACACCACAAAGAGCGCTTGAATGCAAGTGGTGTCGAATGGCCATCGATTTCTAATAGGGAACTTTCTGGATCAGGAAGATGGGGCTTGGCCTAAGTCACGTCTGGGCTTCGGTCAAGGACACCATGTGTGGGAGCATCAACTGGACTGGTCTCTCTCTGCCAGGCACCAAATGAACTGCAGCAGCAGGGTACAGGGATCAAAGAGCAGTGGGAGTCTCCTCTCATCTCTTGGGGATTAGCACTCCCATAGGAGAAAAGTATACATGTGTGTATGTGCACTGTATAACACTCTAGGAGCAGTATCTACCTTTTAGCCAAAGGCTACAAACTTCCAGTTTTTTTCTGCATGTTGAGAATCCCCCCAAGCACACAAATATATGAGGCTCCATAGGCAAGAGAGAGAGAGATGAAGGATAAGACATTCTCCTTGGGATAGTTTTTTTTTAAATAAACATGAAACTCTGTTTGTGTGCCCTTTCTTGACAGTGACAGTTATATGTTGAGTTTCTCCACTGTTGGTTGATTATGTTTAAAATATTCAGTGTGTAACACTGTTCAAAGCTCCCCATTATGTTCGAAAGGCAACCCATTTGTATGAAGCAGGGGACATGGTAAACAGTAACACCAAAAATGTTGAAGTGAGCTGGAGAGTGCCATCCGTTGCAACTCTAGTGCAGGCATTAAACATGCATAGAAACAGTGAAAGCTTCACTGGACTATATCCACTCAGTTCTAAGCAGTAGCAAGGGGAAAAGGTGAGGCAACGAGCAAAGCCATTTGGGAAACAGGACTGCGTGACAAACTGTGGGATCCTGGCTCATCAGCCACTTAACACTAAGCAACACCTTTAGTGTCTCTGCTGAACACAAGCTCACAGCAGCACAGAGGTTCGAAAAAAAAAAAACCTGCTACACAAATCAATTATTTCTTCAGCTTCCTCCCTTTTATCCAAATTCTCACTCTTTGTCTTTACTTTCTTTAAACACATACTGTACACCAGTTCCAGACACACATGTGCAAGGCCCACACCTCCTTACTTCATTAATTTCTGCCAAACAGCCTGACACCGATGGAAACTGTTCACACACTGTCAGGAGAGAGTGTCTGTGTGCCTCACCTTGCGCAGACTTGCTTCTTTTGATGTCACTACTAGGAAAAAGAATGAATCCTGCTGTGCTGTGTCCTGGATACCAAGAACAACCACTCAGCTCTAACTCTTCAAAGCTGCCTGCTGCACATATCGAGGTACTTAGTTTCACCATGGAGGCAATTTAGCAAGATTTATGTCCAATTACAAACATCCAAGTGTGAATACATCATATCAGATTGCCCATTGACTAAATAAAAAAATTGGACAGCTTGCATTTGGTCTTATGTGAAAGAGTGATCTTCACAGTTTTGATGACAATGTTGTTTTCTAATTGTATCTTCGTACTCTATATATCACTTACTGTAAATATGACACCATATTTACAACTGCCAACCTCTCCACTAACACCTATTTCAGACAGCACATGTCTCACCCAACCATGTTCTTTTTTTAAAACAAACCTGGCCCTAGAACCACCGAATGCCCTGGCTTAGCCATCCACCAGCAGTGTGCCTGGCATGCCAGCCTAGGCCCGGGCACCAGGCTCTGGGCAGCGAGCAGCAGGCAGCTCATAAATGAGTAATGGCACATTAACATTTGGTGGTAGGGCAGGCTAAGGGCAAGGAGAAGGGAGACCCAGGGAGGGCAGGCGCTTCTTCTGTCTTATAAAACAGCAGCTGATTAATGTTTGATTTTAGCTGGCCTCATTCTTCCACGAGCACAGTGCAGACCTAATCTACAGAGTGGGTGAGAGCAAGAACGATGGTGCTGTAGGAGTGGGGCAAAAACAAACAGTTTGTACATGTGCTATTTGGAAAGGTTGAGCCAGCAGTATGCTGTCTTTCCTCCGGTCCTTAAATGAAAAACATCAGTGGTGCGGAACAGTTCAATCAATTCAAAATTAATTGGGCATTGAAACGATAGGGCATAAAAAACAATGATGGAGGATGTTAAAAGAAATAACAATAGGGCCATTTTGTGTAGTTCACAAATATGAGCTGTTTAACAAGAAATATCCACTTTACAAAATTTCATCACCTGAAACAGTTTATTGGTAATGACTTTATTTACCCGTTTTTCATTTTTGGTTTTATCCCCTCTATTCCTGCATATATCTTGGAAGGTAAGGAAGTTTAATAAAAAATTAGTAATACCAAAAACTAATACCAATCCGTATTACCATATGAACAATGCAATCTACACCAGCACATGTTGGCCTCTAGTTTGCAATGTTGTGTGTGTGTGTTGTGTCAGCTGCCAGATTTTGTTTCCACCATAGCATCATAACCGTGCAAGAGACAGTCAAGAAACATTGTGTACATTGCAGAACAATATGAAGGCAAAACAGAGATAGGGCATGGTCCTAGCCATAGGAACCAGAAGTAAGGGGGTAGAAAGTAGAGAAGGGATCATTGGCCCCTAGTCTTAACGCCCCTGGCCTGAGGTTTGCGTTGCAATTGGTGTGTTCTTATTGCCAAATGGGCTCTAGTTTTATATCAATACCATTTAAAGAAGTCCAATAAGATAAGTGAACTAAGCATTTTGAGCTTAACACTAATCACTACGCTAGCAACATGTTAAGCAGGTATAATGTTGACCATTTTTATCATTTTAGATTAACATGTTAGCAAGCTAACACTTGCTAATTTACTGAACACTGCGATCCCGTCAAAGTGAGTGGTCTGAATTTCATTTGCATTTCTTTAAACCAATCCCAATAGTCTTGGGTGGCGCTAAGCGCCGGATGAAGCAACAGTGCCTCTGAAAAATAGCCTCTGGAAGGAACTTGTTTTGGTGGAACGTGTGTACGTTCAAAAGTTGTTTTAGTCATGCAACAGAAAATTCTGATTCAACAGATAGTCTAGCTAACTGTCTCAATTTACCCTGCAGAGGTCTAAGAAAAGGTTAACCATAGTCCTCATAAATTGAACAGAGTTTAAAATACCAAAATTAAAATTCCACGTGGCACCTGAACAATTCTACACATAAACTACACTGCTGTAACAGAGGCCATTATACATATGCAAATATACTTCACAGTATGTTGTATGTTGCCTTTTAGTTGATGGTGTAGCATTTTCAATGGCTGCATCATTGGGTGCTGCCATTGTTGTGTGACGTCAGACAACTGCTTCTTCGTGAAGTCGAGGTAGATGGATTTTCCACGAGTTTACAAGTAGGAACTCAGACTTTAAGTGGTCTTGTATCATACTTTTTCTAGTATGACGTCAAACATTTTTGAGTTCTAAGTTGTCTGGAATGCAGCAAAAGTACAGCTGAGGCTGATGGGAATTACATTAGTTTAGCAGGTATTTGGTCAATAATTTACAAATTTTGACCTGATGATGGTGCAAGAGGAAAGGTCAGGGGATCACAAAAGTGATTAGGATTCATCCTCTGGGAAACATGAGGATGAGTGGGTTTGTGTAGCATCAGAATGACAACAATAAATATTGAGAATGAAGCTGAATTTACTCTGGTCACATACAAACCACAGCTGAATAAAAAAAAGTGCTGGATATCTCAAAATGCATTGTGGAAAATGCAGAAAAACCTCCCACAAATGTAGATGAAGGCCGCTACTTACAGTAAGTGGCTAAAATAAAAAGCCTTCAAATATTCATCAGAGATTGCACACTGTATGGAGCATCTACTGTATAAACACCTTAGCAGACAGTTTTCATTGTAATTTAAATGAAAATAGACAATATATCCCTGAGGATCCACAGTGACAGATTATTATCTTTCTTATTATTCTTCTATCCACAAAATGTTAACGGCCATATGCTGCCCTGTACGTCTGACTGGTGAATTTGCTTTATGGCATCACATGGGAGAGAACTGTGCAAGTACTGTAGAAAGTGATAGTGAAAGTGTGACAGTTTTGTGTCTTCTTCTTCCTCTCTCTCTCTCCGTAAAAATGAGTGGTAATACTTTGCATTGCATTACATTGCGGTCCCGGAGCTATTGTAGTGTCTAAGCCCTCAAGATAAAGAGGGGTTTGGTGGACTTACTATTATAACAAAATACAGCTGATGTATATTAACTGAACATTAAGTACTGACTCTCATAGCCAGACATGATATACAAAAACTATAAGTACCCAAACAGTTTCTAGGAGGATATAATTATAGAACAAAAGGATTGTTCATGTTAACACGTACACTATACGTACAAAATAACTAGATTGTATTTAAATGTAGCAATATCATTAGTAAACCAATTAGCTTTTATCTGCTTTCAAGTGCAGATAAACAACAATTAAACAACAGTATAATGTTGGTAATGGTGAGACTGGGTGTGCTCTACATATCAAATTTGCCCCTAAATAGGAAAGATTTACTGCGGTGAATGAGTCAGAGAGACTTTAAATGACATTAATGTGTCAAGTTAAGTTTGATTAAAGTAATTTGGTAACATGGAGGGAAGAGAAGTTAGAATAAATGTCAAGAAAACAGGAACTCAGCAGGTTCTGTCAGCTAGGATGTTGACATGCGGCGCATGAAGTCAGCTCCAGCAGTAATCTTACAGAAGCGGCACATTAGTACTTATAACATAAAATGGCTGACATGCACACACACATGTACACACACACACATAGACACACACAAACATAATACATGCGCATTTGCGCATACACAGAATTCACTGCATCCTCACAGTAGAAAAGTAGTCTGCGTGTGTAAGGAACACATAAAGGTAGTTTGATTGACAGGCAAATCGTTCTGGCTTAAAATACCCATTTGACAGAGAAAAGAACCAATTGCAGGAGTTAAAAGGCAGCCACAGAAATCGCCTCAGTATACTTCAGATGAAAGCAAACTTGAGTATTGCGTGCGCCTCTGAGAAGCTAAGCATCTGAGGTGAAACGTGTGGAAAACATATCAGCTTTTTTTTTTTTTGACAACGAAGAAACTTAATGCTCTTTGTGCAAACCGGGGTGCCAATCATGAGCACGCCTCATTGAGGCCCAGACCTCATGCGAATATCAGCTTCATAGTACATTATAATTCCACTCCAGATCTTGACGGATGACACAGATCCAAAGTTGCACTCGCTCCAGTGCGCAGCTCTGCCAGAGAGGGGAAAAGGGGGTAATAAAAACGGTTTGCCTTTTTGTTCAAGAGACATTGTAATTTAACTGTTGGAAGCAGGCAGTGGCAATTGCCTTTAATAATGGTGTCTATATTAATTTGTGTAGGGAATTGACAGGACCAGCTTCATCTCACAGGTCCCTAATGCTTCTGTGCTATCCAGCCTCGTCGCTGGGAGAAAGGGAGGACATGCCAGAAATTAGAAGAGAGGAGAGATATTTACAGTAAAGGGACGGAGGGAGAGCTGGAGATGGAAAAGTCTCCCACAGCGCTAGGTGATGATGGAAGGGCGAGATACTTGGCCATTTCCTGTTCCTCATAATATCACATCATGTTGGTATAATTAAACCCAGGAAATGAGGCTTAATTAGTCCCAGTCCAGGTGTTAAAATGAACTGTGAACTAATTGGTCAAGTATACACCATGGCTGAAATAATAAAGATGCAGTATGTAGATGTAAGCAGCTAGCCATGCAGAGATAGACATGACTCCTTGACAAGAAGGATAATGTTTCATTTTTCCGCTCTGATCCTCAGCACAAAGCCTTGGCCCTAGATCCGATTGGTTCCAGCAAGTTCCTGTCTGCTCTAATCTGCATGTTTCTTCAAAACATACTGATCAATCCTTTTCTTTTTTGTAAAATGTAATACATTGGGGAAAGCCAGACTTGTAGCCATTAGGCACTGTACTCTGGGCCTTGTGCCAGCCTTTGTAGCGAAAGGCCGGAACAAAGCTCATTTTCATTCAGCTGGGAGAGGTGGTCAAAGCCATGAGATGAAGCAGCTCCTAGCTTCTTCTTTTTTCACCGAGAAACACTTGAGTTGTCTCAATAGTTTTTGGAAGATGGTTTTCAAATTTCTCCACAGAACACGATTGCAGTTTTTCCTTGTTATTCCCTAGGTTTGACGGCATATTTTAAGAAAAGTTGAAAATTTTTGAAATGGTACGTCTTAAATTGGGCAGAAAATAGGAGCTCCTTGCTGGAGACAGGCTGCCATTTTTATGCTTGCTTGTTTTCTTCTTGGCATCTTTCTCTCTTTGAACATACTCTTGCACAAACCATCTGCCATACAGGTCCTGTGTGACTTTGCTTCAAGAGCTCTTAGTGGCTGTCTTTATCAGCTCATGATCTGCTGCAGAAAAACAGCTTTAATTGGTACTGAGGGGGAAAGAGAAGCAGAAGGGGTCGCATGCTTCATCACATTTGATGGAAAAATGCTTACAAATGATCAAGAATTGAATTCCACACAGCTTCTCCTTGACAAAGGAACTTATTGCTAACGTCTTCAGGTAGATATTGTGTGTAATAAATAACATAAATGCTTAGAAGTAGACTACTCTTCAAATGAACACATGATCAAATTAGCTACATTAAGGCAAGCAGTAAAACCACATCCCTTACTTCAATTGGTGCAATAGCTCTCAGGTTCCAAACAGGTAAATCAACTTGTCTGGCTAAAATTGCCAACTGTAATATTTCAAGCCGCCGTGTCAATATTCCTGATTTTTTTGCCCTCCTAAGCATTGTGCTCTGCAGCTAGAAAGATTGAAACAGCAAATGTCAGAACACTGTTGAATTGCTTCAGAATCTTGAGTTACATGAGAAAAGGAAATTCTACAGACCGCAGCAGTGCTGATCCATTCCAGCAGGCAACTACGCCATTTCACCAAGGCCACTAGGAAAGCTTCACTACAATTAGGCTGACAGAAACTGCCTCTCTGACATGTCAGATAATACAGGGATGCACCACTCCCTTTTCTTCTCTTTGCACTGTCAGGGATCTTTGCCGCTCGTGTTGTTTCAGAAGGGCTTTGAGACATTAGCTTCTGTTGTTGCTATAGCTTTGGAGACATTTCACAGCCCATTAGCTGCTCTTTCAGCCTCAACCACTACTCAAAAACCAGGGGAAGCAAGGGCGGGGTGGGGGAGCCGCAGACACAGTTATGGGGTGCTGTTTGTAGAGCGGCTCATGCTGAAAATAACAGCAACATTTAGCTTTAAACAGTGTTTAAAAAACTGGTTTGAGGGTCCCTTTTTGCACATCAATATTTGTCAACTTTTACTAACTAACAATTAAATGTTACACCTAAATGTTAAATGTTAAATCTAAATGCTAAATCAAAATCTAAATGTTAATTTTAAATCAATTTCTAAATGTTAAATCTAAATATTAAATGAAAGAATGCCAAGAATTCACCTGAACACACCTCCCTGTAAGACCAGCACGCCCGTTAGCGCAAAGATGGGCACAGGGTCATTTGCTATTTAAACGACATGGGTGCTGGACAAGAAATTGACTGCTTTGGTCTTAAAATAGCAAAGACACTTGCGTTGGGCAAGATAGGGTTCTAAGAATGTTTAGTGTGAGATCATTCAGCCCATTTAGCTTAACTGCAGAGAAAATCTAACTGCTCCTTTGCTGCTCTACGCTTTCAAATGCTTGGACCAGATGGAAGCTGTACAGACAATCGCTTCAGTGTGAACGGTGTCGTCACACAAGCACAACGTTGATGTGAGGTTTGCAGTCAGGACTAGGGGTAACTTTAAGGAAGAAAGTGAATAGGTGTATTTTTCTAAATCTTGAACTATTGCTTTAACATACTTTGGCATTTAGAGGAATGATATATGCAATTGTCTTACTGAGATGAAAGTAACTGCAGGGAGATGTAATATTGCCTTGTTCATTTGACCATAACAATACATTTATATCATTCAGCAGATGCTAAACTGTAACTTCCATCTCTAATGAAATCCCTGCAGAAAAAAAGAAAGAAAGAAAGAAAGAAAGAAAGCTCGAAACACAACCAGCAGTAGCCAGTGGTCAGAATATTGTATCCTAATCAGCAGTACATGCACTGTTTGGTTTATAGTTAGCTGATGGTGGTGCACTGCGGTTTGGCCAAGACAGAGTTAAGGTGGTTTCCAGTTAAGTTGATGGGGATGAACAATTTGCACGGCTGGCAGAAAAACCATAATCAATCCAGAGACTATAGATAAGGGCCCTAAAACCAGCCAAGCACAGCGCTTTCTCTTATCGCAATTACACCTTGCCCTCCTGCCTCAGGTACTGCCAATTAAGCTAGGAGAGGATGCGCCAGGAGCCACTTCACATTGAGGAGGCCTATCAGACGACTCTAAACACACACCATCCCTCCAGAGGAGGCAGAGAGGAGCTTGTTAGGCAGGGATGGAGCTTCAGTATGTACTGTTTTGCACTGCAGGTGTATACCATGAGTTTATCTTCTTTCAAAACTGCATGTGTATGAAAACAGGAATTGAATGGCATGAATGATAAAAAATAATTTAAGACGGTTCTCTATCTTTGTAACGTAAAGTGCGGACTAATGTAAAATATAGATGTGTTTCAGTTTTGGGGGGTTAAATTATGGAATGAACTTAATGATCAGGTGAAAATGTGAACCTCTCTGTTGAGTTTAAAAAAAGCTTTAAAATCAAAATAATTAAGGTTTAGGTTATGAAGTAATTTGATTGAAATGTCAAATTACCAGGATTGTAATGAAGTATTTAGATTCATTTACTTTTGTTGGATCTGGTGTGGGTGATTCAAGTGTAGGATAGGCAAAAATAAGACTTGGCTTCAGCCTTTTCCTTTTTTCGGTTAGCAACGAAGGCAAATTTTGGTAATTAATTGTGTCTTTCATGAATGTAAAAATGATTCATCAATGATGTATGCTCTGGTGAGTGATGAGCAGTCTACTGGATGGCTGCCTGCTGGCTGGGTTTCATCAAGGGACCAAGGGCACAGACCTTGCCCCAACACTGCCTCCTCTCTCTCCCACCTGCTTTTTAAACCATTCACTACTTCCCTTCTCCTTTTCTCCCTTTCATTGTGGGACATCATTCAAATTATGTGACTACTGAACAGTACAGAACAGGAAAGGAGGTGTGGGAGAAAAGAGAACTCATGCGTGTGTTTTAATGTGAGAGTGGTTAAGAAAGGCAGAGATGATGTCAAAATCAAGGACAACACTCAGGATGAATATAAATCCTTGCCTATTGTGACTTCTTACTCTCTGCTCTTTATTCAAGCCTATCTGTATTGAAAGAAAAGTGCCATACTGTCGCTAGTTTGGCAATGAAAATTTTAACCCACAAGCTTCTGCGTGCTGCGGATCACCGTCTCCTCCCTTAGCGGACCTAGGCTTAACCAGGCACACAAAAAAAGAAACCTCAAGTGATTGATCTGAACCACAACTTTCCACTTTTCTTCCCTCTCACCACTTTGAGGTTTCAAAGACCAGACACACAGCATGTGGTGTTTTGTCTACACCGCATGCTGCTGCCACACCAATTTAACTCGACAATTTCGCATCAAAGCATCATCCTACATGAAGCGGAGAGCAAGTTCAGCAGGACCACTTCTTGTCTCAGCGTCATGCTAAAACTCTGGTGATAATATATACAGTGGGATCACACAAAGCAGTGTTATAGAAGAAGAGAGGCTGATGGGTGCGACCAGGGGCGTTAAGACTGGGAGCCAATGGTCCCTTCTGTACTTTCTACTCCCCTACTTCTGGTTCCTATGGCTAGGACCACACCCATTCTCAATACTGTACACCTGTTTTGTGACTGTCTCTTGCACGGTTGTGATGCTAGGGTGGCAACAAAATCTGGCAGCAGACACACACACACACACACACACACACACACACACACACAAACACACACACTAAATCAACCTAAGATATAAACAAAGCCAGTACTGCAGATAGACTCTCTTTCAATCTGTTTGATTGGAAGCCATTAATATCAGCATGACAGAGAGGAGCCAAATTCTAAATAAAATGGGAAGAGAGATGGCCCCAGTGGGGGAATCCATCTACTCTCTATTTAGACTATATAAAGATACGCTCCGCTAAAGCTGCAAAGAGACAAAGTGTAGATACCACTCATTGGCTCTTTATTGAATACTATTGGAGTAAACACAGGGGAAAAATGACTAAGTAGGTTGAAATGCATGCAGAGAAAATATGCCAAATAAAAATTCTGATTGGCCACATGTGTCTGCGGATGCTGCTTTCAAAATTGCCTTGGCTTGATATTTTTCTCCTCGTATCAACATTTGCCGTGACATGCAATGTGATGGAGAGGAAAATAGCTTCCTGGTGATGCAAATGATGTTTGTGGTTCAGTGCGCCCCTACTAAGACTAACATCTGAGAATGGTTCCTTCCACATCAATGCAAACAGTAAATCTGCTGTTGCCGGTCCACACACAGATGGCTCTAAATCAAGGGAGGGTGTGGTGGCAGTACTTACCACGTTCACTGGACAGGGTAGTATCTATCACAGAGAAAGACAGAGGAAGAAAAAGGGCAAGGGGAGAAGAGACAGAGGATAATGATTAGAACTTAATAGGCTTCAGTAAAAGTGGCATCAAAATACTAAAACTACTGTTAAACAAGAGAACAAAACTGATTTTTTTCTGAGGATTAATGGAAAGTCATAGAAAATAGCCCGACAGTGAAACATTGTATACAGAACGTAGGGCTACTATTGGAGAAAATGTGCTGTCACAACTGTGTAGTCACTTTCATTTGTCTTTGTCTATTATCCAGGCAGTACCATTTAACCAGAATGCAGTTTGTTTTCTCTCTTATACTTCTTGTCATTGCCTCAAGCTGTGGGATTCATCATTATCTTCAAATGCTTGTTGTGATGTCTATATTGCTCTTGTGCTCACTCAATGAAACACGAGAGAATTGCGGGATATTGCATATGCATATTGCACACACTGCTGTACATGGTCGTGGGCGGTATTTATTCAGACCTTGGCACCGCAGCTGGCTGACAGAACGAGGAGAGGCAGCCGTGGAGGCTCTTGATGTCTCTCTCCTGGTGGCCTGCCCTTCTCGTGTCCTCCAGCAGAGTTGCTTAGTCAGATTTGATCAGAAGCAATCTCCATGGCTTATTTTTTGCATTTATTGCAACATTATTAATCTAGAAAGCCTTTAAAACTGACTGAGACAATTCAAAAAAATATCAACCTGGTTTCGGAACTCTAGGTTTCAGGACATAATGCTTATTATGAGTCACAGCATTCCAGTGATGGAAAAAAATAAAATTAAAAAAAAGTGTTAAGTAAAGTGTTAAAGAAATCTCTCTGGTGGCGCCAGGCCTCCCCTCCCACAGGAGTAGTTTGTTTCAAGAGCAAAATGTATATATTATTTATTAGTCACTTTTATAGTAATTTGCTGTCTCACAAAAGGTTTGGTAAGAAATGCTGAGAAGAATCTAATTGTCCCAGCTTTTAGCCACACAAGGGCCGGGTAATGTCAGCCAGTCCACTGCTTTAGCTCAGACTTAAACAACTCAAAACTATTGAATGGACCGATTTGAAATTTGGGACTGACATCAATGGTACGCGGAAGATTAATCCTACTCACTCCTAAATGAGAGTTTTGCTCATAGTCAATGTCTCCATTCCTGTTCTCCATGTTTAAAGGCACCCCACTCTATCTCAACAGAACTTTGCTCCGCAGATGTTCAATTATTCATCTCCCTCTGTCAAGAATTCAGCCTTGCTAGCACTTGCCAGTATTCCCCACAACTTGGCAGGGAGGCTCATATTTGGCATATGGTGCAGAGCAGTGCAGTTTTTCCTTCTCTCTTCAGTTGGCTTGCTAGCACTCCCAAGGAGCACAGCAACACACACTGGCATGCGCACTCTCTCTCTCCCACACACGCACACATGCACACACACACGCGCACACACACACACACACACACACACACACACACACACACTCACACACACTAATGATGCACCATGTCTGTCAGTTTTGTAAGTGAGCCTCCCCGATTGAGTTGCTGGGCATTCGTCCACATCCTCTTTGCAACAGGTTTCAAGGTTTTCTGTAACAGCACTGTGCATGCTGTAACAGCCAAATTAGTCACATCCAGCATTTTACAATACGGGATAATTAAAAAATGTCTGATTTTGTGTTAAGGAAACATTTGGTGCTAATGTGAACATCAGTGTCTATTTTGTTAACAAAGGTGTTTTCATTTACTCTGGCTCACTAGACCTCTTTTCTGGTTAAAGTTGGGTAGAGCAATGTTAGAACTTTGTTGAGGTTACATCCCTGGTACAATAAACAGAGACATCGTAGCTTCAGCAAGACGCTGACAGATGGATAAACTGATACATAGAGCATTTGTGAGTATTGTATATAGCATTGAGTATTGTAGACATTCCACCAGTTTTAATTTTCGAGTCCTAACATATTCCTCAGGAGTTGTAGAATAACTACAAAAAAGATGCAGAGACAATTATATAAATATCATAAACTGTAACACCTAAAATACCTTTTTTGTATCAGTGTTCTTTTTATATTTAGTACAGGTATGTGGCCTATCATAGAGCAGATATTTGCTGCTTGTGTCATCTTTGCTCTACAGTAAAATATTTACAACAAACGCCCTGCATTCCTGTCTGTACCACACTATTAGTTTTCTTTTTAATTCATCCAAACATTTGACTAGGTTCTTTATAAAGCTGCTGTGAAAAGAAGCAGTCAAAGCAAGTGATGATGCAGGCTCCCACATATTACAAGCTCACCCAAAAGGTCACAGTTTCTCATTTCCTTCGTCAATGACATGAAGAAAACTTTTTGAGCTCTCACAAAGCACCAAATTGCATAGGCATTGTCTGTTTGATAACCTTCCTCGCTGCACTTGGCCACATAAGAGACTGTGTGTGCGTGTGTGTGTATGTCTGTGTGTGTTTCTGTGTGTGTGTGTGTGTCTTAATGGCAAAATGTAGTCTGAGCAAGGGCACAATAGGGGCATAGGAATAAGGGAAGTGGCCATTGCCCACCTTCTTTACGGCCCCGGCCCGATTTGGCATGGTGAGATCCCTAGGTGATGATTAAAATGGCTGTTCAGACGGACATGCAGCAGCCGGAACCCCACGGCCTACTCACATTCTGCAGCGATAGTTATGGTGTCCTGAACATCATACCATCAGAATGGTAAGTGTACTGTAGTTGGCGTCTTTTTTTAGTTTATGTTCTTTGTTAGCTGGTTACTGGCAGTGGATGACACAGCTACGATAACATTTTCGCTCTCTGTACTGAAAACGTTCGCTCCGTGCCGAAGGTTTCAGGTTTCTTTGCCGGCATTTGCATATTAAACAGCAATTGGCTTTTGAATCTGGGCTGTACCAAATATAACTGTTCCAGCACATGTTTCAATCTCAGATTCAGTGCACAGACATCTCCCCTTTCAGTAGAGGAATGTGAAAACACCTCTCTAAAGAAAAACTTTGTACAGGTCAGACTTTTTACGGGACACAAACATTAGAAAAATAAAAATAGCTGTGAATCTAAAGCACATGCACTCACACATGCTGAAAGGCAGTTAACATGTTCACAACATCTGTGTGTTGAATCACACATACACACACACTGTCACCTGCCATGTGAGTGAGTCTGGATTGATATGAGCACGTCTGTTTGCATACAGATGTGTCCTTATGCCAAATCTTCTTGTTGCCCTTGTGATGACAAATAACTGGAGAGCTTTTTCAGCTGATAAATAATATATTAAAGAGTCTAATCAAATTGAACAAATGAGTATGTCTAGAAAACTATTAATCAGAGAGTAAACGTGTATTTACAAATATAACACTGGCATAAACAATCAATTATTCATAAAGTGAATGCTGGGTAAGTGGGCTTCTTCCCGGGTGAGATGCTGCCATAATTGGAGTGGGACTACAGGAGTACCGGCTGGTATGTGGGTGCATGTGTGCCTATGTGTATCACACACACACACACACACACACACACACACACACACACACACACACACACACACACACACACACACACACACACACACACACTTCTCCCCATGCACCAAACTTCCCCCAAACACGACAAGAGCAGGCAGAGTCGGCTCATTACTGCCTAATGAGTTGTCTGATTAGTGCCGAATATAAAAGCCTTATTGTCAAGCACTGTATGTTTATTTTGATTAATTATTGTACTAAAGTGACTGAATGGAAGCACAATGACATGGAGCATTAACGTTTTGTGGTAATAGGGCCCTTGTGGAGTGAGCAATCGTATATTCAACCCTCAATGCAACACCTAAACCATGGCCAGTGCCTGAAAAAGTTTCATAGACTACCAGATATGCATGTTTCAATTGTGTTCTTGGCTCCCAACATGCAAATCAACCAACAACTCTATATGTTAAGATTGCTTAATCCGTGGTCCTGCAGATGGTAATGCTGACACCGGGTCTTATATGTCCTCATCAACGATTCAATCAATCAATCCAGCTGTTATCCAAATAAATGTATATTTTATTATTCTGTGTATAACTGTTGCATAACTGCAACTACAGTGGCGAGAATAAGTTTACACACCCATTCTTTGTGAATGAATAATGTATTGTAAATAAATAAATAAATGTTCTTCCTTGAAATAAGTTTACACACCCATGCTAAAGTTGATTAAAAAGAGGAATAAAAAAACGTCTTTTGGAAATTGATCATAATGCCTTACTTCAAAGAATTTTGGAAAATCCAAACTTTTAAGGACACCATATTTCTTTGTGAATGAATAATGTAATGTAAATAAATAAATGTTCTTCCTTGAAATACAGGGGACATAAGTATACACACTCCTATGTTAAATTCCCATAGAGGCAGGCACATTTGGAATTAAAATAACCCCCCATCATCACATACCCTTCACCAGATTGGCATGGTGTTATTTCAGTGCAAATAAATAAGGAATAAAATTTATACTATATATATAATACATTATTCATTCACAAAAGAAAATTGGTGTCCTTAAAAGGTTGGATTTTCCTAATTTTTTGAATAAAGGCATTAAGAAAGAAAAGCATTAGCTCAGTGTCTTCTTTCAGGAAGACCTCACTCTTAATCAATGCTCTCTACCTAATTCGAATCAGCTGTTGGAGGCATTCACCTTCCTGCTAAACCAATCAGAATCATACACAAATGGCAAGGGCCAATCACAGAGTCACAACCCTGCTTTAAATAATCTGTTTCTCCCTTTGCTATTCAGCTGTCGTTGCAGGCAACGAGTGCAACCCTCCACCTCCTCTTCCACCTCCAGTCGTCTACTCTAGCTGACCGGTCTGGAGCCTCCTTTCGGTCTGGTCTTCGAGCTCCTTCGTCAGCACCACTGATGAGGAAAATATAGCTTTAAAATGTGAGAACCAGTGGAGTGTTGTTGTTTGTGAGTCAAACAGGTAACAGGTATGCGTTAGAGATGTTGCTTTGGTAACCACGGGTCTTTCACTCTTGATATGTGGCAGGCCAGCAGATCTATGTCTTTTTCCATGTCTGTCCAGATGACTAGGACAGTTTAGTAACAGTAAAAGGGCCCTTGTCACTTTTGACCGCACTCTTGCTGGTGTTTTTATCTTAATTATTCACTTTGATTAATCAGTTTAAAGATGTTTCCAGTTCAAAAGAAATACCTAATTAGTTAAGTTTAGTAAGCTGTACATGCTTTGAATCACATTGTGCTGAGGTCTGTAAGTACTTAGACTAATGCTGCATGAATAAAAATTTACATATCGGTAGTTGAAGTAGAAAGCTTTTCATTTTAACTCTTCTAATGCACGGCTCTAAACATGTAGATTTTTAATGAGCCAAAAACTGAATACAGATATAAAGGGATAAATGCAAAAAAAAATATTACTGGTAGATAATGTGATTCTATGACTGTGAATATGACTCATTTTAAGTCCTATAATTTCCCTGTTTCTTTCAATCTGCTGCCCTTCTGTCCACGAGCAAAAATACCATTGGTAGCACCAGAGGATCTGTATTGCCCAGCCTGTTGCTCTGTACACACTTTAAAGCAGAGGTAATGGGGCACTTCAGAAGACTGCTGTTACACATACCCAACTGTCAATACACTGTAATCACTAAAGGCCCCCTTTCTTCAGAGATAAGCATTGCTTACGTGCACTGCACTCAAAACTACTGGGAATGAAATAATTCCAAAAACAACTTATGTTTTTCACTGCCTTTGTTACAGACAAGCAAGGGGTCTGGTTGAGAATTCACCCTGTTAACAATAGAACAACATTAAGAGTGCATTTACACATCACACATCAAGTCTAAACAGATCTTTTCCACATTGAAAAAGCTCAAACAGCTTGAGAGGTTAATTCAGTTTCCTTAAGAGATGCTTACTTCTAAATGGTCTCTATTAGACAGCCTGTCAGGAGCTTGCGCACTAATTTCCCCAGCTGGGTGAGAGTTAAGACAAGAAGCGTCTCAGGCAAAGGTATCAATCCTGTCGTAACCTTTTCAACAAGCAAAGAGAATCAGGAATAATCGTTTCTCTCGCTCTCTCTGAGAGATGAGGATTACTTCACATGGTCAGTGTTGGGCTTGTTATTTAAAAAGCATAATTTGTTCTTAAATTTTACTTTTAAGAACTGTATTGTATCAGCTCTCAAAAGAAGGAGAGAAACAAAAGACAGTAACTCAGAATCAACATTGGGAATACTAACAAGATGAGAAAGCAATTCTGTCTTTATCCGGAAAGACAAAATAGATGATGGAGGAAGAATACAGTCTTTTTTTTAAAGACAAACTTAGAGGTATGCTATGCAGAAATGAAGAGTAGCACTTTTTTGATTGTTGGCATTAATGATCACATTAATTTGTAATCATTTTACTCAAAAGTAATAGTATAGCTGAATGAAACTAAACACTGAGCATGACTTTGATGAGAATCACCCTCTCATATACTGTAGCCTGGTGAAATCTTTCCACTGGTGCATGTGTTTAATAAATAGAGATGTGACTTCTCCCTTCCCTTTACAATGTCAGGGTGTCGTACAATAACTGACTTAACCTTCATGGAGAACGGCTACAAAAGCCAAATCAGTCCCGTTGTGCAGAGTGCTTGCATTAATCTATGCCGTATGCTGTTAGACCCTAAATACAAAATGGTTCCGGCTTGTTCCAAGCTATTTGTACTCTCTTTCAACGTTGAAGCACTTTCCCTGGAGGCTAAACATATTTAATGGGGTGACTCAACCTTAATGTTATTGTGCTGTAGGTAGCAGCCAAATAATTGCTGTAGCCCAGTAGGTGGTTTTATTTCAGCATGTAAACATCTTGTGTGTAAAGACGACTGGCATCTGTGGGTGCGTTGGCATATATTTTTATGCTCGACACCAATGTTTGTCCAGTCAAAGCCAGCAACCCCAACCTGATGATTAAATCCAAATTTAAACACACATCGTTCAAACATCCAACCACCATGAATCACAATGCACAGAGCATGTAGAGACCAACACAGAGGCAAGAAAGGGGGATGTGGGCAGGGGGGTCCCTGCTGTGACAAACTGATGCTGACAAAGCCAGATGTTTAGTTAAAATGCGGAGCCCCAATGTGGGATGGAGGGAGGAGTTGACATGCGCTTTGGGGCTTCAGGCAGCCTAGTGCGCCTCTGTAGCTGCCTCATATCTCTGTAGTGTATGTTGTAATGTAATGTATGCGAAGTGTGTATGCTTGTGTGTGCATGTATGCAATCACCTTGCAATGCAGAGTAAATGAAAGAACTATCAATTGCATGTGCGTGTGCATGCCTGTGTGTGTGTGTGTGTGTGTGTGTGTGTGTGTGTGAGAAGAGTGATAAATTGAACATATGTTTGAACCAAGGTCTCCTGTCGCAGTTTCCTCTCTGTGGACTGTATCAGAGCTGGAAGGTGATACACTGCACAAGCTCACACAGAGTCATACACAGCTCACACACACACGCACACACACATACACACTGCTGACTCAATGCTTCCACTAGCATGCATAGTCTGACGCTGCTCTTTGGTGGAGAGCAATATCCCAATGACAGAGCTACTGTAAATATAATGAAGTATGAGGCATATAATGAAGTAAGAAGCAATCAGGAACATGTTGTGGATGTATCACATTACCAACAGATCAACAGCATTATCTCTTCATCATCACTACTATCATCATCATCATTAAAATCATCTCTGTCAATATGTTTCTGATGGCTCATTTGGGCATGCTACAGTGAGCCATGATGGAGTCAGTGACAGGATGACAAGCAATGGACTGTAATGCATTAAATGTGTTGTTCTAAATGTACTGCAGAGGCAGGCAGGTGGCGGGTGATGGAATAACACACACATTCTCACTTTCTTTCTCCCTCTCGTTCCCTCTGGCTCCACTGTCTGCACCCCCTGTCTTCCTCTATCGAAACTAATCTCATTTCCCACTAGCTTGAATTAAATAAATGTCTGTCATTAAGACCAGTGAAGGATGGCGGAGAGCCTCGGGAGATCAAGAGTCGGGTAGGCTGGGCAGGACAGAAAGTGCTTAGTTAGACCATGTGGATCCACAGAGGCTGGGAGGGGATGAGGGTAGAAGGCAAAAGTGGACAAAGAAGAAGGGGCTTTACAGCTTCTCTCTGGATTTTGTTGCACTTCTTTGTCTCCCACCTTTGTCACATGCTGCATGTATTAGGAAAGATTTGAGTATAGTAAAAAAACAAGGGCAAATAGCAGCTAAACTCTTATCATGAGAGAAGAGGAGAGTGCAGCCAAGCAGTCTCTGGATTTTGCTCTGTTACAGCTTATCACCCTCTTCACCATCCCCAACCCAGCTCCCTACAACCCTATTTCACCATTAAGCCAACAAAGAGCACTGCTGCCTGCTCACCAGGTAACCAACCCATCTCAGCTCCCTCATATTCCCTGGTTTCTATTGACAACCAGGGGCTCACAGGTGCTGTGAAGTATTTCACATCCACCGGGGACTCATCTTTGTAGTGATATCTGTCCAAAATGTGAGTATTAGGAAGCATTAATCCCTGAGGTATCTATTTGATTATCCCCACATGGGAATAGTTCACTGCTTGTCTTAGTTAACCTGCCGCGCTATTTTAACTATCTCCCTTGGGTCTGTAAGGGGCCTATTGTGTGTCTGCTAGAGGAGCTGTACGGTACATTATGAGATGCATGTCGACAGGTAGACACTGCTTTCTCAGTGTCCCTGTAGTGTGAAACAGGTTGTGTGGCTCCGATAACAAAGAAAAGTTGGCCAGAAAAGGCCACTGAACCATTCAACTAATCCCGTCTACTGATTTCCTTCCAGAAGACATGAAAGCAAGATGTCAGACTGGGAGACTCACTACAACTGGTTGTTAAACTGGTCCAGTCAGACGTACTCTGAAAGTACTGAACATATAGAATGCATTTAACTTGGAATGGAATTTTGTGAATCTCTATATCATGAAAATAATTCTTTTATGTCCAAAAACTGATTAGGACTGTTTATTACCTGATTGCAATTTACTGCTGTTCTCAACAGTGGACCAACCCATGAAACCAATTGATATACTACAAATTTTTGGACATACAGTATGTGTTTCAAGTGGCTCAACATTGATTTCTGTGTTTGGGCCCTATTTTAATGATGAAAAATGAAATGCTGCGCTATTGACATGAGACCAGGTTTTTGTTGGTCAATGGTGCAATCACTTTCTTTATTGGTCCTGAGACACATTCTCAACAATATGTCTCAACATATTGTTTGTAATCTTGAAATAAAACATTTGGTCACAACAACAAAAAATAACAAAGACACACGCCGCGCCACACTGAGCAGGGTGCAAGAGAGCGAGAGAGCTGTGTTTGCTCTACCGTCTTTTCTGTGTAGTTGAAGGAAAATGGAAAATCTGAGAGCGGGTCACATAAGAGGTGATAAACTCAATTCAGAGCACTGAGAACGTGAGAAGGTCAAGCTTAGATATGTGAAGGCACTAAGTGGACAGGGAGCACAACACACTTTAAATCTCTCTTGTGAGGGACTAAGGCAGCACTTAGGGGGGGCATTTGCTTTTAAGAACGTTCTGTGGCCTACCCAAATATTCTGTGTGTGTGTATGTGTGTGCGCGCGTGTGTGGAAGGGCTTTATGGCTTACATTAGACTACATTGTTTATAAGAAGAAGCACTCAAGACCCAGTTTAACATACACCACTCTAATACAGTTAACGGAACATAACGGAACATTACATAACACAATTATGTCTATAGTTGTATTGTGTGATCCTTTAAGTAAATAAAATAAGTCAAATGTGTTTTTTACTGTATAATTGTAACTTAATGCATGAGACAGTAGTCATAACTCCCTGAGAGCCATTGCTTCTGATATGGAGGAAGCACCTAATGGAGTAACTATCCTTGGTACCAAACATCTGAATAGTAATACTACAAAAGAAGAAATCAGAAATGTACTTCTTTTTCCTCTATGACATTTATATTTAAGTTTCCAGATATTTCAGCTCAACAATCTCACTCATTGAAGAGGTTGTTCATTCCCGGGGTTTATTAAATTCTGGATACAAACACTCAGGAAATCCTTCCACCGTGACATTCAGGGTATCATCAGCAATAATAAAACCAATATGCCTTAAGCAAGTGTAAGTGGTGTCAAGCATGTACATTTGATACTGTTTTTACCTATTAGGTTAATCACCAGATTTGCAATTTTGACCATGGCCACTATTCTAAAAAGGCTTGGCTTTGTTTGCTTTCTACACATTGGCAACCTCTAGGCCTGAAAAGTGAAGCCATTCTTTCTAATGGCAGACAGAGGGCAACTCCACTGGTTGCAAAAAGAAGTCAAATTGTATAGAGGTCTAAAAAAGTGAGCCTCTCGATTTATTACTTCAGTAAACATTTTTGTAATGTCTTTCAGATCCACCCCTTGCTCCTCCCCAGCTCCACCCTCTCGTCCAAACATTCAATTCAGGTTCCAAAAAAACAAAGATGGCGGCCAAAATGCCAAAGTTGAGGCTTCAGAACTTTAGTCCAAATATTCTGAAAGAGGCCTTTATCTGAATAAAGCATTTTCCGATTAAGACATGTTGGGATATTCTGGTATTATTCAGGTTTTAGAGGCATTTTTTGGACATGTATATAGCGCATTTAGAATGTCTCAATCAGGGTTTTTACCTCAGTTTAAAACCAGTTTACGACCTCTTGCCTGAGCTCTGTGCATTGCTATGGTTGCTGTACACAAACCAGCCAGCCAAGTTTTCAAGGCTGCAGACCCAATAAGAAGAAGAAAGACAGCTACATCATCCAATCCATATCCGTTTTTGGATATGCGCACACATCGCTACGCCATTCTTTTCAAGAAGCTGGTTGAAGGAATGAAAGAGGGACGCTGTGTTCGCATGGTCCACAAAATCTACACGTAAAAGGGTCATTAGTCATGTAAATAGCTTAGTCAGAATATCTTTTTTTTGGAATAAGGGCAAAAACGGAATATTATGTGCATGTAAATGTAGTTAATGATGTCCCTCTGACATCCTTTTCGTTTCTTCTCATCTTTCCTAAAACTCTTATTTTCCTCCAATCTTTCATCTTTCTCTCTTTATTTGTTTATAGTGTCTCAGTTATGTTCCATATGCGCTGTATTTGCATTTTTATGAGATGACAACTGACTTGAACAACAAACACAATAAAAGTACTATGCAATTATGCCCTTTATTAAACCCACATAGGGAGCTTATGGTTGCATTCATATGTCATGCTGTCATTTGTCTGCAAAAAACCTTCTGTGGAACACATACAACTGCACCGCATTATGGGTGGCAAGGAAGCAGTAAAATTCCATCATCTTCCCAATTCAGTCTTGTATAATACCTATAAACTACAATCTGATCTATTCCTATGCAACTGCAGAAACACTTGCATACACATATATAAAAGATATAAAAGGCCTACTTTTTATTTGATACACATCTTTATTTGATGCACACCATGCAGCACTGGTGCTCCATTGTTCTGCCCCTTGGAGGATTAGTTCAAAATATCTAACTTTTGCTTTCTTTCCTGTGTTTAGGATAGACAGCAAAGCTAGAAACAACCCAAGTGAATTAGAACAGGAGTTGGTCTGCTCCCATGTCTATTTACTTCTGCTGTTCTACATTTCAGAAAACACTGGGTTGACTGTACTGAAGCAGCACGGCTGAATATTGCAGGGCAAATGTGTCAAATCATTTATTTGTTCTTAGAAGTTTGAGCCAATCAAACTTTAATCATCTCACTTAGTGTGTCTGGGAATGCATTAGCAGTTGTGCAGAGTCCTGTATTTTCTTCAGATTTCTGGCTAGTCGTACACAGGCCTTTATGCGTCAACACAGGACAAACTAAGGCAGACAATCAACAGCTCCAGCCTATCTAATAACAGTGGGGCTTATCAGCCGCCTCTGCCTCCTCTAATTTTCATCAGTTTTGACAAGCCCATTAAATGAATCTGGGACCCAAAATAAACAAGTTTTTGTTGAGCTGAAGTGACAGGCAGTGATCACACCTCCCAGTGTTGGAGAGAGAGATACGACGACTTTTAATTAAAAATGCGGCCCCCGTGCACAACAGCCCCGACATGATAAACAGGACTTTTGCCTGCAGCAAACAAACACGTGCGAGGATACTAGGACAAAGTGTGATCCGAGATGCAGCACATTACTGCTGTTGACGATCATTAACACAGACGCTGAAATATTCTGGAAGACCCGTGGTGAGTGTTGGTAGAAGGATTACAGAGCAAACCTTCCTCTAATCCTGATCCAATAGTCACGACTTTTATTACACACTATCATCCATCACATATTTCAAAAAGGCATACAAACAGCTCCTTCTTAACAGTTACACCTGCATGCACTAATTGATTCGTTTATGTATTGTCCAGGTCTCTGTTGCACGGTCCGAATTTGTCTAGCCCAGCTGATGTTTTGTATAAATGTCTTTTTCCTTATGTAACTGTATTGTTGTTTTCAGTTGTCGATGTATATTTTCTGTGTCGATTTTTTGTATTGATGTTTGTCCTGACGTGCTGTAACCATGTTTTATGTTTCTGCAGAACAGGAACCTGCTGAAAACCAGTTTTTAAACTGAGTCAGGCCCGTTTTTATATTGTAATGAAATGTTACTTTTTCAAACTTTCCTGTATAATAAATATATGAAATGAAATGAAATGAAATGATGCTTCTTCTTGAGTATATTAGTTCTGTGGTTACAAGGACTGAATTCGTTATGAAAGGCTAGTTGCATTTTTTTATTTTTGCTTGGTTGTTCCACATTCCAGACTCATCATCAAATATGAAAAAAAACTGTATCTTTTTGCCACAGTTACATCTCAAGCCCTGCAGTGTGTTATCTTAAACAGGCCCTGTGGGAAACATTCTTCAAATTTAAATAAAATAGAGATACACTAGAAGAGTCGTAGGAATTCTCAGAGGACTGCCCTGGCCAGTGCAGCTTCAGTCATGGCAATGCTGGCACTCAGGACCGTTGATGGCCAACACTTATTTTCCTCAGGATAACATCTTTATCGGCGGACATTGTCAACCGGTGGAAAAACACAAAGAGACCACCCACATCTCAGCAGTACAAAAATCAGTTTCCATGACTACGCCAGTCTCTAAATTTCCAAGTCATTTCTGTCACAGAGCCTGACATTAGGTGAGCTTATTTTCCATTCTTCATCTTCTGTGGCTTTAAATTCAACTTTTTCTGCTTCCTCTTGAGTTGTCTTGCACCATTAATGCCCCGATCAGTCTTCTCCGCCTTTGTCTCATTTTTCTTTCTTTAATAGCTATTTAGTTCCCAAAGCTACACCCCTGGGTTAGGATGGAAGACATAAGTGAAGGAATAGAAGCACTAACATCCAAATGACAAGTTAAGTTTCTATTTTCCCAAAGGGCGTGAAGCAGGTTCACTACTTGAGATTTTTACTGTGTGGATAATGAATGCAGTGGTTGTTATGTAAACATTGTTCTGCACTCCACTGGACTTGAGATGTTTTGGACGATACGCAAGTTCAGGTATCAGAATCGGTATCGGGAAGCAAAAAATGGTATCAGACCATCTCTAGTATATAAGATAATCTCTTTTTATCTGTTTGCAAAGGGCGCCTATTACTCATCAAAGATGCACAGAAGAAACATTATACCTGAAATGTAAAAAGTGTGTGTGCGAAAACAATATGAAGAAGAAGGGAGTTGAAAGTCCTCAGGCAAATATTCCTTATTTTTCTTTATCATTATTTGCCCTGCTCTGAGTAAATGTCAGACTGTAGTGGGAGCTGGCAGGAACAGCTTATTATAAATGTCTGAACCTGAAGCATCTACACCAATATGCCTCAAAATTAAACTACAGAGAATTAGTTGCAGTCTAATATGTATGTTGTGCTGTAAGTGTCTATTCATGCAGTCTTTACCAGGACAGTTTACATGAATATGAGCAGGGCAGAAGCTGTTGCCCAATTCCAAACCTGCAATTACAGCAGACACTTGTGTCTTGTACAATGAAATGAATCATTACCACTGCAGCATGAAAGAACATAATCTGGCCCGCTCCTAGCTATTCCCCTTTGGGGACTGATTTGTGATCGCGTCTGAAGATAGAGTGTGCGTTCAATCAACAATGCAGCTTTTAAGCCACCCTGTTGAAAGGCTTGAGGGATACAAGAGATCAACAGAGATTAATTAATTACTATGCTGCCAAATGGGAATTATGAGGCACGAGTTACTACAGAAACACAAACTGCATGGCAGGCCACAAAAAATGATTTTGAAGCTAATATCTGCACTGCTACAAACAGGGTCCAAGGGAGGACTTGGAGACGCCTGTGACATGCCATGATCATTTGCTGCACCAAATGATGGAGAAATTCCCACTGGTTTGATGCAGAGGAGCAGCTGGTTAGAGGAAAGACATAAGTAAAGTTGCAGATATTGAAGCCAATCGAGTAAAAAAGAATGTTGGGGACGTCCCGATATCTCAGTTGGTAGAGCAGGCGCCCATATATAGACACAGCGGGTCCGGGTTCGACTTCGACCTGCTGCCCTTTGTTGCATGTCATTCCCCTTTCTCTATCCCCTCTCATGGCTTTAGCTGTCCTGTCCAAATAAAAGCTGAAAATGCCCAAAAAGAATCTTTAAAAAAATGAAAAGAATGTCGGAATTTGTATGAGTGAAACTCATACAAATTCATGATATGAAAGGAATTAGGAAAAGACGTGAGCAAATTGAAAACACGGGAAGGGCATATATGATGCGCTGCTATGGAACTTATCGCCACCTTCTAGGGCTGGGCGATATGGACCAAAAGTCATATCCCGATATATTTAGGCTGAATATCGATATACGATAGATATCCCGATATTTTTTCCGCAAATGTTCAGTCAAAGCCAAATATGACATGTCACAAGTAGTTTTATTGAAACCAGCAATTTCAGTGAACAGTTGCAAAATCAAATGAATAAATAATTAACAGGTTTCTTCACCTGCTTAATAAACAAAAGCTCAGCTGTTTCAATAAAAATAAAATGTAAACATAAATACTGTATACAACAGGAGTACCTTTTTTGAAATTAAAGCTCCATAAGATGCACATTTAAATAAAAATAGCCTATAAAGTAGGCCAATTTTTTTCTGAAATAACCATATTTATATGAGAAAAGTACAATATGAACATTCTTGAATGAAGTGAACTGTCACGCTCATGTAAGGCTCACATGTCCTGCTCGACCTCATATCGCTGGTCAACGCAAAATGAGTCACGATAGCGAGCCGGTCAGCAAGCTCTGCCTGACTTCAGTGTACATTTGTGGCAGTGCTTCTCGCGCAAAGTAGTTGCGACTGGGAATCATATCTCGAGTCTATCGTTTTCAGTAGCTTTTGAATCCGACTTGTTCCACAGTTGCAATAGGGGCCATATCTTTAGCAATGTGATAGGACACGGCTTTAGTTCTGGTACACCACTTGTCACTTTTCTTTTTAAAAAAGCACACGGCAGGTAAATAAAGTGTACAGTGAACTTTGTTTCGGGGCTGGAGTTTTTCAGGTTGTCGATGGCTTGCGGATGGGGCTCCTGCAGCGCGCAGCTTCACAGACTCTTCGTATTGCAGTTTGTCCCACTGTTTTAGGTGGTGAAAAAGATTTGTAGTGCTTCCACCCCTGGCTGTAATTTGTTTATGGCACTCCTTACATATAACATGCATTTGTTGCTCATCTGATACTTTGAATCCAAACCATCTCCAAATTACTGAGCCACTGCTTTTTCTTTCACTAACCAATTCATCTTCCGTACGCTCCGCAGACGTTGTTGCTTCCTCCATGTTTGTTAAAGAGTGTCTATTCCTGCCCTTCCTCCCTCTGTGTATGAAAGAGAAGGGGCGGGGCGCGGGGAGCAGTGCAGAGAGCGCCAGTTGCTTGCTTGGAGGATCACAGCGTAAATTTGAACTATATCGATATATGCGATATGGTCTAATTCCATATCACATTAAAAAATATATCAATATATTTTTTATATCGATATATCGCCCAGCCCTACCACCGTCAAACCACCTTCACTTGCTAAACCGTGAGTCCACAGCACGGTCGGGCTGCAAACGCACTTCCTCCTGACACGCTCATCTATAAAGAGTAGCAGTGTGCTGGCTGCCCTGCCTGCCTGAGGGCTACATTTGCTACAACACTAATATCATACAGCCAACCAATGAATTCCTAAAGAGTACAATCAAGGGAAAAACAACCCCTGCCACTGACATTGTCCTGGCACTTGCCTCCCTTCCTGCTACTTACACAAGCAATATTCCAAGTTGTTGTTTTGCTTCCATCAAATTTTCCATTAAAAGTGACATTTCATCTAAATCAAGCCCTTGGGGAGGGAACCAAGACAAAAAAAATAAAGGGAGTGGGGGGAATTCTCACGTACAGTTAGGTGTACGAGCACCAAGTCTGTGCACGCAGGTGTGTGTGTATGCCTTCAGCAACTAACTGACTCCATAATCATGGGGAGTGCCATTATGTGTAGCCATCAGAGCAATATCAAAGCAATTACATGTGTCTGCATTCATTCTGGTGTTTAAAGCAAACAACACAGCCATTTATCTGAGATGTGTAAACAACACAGCTTTCTCTCCCTTCCTTTGTCTCCTCTGCTGAAAACACACCACTGAAAGAAAATTCACAACCAACCAAAAGCAAGCTTTGTGCAGGTGGTGTTGTGTGGTGTGATGTGTGTTGGCAGCGAGGGGCGGGGGGCACTTGGCGACGCCAGTAAAATATGTTCCATTCTGCACTCACTCCATATGAATCATTGTTCACTTGCCACATTGTCACAAGAGCTCGCTGGGACTTATCGAGGTCTGGGGTCGTTCAACAGTTGAGAACACACTAAACTCCCACAGAGACCTCACCACATTTTACACCGGAAAAGATTTATAACAAAGATATAATATCAATACCATACGGAGAGGCAGACACTTCAAAAAGTGAAAAGCAGTCTTGCCTTGAAACACGCAGCAGCTGCATGTACTGTAAGTGCCAGCTCATGCTATTTCCTCATGTTTGCAGATTCCCTGCGATTTTGAGTATCTGAACAACATGATGAAACAGTTAAAGCTTTAGGGGGTCATTTTTTTATATTAATGAACATACGTTCAAGCCATTGCCAAATGAGTTGCTACAAAACTAATTAGGACTGTCAGCTCCACACAACTCTCTCTGTATTTCTCAGTATGGTTATGCTCAGAAGAACAGACACTCCTTAGAAAAAAACACATATTACTTATTGACAAATGCAACTTTGTGGCAATCGCTTGACTCACTTTTTGTATATCGATGTTCTATGCCCACTTGGGTCAGCACCTTGTGTAGCAGCTCTGCTGCCATCGCTGTATGATGAATGTAAGTGAATGGGGTGAAAGAAAGGCAAATTGGAAAGCGCTTTGTCAGTTCAGGGAGAAAGGCGTTATATAAATGCATTCCATTTACCATTTACATTGACACATTCCTTCTCAGGGTCACATCTAAGCATCTATCCCAGCATGCATTTGACACACGACGGCAATACAATCTCGCAGAAAGACATACAACTATGTTGTTACTTCAATGCATAGCATTTTATTCCACAATTTTAGGCACCATTTATATATGTATCTGTGGTTTGTCCTGTTTTTAAATATTGAATTAGTCGCTCTCTAATATACCTAGTGTAGTTCTATGTATATACAGTATACAAGTTCCTATAATATAATCCTATTTATAGCTATATATATATGTATATATATATATATACAGTATATATATATATATATATATATATATATATATATATATATGCTGCTTCGCTAAGTGGATTACTGTAAAACCAAAGTCTTTTGTGTTAAACATGCATTGGCTATAATAAAGCGTCTTAGCTTATCTTGTCTTATTTTACACATTTACACTTTTTACAGAAACATAAACCTGCATTCATAATTAGTTTGACCTCTTGGGGACAGCAGAGCGAGCTGTAAACACAAAACTGACATAAAGAGCAAACGGTTGCCTATTTAAACATCTAGCAGGCACAGATTCCTTTAATGTGGTTCTTGCAACCTGATGAAAGGAGGTGGTAGTAGCTCTGCCCGTACGGAGTTGGGTTGGGAATCGGCGGGCCGCTGGTTCAAGTTCCTGTACGGAGTGTGGATTATTAGCTTGAAAGATACCACTTCACCTCCTGTGCACTGCCAGGTGCTCTTAAGCAAGGCACCATACCCCATCAACTGCTCAGGCCGGTCCAGCACTGGCAGCCCACTCACTCTGACATCTCTCCATTAGTGCATGAATAGGTCCTGAGCATGCGTGTGTGTGTATTTCAGGTCTGTGTGTAGTGATTACTAACAAAACAGAGTGCAAATTGTAATTTCCCCACCAGGGCTCAATAAACAGTATAAATTATTATAAATTAAAGCAATTCTGACTTTATTGCTGTCAGTGTTAACATCAACCCAGCACTTGTTTTTGAGACATTAAAATAAAATCAATTCTGATAAAAAATGTTTTTACTCAACATATAAAATGGATCATATACTTTATATGACTCATGCGCAATCATAGCTGTGACAGTACGGTAGGTGACAGCATAGTTCATTCTCAGTAACCTCGGTCCTGTCTCTGCAAAGTCTGGTTTACATCATTGCTGTCAGCAGAGCGAAAGTCACCTGCATCTCTGAAACTATATAGAGACTGTGTTAAGAACCTGTTGTGTGTGTATATTTAAACATGTGCTATGACCTTTACCTTCTACCTTAATGAGATTTCCATCGATTCAATTTCCTTGAGAAAATAAATCAATCGGAAACTCTATCAGTAATTGACACAACACCCCTGAATGCGTCAACGGTTACGTCTCAGACAAGTCAATTGCCGGTATAATGAAACATCTTATAAAACAGCCAGGTTATTATGCTTGCCGAGCAGTGTGTGTGTGTGTGTGTGTGTGTGTGTGTGTGTGTGTGTGTGTGTGTGTGTGTGTGTGTGTTTGTGTGTGTGTGTGTAAGAAAACTGCCGTGGAACAATTAACCTAATCTTCACAAGCAGGTGATTACAGATAGAGTGAGTTACAGGTGCAGGATGAGGAGGATCAATAAAAGTTCAAGCTCATTTGTTTTTTTTTTGTTTTTAAATTAATTACAAGTAAATCTAGAAGAACTTCTATCACAAAAGAAAAGAACTTAGAAAGAGTTGAAACTGAAAGAAACAAACTAGTTATTAAATACCAAGGTAAGGCAAAATAAAAGGTGAATCTAACCTTGTCAGGAATATACAGCACGACAGAAAAAGTCAGTGAGAAATGGAGGTTTAGAGTCAAGAGGCTCTCTAATGCCACTTTATCAATGAAAAAAAGAATATTTTAGAAGGCAAACGAGTGGGAGCTTGGCAATTAGGTGTTTCAATTCCGCTGATTGGGAATGACAGGGGCAATCACACAGACACACAAACACACACACACAGCAGAACACACTTTGCTTCATTTACTGCATTCCCAAATTGGATCTGATAAGCAATTAATGGTGTAATTGGCCGTTGGAGAGGTTGTCTTCTCCCTGGAGTCTCGCTGGTTCCACTGGGCGGTTGAGTGGAGAAGGAAGATGTGTTACTGATAGTGCTGGGTCAATAGGAAAAAAAACTCTGCAACTTGTTAGCAAGGAGAGAAGAATAATGACACAAGTCCAGCACTGGGCAACTGAATTAACAGAGGATTTAGTTGCAAATGAGAAAACATTTCCTTTTCCAATCTAGTCTATTCAGGCTCTGTTGGCTCTTCACATAGTATAGGTTGACGACCTGTCCTGAGAAGTCAGCAGTTAGGGCAATTGCGTTTTGTCTGCTAAGGTAAAAAAAAAAAAAAAAAAAAAGCACTTTTTAAATGTTGTCTATTTATCATTTAAATTTGTCCAGTTAAAAAAAAATAAAAAATTAAACAGTGAAAAGACAGGAAACAAATATAACTAACTGACATACCCGGAAATTATTAACAATGCACAATTTATGTTGTCTAAAAAGTAACTCCTGGGTTTGCTGCAAGATAAAAATCAAATCAGATAAACAAATGAAAAAGAATCATTTTGTTTTGTCATGTGTTTGTAGTCATTCTGTTTTTGTATTTTATACCTGACATACAATGACCCTCTTCTTCACATCTGCATGTACAGGTAGTGTTATAGATACAGGTAAAATATACAGAAAATGCCCTGTCAATTAGATTACCTGCAGCTTGCATCACTAGATAATATACTGTATACTGTATATGAGCCTTATGATCGCACTGGGTGTAATGTTTCTCACATTACACCCAGTGCGACCATAAGGCTCATTGATGCGTTTTAACAATGGATGGTTGTTGTATGGCACAGAGGAAAATGACTTGGCTTTACAGACAGTCCTTGTTTGAGAACAGGCTCATTGTTGTTTTGTTCTTTTCATGACATTTGTTGACAAAAGGAACAAATATAAAATATCACCAAGGTTTTTGTTTAAGACTGAAAATGGTTCAGCAGAACAACAAATCCTGGTGTATTTAGAATGTGTTTCCTCTAAATAGTCATGATAACAATATCAATAATAAAACCCAGCATTTTTTTTTCCAAAGCTGTCATTCACACAACTCTTTCGGAAATATAGCAATGATCAAATGAGCTCCCCTCTCCTTCCTGTGTCATGGCTGAAAGAGAAGAGCTGGTGATTGATGAGAGGGGAGCCCCAACATGTCCACCAGCACTGGGTCATACGCTTATCTTGAGGCTTTCTTAATGGAATTGACCTTGTAATAACCCCACCCCCTCTTTCCTATTTTTTTCTTTTATTACTTCTGCCCCCACCTCCTCTAATCCCCCTGAAAAAAGTATTTTCAGAGTAGGAACAAAATAACAAATGACTTAAAACACAGATGTTGCTCCCTGCTGCAGCCGCACTGTGTTTGAAAGAGTCAGCAGAATTATAAATGCACAGTTCATTATTAATCTAGCCGAAGTCCCAGGCCCGTTCCAACCGGGAGAAATGCTTTTTTTCCCAACGCGTTCTCACACATGCCTTTTCTCTCTCTTATTGTAATTAGGCACTTGGTGTCCTGCTCAAATATCTTACTCACGCAGAAATTTAGACACCCAAATATGGACACACTGTATATGCTCACATAATACAATGTATGGATCCATGTGGAGAAGCACATGTAGCTGGACTTGTCAAACGCAATCCCTGGTAAGTAAATAGTACATAGAGAGCAAATAGGTTGTTATTGGTTGTGCTATGGCCTGTGTGGGTGATATTTCAGACGACTACCTGTGTCTTATTGCTCTGTTAGTGTTGTCATTGGACATTTATTTGTCCAACAAAACCAGTGGCACAACAAATTGATCAGAGAGCTCTTTGTCCTGCTCAGTCGCATAACAATATGTGGAACGCTCTCCTGGCGGTGTTTCCTAACTTCCCATACTTGTAAACAGGAAGAATGGCCACACTCAAAAAAGCTATGCTTTTCTGTCTGTTTCACATTTTCTGGAGGTGCTGTCCACAGAAACAGCAACATGATGCATACTTGATGTGCAGAACAAATTCCCTTTAGCCCGCGGCATGTCAACCGTATCTCCCTAGAGAAAAGAGGAGAGGAAACGCTGCAGTCTGGACTGGCAAACAGAGAGAAGAAACAAAGGGAGCAGCAGAGAGACTGTTTGACAGTCTGGACTAGCAAACAGAGAGAAGAAACAAGGGAGCAAAGAGAAAGAGAGAGAGAGAGTGAGAGTTGCAGGGTAAAGGTAGAGCTACGCTTTCCAGCAGAGACATTTGACCACATTGCTTTGATGTCCTCCATACAGGCTTTTTCCCGCTACAGAACCCGTGCTGCATGTTTTCTGTAAGCTGAAACACCCTTTTTGCTGCCTGCATGTATACACAATAGGACATCTTCAAAGCTCAGCTGAATTTGCCTTTCACATTTACAAAAAAGTAACAAAATATGTCTCCCCGGGGGAGCGTCTGGAAGCTTGTATTACACAACGAGCAATAGCAGAGAGGATGCTGAGCTCAGGAGTGATAGAATACAAAATGTGATTTTTAATGGATGAATATTCTGCTGTTTTGTGTTGTTAAAAATACTTCATATCCTCAGCTGGGGAGCGACCAGAGCTGGAAATGTGCCAAAACACACCCGACAGCATTCCAGGAGTAAAATCTGAGAGGGAATGCGATTTTGTTTGGGGATATTCTTGCCCTGAATATGACTTGTTAGACGGCCCTCAGCTCAAATCTAACTTTTAGGCTTTGATATTAGTCTCAGTGGTTAGGTTTAGCGTAACTCAGGGCAACAAGTGCACTTGCACAGACTCCTGCCTACACTTGAAGCAGAAAAGTTACTTCAGGTCTTGTTGGTTTTCTCCTGGTTCCCTTTTCCAGTTTCAACAGTCTAACACAGAGTTTTACCTGAGTAGGTCAGATTGTCTTCCTTGATATGCTCTGTGTTCTAAATATTTTATTCCTTATAAAGTTTCACTTACACTGACTAATTAAGTAGACAATATTAGGACACAATCATTATATTTTAGTACTGTATGTGTGGGAGACATCATCACTGAATCAACCATGCACTCTAGTGATAAGGTGTCGGCTATTAATGAGACTGATTCCATTTTAAGTACAGATTTTTTGGATTAACTTTATAGAATGATTCTGTACACAAAGTCAGTTTGCTCACAATCATTTCTGATGTTCTCGATGGTATTCAAGGAAAAAATTGACGGGAAGTATTTGAAGAAGATTCAAAGCTATGATGTCATGAGTACACAGCATGCACTTAATCCCTCTGAGCAACCAGGTCCCTTCCTTCCTCCACTCTCTGATAATAGTTGAATTTGAGGTAGGAATCCTGATGAGTTATCCCACTGAGGAGGATCTGAGGATGAGCCTGCCACAGACACCACCTGCTTACATGGCACTGATGCCTAGCTTCCCTTCTTTTATCCTACATGTTCCCACCTCTCTCTGTTCTTCTTTCTTTAAAGTCCTATCATAGATTTGCAGAAGCCTCACACTTTTCCTGTATTCCTCTCTTTTCGGTCCTGCTTATCTTTTTGTTCAATATCTATGTCTGACTGTCTCTTTTCCTGTCCATATGCCACATCCTTGATGTCTCTCTCTCTCGGCATCCTCTTCTCTCTCCTCTTTCCCCTTGTTTACCAGATCCTGCAGATCATCCTACCAGACATCTGAGCCAACAATCAATGCCATTTCATTCCGGTAAGGAAACAAATGGAATTCCAGCTGAGAGCGAGGCAGCAGGCAGCCAACAAAGGCTTTGCTGTGATACCTTCCCCTCGCTCGGCAACAGAAACCCCAGCCTGCACCAGGTCCCTATCCCCTCCTCACACAGGCCCGCTGTACATGGACGCACACCGTGACCCTTTTGCCATTTACAGATTGTGGAGCTGAACATGCTAGTTATTGTGACTGGAGAATAATTAATGTGGTAGATGGCGATTGTAACCATTGTGTTGTCCATAATTACCTTTTTTCTCTGTAACTGTTAAATATTTTCATCACTTTTTTCTTTCAGTTGTTACTTTGTCAATGTAACTGTTGATGGTAAGGAAATAAACTCCATTTACTGTAAGGGACATTTGTCTGCGATCAACTAATAATACATACAACTGTGATTCACTTTATTATAAAACATGTTGATGTTTGTAATACCCATTACATCAGCCACAATCATCCTGAGGCTGCTTCCCAATAAAAGCCACAGTAACCTTCCCTTATTTTTATGAAGCAACGGCAGTAGCAAATGTTGGGGTTGCAGTTGCTTAATGCATCTGTGGCTCAGTGTAAAAGGAGTGAACAGTGAGGGCCTTTCAAAGAAATTAAGTTTTGCAGGATTACATGAAGGTACCATTTTGCTGTAAATCCCTCATTCTACTGTAGGCAATCTGAATCTGGTGCGGGAATGGTGGACTTTGCCACTACCAATAAGACTGAGAGTGAAACGGACATTTTCATTCAAATTAGTCTATATTCACAACGTTCCACTTCCGGGATTGGTCGTTGCCGTCGGATATTCCGCCGGATGCACTCTTTTCGCACGACTAAACATCTTTAGAGCATACACCTTCCACCAAAATAAGTTCCTTCCCAAGGCTATTTTTGAATAGAATAGAATAAAATGCCTTTATTGTCATTATACACAAGTGCAGTACCTGTGCAACGAGATTGAAGCAACCCCTTTACAGTGTTGACACAAAATATAAAAATATAAAATATAAAAATATAAAGTATAGGTAGTGCAGAAACATTTGCAGCAACAAGCGCCAAGATGATTGTGATTGGTTTACAAAATTGCCAAAAACCAGAGTGTTTTTTTTCCCTCTATCCCAGAATGCTCTGTGGAGTAGCCAGACCCTCTTCCGCAGCATCATTGAGGAAGGTCTGGTAAAGTAAGACTACATTGAAATCAACATAGCAAGATGGTCAGAACGGTGGCCGTTTTTATGTGTACTGTTGCCAATGCAAAGTACTGTAATATACAGTACATATGACCAAGGCAAACAGTTCAATGTCCATTCTACTCTCATTCTATTTCTATGAATAAGGCATAATCTATAGAGAGCTAAATAAGGTTTAATTTCATGAAAATGATAACTTTAGGGCTTCTTTTCAGCAATCCCACTTGGCAAACTCCATCTGCTGACTGAAAAGCTCCAGAAGTTGCTATTAGATGGACCATGTTATGGGATTGTTTTCTCAACTGCTGTTTCTGAGGTCCAGACTAAACTTTGAACCTCTACTTTGCGTTTGTTGTTTTAACTTACAGAACTTTTAAACAATGTGAAAAATGTGATGCTACTGGCATTCTCGCAGAGCCATATGGTCCCAACAAGCCTTCAGAGGTCTGTGGGAAATAAAAAATAGAGATAATTAGACCATTGATGTCCAGTAGCACTCGATTGGCTGTTAGCTTGAATAGCCCTCCTTAAGCGATTGCAACAGCACCAAATCTTGTTTTTTTTTATTAGCTCTGTGACTTTAATGTCCTGTGTCTATGTAGAGCAACATCAATTGCCTCGTGTGTAAAATGTGTGAATAAACCTGCCTCACCTTGCCGTGGTTAACTAACCTTATTTACTAACTTTATTTGAAGAATAGATTTTTTTGACATTTTTTAAATTCTAGAACTCTATTCTTGATGAGAAGGAAAACTGAGAAGAAATGATAGCACCGGACACACTGAGAGGAACAGTGCGGAAACCCAACAGTAATGAGCAGTTACCTGTAAAGATAAAAAAAGAACTGGGAAGCCGGGAAAGATTAACAGGAAGTTGCAACTTTTACAAAATTCCAATGTAGCTTTTAGTACAGATTCTTATTCACCAGAATCATACCCCTGCTTATCACTGAAGTTGTAACTACTATAATTCCTAGGACAAAATATGTAATCACTTGAACTATTTATAGATAAAGGAACATTACAAACATTTAATTTATGCAGTGCAAGTATTTGGTATCGACTACCCCTTGCTGTTCATATCCACCTCTGTTGTCAGTATTGGTTCTGCAAGATGGTGCGATTGACTGTTTCCCTGCCTGACAATGGAGGATCAGAACGGATAAAATAATATACCAATAGCTGAATCCCTGACTCACAGCTCAAAGATGTGTTTCATTAAAACCAAACCGACATGTGCCTACCAGAAATAGCACCAAAATCGAAACATGAGAAAAAGAAACATGCCTGACGGAAACAGCATTGTTACAGCTCACAAGAAATTGTATGAGAAAATGGAGTCAATATTCAGGCTTAGATTTACTGTCAAATAATATTTATTTTCAAACCTTCCCAGTGGGTTATTTATTCTATTTATATAGAACAAACAACTTTACTACAATATATTATACCCAAAATACATAAATACAAATAGAAAAAAAATTGAAAACGTGTGTTTTCCTCATTTGGCTTTCCTATAAGCAAAACAGCATTGTTTGTCAGTGACAAAAATTATTAAATATTACAATTACTGGAATTTTCTTTGCGCCATGCTAATTTCTTGCTTAGAGTTCAACCTTGACATAAAATGATGTATCAATCCCAATCCCAAAGTCATCATAGTGGCAACACTGGGTAATGCAACTTCCATGTTTATCTCTTGGGGCACATTGGCCTAAAAAGCATTGCTTTTTGTACACAATCATTTAAAAGGGAGCTGTGTTTCACGATCCACTTTTACCACTTTTACCTAACCTCCTCTGTCCAAGTATAAACTGCTCCACAAAAGAGGAATGTTCGACAGTAAAAACAGGTCAGTGACAAAATATCTTTTAAATCAACAGTGTACTGTGTACGCTAAGAGCTTGCTAACTATGAACTCTTCAATAACTCTTTATTGAATTAAGTGACGTACAATCCCTCAAACAAAATGCCAGGGGGGTGTAAACGGCATAGAGCAGTGACAAGAGAAAGGTTTTTGGGGAGCTAGTGTGACTGAGTAGATATAGCGTGTTCCTTAGCTAGCCAGCCACCGTAGTGCACCAACTCATCTGTAGTAGTCACTAAGTTACCAAGCTTCTAGCACCACCTATTTCCCAAAGACACACAGGCGAATTTCCTCTGTTCCAATTTCTGGTGTGACCAGGTCTTTAGTCATATTTTAAAACCATCAAGAACAGATGTATTCACATGGTAGAAAAAGCATTGTTGTTCCGTCAAATCAACAGTACTCCATAAAACCCATGCACAATCCACACCCCCCCTCGCCTCACCCCAGCTTCAACTACTGCACCTGACTATCTGCCAGCTGCATGGGGCTCCCTCAGGCCTAGCCCTGCCTGGATGTCTGGCCAGATGTGGCCAGCGCCATAAGCAGAAGAGAAAAAGTGGTGGAGAGATTGGGGGGGTGGGGGACTGACCAGCTGTGAGAAGCTATTTCCCTCTCTTGTAACACTGCACAATCCATCAAGAGTAAACCCATAAAATAAGGCAAATGCAGTAAGAGGTTAGACGCACCTGAACACACACTTAAACATACACAACAGAGGGGAGTGCCATGTGATACAACAATTGAACAATTCCAAGATGCCCATACGACTGAATAAGCACAGTGAGCACAGCGCTACTCTGTGGAATTATTAATGAATGCAGTGACATTTCTTTTAATCGCCATATCCTGTTAGATGCTGTCCAGCACTGTGGGAGGTGAGAGTGTGTGTGTGAGAGAGAGAGAGAGAGAGAGAGATAGAGAGAGAGAAAGAGAACGAGAGAAAAAGTGGCAACAGATAATGAAAAACATAATGCATCAGCATACGGTAGATTGTGCAAAGGATGGCAGAAATAAGTCGTTATCCCCGAGGGGAAATTCAGCCCCATACTAGATCAGCCCTGGAGGTCTGGCTAGCATTAACACACATAATACGCTAGGCCAGACTTACAGCAGGACACCCATCACATGCTGTTAACATTTCTGCTCCTTCTACTCTGTTAATTTGAATTCATAATCAGCTAGACTGTGTGGTTTAGAACTAACTCTATGTTCAGTAAACATAAAGCTGGTTATTTTCTTTATGCATGCTAGCATGCTCATCCATATGTGTAGAGAAAGAAAACCTTTCTTCACACATGTTTACTAGCAAACCAGAGTTTGATTCTGTATGTACTGCTGAGTACCGAATTTAATACTTTTTGGGCACCAACCGAGATGCCTCTAGAGTATCAAAAAAGGCCTCATCATTCAATACCAAATTTCAATACCTAAGGAGTAAATCTCATCAGTGTCAGAGAGCCAATAAGCGCCCAGCATGCTTCTACCAAGATCTATTAATGCTGGTGATTGGATGTCTAACGTTACTTGTCACAGAGACATGCAGGAAAAACTCTACGTTACACACAGACATGGGGCTCATGTAGTAGGAATGTGTAATGTTGTAATTTCTATTTGTTTCATAAAATTGGTGTTGAAAAAGTATTGTTTCGGTTGTGTTATTGAAGTGATGGTATTGGGTTTATCAAAACTTTGAATGATACCCAGCCCTAACTGTATGTATGTGCAACTAATGCATGTGAATACATTTAATCTCACATAAAAGAGATGTAAATTGCCACAGGCAGTGTTTCTGCAGGTTAGGCACATTTCCATCTCCTCACTCTTCTTCTACCTTCATATGACAGTGGCATCCTGCAGATCTCATTAATTAAAGCTTTTAATAGCATATGCTTCAGATTTTTGCATTACATATTACAATGGCTGTGGAATAATTTGGTCCTTGATTTAAATTAGTCACATTCAGAGATTCAATTAAATCACCATCACTTTGCAAGTTGCATTAAGTGCAATCAACAGGATGAATGTAAAATTACATTTCCTTTAATAAAATTTGCATATTACGTTGGCACTGATAATGTATACAGCTCCTTGGCAAAATTATTTGCTTAGTCACTTCCAACTGCTAGAGACAGCTCAGACAACTGTACCTTGCTCTTTTGTGTTTTTTGTGTGAGTACATTATCCAAACACTATCCACTATCCACACTACTACTGTACATTTTTATTTACAAACAAAACAAAAACGTCACACAAGCGTTCACCCTTCGTATTAGAAATGTCAATCCATATTAAAGCTATGGTGTGTAGCTTCTGTCTTCCCCATGAGGAATTCTAAGTAATGACAACAACACTATTGGCTCATCCACATGATACTGCCTTCCATGATCACGCATGTGCCCCCACACCTACTCCACGCAGTTGCTAGTATGCAAGAGTATTAAAAACATGATGGACTCTTCAAAAGAAGTAATTATGCTCACTCGAGCTTCTGCGCGAAAAAGTCGGACGACACAATCTTCTGAATAGTCATACTGAGAAATACAGAGAGAGTTGTGCGGAGCGGATAGTCTTAATTAGCTTTGTAGTAACTCATTTGGCACTGGCTTGAATGTAACTGACTTTTATTAATATCAAAAAATTACACACTAAAACTTTAACACGTCTGACGCACATCACACGATCACATTTATTTGCTTCGACTGTCCAAGGACGAGGTGGAACTGTTACTGAAAGGTATGTAAGCCTATACCTAACCGATCCGGCTGACTGACGTACTGTACATCTCGTTTTAAGGGGCTTGAAAGAGTGGAGAGTGGAGGTGAGGCGAAAATGTAGCAAGAGATCTGTGTTTTTAAACAAAAATGTATTAGTGTGGATGTAGCCTAAGTTAAGCCCGTTAACCACATTTAGACGTGCATGTGTTAGTGGACCCTAAGAATTACATCAGGTGTATGTGATAGGGGAATGTGTCATGCCTTCAAAGAGCTCTGGCGCGTTTTCCACAAGCTTTTTTTTTAATACGCAGTAATGGTGACAGACAAGCAAAAAGGTTGTCATGTCTCTCTGTCACAACCAATTAAAATCCTAATTCCTTGAGTGCGCTGAATTTAGGCCATGCATCCCAAATCACCACCGCCACACCTGTGCTTCTGATTGGCCTTTAAGCCACATATCCATCACCATACAAAAACTTTCTTCACACCCCCTCCCCCCCTCCCCTCTCCCTGACAGCTGGGGTCCAATCTTCACTAACGTCACCATCCACAAAGCCTGCCACTCACTATACTCCATAGACAGCCCAGCTGACAGTAAAGCAGATAGATTTTTTCTCAATCCGCTTAAGACATCAGACGCTGAGTGACTTTGTTCCATTTTTTAAAGAAGCATTTTAATATTGCTGCTTTCATGTCTGAGTGCCTCCCCACTGTTATAGATATTGAGTCTGTAGACTGCTACATAGCAGTCAGTCAGACATTGTCGTATAAGAGCAATGAAGTGCTTCAAAACTCCGCCTAGCTACTTTAGCTTGATAGTCCTGGTGTTAAAATGTTATCTGGTGATGGGTTTTCATACAGTTGGGCGGTTGTATTTATAACATACAGTATGTGTAGAAGAAAATCAATCTAATGAGGTATTGAGTAGTTGGGTGATTTCCCCACTAAACTTCACGGATGATTTCATAAACTTGTTCAAGGCTCAGAGAGGATCAGATTGTCCAAAAAAAGAGAAAGAAAAGTCCCAAAAGATTAAAACAAATGTGTGAAGCAGAACTTGATTTTTTTTCTTCTTTCCTACTCCATTAATTATCTCACAACCCCTTAGATTTATTTTATGACCTGACCCCAATATTTGAATGGGGTTTGTATTCACCCGAGGGAACCATTCTGTATGTAAACTATGCTGGAAAGTTAATGGAAAAAAATCTTCTCAAGCAGTTTGTGGTGGTGTTCAAATTCACAAAAGGCTCCTCTTTACCCTTCATACCTTATCTGTCCAAACAAAGGGACGTTCTCTTCTCTACCAGAACTTAAATTTCTTCCAACCTCATTCCAACACAGAGGATAGCAAATTCAAACTTGTTACTTTCTGACTGATTTTCAAAGGAAGTAGGGGAGAGGAGGAGAGGAGATATGGGAGGCCAGGGACGAGTCTGTCAGGGAATCAGAATGTGTTTTCGGTGTTATCACTCTGAGTGGCTGAGTTCCTATGTTGGCGTGATAACACACTGCCTCACTCCTGCTTTTCTCACTGCCAGAATAGCTAAGTCATCTTGTGTCAACACAGCTCAGCTCCGGAGTGAACAAAAGTCAGACGCTACCCACGATGCATGGTTAGAGGTCAAGGCTTCTTCCCTCTAATGTGCCATCTTCTCAACAGTTGTCCTGTGATGACTTATGTCAGGAACACCTCAAGGTTATGACCACTGTGGAAAGCCAGTGTGACACAAGCGTACTGTTTCTATGTGAAAACTCAGCAATGTTTGAAGAGAAGGTGCTTTTTTGAATTTTGGTAGTGTAGTTGCTAGCTACAATTATGGAAATTATACCCACCAGAGGGAAGGAGCAGAGCATGTTTCTTAGCCAGGTGCCCCCACCTAAGAAACAAATCTGATTTGTCAACTCCTGTCAAATCACGTATTTATGTTTGCTCATTAATCCATATTCTCATATTTGCGACATTTCCACACCACACAAAAGAGCCAGAACACCGAATTACAGAACCTTTTGTTCTTGACTTGGCATTAGAATTCCTTTTACAACAGGATGTGTTCCATCCATTTTCTCCGGGCCGGCGCCACAAGGGGACAGCAGTGATTATTGTGTGTGCAGGTGATTGGAATGATCCTTTTTAAACACATTGTCCCACCACTGCAAATCATTAAATCGTCCAATTGTCGACTATTCGGGGTCACCTGTATTTAATACAAGGACAGCTCCATCACGTTTAGATTTACAGTAGCATGTGCTTAAATTGCACAGAGAGTTATGTATAACTCTGGCTTGTAACATTCATTGCTCTGTGGGACAGCTGCAAATCACATGCATGGTTTAACCAAATCTGACCTTTCCAGGAAAACAAAATTTCTCAATATATCATTAAATATAAGATGTCAAATAAAAAAACACAAGGACACAAGAAATGGTTAAATGTGTCTTTAGAATTGTAGCTCCTCCTTGTAGTGAGAGTAAAAGATCAAATGCAGGGAATAATGCAGGAATTAGTCTCATAATCAATCAAATAGATTAGAACCAGTGACAACAGTGCAGGCAGCCGTACCACATAGGGTCCGCAGTCAGTTCACAGGAAGTGTTGAGTGTTCTGGCTGTGATTGGTTACAGAAGGGGGTCTGCATGAGAGCAGCAGCACTGCAGTCAGTCCTACATCGTAAATCACGCTCCCTGCTCCTTTAGATTGGTTTAAATCGAGCTTCTCTTTTGGGCCTTGACTGGGTCCCTGGGCTTATTAGAGCCTCACGCTGGGAGAATCGCCAAGCTTGCTATTCATCAGATAAGCCTTAAAAAGGAAGCCGGGCCAAACACATTCATTTGGATCATCCATGTAGGTGTATCCTTTACACATTACAAGATCATCTTAAAAACCATACACATTTGCTGCACAGCACACTGGCTTGATACTGGAAAATCACAATTTCATTTCGAGGAAGAAACATGTTGGATTTGCTTTAGATTTGCTGGGAAACATCATCCCAACTCTCATATTGTTACATGAGAAGTCAAAGGTGTCATCGTAGTTACACATTCAGTTCTGTATTTCACACACTGTAAAGTAGATGTAGCCTTACACAGTCTCAGCTTTAATTCAGCTTGTGTATTTCTGCTTTCTATAATATAAAAAAGCGTAATCAATGAAGACACCAACAGAAACTGAAATGTTTGTCAAACAATCAATTGTCAACATAATAACAGCAGACAGACTAAGGATAGAAAAAAGGTAGCAACAATTACTGCATTCACCAAACCTACACAGATTTGTCGTCAAGTGTGAGTAGCAACAAAAGGTTGAGGCAGAACACAGAAGCTTAGAGGAAAACAACTGCAACTACCTGCACTGTGAATAGCATGGACATTAAACCTTAACCAATAAGCTCCAGCTTAAAAAAAGATGGTATTCAAACCAATCATATCTGAATAGTTGGAGATCATCAAATCTGGGCATTTCTTGAAAATGTCACTGGAGATGCACCTTACCCTGTCCTGGCCATGATAGCTCCACCACTCTCCTCAATGTTTCACAACCAGCTCACACCACTGGGAGCATATCTATCATGTCACACAGCTGTTTTACCTCCAATTACCCTACCACTCTGCTACTTTTATGTAATTTATTATAATTTAGACTGTGTGGTGATGGGATATTGGTCGAAGTGTTAAGCCATAAAGCTTGACAGGGTTTCACGGTAACGTGGAAAATTGCCGGCTTTTTATCAGCAGTGAAATCCAATAGCCTTAGATATCTGCTTATCATGTAGATGCAGCAACTTGGCTTATCTCAGTGAGAAATGGCCTTGTGGGCCATACATAAACACTGGCAGCCTAACACCTCTGATGGTGGCTTTAGCCTGATTCTGCCCAGTCAGCAAAGCCCAGAGGACTACATCATGGTCTTAGCAACACTTAGCAAGGAGGAGAGAAAAAGACCCAGAGAACAGAAGAAATTAAGTTGGCCAGTAGTGTCCTTGCACTTATTTGCAAGTGCTGACTCAATTATATTATTAAGACTCATTCCAACCAGGTGTAACATGTCAATAATCAATGTAACTACTTCAGTCAGCAGTGTAACCACTGTCTGTCTCATCCCCATCCGTAAAAATAATATCAGTTATATTAACTTGTTTCCACCTTGATGAACTCTCTTGTAAATTGTATTGTATTTGTTGTCCAATTCGGCTTACAAATACCCAGGAGAGCTTATCACCACACAGCATATCCCATTATTTAGAGCTGCCCACATTAAACCCTCCTGATCAAATCCACTGATGACTAATCTTGACATGATTTTAACAACTACACACAATCTGGTGAGATATTGTGCTGAATAGACCCGTTTCTTAAAACGTGAGGGCCCTTTGATGCAGCTCACATTGATTTCCCCTGTCTATTTTTCCCTCATGCAGAGTCTCCTCCTGCCTAACCTGCTGATAAACAGAGGGTGTCAATGCAGAGTGAGGTGTCGGGATTAGCCGGAGACATCCTTCAGAAAGGTCTCTGTCTCGTTTACAGTGGAAGGGTCAACGGGAGCACCGGGGGCGGCCGAGTTCATCCTGAATGCGAGCTGAGGTGACAGGTGAGGAGTGGCAGGCGATAAGCCCACCTGGGGGAATGGCGCCTATGCCGCTGTGTTGTCAGAGATAATGAGTTCAAAGCTAAGCCAAAGGTCAAACAAGAGACACGCGTGTGCGTGGATACAGTGCTGATCACAGTCATTCACACAAACATATCACAGTACACATACTGCAGAACAGCAAAATGTACAGAACTGTATACATTAGCAACAGAAATGTCTCTTAAACAATGCATGTAATCACACAAAGTACATGGCCATGCACACTTAACCTAATAACATTTTACAGCAGGTGTATTATGTAAGCAACTTAAAATGTGTTTTGCCAATCAGCAACACAGCTTTCGTCTGGTAAGCAACTGTCATTGGAGTGAATAGGAACACATAATCCGGTTTTCTTGATACAACCCTGGCAAATCCGTCATGGACATCCATCCCATTAAACTGTTGCTGCTATTCATCCTGCTCCAGCCTCTTCTTTACATTTGTCCACACAGCTCCACGACAGCACTCATCTCTCTAGTAACACCCATGTGTGCTTTTGCCTCGAGTTTGCAACAGTGATTGTACTTGCATCTAGTTTCTGTTTTCATCTTCGGTACCCAGACCTAGCTTGGGCTGGGTACTGAATTGAATACTTTTAGGCACTGACCAAAGTGCCTCCTTAGTATTGACTACTGAAAAATGCCTTGTCATTCAATACCAAATTTCAATACCTAAGGAGAAGATCTCATCCTCATCAGTGAGCTGATAAATACGCAGCCTGCTTCTACCAACATCTAATAATGCTTGTGATTGGCTGTCTAACATTACACGTAGAGACATGCAGGAAAAACTCTATGTTATGCACAGACACGGGGCTCGCATAGTAGGAGCTGAAAAAAAAAGATTTGTGCCATGAATGTGTAAAATTGTGATTTCTTTTTGTTAAAATGTTTTTTTATAAAATTGGTATTGAAAAAAGTAGCATACAGAAACTTCTATCAAAGTCACAGTACTGGTAACAACATTTTTGAACAATACCCAGCCTTAGTCCTAGCTGTGACTAAATTCCATTTACCACCCAACTCTGTTACTGTGTCCTGAGGCACTACCTAAAGAGAGGTAAGCAGAGTATATTGTATTTTAAAAATAGCTTTACAGACATCAATGCTGGGGTTTGATGCAGCATGCCAATCTGCTGGTGTTTTTCAATTATGAAGTGCGTGGACGTGGTATAGGGAGTGGGACTGCCCGGTTGACAGGCCAGTAATTATAGATGCTCCATTTGAGCTATCACTCTCAGGTAATGGCAGACCTGTCACACTCGCAGCTCTGATGATACATACATTCATCATCCCATCTGTCCGGACACTCCAACTGCACAGCGTACACACAACTTTGCATCCATCACAATGCAGCTAAAGTACAATGTGCAGATGGGAAAAGTCAGTCTAAAAAATCCATTTGAAGCTGTCTGAGACCCTGAATGTGACAAATCCAATTTGTTTGTGCCAATTATCATCACACATCTGGACAGAAGCTGGTTTCTCTGTGATAACTTCCTCTAAACTTGTTTTCTACAGATGTGTTACACTTTATCTACAATGAAAATTGTAGATAAAGTGTAACACAATGAAATAAAATTAACCATGAAGACTGTTTACATCCAACATACAAAGTGTCAGCAAAAGATGGAACCCAGATTTTTCCACATCTATGTGTGCAGCAAGATAAACAGGTTGTATGAATTATGGTAACCAACTTACCATAGTGTGCTGCGCGCTGGGTGCTGAGACATTTGCTTAAAATAACATCCAGTGTTTCACCTCTAATCAAAAATTCCTAATTTTACAGCACAAATATAATAATGAGTTACAACAGGAACTTAACTCTTTGAGAGTGAATGTCTGCTGGAGCACGAAAACATGAAGGATGAAAAAAAAAGCAGGTTACACAGTGGTCATAGCTTTTATTGGGTTATTTAGACCATAGTTTACATGTTGGACTGGGTAACGATGCCTTTGTCAAATAACTGGTACAGAACATAATATTCCATCCTCAACTACAGTGCAATAGCTCAAGCTGTGAGATGTGAATGGCACAAATATGTGGTTTGATGGCAAACAGGGAAAAACAGTACTTTGGAAAGAACGCACAGAGATAGAAAATGTTTTTCTTTTCCTCAGCAAAATGACATTCAGTGTAAGATGGATGTCACCTCAGAACAAAGACTCCTCTGCACTGATCCACTCAGCTTTGTTTTTCTTGAGCTGCATGGCCAATATTCTAGCACCACACTGCTCTCTAACCCTAAAAATCAACAAGAAGGGGAGAGGGTTTACGTAGGGGGAAGTTTAGAAAAATGAAAATTCTGCGAGAGTGGGAGATTCTTGTCCCAGTGGGATCAGAGACACTTTAAAGCATCAAACAGAAGAGGTGATTCTCCCAGCCGGGCAATTGGAGAACAATCAGTGTGAATGGTCGAGGTGCTCCTTCTAGCAAAACGAAGGCAATGGTACTATTGTTCATGTCAGCAGCACTAAACATGGTACTATAGAGCTCTCCTAGAAGGGAAAGGGAGGAGAGGAAGTAAATGCATTGAGGCCTGATATGAATAAAGACTGATGGAGAACGGTGTTTGTCTCCATATTAAGCTTCTCACATTCAAATTGACCACAGAGCTTTGGGTCGATTGCCTCAATGATCTGCTCTGTTGCTCGTGTTCTCCGCTCCTCTCAACATTTCAGTGTCCACAGGCCGCCCCACAAGTTATCCATCACGATCAATCAAGCCACAAATAGCTATCTGACGTCACACCAAAGCCAATTTAAGCTGTTCGACGCATTTAGCCACTGTACTGTGTGTATAAAATACAGAGGCTCTACATTTAGCAGGAGAGTTTTTAAGACTTATGGATTCCTCGTCACCAGATTTCTGTAATACCAAATGCGCAGTTTTATTGCAAAGAGCTAATTTTCTACATCAAGTAGACACTGAACTTTTGCATAACTGGGAAAAGAGGCCAATGCCATGGGGAGTAGAAAGAGAGGAAGCTTTCACTATCTCTCAATACCTCATTTAGTACACTGACCAGGGCATTAGAAGCTGTCAGACTAAGTTGAACTTGGGCAGTTATCCATTCACGCAGCACAGGATACTTAATTTTATCCATGAGTGAATTGGCACCAGCAAACAAAACCCAACAAACTGTGAGAGGAGAGAGTTTCTGAGCTGGGGGGATTGGCACTCCATGCAAGTGTGTCTGTACAGTATGTGTGCTGTGTCTACATATGAGTGGGTAGGTGTGCTAAGACGGTTTTGTCAATCAAAAGAGAGCCTTCAGGTTAAGGTTGGAGGTTAGCGACTGGTCTTTGATTGAGCTGTGGACCAGCGAGCTACAGCAAACAACCAAGTAAAGCCTCAGGCAGGCCTGCAGACATGATTGGGTGAATGTATACCATATGAATACAATCACAGTGTAACTCCCGAGCCTGTTCTCATGAACCATACATTCAAAAAGCTACAAAAAGTTAAGCACTATATGTATGATTTACATGCTGTTGTTTTTTTTGCTGTGTGCACCACATTGAAGGGAGCTGTATAAGAACGCGTCTGGCCGCGTAGGGAGGTGGTCGGGGAGGATGAGTGGACTTTCAAGCCAGGGAGCGGAGTTCGCAACCTGGGGGACAAAAAGACTTTCACCCAGGATGTACGTGTTCTGTACTCACGGTGTTCTGTACCCAGCACACAGTCACCTATTCCGGTGAAACTGAACCACCAACTACCGCTGACATGACGGAGCGGCATGCGGCGCGCCATGCGGAGCACCATGCGGAGCCCCAAGCGAAGCGCCTTGCGGAGCACCATACGGAGCGCCATGCAGAGCACCATGAGGAGCACTGTAGCCGGCAGCACAAAGCTCTGTTGCATCTTAAACAGCTCTGCAGCATGAAGCGCTGTAGCCAATGTCACGTGACAAGTCAGAGGTCTCCTAGTTTTCGTATAATATCATACATCTTAGTGTGCAACGTTTCCTGACAATGCGTTGGACACCTCTGATGATCTCTCAGAATCCTTCTTCTGAACATTCTCAAGTGTGCAAAAGCTTTGGTAAGAAGGATTATATAAGAAGCAACCACTTGAAGAAAATTTAAACTCCATTAAATACATATAAAATCATCCTTGTGTAAGTGCCTCAATTATAAATTCCAAACAACTACTTCAAGGTAAACGACAGCATAAAAGGACATTATTGTAGCAACGGCATCACTTCTCACTAAATGTCTTAATTTCCATAATACCTAAAGCCTCATCTATACCTGCAGTATGGAATTTCTTGTTGAAACATACCATAAATAGACTGAGCTGAACACAGATACTGTTTAAATTCTGCATGCTTGGTCATAGTAAGGTAATATGTTAAGATATTATTTTAAGCTTAAAGTTAAAGTGCTCAAATTATGCTCATTTTCAGGTTCATAATTGTATTCAGAGGTTGTACCAGAAGGTTTACATGGTTTAATTTAAAAAAAAAACAATATATATTTGTTACACTGCACATTGCTGCAGCTCCTCTTTTCACCCTGTGTGTTGAGCTCTCTGTTTTACCTACCGAGTGAGGCATCTTACTTCTGTTCCATCTTTGTTGGGAGTCGCACATGCACAGTACCAAGGTCAGCACAGTTAGCTAGTCAGTTGCAGAGTATGAGGGCGTGCCACACTAGCAGCTATACGAGGATTATAACATGCGTTACAAAGTCAAAAAAGCCAAAAAGCATTATATGTGCACTTTAAGTGTTAAGTCAGAGGAACCAATGTGAATAAATGTTTCTCTAAAATGTATAATGTTCATCTTCATTTATTAGAAAATTAAACGGAAACTTACAGATATTAAGTTGGCTATGATATTAACTGCAATTAAATGTGTTAACATTTCCTCAGGTCACTTCACAGGTTTACCATGGCAGTGCCTTGAATAACATTACTAAAATAGCAACCACTTATTATAAATGTGATATATCTATATTATTCACCTCTGCTTATGTCAAATTGTCCCAGAGCCAAATTTTGCTTTCTTCTTGAGACCATATACAGTTACACACACACAGTCAGCCATAATAGTTTGCAAAACGTGGTTGTCACTCCATACACAGAAGACTAGCTACACCTTAGTACACCTTAAATCATATCTGCTATAACAATGATGAAAGTGCATGCACACATAAGCCGAACCAATGCAGGGCGAGATTTCTCACAGCTACTCCCACTTTCTCATTTACAGTTTCACATTACACATATATTGTGGCCAGGGAAGAACAGACACATAAACTGTTTGGCCGTCAGTTCCCTCGGTGCTGCAAAAGCCATGGCAACATTCTGCCTTTTGGATCTACTGATCACTCGGGCTTCAAAATTGACTGTGTGTAAGTCTGTGCTAAGCTCTGGAAAATTGTGAGGTCTCCTTTTAGAGTATGAATCTGATACCTGCAGAAATCTGCAGGTCCAAATGTGAACAGCTACTTTTCAGAATGCTGTGCTCGTTGTGGGATCCAGGACAGTCTAAAGGTAAATGTGAAATGTCATTGTTTACTCTGTAGCATGTGGTAGCGGGGGAATTTGCCTTATTCTCTTGTCGACCAGAGCACTACTACATTGCTAAAAATACATGCCATGTTTTTTGTGCAATAGTTTTGTGATTTGTATAGGAATGTGGGGTTCAAAATTGGCACCATCCACTAACCAAACGCTGGTAAAATATGCAAGTGGCTGGTAGATTTGCTTCACTCACCAGCCAAAAAAACTATGGCAATCTATTAAGTGGCTGATAAAGTTTGAACATTTACTAGCCATTTGGCTGGTGGACCAAAAAGTTAATTTTGAACCCTCAGTATTTGGCAGATATTGTAAACTGACCTGCTTCTTTTTCCTTTAGTCTTTTTGTTGAGTTGCCGACCTACTACTACTACTATGTAGTGCAAGCCTTTATGTGGACCCACATCTGTTGTAGGGCAGCATTTATTAGCCCAAATTAATTTGTTCTATGCATCAAAACCCCTTCAGATGCACATGAAATTGCGTTATATCACATATGCCATGTTTCATGACTGATGCTTCCTTTGATATGTTAATCCTTCAGTCTTTGTGTGGTCGTGGTGCTCTTCATAAAGGTTGAAGCAACTCAACTATCTTTTATGATGCTGATCAAAATGTTGGCTTGAGGGCTCTCTTACATGACTAGGCCGGTCATGCCAGAGCTTCCCAGATGCATTTAGATCAGGATTTTGACTCGGTTAATCCAAAACACAATGTCTTCTTCCTTTTAAGATTTACTTGAATACTAAGGATCATTGTCTTGTCCCTACTTTATTTCTCAGAGCAATGGGCAGTCATGCTTTTTCAAGAGTTCTAATGTATGTCTTTAACTGTATACATGTCCACAGAGAGTACAAGAAAAACTCACAGTGTCTCTCATACAACTAGGCTTAAGTGTTGGTATAAAGACGATCTGTAATTGGGCAGTGTGGGATTTTTTGGCAAATGTGTCATTTTTGACTATTACCACAAATCTTCATGTTTGTTCAGGTGCTCTGAGGCAGAGATTTTGGCCAAATGTGTTCTCCTACTTGGATATTTTTGTAAATTTTTCTCATATTTCTTTTTTCATTTTGTGATAATTTTTGCTGCGTTTGGTAGAAACTTTCTTTTTGGTCAACATTTTTAAATCCAGTGTTTTTTACTCTTACATGTTTTTTTTTTACTTGATTGATTCATTTTTACCCTCTGGACACCTTTGTGGCAATAATATACATGTCCAAAAAACTGATATTAAATCATCATATATGAAAAAACACAAATTATTTATTTTCCATATAATAAATAATATGGAGATGGGGCTTTGGTGGTGATTATAGTCTTGAATATGTCAAAGATAAGCAACCAAATTAATTTAATTGCATAATTATATTTTACGTAGTGCCAGATACTCCCTCTGGACACCTTTGTGGCAAAAATGTCCAAAAGCTGATATTAAATCAACATATATCAAGATTTATTTCTGCTTTTTTCATAAATCACTTAAACAACTTCTAACTTGCTTGAAACATTCAATCATTTTCAGGATTTTAACCCTTTAAATGCCAGTTTAATTTTGAAGTAATTTTTATTTATGAAAAACCCGACAGATTATTAATTATTTTCCATAAAATAAATCGTAAAAGGGAATGGGGCTTTGGTGGTGATTAGAGTCTTTGATATGTCTTTGATTTAATAGCAATGTACATTTTTGCCATGAAGGTGCCCAATGTTTGTGAATTTGAGGAGGGCAGAATGTTTGAGACATCTTAAATTATTTTTCTCTTTAAACTGCATACAAAAAAAATACTTCTCATCTCCAATCATAGGACTGTCACACAAACTGCTCCCCAAAAACACCATTACATAATATGACAACTTCTCAGCCTTGTTATCCTTACAAAATACATTTCTTTTCATTCTAAATTCATCAGCTTATTATTTTGCACATACTTTCATTGCAATTATCATTTACACAATATTGGCTGACACTTGTGCAATGCATACAATGTTGGTGTCATGGGGTCTCACATGTAGCTAAATAAATTCACAAGTGAGAATGAAACGATTTGCAAGCCATTTCTTATCTCATACAATTTCATACATAGCAACATTAAGAAAATGAGGAAACATTCTAAGCTGAAACTAAAAAGATGAAGAAAAAAATACAGAATATAAGTACAAGGAACTCACCAAACTGGTGGAAAGTTTTACTTCTTTAAAAAAACTTCATGATTGACTGTTGATACTATGATATCTTCTTTTTTTTTAACAATATAATCGTATATCGGCTCATTTTAAATGTCAAAAGGTCTCCATGTTTATCATTGATGATGTAAATTTACCAAAAACTGAAAAGGGAAAAGGGTCCTCCCCCAACTCCTCCTGCTCCACAATGGACATCATTGTAACAGCCACTTAAAGTCCATGTTGCAGGTTTAATTTTGCAACGAATTTGTGCAATTTGCTTGTTGGTAGTAAATATTTGAACTGTTATCCATTGTATTTGATGGTGTTGGATATCGCAAAATTGAATATAATACCAAAATTAGGCACAATTTTACAGTGTTTCATTTTCCCCCCACAATGCATTGCATGACGTCACGCTGGGGAGATAACAGAGCAGCCTGCGTTGTATTTACCATTGGTCTGGCCTAATGTGGCTTCTAGTCTTTTAATATTAACAGTCTATGGTCTCGATCGAGTCCATGTGACTTTATTATATTTATAATAATATTGGAGGAAAGTGAAACACAGCTTAGACGGGGATGTTGTTTGGCTTTTCACAGTTTAGACCGCTAGCTAACGCTGCGCCGGGACGACGTTAGCACAACAGCGTTAGCCTAGCCTGCTAGGTAAATACTACGACTGCCTGTGGTGTTGCCTATATATGCGTCCATGTTGTCAACATCATACATGTGGCATTAGTGCACCTTTTGTACCATAATTGTATTGAATGAAATAGTAAGCTTCGCTCCTACGAGATGGGGGGGGTTTGTTACGTTACACACAAAGCTTACTGGCTATAGTTAGCCTGTACGGATGCTAGCGGATATAGCTAACGCCGCGTAGCCAGCCAGCAACTTCGGCAGTAGAGTTTCGGTAAGCTAACACGACCGCGATGTCGCCCACAATCAACCTGCAGTGATGTTTGAAATATAAACAATTACAATACTGGTGCGTGCTGGTTGGGGAGGACCATGATCCTGTCTGAAATGTCACAAACGGATTTAGGCATCTTCAGATCAGCTGATCGCGGGGCTCGCTCCCGACCGGAGGGGCTCGCTTCCCGACCGGAGGGGCTCGCTTCCCGACCGGAGGCTCGCCGCCTACAGCACCCGCACTCCACCGCAGCTTCGCCACACACACAAGCACCGCCAAACAGCGACACGTTTTCACCGGAGGAAGAGGTAAACACTTAGAAATAACACTCGGGGATGCCTTCTATTACTATATCTAGATAAGTGTACCAGTACTTATCTGAACTAACGACATGATCACTGTCACTAGATCGAAAGAAAACGTTGACGTTCACTCGGTGCTATTCACTGACAGTAAAAAGTAAAGTCATTGTATGCACTGCTGCGTTGCTAAAATAAAGGAGATAAATGAAGGAGACTTCTCCACAATCTTGACAATTGCTCATTTGCCCTCTCACGTCTGGCAGGTTGGTAATTATTCGTCTGCTGGCCTTTCCTCCTCTTCCACATCCCAGTCAGTCACCGTAGTTCTAGTGCTAGGCTCAGACTTAACTCCCCTACGTGACGTCATCGCCGAATTGACTTCATAAACCCGCGAACACCAAAAAATGACCAAAAACTAACTTTTAACACTATTTGGAGACATTTTTAAAAATGATATACATATCTTGAGTGTTTTTTGTACCCAATAATCAACAGTGGTGGTTAACTTGCAACATGGGCTTTAAACTATAACCTATTCTGCCTCTGCCAGGGAAGCTACAGGCAGGTCACACCCAGGTGATAAGTCTTTGTGGTCCACCTGATTCTCTTTTAATTTTTCTGCTTCTGTGCACTTCACATTTATTGACCTTCCCAGTCCATCCCTTCCAGCCTCAGAGTCTGCTCTGCAGAGGCAGTGACCGTGTCTGACTAAGGTCAGCAAATGCAACACAAAACCTCCCAATAGTTTTTTATGCTATCCTAATCGCTGATTCGGTGCAACAGATTATGTTCATAAGGACAAGGACCAGGCAGGATTAACATATCAAAGGAAGCATCAATCATGATACATGACATATGTGACAATTTTAACATTCTACACCATGCATAAACTACACTGCAGTAACGTCTCTGTTTTTTCCCCACTTGTTGTTCGGATTTCATTTATTGATTTTTTAGTTGTTTTTTTAGCGGCTCTAGGGCTTTCAATGTCAATCGGTTGGTCGCCCGGTCGGTTCACCACTGTAGTCCACTACCTGAAACATTTGTTTCTAGCATCTAGCTTCACCATCAGGTCAAAATGTCAATCTCTCCGGTACTTTGGTATTATCACCAAATATCTGCTAAACTAAAGACAGCTGTGCATTTTGTCTAGCACTAATGTCAAAATGAAATGTAAAATGTCAGCTGTCTACTATGCAGAACTAAAACTATGACGGGCTTATCAGTAGCATGGTTAGCATTTAGCAAAAAGCAACACTTTTTACAACCTCACAGAGCCACTAGCTATAGACTCTTGTCTTAGCATACACACTCTACTGGATTCAGGAATCAGTGTTCTCCTACCTTTTAAAATTTAGATGAGCTACTAAAGAACATGTATGATGGTTCACTTTTTTTGAATTATGAAAAATTCCCAGTAGTTGGTAGCCTCTATCCTACACAAGAGAACAAAATAATGACAAAGACACAAAGGGAAGAATGACTGTATAGTACGTGGGTGATGGGAGCGGAGCAGAACAAACTGATGAACTGAGGGAAACACAGCCAGGTCAGACATGTGAGCACAAGTCACTTCTCAGCAGCCAGCCAGCCAACGGCAGGCTAACGATCTGCATCTCAACCGGAAGTAACACAGCACTTGTCCTCTGGCACACTGACAGCTCACAACCTCCTTCAGACCGAGCTGCCAGAGAAAGAATGGGCCTCCCGGCGCCAAGGTCAGATATAAGGTCTAGATGTGGAATAATAAACATGTTTAAATTGGCAGCCTTGTGCCTGGCCTGGACAACCGTTCAATTAAAGACAGTGTGCTAACTCAATGCTAGATTGGAGTGGCTGATTGAGTTTGAATTGTTGCTGCTTGTGGGATTATGAAACATGACAGGCTTTTTATAAGGTGTAATTAACGCTCTAATTTAATGGGGACATGACAGATATTAAATTGGTTTCAGATCTCAGTGTCAAGACTGTTAGGGATACTGTTTGGTGTGTATGTGTGTGCTATAAATTGTAAAGGTTGCATTTGTGAGCGTTTTGTTATGACACGCACAGGCTTTAGAACCCCATCAACTGTCATTATTTTCTGCTTATTTTAAAACAGCTAAAACATTTGACAAATGATACCCTGAACTTAAGCTTACAATAATAAACAAGAATCCTTATGCTCACTTAACCTTAATTTTCCCATGATTGTTGTGCTACACATACAAATACAGGTAGTTGTTTTGTGGGAGTGACCACTGAGAAAAAATCAACAAATCATCAAAACGTTCTCTTCAAAGCTGTCCAAACTTAAAAAACACCCCTCCTCAGCCATAATGATGTCTCGAATTTTCTTTTGTATTCATGTTCAGCTGAACAGCTTGCAGCAGGAGCCTGAGCATAGCGGCTCAAATGCAAGCGCAGCTTCAACCAAAATTCAAGAAAGACAAAAAAAATTGGGTCTGTTTTTCTGGCAGCAAAAACAAATTCTAATGAGCACTGACTGGTAA